>CM053568.1:77349860-77912572 GCA_028646485.1 Cryptoprocta ferox | reverse complement strand
GAATGGATCAAGAAGATGTGGTTTATCTATATAATGGAATACTACAGGGCAATGAGAAAGAATGAAATCTGGCCATTTGTAGCAAAGTGGATGGACCTCGAGGGTGTCATGCTCAGCGAAATAAGTCAGGCGGAGAAGGACAGATACCATATGTTCGCACTCATGGGTCTAACAGAAGAAACCTAACAGAGGACCATGGGGAGGGGAAGGAGGACAAAGAGTTAGGGAGGGAGAGGGAAGCAAATCATGAGAGACTCTTGAATACTGAGAACAAACTGAGGGCGGAAGGGGGAGGGGGAAAGGGGAAGGGGGGTGATGGTCATGGAGGAGGGCCCTTGTGGGGAAGAGCACTGGGTGTTATATGGAAACCAACCTGACAATAAACTATAAATAAAAAGACGTTTTAAAAAGATATGTCTGTTTTTTTTAAAATGATACTAGGGAGAGAAGTAGAGAAAAACTGAAAGTAGATATGGATGTGATAAGCATTGCCTGGGTCTCTAAAAACTCTGATCATCATTTCTGTCCTCACACATTTCCATCAATTCGTTGTACAGATTCTCTAGTTTACCGCGCCCCCCCCAGTCCCCCACCCCCACTCCCCTGCACCTGTCCTCTTACCCCATCGTCCCCATGCTTCGAGCCAGTCACAGACAACATTGTGAAGAAGGGTACTTCTCCACCATGCCTCTTGGACGTCCACCTTTGATAGTCTGTCAGGACTTACCTGTCTCAAAACCTGCCCGCCCAGACGTTTCTGGGCTCTTCCTTTCCAATTGTCCTCCTAACCAGTGCTAACCACTGGGCAACACTCCTCGTTTTTCTGAGCAGAAACCTGACAAGTGTGCCCTGCTCCCACTTTCTGCATGTCACACATATTACTTCACACTTCCGGGTTCTTCCTCTCTGCTGTGTTGCTTTTCACTGCCTTCCGTGTTTGTGGGTGCTCCCTAGAACTACCTAGAAGTCTGTTTTGTTTTGGAAAACACTTCCAGAATGCTCTTGCAGAGCTCATTAGAAACTCTTTATGGCATTGGAAGAAGTCCAGTAGTGGGAATAAATCATCAGAAGTTAAAAAATATCACAGTCATTAAAAAACACCTTCTATGCTTCAGTAAAGAAAATGGTGATTTGTAAACACAGCCATTTAAGGACAGACATGGTAAGATTGCAAAAAAAAGTGGGTTAAATATTTTAAAACAAACGATTTCTGTCAATTACCTGTCTGATTTATTTTCACTTGTTTATACCTTATTTCTCCCCCACAGTGTTTATTTTATTAAAGTTTTTTTGTTTTTTATTTTTGAGAGAGTGAGAGACAGAGTGTGAGTGGGCAAGGGGCAGAAGAGAGGGAGACACAGAATCTGAAGCAGGCTCCAGGCTCTGAGCTGTCGGTGCAGAGCCCCACACGGTTAGATCATGACCTGAGCTAAAGTGGATGCTTAACCCGACTGAGCCAGTCAGTCGCCCCTCCCCCACAGAGTGTTTAACGTGGCTTGCAGAGATGTGTAGAATTAAACAGGATGAAAAATAATAATAAAAGGCATTGCCATCATAAAAGCCTGGTGTAAGAAAAGAAGTTAGTTTCAGGGATGACCCAGGTGTACACAACTCCTGTGTTCTTTGCTGGTAGCACAACACCGGCTGGACTCTGAGCTCCTCAGTAGCCGGAACAAAGTGGGCAATGCTGTGGATGACAAGAATCACACAATGGTTAAAACAAAAATAAACCAGCTATTCAGGAGAAGCAGAACTTTTCCTGGAACTTCCTTCATTACAACTCGCAGGAGTTCCCGTGTGTTGACAAAGCAGTAGACGGTTTCAGGGGGGCCCCTTCTGAATGTGTCATTCAGTGTGAGAAAGGAGGAACCCAGAAGTCGTTAAGGAATCTTCAAAGGTGGTCAGAAGAGTACTGTTCAGGTGCGTGGCTCTCAGATGACCAGACAATTAGAGTTGAAAGACAGTGTTTTAGGCTATCAGGTAAATTGCAGATAGTGGGACACTCTGTGACTATCATTCCCCGTAGCAACACTGTTGACAAATATTGGACAACAGAGAGACACATCTGACTGCCTCAGGGACTTGTCTATGAAACTGATAATCTGCTCTCTGTCTGGACCCTTCCCTGGGTATAGAAAGCTTTCAAGTCAGCTTTTGTGACCTGATTATCTTTCTTGCACAGTATACTGGCTCAGACCCATCCACACCCTGTGGGGTCAACCTTCCAGAACCCAAAATCTTGTCCCTGCTGGTGTCCTGGAGCTGGCAGCTGATGTATTGCTTTGATCTACTGTTGACTAGACAGTCAGACACTGCCCAGAGAATGTTCAGCCTCTGTGTCTCTTGACTTGACAATAAGTTTTGTGCCAAGGTCAAATCAACTTCCTCTACTAGGCTCTAAATTGCTTTGCTATCTTCCCAGTAGTGGAAGTGATAAAAGAAAAGCATTCTGATTTGGGACTAGAGTAGATGTATTTATGTGAGTGAAAAACTGTAGCAACTTTTCCCCCTACCCGTCTTCAATTTAAACAAAGATGTTTACATGTAAAATCCAGAACAAAAACAATAGCCCGTTTTCAATTTTGGTTTAATCAGTGTTTCATAGATCAGTAGTCGTTAACAAAAGCTCAACATGGGGCCAAACGTGAGCGTTTTGTTCTGCGCTGCACACTTGCCTGATCTTGTCCGTCCCACGTGGGCTCCTAGTGGTGATGGGTGTGGGGACGGGGAGAGGAGAATGGACAGATGCCATCCGTTATCAGAAGGCTCTAGAAGCAAGATGCTGTATGGATGCCAGGCACAATGTGGGTAGATCATCTTCCCAAAGGGATCCTAATACTGGATCTGAAATAGCTGGGCTCAGAGAGGACTTGTCAATAGGCATTAACTTGACTTTGGGACTCCAAGAGTTGAGGGAGGGTCTCAGTCAGGAGCTTCACTTCTCTTCCAACAGACATTGGGTCCAATGAAAGAATATACAACTGGATACCAGCAAATGCAAGAGGTTCACAGAGAGTCCCTCACAAAGAGTGTGAGAGCCATGCTGCTCCTCTCTCGGTCCCTTTCCCAAAGCACTTGACTCTGGGGACCTGCCCATAATTCTTTGGGAGGGAAGGATGGGTGTGGTCAAGGAGAGAGTTGTGCAGACATATGTTTTGATAAATGTATATACTATGAAATTGTCACCATCAGGCTAATTAATACACCCATCACCTCACACACTTACCATTTTCTTTTTTTCTACTTCTCTTTCATCTTCCCTCCCTCCTTTTAATTCTTTTTGGTGGTGAGAACACTTAAGATCTACCCTCTTAGCAAACTTCAAGTGCCCAATACCGTATTGCTCACTATAGTCACATTGTGGTACCTTAGATCTCTAGAACTTAATTATGTAAGTAACTGACACTTTGTACCCCTAGATCCATAGTTCCCCATTTTCTCCTCCCACTAGCCCCTGGAAATCACCATGTTTCTCTTTGCCTTTATGAGTTTGAGTATTTTAGATTCCACATATAAGTGATATCATGCAGTATTTTTCTTCTTGTGTCTGGCTTATTTCACTTAGCCTCCAGATTCATTCATGGTTAATGTCTTCCAAGTTTATCCATGTTGTGACAAACAGCAGGATTTCCTTCTCTTTTAAGGCTGGAAAATATTCTGTTGTGTTTATATATATAATGCCCACATCATAATGCCTGTTGTGTAGTGAGATGAATATAATGTTTATAAACTATGTACATATAATGGTGTCCATTCATCTGTCAGTGGACATTTAGGTTTGTGTTGTATCTTGGCTGTTGTGAATAAGGTGGCAATGAACATGGGAGCTCAGATCGGTGATATCATTTCCTTCAGATACAGTCTCAGAGGTGGGACTGCTGGATCAGAAGGTAGTTCTGTTTTAACACTTTGAGGAACCTCCACACTGATAGCTGTAACAGTTTGCATTCCCACCCACTGCACCAGGGGTCCTGTCCCTCCACATCTTTGTACTTGTTACTTTTGAACTTCTGTCAATTCTCCCTTCAGATGTGCCTATATTTGCTTTATGCATTTTGGTGCTCTAAAGTTGGATGCACATCTATTTATAATTGCTATATCTTCCCATCGAGTTGACCCTTTTAAAATTATATAACAACCTTCTTTGTCTCTACAGATAGTTTCTGATTTAAAGTCTATTTTGTTCAATTCAAGTGTAGCCATCTCTGCTTTTTTTTTTTGATTGCCATTTGCATTGAATATATTTTTTCTATCTCTTCACTTTCAGCCTATGTGTGTCCTTAAATCTAAAGTGAGTGTCTTATAGAAAGCATATCACTGGATTCTTAAAAATCCATTCATCCTTTTGATTGGGGAGTGTAATCTATTCACATTTAGAGTAATTATTAATAGGGGAGAACTTATTATTGTCATTTTGTTAGTTATTTTCTGTTTACAGTTGTTTTGTGTCTCTCTTTCGCTGTCTTCCTTTATTATTTAATGATATTTTATTTTGGTAGGGATTTGCTTTGATTCTTTTCTTTTTTTAAAAAAATTTTTAATGTTTGTTTATTTTTGAGAGAGAGAGACAGAGTGTGAGTGAGGGACAGACAGAGAGAGAGGGAGACAGAGAATCTGAAGCAGGCTCCAGGCTCTGAGCTGTCAGCACAGAGTCCAACGCGGGGCTTGAACTTGTGAACCACGAGATCGTGACCTGAGCCAGAGTTGGATGCTCAACTGACTGAGCCATCCAGGTGCCCCAATTCTTTTCTTTTTGTTTATTTTTTTATTTGTATCTGTTATTGTTTTTTTTTTCCTTTGTGGTTATTCTGAGGCTCATATAAAATATCTTGTAGTTAAAACCATCTATTTTAAGTTGATAACAACTAAACTTCAACTGCCTTTAAAATAAAACATTAAATCGTTGTCTTTTTCTGGGGGAAATGAGGGCTTGGGCCTCCTAGTCTGTCACCTTGTTAATGTCACCTTTTTGACATGTGACATTTATTTCATAAGATGGCTTACCACTTTCTGTCCAACCCATCCATTCCTCTTCTGAAAAACACTTTATTGTGGTCATTTTGTCTATTCCTCTCTCCACTGCTTTCCATCCCATTCCTTGAGCCTGGCACTCCTTAAGGTTAAAAAAATAGAAAGGCGCTTCCCTAACTTGGAGCCCATATGCATTGGATTGCATTGCCTGAACCCAAATTAAATAACTGATAGAACATTTTTTGAGGTTGTATGTATGTGTTCTTTGCTGGCTGAGAGATGGGCCACTTTTCCCCTCTCAAATCAGCAGTGGATGCCTGGAATGCTCTAGAGTGGAAGATAGGAAGACAGAGAACTGTATGGGGCCAGCTGTCCAGCTTGTTAATTGTCCCTCTTTTCAGTGCAGAGAGAGTGATGCCATTCAGGTTCCCAGAGCTAGGGGAGCTGAATGAGGAAATGGAGCTTGGAAAATCTGAGGAAGTAAGAACAGAACCACTCATCTAAGGAAGGAGAGGCAGCCTTAGCCCCTGGGCTCTCTGTGTAAAGTGACATTTCGTATCCTTTCTGAGCGTTTTTCTCCATTTCCTGTTCCCATGAGTAGGAAAAAAGTTACCAACTGGTAGTCCTGTTCTCAAGCAAGTAATCTATAAATGAAACCTAGAGACATCCAGACAGGATAACTCCCTGCTCTGTTCTGTGGGGCAAAGATCTTTCTGAACGTTTCTTCCCATGCTGTTTTCATCCAAGGAGATCAGTTTTACCTAATAGATTCATGCCTTCCCTTTCATCAATCCAGGTATTTTCTTAACCCTAATCCTGTACGTATCAGCCATCATTAGGCTTGTCAAAGCTTTATATTTTGAGACAGTTGAGTTTATATGGAGTTATAAGAAATAATACAGGGTGGCTCAGTAGGTTCAGTGTCCGACTTTGGCTCAGGTCATGATCTCATGGTTTGATGTCGAGCCCCATGTTGGGCTCTGTGCTGACAGCTCAGAGTCCAGAGCCTGCTTCAGATTGTCTCTCTCTCTCTCTCTGTCCCTCCCCCACTCATGCTCTGTCTCTGTTCTTCTCTCTCTCAAAAATAAATAAACATTAAAAAAATTTTCAGAAATAATGCAGAGATCCCATACACCCTTCACCCAGGTTCTCCCTTTGGTGACATCTTGCATAACTGTTGTACAATCTCACAACCAGGGAATTGAATGGATTCAACTGATCCACCTTATTGAGATTTCACCAGTTTTACATGAACCTGTACGTGTGTGTGTTTTATTCTATGTAGTTTTATCACATGTGTAGATTCTTCACCACCACCACAGTCAAGATACAAACCAGTTCCATTACTACAAGGGTCTCTTGTTGCCCTTTTGTGGCTACATCTACTCCCTTCCCCATCCCTAAACTCCAGCAACCATTAATCTTCCCTCATTTGTATTATTTCACCATTTCAAGAAGGCTACATAAATAGAAACATGCAGTATATCATTTTGGAGATTGGCTTGTTCCACGCAGCATAATTCCCTGGAGAGTCATCCAAGATGTTGCCTGTATCAGTAGCTCATTCCTTTCACTGCTGAGGACTATGCTGTGATATTGATATACCACAGTTTAACTCAAAGGAAATTTGGATTGTTTCTATTTTGGGTGTATATACGAAGCTGCGACAAACATTCACGTCTCTGTTTTTGTGTGAAAATAGGTGTTCCTTTTTGTGGGAAGAGCACAGTCACCAGGTCACATGGTAGTTGCATGTGTGTTTTTTCCACCAACTACCAAACTATGTTCCAGAGTGGCTGTGCCATGTTACGTTCCCACCAGTAATGTACGAGCGACTCCGTTCACCACGTCCATGTTAGGATTTGGTGTTGTCACTGTTTTTTGTGGTCATCCTGACGGTCATGTCATGGGATCTGTTTGCATTGTGCTGATGGCTGCCGAAGCTTAACTTCCTCTCGTGTGTTTGTTGGTCTTGTATATATCCTCTTCAGTGAAATGCCACTCCGTGTCTTTTGCTCATTTCTAATTGGATTGTTGGTCTTATATATTCTAGGTCCGATCCTCTGTCAGATAAAAATGCAGATCCTCTGCATTTTTTCTTAGTCTGTAGCTTGTCTGCTTATCCTCTTTAACAAATCTTTTGCAGAACAAAGGTTTTTCATTTTGACGAGGTCCACTTTTCAAATTTTCCTTTTAAAGATTGTGTAATTGGTGTCAAAACTAACTCTTTGCCTAGCCCTAGATCCTAACTTACACTTTTCTCCTATTTTTCTAAAGTAGTTAACAGTTTTTTAAATATTTATTTTGAGAGAGAGAGAAAGAGCATGCAAGCAGGGGAGGGGCAGAGAGAGAGGGAGAGAGAGAATCTCAAGTAGGCTCCATGCTCCAGTGCAGAGCCCCAGTGGGACTCGAACTCACCAACTGTGAGATCATGGCCTGAGCTGATATTAAGAGTCAGAAACGTGAGGTGCCTGGATGGCTCAGTCAGTTAAGCATCTGACTTCAGCTCATGATCCCATAGTCCGTGGGTTCAAGCACACATCAGGCTCTGTGCTGACAACTCACAGCCTGAAGCCTGCTTCAAATTCTGTGTCTCCCTCTCTCTCTGCACCTGCCCCCCACACTCTGTCTCTCTCTCTCTCAAAAATAAACATTAAAAAATTAAAAAAAAAAGATGCTTAACCAACTGAGCCACACAGGTGTCCCCTAAAATATTTATAATTTATAATATTATATAATTTATAATATTACACTTAAGTCTCTGATCTATTTTGAATTTGAATTAATTTTTGTGAAAGATGTGATGTTTGGGTCACAGCACTTTTTTTTCCCCCATGGATATCCAATTACTCTAGCACCGTTTGTTGAGAGGACACTTACTTTTATTTATTTTTCATTTACAAATGGGAGACCAACAGATTTTAATGACATAATTGGGCTTAAGCTGTGGCAGATGTAGGAACACTGGGGAAAAACATGATATTAGGTAAGAGGGAAGGATTGCCCAAGGAGGACTTAATTGAGTCATGTGATGTTAGAAAGTATGGAAAATAGAGGGGCACTCTCTGGTTGGTGGTGGTGGTGGGGGAGAAAGACCACAGTGGGAAGATGCACGGTGGAAGAAATGCACCCCCATCTTTGCTGTGAGGTAGCATGCCGGGGTGTTTGTGTGCCTCTCTGCAGTGAGGTGGGTGAGGACTCAAACAGGTGGGATCCAGGTGGGTATTTGAGGAGGTTGTACGCAGCTGACAGGAACTCAGAGAAGACACCATTTCCCTCCAGGTAGCCTCATGGACGACACAGGTAGCCACACCACTTGCCGGGCGCCCTAACTTCTCGAGGCCATGACCAAACTTGGTTATCTCCCAGAAGAGGAATGCCAGGCTGCCTCTAACACTCTCCTTCCTGCATTGCCCCCCTGAGCCTCCTTGTGATGTTGGAATGTAACTACTTAGAGACTCAAGAGCCTTCCACAAAAGACAGGAAGGCTTTGCATTCCTATTCTTCATTCTCTGGTTCTCTGCCGTGTGACTGTCTGCAAAAGTTTCTGTTATTTCTGGAATGGAAAAACCAAACTTGGTATGGCTTCTTTGGAAAAGCAAGGGGTTTGCTCTTCAGCTCATTTTCAGAAAATAGACACTGGATGCTTCTCTTCAGTAGGCATTTAAAATTCAGCAAGAACGAGGCTGCAGGGAAAGAATTATTTTGACACAGTTAATTCTGTGTGTGCACTTTGTTAGTGGTGGGAGTGGAGTTTGGAGCAGATTATAGTCAAGTATTTTGGCATTTATATGGAAGGAGTAAACAATAGGATGGCTGATATAATCCACTTTGAAGTTTTTTTTGTTTAAAAAAAAAAAAAAAGGGAAGCATCACCTGGCTAACTGATTAGCTCTGAGAATGTTCCAGGGCAAGCTATTAACATAAAAGAGAGGAGGATGGGACTATCTGGATGGTGATGGTTTTTTTCTGTCTTCTTTAAATGCCATATCAGGCGGCACCTGTAACATACAGTCAATCTATGTGCTTCTTTTACCGCTTTTCTTAGTGATCCTTGCATATACTATAGTGGGTTCCAAAATACATGTGCATTTCGTAACCCCCAGAATCTGCAAACATGACCTTATTTGGAAAGGGGATTTGCAGATGGAATTAGGTTAAGGGCGTTGAGATGAGATCATCTTGGATTTTCTGGGTGGACCATAAATCCAATGACAGGGACCCCTTATAAGACAGCGAAGAATACCACACAGGCAGAGACTGAGCGATGCGACCACAGCCAAGGAATACCTGGAGCCATCAGAAGCTGGAAGAACCCTCCAGATCCCTACCAACACTTCCAAGATGTCAGGAGTGAATTCAAGGCCGGACTTCATTTTTGGACTGAAGAAGAAAGTCTATTGCTAAGGGAGAGTCTCCAGTATAGTAGTTGGGAGGTGGTTTTTCTCAACATGTTTCTTAAGCTATTTCTCATTCATTTACACATTCTAATTACTTTCAACCTTGCAGAGGAAAGAACGGCTTTTGTTTTCCTGAAATCTTAAGATCCTGGTGTTGGAGAAGATTTTCTTTAGAACCTGCAATGCCTGTGGGTCTTAAACTCTAAGGAGAATCACGGTTTCCTTTCTTTTAGAACAGCCTTATGGGATATAATTTACATTCTATAAAGTTTACCCATTTTAAGTATAGAATTCAGTGGTTTTGGTATATTTACAGAGTTGTGCAACCATGACCAAAATGTAATTTCAGAACACTTCCAGTATTCCAAAGAGAAACTTCATATCCGTTAGCCACCATACCCCAATCTTACCCCTCACTACACCCCTACTCTTCCAGTGCCAGACAGCAAGGCTTGTTTATTCCGGAAATTTTCTGTGAATGGAATCATACAATATGTGGTCCTTTGTGACTGGCTTCTTTCTTTCTTTCGTTCTTTCTTTTTTTAATGTTTATTTATTTTTGAGAGGGAGAGAAAGAGAGACAGAGCATGAGGAGGGGAGGGGCAGAGACAGAGAGGGAGACACAGAATCGGAAGCAGGCTCTAGGCTCTGAGCTGTCAGCACAGAGCCCAATACAGGGCTCGAACTCACAAGACTTTGAGATCATGACCTGAGCTAAAGTTGGCTGCTTAACTGACTGAGCCACCCAGGTGCCCCATGACTGGCTTCTTTCAACTAGCATGTTTTCAAGGTTCATCCATGTTATAACATATAACAGGACTTCATTCCTTTTAATGGCTGAATAGTATTCCATTATATAGATATCACAAATTTTTGTTTAGCTATTCATCTACTAATGGACATTTGGGTTGATTCTCTTTTTAGGATTTTAAGAGTAATGTGTGGTTGAGCCTTAGTTTACAAGTTTTTGTTCCGACACAGGTTTTTATTTCTTGTTTATATAATTAGGATTGAAATTGCCAGGTCATATGGTAACTGTATGTATAACATTTTGAGGAGCTGTCAAACTGTTTTCCAGTGTGGCCACACCATGTTATTTTGCTTTATTTTATTTTATATTTAATTTATTTTTTCCTAGCATTATTTAGGGATGATTGCCAAATAAAGATTGTCTGTATTTAGGTTGTACAACATGTTTTTTTAAAGGTGTAAAATCTGATGATTTTTAATGTGTGGATACATTCTGAAAATATTACTACAATCAAGTTAACTAATAGATCCGTCACCTCACATAGCTACCATTTGTGTGTGTGTGTGTGTGTGTGTGTGTGTGTGTGTGTGTGGTAAGGATATTTAAGATCTACTCTCTTAGCAAATTTCAAGTATGCAATATATTATTATTAATTATAATCACCATGCTGTTCATTGGATCTCCAGGATTATTTATTTTGTAACTGAAAGTTGATATACTTTGACCAGTATTTTTCCCATGTCCCCCATCCCCACCTCCTGGCAACCAACTTCTACTCTCCAGTTCTGTGAGTTTGACATTTTTTGATACCTCATGTAAGTGAGATCATGTAGTGTTTGTCTTTTTGTATCTAGTTTATTCCACCTAGAATGATGTGCTTCAGATTCATCCATGTTATTGCAGATGTTAATATTTCTTTTTTATGGTCAAATAATATTCCATTTATCTATCTATCTATCTATCTATGTATCATTTTATATCTGTCTATCAAGCGAGGGAGAGAGATAACGATTTCTTTATCCATTCATCTGTCAACAGACAGTTGTTCCCCTCTTTTGGCTATTATGAATAATGCTTCAATGAATATGAGAGAGCAGAAATCTCTTTGAGTTATTGACTTCATTTCCTTTGGACATACACCCAGAAGTGGGGTTGCTGGATCATATGGTAGTTCTATTTTCTGTTTTCCATAATAGTTGTACCGATTTGTATTCTCACCAGCAGTGTTCAAGGATTCCTTTTTCTCTACACCCTTGACAACACCCTACACCCTTGATAATAGCCACCCTAAAAGGTGTGAAGTCCTATCTCTTGTTTTTTTTTTTTTCTATCTCTTGTGGTTTTGATTTTCATTTCTCTGATAATTAATGATGATGAGCACGTTTCATATACCTTTTGGTCATTTGCGTGTCTTCTTCTTAAGAGTATCTATTCAAGTCCTTTGCCTGTTTTAAAAAGCGATTGTTTATTTCTTATTGAGTTGTATGAGTTTCTTACATATTCTGGATATTAGTTCCTTATCAGATATTTGTTTTGCAAATATTTGCTCCCATGTAATTGGTTGCCTTTCACTGTGCTGTTTCCTTTGCTGTACAGAACTTCTTAGTTTGATGTAATCCCATTTGTCTATTTTTGCTTTTGGTGTCATATCCAAAAAACCATTGCCCAGACCAATGCCAAGGAGATTTTCCCTTAGCAATTCTATGGGTTCAGGTCTTATATGTAAGTCTTCATCTATTTTGAGTTAATTTTTGTGTATGGTGTAATGTTAGGATAAAATTTCATTTTTTTTTGCATGTGGATATCCAATGTTCAATTTTCATTTGTCTCAAGATGCTCTTTGACCTCCCCTTTGACTTACTATTTCATCAATTAATTGTTTAGGAGTGTGTTATTTAATGTCTACATATTTGTGAATTTTTCTACTGTTACTGATTTCCAGTTTCATATTGTTGTGGTTAGAAATGATACTTGATATGACTGATTTAAGGGTTCTTAAGCTTGCTAAGATTTGTTTTGTGGCTCAACAAATGATCTATCCTGGAGAATGTTCCATGGGCTTCACCATTTTATACTCCTACCCCCCATGAGCAAGGGTTCTAATTTCTCCACATTCTCTCCAAAACTTGTTATTATCTGTCTGTTTTGTTTTGTTTTTAGAGAGAGAGCGTAAGTAGGGGAGGGGGCAGAAGGAGAGAGAGAGAATCTTAAGTAGACTCCCGTGTGCGGCGCCGAGCCCCGCATGGGAATCGATTCCACGACCCTGGGATCCTGACCGGAGCTGAAATCAAGAGTAGGGCACTCAACTGACTGAGCCACCCAGGTGCCCCATTTGTCTCTTTTATTTTAGACATCCTGGTGGGTGTGAAGTGGTATCTCATTATGTTTGTTTCCCCTCTAATGACTAATAGTGTGGAGCACATCTTTTCATGTGCGTATTGGCAATTTATACATCCTCTTTGAAGAAACGTCTATTCTAATTCTTTGCCCATTTTTCAGTTGGATTAGGTGTCTTTTTATTATTGAGTTGCACTAGTTCTTTAGCATATAAAACCTTTATCAGACATATTATTTCCAGTAATTTTCTCTCATTCTGTGAATTGCCTTTTCATTTCCGTCATGGTATCCTTTGAAGTACAAAAGTTTCAAATTCATCTATTTTTTTCTTTCACTGTGTTTGCTTTTGGTGTCATATCTAAAAAACAATTGCCTAACCCAAGGTCACAAAGATTTACACCTGTGTTTTCTTCTAGGGATTTTATGGTTTTCACTCTTACATTTATGCTTCTGGGCTAATTTTTGTGGATTGCAGGTTTACTATTCCATAAATGACAAGCAGCTTAAATATAAGCTTTCTTACGGCAGAATTTCCCTACGTTGTTTATTACTAACAGCTTGGTGATATCAACTATGACATGTCTTCCTGTGTGAGCTGGGGTGTTCCTGATATATAGCACTTAGCTGAATGTATCAAAGTACAGTGGAAATATGGAAATGTTTGTGTTGCCAGAGGCAAAAATGCAAATCGGAGTAGTCAGAAAGAAAAGGAGATTTTGCTGGAAAGATATTGAGGTTATCTCATGTAATTGAAGGAAGAGTCGAATAGCCCAACGGCTGGAAGTGTGAAGTGCAGCTGGACCTGAGGAAGACCTGGGACTGGGATCGGGACTTGAGTGCCACCAGGACATCTTCTCTCTCTCTCTTTTGCTAGGTCTTATTTCTCAGTCTCTCTGCCCGTTACTTTCATTCTCCAAACAGGCTGGGGTCCTCCGCATAGCCCAACACAAAACTCTGGGAGACTCGCGAGACCCTGGACTCCAAACCCTCACCCACACAAAGACTCTTGTTTCCAGCTCCAGTTTGAAAAAAATTCTAGGGAAGATGTCTGATTGGCCAGTTAGGGTCATGTGCCCCTCTGGAATGTTCATGAAGCTTTTGGTTACATTGAGGGTAGGTTTTATTTGCAGAAAATAGTCCTTCGAAGTTTACTTTTGGTGGAAACAAGTTGCTTTCAGTTTATGATGGCTCTAGTTTTTACAGAGCTTTTAATTCTATTTATAAACCGATGAGTTGTTAACAATCACTTTTTAAGGGATATTTAAATATTTTATTAATTATTTAAAATTTTTAAAAAATGTTTATTAATTTTTGAGAGAGAGATAGAGTGCAAGCAGGCGAGGGGCAGAAAGAGAGAGGGAGAGAGAATCCAAAACAGGCCCCAGGCCCTGAGCTGTCAGCACTGAGCCTGAGCCGGGGCTGGAACTCAAGGGCTGTGAGATCATGACCTGAGGTAAAGCCGACGCTTAACCAACTGAGCCACCCAGGCGCCCCCATTTAGCAAGAAATTCTAAACAGAGTTTGGGCTGGGATAGTAAATTAGTAAGTAACAAGGGTTATTTATACAACCCTCTTGGTTCTAAATTTCCTATATCTGGTGATAAGGATGTCTCTTTACCTCCTGTCTAGAGAGGGTAACTTCCACGTGGAAGATTTAGTTCTTGTTTTCAGAGGAATAGAGGAAGGTCTGAGTGTCCTTCTTGCATGGACTGTCTCTTAAATTAATTTTTATTTAAAATAATCAGTATGCCAAAGTGGCTCATCTTGGAGCAGCCTGCCCTTGGCCCGTACCATGTCTTGTTTAATTCAGCCATTTGAAGGCCCTCTCCTACACTTCTCTGAATCACGGGTAAAGTTGTGCACAGAATAGCTGCGATATACTGGGAAGAAACTGGATTAGAAGTCAGAAGGCCTAGGTCTTTGCTTTGGCTTTGTGGTTTGGCTCTAAGGAAGTCACTCTCTATCTCTGAGCCTCAGGATCTTCATCTGTGAGTAAAACTTTACTGTCCGGCCTGGCTTGTTGGTGTGTTATGTGGGATGATGCGAGCAGAAGATTTGCACAAACAGGAGACGTCTGTCTGTCTGCTCATTCCCTGAGTCCTCATATCCTGTGCCGGTGCTCCACAGCACAGCGCCCTCTGGAGCTGCTTCACATTCACTCTGGCTGAGTGGGCTCAGCATTTCCCAGCCTCTACCCCTCCACTTCCTACCCCTCCACCAGCTATGGATGCTGGTGGCCTCCAAGGTCCTCAGAGGTTTTCGCCAGACTGCATCCATCCACACTTCCAAGAACACTGGAAACCATGCACCACTGCTCCCCACTCCCTTCCCCTGCCCCCACCCCAAGCCCAGCAAAGATGGTTTGGTTGGTTGTTAGATACGTGAGTCTCCTCAGAGGTCTGTCATATCCAAGGGCACTGTAGTCACCCCCTCAGGTGAAGAGGGGCACAGCTCCTGCTCTCTGGGGCTAACTTCTGAGGCTGACAGATCACATAGCCACACCGAGTGGGACACCCGATATTCAGGGGACAGGTAGCCTGACACCAGGCCTTCAGGGCCCTGGGTTCTCTTTCAGCTTCATTTATTTACACACACAGACACACACACACATATGCACAGGCACACACACGTGTTTCTCTGTGCTTTCTCACTGAGATGATTCATCATCGGGATATCACTATTGAGTATATGTGCTGCTGAAGTGAGCACTGGGATATCACGGTTCAAAAGAGACCAAAGCTCCTCGAGAAGACAGCATTTAGAATTATATGTTAGAGCTGGAAAGAACCATGCACATAATCTGGTCTAAACCCTTCTCTGCCCACCAGTCCCCGACCTCTGTTAGTGGAAAAGATGAATGAAGCCCATTGAGGTGATGTGATTTGTTCAAGATCACACAGCAAGTGAGCGAAAAAGCAAAGACCTTTCATTCATTCGTTCAATAAACGTTTATTGATTCCTCTTTACCAGGCACTGTTCTAGGAGATGAAAATATAAGCTTGTCCAACAAGAAGTTCCTGCCCTTGTTGGGCTTACCCTTGTTGTATGGCCATGGATACAAAAAACAATGTAATGTCACATGGTGCTAAGTGTCAGCAAGAAATCCAGACTATGGGGATAGGGAATGAAGGAGGAGGGGAAGTATTACATTTGATAAGGAGGTCTGGGCTCATTTCTCTACGACGTAAATGAAACAAGGGGTCAAGACATATCTGATGGAAAAGCATTCCAGATAGAGGGAACAGCAGGTGCAAAGGCCTTAGGGTGGTAAGGAGGCCAATATGGTCAGGATGTCTGGATTTGCCATCCAGAGCTCCTTCCTCAAGCCACACTGCCTCTAAGTCATTAGAGGTGTCTCAAGGGTCTTTATGTCATAGACAGTGTCCAGGTTTGAGGGTAACTCTAAGAACCCAGAAGTCACCATGCTGCTCAGGTTGGAACAGAACCTGTGACCTCCACAGGTACAACAGTGACACAGAACCTCAATGCAACAAAACACAAACAGCTCTGAGCAGATCAGGAGACCTGAGGGGCCATATTTGTTCTCCCACTGAATGTGTGATAGTGGTCAAACCCTCTTGGATTCTTGGAGATCAGATTGTTGTTTTTTAAATTTTCATTAGGATTTAATTTTTAGTTTTAAAATGGGTGAGTTCCAAGTTTTCTCAGGTATCTTGACTTTTTTGTTGTGGTTATTATAACTTAGTATAGAGATGTATACAAATCTTACATGCATCGCTTGATAAATTTTTTCATATGTATGCCTGTGAGACTCTATTATCCAGATCAAGATAGCATTCCAGTGTCTCTGAAGCCTTTTTAAATGATGTGTCTCCCCCTGAGCCAATGCCCTGCCCTTATCCTCTGCCAAAGACAACTATCTGACTGCTACCAGCATACATTAGGGTTGTCTGTTCTTAAACTTCATGCAGAAGGAGTCACACAGGATGAACTTTTTAATGCCCATCTTCTTTTACTCAAAGTTATGTTTTCGAGATTATCCACGTTGTTGAGAGTAGCAAGAGTTAATTTTCTTTTAATTGCAGGGTAGTGTTCCATCACCTGAAGATAGCATTTTATTTCTCTATTCTCCTGTTGATGACCATTTGGGTCCTTTCCAGTCTGGCGTTCTTACAGACAAGCCACTATGATCATTCTGGTGCAGGTCTTTTGTTGGAAGTAAACATTCACGATTCTTGGGTTTATACTCAGGAATTGAATTGTCTGAGCTTCTTTTCAAGTTCAAGTATTTCTCTGACCATTACATGATAGCAGGTGTATTTTAGTATCTGTTAATTCTAGATAAAGTCAGTAAGGCTTTTAAATGCTTCTTTATCAATTGTGAACATACCTGTGTGCATTTGGAAAAATATCCATATGAGATATTATTTATTCAGTCTTCAGATTGGGCATGGTGTCCAAATGGTTCTTGACCTACAGCTGGGGAATCACTGCCTTAGAGAATAACTACAGTGTCCTTGAGATGTAATCCTCTATGATTCTAGAAGGCAGTGCTCCAAAAGGCATGCATGTCACTTGTTTCTTAACAGAACTTTCACCTCTTGAGCTGTCTTTTTTCACTCAGATGATGGTGTTTAGATATGGAACTGCCTGCTGAAACTGTGTGCTGTCTGGCTCATGATGTTATTCTAGTATTGAGTGATGGATGTAGGTAGTATCAAATATCTTCCTTTCATCTGGGACCCGCCTTTCTCCAAATTAAAGTCCAGAGTGCCGTGAAAAGGTCCAGTGAATACAGTATACTAGTTTATTCTTGGGGGTGAGGAGGTACTGGGGGGCAACTGTGACCAGGAAAATGGCTCTTGAGGGGGTGGTGTGAAGGTTCTGTTGCAGGAAGGACTGATGGCAAACCTAAGTGACAGGCAGATGTGATGTGCCAAGGCTGGGTAGGCAGTATAGAAGTTATTTATTGTTGTTTGTCCAGCACATTCCACTATCCTTTTTTTTTTTTTTTTTTTTATTTCCAGTGCAGACCCTACTTCTTAAACACAGAGTAGGAATTCTGAGTCATCATGGCCAATTACAACACTCAGTTGCACTGGCTTCAGGGATTGGTCGAAGAATGGATAAACCAGCCATGCTGTACTAATCATGATCCTTCTAATTTTTTAATGTTTATTTATTTTTGAGAGACAGAGAGACAGAGCATGAGCAGGGAAGGGGCAGAGAGCGAGAGGGAGACACAGAATTGGAAGCAGGCTCCAGGCTCCAGGCTGTCAGCACAGAGCCCAATGTGGGGCTTGAACTCAGGAACCGCGATATCATGACCTGAGCCGAAATTGGATGCTTTACCGACTGAGCCATCCAGGCGCCCCTAATCATGATCCTTCTAAGGATCATTCTCATTAGATAGATGGGAGGATTCCCCTTTTCTTGGCTGTAGTTGTAAAGATGAGATGCCGGAGTATCTGCAGGCCTGTCTGCCTTCATGGGGACAAGCCTGGCAGAGTGATGAGACAGAGAGAAAAGTCCCAGCAGGTTACAACACTGCTTCTTATCTCTGGTGGGCAATATATACCTCTTTCCATTAATTTTTTTGTTAGCATAATTTAATAATAATTCTGTAATGTACACATAACTTAATACATATATTATTGAAGATAAAACCAATGCAACAAAAAGTAAAATAATGTATTAAAAACATACTTAAAGCCAGGAATCCTGGCAGGTATAAATGCTTAAGGAAATAATTTTATAGAGACTGATGGGTTTATAGGGGTAGATTCAAGAATCCTTTTTTAAAAACATTCTAAGTGTTTTATTTTTATCTTTTTGTTTTGTTTTGTTTTAATTAAAAATTTTTTACTTAAATGTTTTAATTTAAAATTTTTTACTTAAATCTATGTTAGTTATTAAGATGTAATCAATCATGTAATGATTTCAGGAGTAGAATTTAGTGATTCATCACTTACATATAACACCCAGTGCTCATCTCATTCCATTCAAACTGACATATATTTGGGCTCTTGAGCTTTGGGGGAAAGGATCTGAACAAATATGCAGCCAACTCCTTCGTAACCAAACCCACTGCGTCAGAGGGCGGACTGTTTTGAGAGCTGGCAGGGAGGCACCATGGCGGCTCTTCCTTTGGGAGAACGAATTACGTGCTTTTACCAGCAGTTGCTGCTGGGGCTGAACAGTAACAGGAACTTGCAGTGCTTCACAAAAGATCTTGTCTTGACCACACTCAACAATATGGGTGTCTTCAACATGCAGAGTCTAGACAGGAATCTAGACAAGAAATCAGGCAATCACAATATGATGTGGTGAAAACTATGAAGGGAAGCAGAGGGTGATATGAAGCACAAAGCAGGCTCACCTCCTCTGGTCTCTGGGGTGGCTCATGGGGATGCGGAGGATGATCTTCTGGACAAAGGAGCTCCAACCTGTAATTTAGGGATGGGCGGAAGTGTCCCAGGGAAGTGTGTGTGATTGTAAGTTGGGAACCAAGGGGTAGGCATGGAACAGTGTTCATGGTAGAGGGAACAGCACATTTGAAAGCCCAAAAGTAGAAATGAGTTTGGCACAAAAGACCGACATCATGTCAGGATGCCAATTTGTTAAATCAGAACAGGGTGTGCAGGTACGCATGCATAGAACTTTCAAATGCACAGAACTGCCATCTGCTGCCACAGGCAGCTGTTTCCTGGCTCAGAAGAGCTGGGAGAGTGATTTAATATCATAACCCTTCATGCAGAGAAACTATTTTTCTGTGATCCTTATGGACTGTTGAAAGGCAAATAGGGACTATGAGTGCAGGAGGCACAAAGATGAATAATCATCCTTCCCTTTCTTCTCCTTTCCAGCCCAGTGAAGCCAAGGATCGACCTGACATATTCTGTGAGGCTTAGAAATAATGTGCGCAAAGCCGGGTCATGGCAGACGGTCAAGCAAAGTGGTGCTCCTCTTCCTGCACCCTGCGCTCCAAATTTCCTCAGGTCTCATTTCCTCTCCCGGCACCTCTTGCTGGATGGTGGGACAGTAGTTGCGCCTTCTCCTTCTGGCGATACCCCACCTCTTGCCCCCTGGATGACTTTGTGTTCTTCAGGAGGTCAGTGGCTGAGACATGTCAGATCCAGTGACTTTGTACATTTTCCAGTTAGGGTGTGTCAGTCCTGGCAAAGCCCAATATCTGGGGACATGTCCATCTCAGTCTACCTGAGGCCACTAAGTCCAGGCCAAGTTCCTTTTGTTGTCTCTTCTGCAGCTTGTTGGGCAGTAATGCCCATCCTCTGACTCAGTCTTCGGGGGGCCTGAGATTCTCTTTTCCATGAATGGTTGCTAGAAAGGAGAACCCCACCCCGCCCACACACACACACGCACAGAGGTATAATTGAGGGCATCTACAACCTCTAGGGAGCTTTTTACTACGTATATCTGCATGGGCCTCACTCCAGTGCAGAGCTCACATACAATATTTCTGCAACTGGGGGCTTAGAAATTGTACACACACACACATACACACACGTATATATTTATATATTTTAATTTTTTAAATGTTTATTTATTTTTGAGAGACAGAGTGCAACCAGGGGAGAGGCAGAGGGAGGGAGACACAGAATCTGAGGCAGGCTCCAGGCTCTGAGCTGTCAGTATGGAGCCTGACACGGGGCTCAAACTCATGGGGCTCAAACTCATGAACCCCGAGACCATGACCTGAGCCGATGTCAGATGCTTAACTGGCTGAGCCACCCAGGCACCCGAAGTTGTATATATTTTTAAAGTTCCCCTGGTGAGTCTGAGAAGCACCCAGACCAAGAGCCCCTTAGTGGAGGAGGCTATGCACCACTGCTCACACTGTCCAAAGGCAGCCTCTCATGCGTGTTATTACACGGCTCTTTCCTAAACATCTTTGTTTCCAAATGGTCTAGGCTTCACATTTGCATCACTAAAAGGCCTGTTCAAGAGATTTCCCCAGAACAAAAGGAATAGTCTCTGCTCAAAGATGAATTGCAGTTTTGACTTCTACTGACACTTGAATCTTCTGGAAACTCTTCTATTATGAGGTCTTTCTCTCTCTCTCTCTCCCTTCCTCCCTCCCACACACTCTTACAAGACACACTTTGTTACATATATATGTGTAGCTTATTTCCCCTAGAAATGTAGAAGCCATAAATTTTAGGGCAGTGGACTTGAATTGTCATTTGTGGGATTTGCATCATAAGAAGTTTTCGGTGTTTGCTTCAACAATGCGAACAGTACGGCTGCAGCCCTTTGGTTTAACAAATTAGGCTGTCTTGAAGCCAGTGGCATTAGGAATCTGAACCATTATTTCGGAAAAATGGGAGGCCCAGCCTGCCAGCTCTTCTCAGGGTTGCTTTCTTTCTTCTATTCTCACTTTCTTAATTAAAAAAAAAAGTTCTGCAGCCCTTTCTCTGCGAAGGGAAATGGTTATAATTGAAGCTGCCACTCCATTTCCTTGACAAAATTCTCATGCAACACTGTACCTCATGGAAAAAATATGAGACCGTGGAACACAAGGCCTTAAAGTTCAGAATGAATCTCCGGTTTGGTCCTGGGTATTTTGGGTCTGCAAGTATAACCATTCCACACCCCAATTCATCTGGTTTTCTTGGTCCCGGCTTTCTTGATGGTCAGCTGAGAAATCCTGGTGATAAGAAATGGCTGAACTTCAAAATTGCAAGTCTCAGGGACTCCAGCTGATTGCATGGCCCAGCCTCAGGCCGATGAAGCGTCGCAGACTTGCACTTGACAGATGAAGTAACTGAGAGCTACAGAAGCCTGGAACTGGCTCAAGATCACAGAGTGAGTGGAGGAGGGGCTGGAACCCAGGAAGGCTGGCTTCTAATGTGGTGCCTTTCCCCTTAGAACACGGTGGTCTCCTTCCTCCCTGTCATGCAGGTCACCTGGGCAGCAGTGCCTGGCTGGGGACCTGCAGAACCCCTCCCTCCAGCTTATTTCCATTTCCGTTTGTTTTCAAGCCAAACCCTCTACCTACCCTTCCAGCTAATTTGCTACCCAAAGTCCCCTCTCCTACAAAAATCCCCATGTAAATATTCTGATGTTTGAACAGTACCATCCACCAATGTTGTTTTGAATTTGTTAAAATGCAGGTTCCCAGGCCTCTCATCCAGAGTGTTGGATTCCATGGATGTTAGGGAAGCCCGCAAACTTGCATATGACGTGGTCCCCCAAATGTTTCTGGGGTCCAAGGACCACACTTTGTGAAGCTGTCCCGGAGTCACCACATTAAATGAGGACTTCTGGTGCCCACCGCGCCTTGCTCAGAGAAGCTATTCTCTCTGGAAAATGCGGGGGCTGGAGGCAGGTTGCCGGGGAATGTGCTCTGAAGTTTCTGGAGGAGCCTCTGCTCCAACAGGGCATAACCGCCTGCAATTAGCTGACATGCGGGGGCTTCTAAGGAAGGATGGGAGGGCGGGAGGAACTGACCGGTATGTGGAAAGGTGTCCAGCGCAACCTGAGCGGAAGAACTTAAATTCCTGAGCACTGAAGGCTTTGAGTGCAGGGACTGGAAAACAAGGCACAGGGAAGGGAAGAGTTGGTGGGAATTTCTCTTTGGAATTTGGCTTCAATCAAAAGGAAACCTGGCATCAATGAAACGTCTGGGTCAAACTTGCTACATGTTCTTCTTCACTTTGTTTATTCTTAATTTTTTTTTGGTAAAGCCTTTATTAAGATATAATTCACATTTATATGTTTGCTGACTTTGTTTTTTAAGTCATCGGCTCCAGCCTAGTGTGGAGACCAACATGGGGCTTGAACTCACACCCCTGAGATCAAGACCTGAGCTGAGATTAAAAATCAGATGCTTAACTGACTGAGCCTTCCCCTGCCACATTTATCTTTATTGAGAAACAATTTGCCCATTTAAAGCGTACAATTCAGTGGTTTTTAGTATCTTCAGAGCAGTGTACAGTCCTCACCACAATTGATTTTAGAACATTTTATCACCTCAAAAATTAACCCCAGACCCTTTATCTCTCACCCTCCCCTCATTCAGCCTCTCCTCGCACCCCCTGCCACCGATGCAACCGTTAATCTACTTTCTGTCTGTATGGATTCATCTATTCCGGGAATTTCATATAAACGGAATCATATAATTTGTGGTCTGTTGTGACTGGCTTCTTTCACTTAGCATAATGCTTTCAAGGTCTTTCATGTTGTAGCATTCCTTTTAATGGACAAAAATACTCCATTAGCACGGATTACCGCATTTTGTTTATCCATGTGTCCACAATTGGGTTGTTTCTACCTTTTGGTGCAGGTGAATAATGCTATTTGTGTACAAGCTTTTGTTTTCATTTCTCTTGGGTGTATGCCCATGAGTGGAATTACTAGGTCAAATGATAACTCTGTGTTTAGTTATTAGAGGAATTGCCACACCGTGTTTCCAAAGTCTTCACTTTATTTATTTTTTTAAAGCTCACCTGAAGCCGACGACTCTGAATCACCTTATAAGGTCTCAGTCATATGCAGCTTAGCTTGGTCAGGCGTCACGAAGGACTCACTGTGAGCGAGTGTTGGAGGAAGCAGAGAATCAAGCTTGGGTTACAAAATCCAAAATCCAAACACTCAAGAGTGTATTTGGTATAATTTTAAAGGTTTAAAGGTTGGTGAATCCCTTGGACTCACATTTATGATAAGCAGAAAAAGAAACCCACAGCTTATAAATGTGGCCAAAAACAAAAAAAGAAAACCACAGTAGAGTAACTCGTAATCAGCAGTTTTGGGAAAGGTTTAGTGGCTTGAAAGTATGGATTTTCATTACCTGTGGTATCATCTGTTTCTGTACAGTGGTCAGAATTTATGTGCAAGAAATATGCTCCAGGCCCCGCTAGCGAACACTGGAAACCATAGATAGCCATAGACAGATAGAGATATAGATGATATAGATAAATAGTACCAAAGAATATATATATTCCTATATATATTCCTATACATATATACCTATGAGAAAGGTTTACTCATAAATTTGGCACAGTAAGAGAGTAACAACAATAACTAAAAATAAAATAGAACAATTATAACAATATTCTGTAGTAAAAGCAAAGCTATGTGAATGTGGTCTCTCTTTCAAAATGTCTTAACGTACTATACTCACCCTTCTTGTGATGAAGTGAGATGATAAAATGCCTACACGATGAGAAGAAACGAGGTGAGGGGCGTTGGCATTGTGACCTAGTGTTAGGCTCCTAGTGACCTTCTGATGCTCTGTCAGAAGGAGGATCATCTGCTTTGGACAGCAGGTGACTGCGGGTAAGTGAAACCACAGAAACCGAAACTGTGGATAAGGGAGGACTCCTGTAGAGGGAAATTCACTTTAAAAATTTAAGGGGAAAGTACTTGGAAATACTTTAACGTGTTTAAGTGTAAAATACAGAGACGTATGCAAAGTGTAACTACAAGAATTTTCTCAAAATGAACCTCACCCTTGTAACCAGCACCTACAGCAAGAAACAGATGGTTATCAGCTTCCCTGGACTCCTCTCTTTCCAGTCATTAACCATCCAAAGGGAACGGAGGATATCTAACTTCTAGCACTGTCCACATTCCCAGACCCAAACAATACATTTTTAATAGCACATTACAGGTGTCAAGGATTGACCATTGGAGTAGATTCATCAAGCATGCAGAATTTCTCAAGACTCACTCAGGCTTTTTTATATTGCATGGCATAGTAGAATCTTAATTAAATACCTCTAGGCTTGCGCGTAAAATAAAAGATAAACTCAACACACAAGAAACTTTTAGCATCACTTGCAATTTAAGACCATGTACTGTAAGATGAAACAACGTACTTTAAACATTTATTTTAAAATACAGTTGCTGGGGTGCCTAGGTGGCTCAGTTGGTTGAGTGTGAGGCTCTTGATTTTGGCTCAGGTCATGATCCCAGAGTCCTGAGATCAAGCCCAGAGGCAGGCTCCCCGCTGAGCATGGAGCCTGCTTAAGATTCTCTCTCTCTCTCTCTCTCTCTCTCTCTCTCTCTCTCCCCTTCTCTCCCCCTCCCATTGCCCCTCCCCCCCCTCAAAAATAGAATAGAATATAGCTCCCTGTTTCTCCAGAACATACAGTTTGAAGTTTATTTCCAAGGGGACTATGTAAAAGAAGTCCTAGGGACTATTAATCACAGATGCTTTAATAATACAAAAAGTATATACATAAACACACATGCCCATTGGCAATGCATCACATTGTGTGTTGAATAAGTAACGACCAAAATAAATACAGCTTTTGCAAGCAGAGCATAAAAACGGATACACATTTCCCTTGGTTTCTTGGGCAGGAGGTTAAATACCCTGACTTATAAAATGAACTGCCTAATCCTGAGACTGACTTGCTGTAAACTGACACTGCCCTGGTTCTTAACCTGGAAAATAAAAGTCTATTGTAATGGTATTATGTATAAGAAAACTTTCAATACATAAGAAGAATCTTCGGAGGGAAGGGCATATATTCTTAGAGAAAATCCTTTTGCAAATGCGAATCATTTTTTTTAAAGCTCTAAATTTGTCTTATAAATTACCAAAAACAGATTAGGATTTTATTAGGATATTTCTTCGGGAAGTTTGGGATTCTATGTTCCACCAGATGTGGCCTAAGAGAGCGCACGAGTCAAGGTGAAGTGGACACCGTGGGACCTTTGCAACGCGCCCCACACCGCCCCCGGTTCTTTCTAAATGCTGGACGCCTCCAAGGTAACCTGGCGCTCACGCTGGCTCTTTCCCCGGTGCCAGGAACGCACCCCTCCTCGCCCGCCCCTTCCCCTCGACTTCCAGGTGCAGCGTCAGCGCCCGGAAGCCCCACGCGAGCGGTGACTTCGCTCTGCCTCGTCCTTCCCCGAAGCCCTGAGGCTTAGACTTTTCCCACCAAGTCACCCGCAACCCCTCCTCCTGCCTCCCCCCTCGGGGGTTGGAAAAAGTTTAAAGCCGGGCTCCCTTCGCGTTACGCTGGCCAGGGGGCCTCTCTTGGCTGGACGGGAAGGGGGCGAGGGTCCCGGGCGCTTCTCCTGCGCTCCTGCTCAGCCCAGCTCGGCGCGTGGGGGACAGCGTGGTAGACTGGCCGCCACCGGCTCCTACGCGCCCAGGCTGCGAGGTCCCTCCTAGCCCGAGGGACTCACTTAAAAACTTGGGGCCGGGCGCCTTTCCCGGAGCCCGGGCGCCGGGGGCTCGCCGGTGCCCCGAAGCCTGCAGCAGCCGCGCGGCGCGGGCGTGCGTGGGTGAGAGCGAGGGCGCGCCCGCGGCCGGCCGGAGGCGGACGCCCGGGTGGCAGGTGGGTGCGGCCGGCGGCGGGAGCCGGGGCAGCGGCGGCGGCGGCGGCAGCAAGTGGTTGGGCCGCGCTCATTTCCTTCCCTCCCCCTCGGCCTCGGGGTCCGCCCGCGGTGCCCAGCGCGCGGCGCCCGCGGCTCCGCGCCGCGTCGCCTCCCGCCGCCGCCGGCCGCTCCCTTCCCCGCCGGTCCATGTCCCTGCCCGTGGTGCTCCCGGGCTCCTGCTGCCCTGTGGCCGGGCTCTCGGGCGGGCCGCAGGCCGGGGGCCCGGGCGCCGGCGCCGCCGCCGCGCAGGAGCCGCCGCTGCCCCCGCTGCGGCCGCGCTGGCCCCGGGCCGCGCTGCAGCCCCCCGCGCGGCCTCGCTGCGCCGCCGCCGCCGCCGGGGTGCTGGCGGCTCCGCCCGCGCTCTCCTCCCGCCGGGCCGCCGCCGCCGCCGCCGCCGCCCCGGGCTCGGCGCTGCTGCCCGCTCGCCCGCTCCTGTCGCTCGGGCTGCTGCAGCTGATCTTGGGCTGCTGCATGGTGGCACTGAGCTTCGGGGCGCTGTCGCTGAGCAGCTCCCCGCAGGTGAAGAACTCGTGTCCCTTCTGGGCCGGCTCCTCGGTGAGTGCCGCGCGCGTCCCGCTCGCCCGGACAGAGTCCACCGGGGGAGCAGGGGCCTCTGTTCGGCCCCCTTCCCTGCCCCAGGACTGGCTCCCTACCCTTGAAGGCTGCGGTTGGGGAGCACGGTCCTTTGGGCCGGTTGAAGTTTTTGGAGGCGGTGAGGCTGGGGGGAAAAACAAAGGCTCAAAGAGAGAGCAGTTCAAGGGTGACTTGGGATGCACCTGGACAGTGTTCTGTTCCTCGCAGGCGAAGGATTTTGTTGTTCCTTCCAAGTTAATAGAATACAGTAGATTTCCAGCTCTGGGAGATTGGAAGAATGGGGGTGGATGATAGGAAAGTAGGAGAAAATGATTCGACTTTGGGCCATTGAGTATTTACTTCACTGACAATTGTCTGCTCTGGGGGGACAGGCATTTGATCTGATCTCTTTTGTCCACTGAGGTAACAACAGTGCCTGGCACATAGTAGCTGTTCTTGTGGGGTGATTGGAGTGGCAGCTTGACTTGGGGCATGCCATTTATTTTATTCCACTTTAAGGCACACGTAAATGTGAAATGTATCTGGTGTAGTATGGCTCCACTCTGTTTGGGGACAAGTTCAGGAGGTAATGACAGGGTGTGTGCAAACATCCTTGTACCTGGTCATTAAAGGAGGCCCCCACTTGATTATTGGAGCCGGGCGGGCTGCTGTGCAGAATTTAGTTTTCAAGAACCCAAACGGTCATTATGCATGAGCTCCCCAACGCCCAAGGAGCAGGTGACAGCTAACTGGAGGTGCCTCACCCCCTTCAGGGACCTGGCTCTGTTTCCTCCAATGGGGAAGGCTGATCTGGGGCAAAAGGTGCCCAGCCCCTGGGGAAGGCTGCTGCCTCCACTGTGCGTGGACTCCAGGAGGCTCCTCATCCCAGCCTCCTAAAATGTCATAGCATCTAAGGCATCCAGCCTCTTGAGGCTTGCTGGCGGTTGAGAGCCTTGGAAATAGGTCTTTGTGGAATGATTGTAGAAGATGGGCATTTGAAAGTAAATGACCTTTTTACGGAGTAAGTCAATCTAAGGCTGGCAGTGCCGATAGTTTGAGTAAGATCTGCGATGAATGTATGCGCGGAATAAAATTGTCCTTTTGCAGGTCGCCACCTACACAGATTCAAGACCGAATTTTAAGAATATAGGGAGAACTGATTGAACCCAAAGTAATTGTTTGAATAAGAACATTAAGAACATCAAGTACCCTGAGCCCAGCCTGACATTTTATACTTAAACGGATGCCAATTTGCTCTCCTTTTGAAACACGTTGACACTGGATGGTCTTACCTTAGAACAGCCCGTGCTGTGATAACTGGAGTTCATGCTCTGTGCATCATGAGAGGAGTCCCACCCTCCTGGCCCTGCTACTGGGCGCTCCCCATGGCCTCCCTGAGTCTTTTTTAAAAAACAACAGGGTAGGGATTAGATTCATTATGCTCCTTAGTCCACTCATCAGAATAAAGTCAGCCAAATGGAGGCATTTCATTTCTCTAAATACCATGGGCCAGAAGTGAATCTTGCATACATTTTTAGGGATTTCATTTTTATAAAATCATAATCTCTTGTCCTCTCAAAGATAGCTAGTTTGGGCTTTAAAAAAACATTTTTTAAATGTTTATTTTTATATTTTGAGACAGAGAGAGAGACAGAGCACGAGCGGGGCAGGGGCAAAGAGAGAGAGGGAGACACAGAATCAGAAGCAGGCTCTAGGCTCCGAGCTGTCAGCACAGAGCCTGAAGCGGGGCTCGAACTTATGAACTGCAAGATCATGACCTGAGCCGAAGTCGGATGCTTAATGGACTGAGCCACCCAGGCAGCCCCAGTTTAGGATTATTTAAAACTATTTTTTCTCTTCGGAAATCAAAACTCCAAATCAGTTTACTACTGTGAATTACTTCAGAGGTGAATGCCCTTAGAGGTCAGTCAAGCCACAGTTGGATTTGATGAAGGATTTAAAAAAAAAAAGGCCTTTAGCCAGAAGATGAAGGTTGTTAATCTGAACCTGTTGGCTGGGCGTGTCCTTCTTTCTAGAACCCAGCAAAACAGAGCAGGGAAAGAATTAGTAACTTGGAACTAAATTCTCTTCTGTAGGGTTGTTTTCCAACCCCCACCCCCCAGCTCTATATGCAAACCTGAAGTTGTTCATTATTCTCATTGTTTGTGGCCTGCTTCTGCGGTTGACCACAGAATTTACAAAGTGACAATAAAACCAACAGAAACTGTATGTTCGGAATGACTGGATAGATTTGAGGATGACATTAGGCATCGTGACCATGGTGTTTTAGGAAAAAAGTTTTACCAGTACCTTTTGAATTTACGTACACAAGAGAGGCTTTTTGTTTTTGTCTTTTAATGCTGCATTATGGGAAATTTTAAATTTATTCCAGCACTGCTCAGCGAACCCTCCTATATCCTTCTTACCCAGCGCCAGCAAGTGTTTGGTCTCTGCCTCTTCCTGGCTTTGCGGCTGGCTCTTTGTGTTCTGATAATATCAGAAGGATGAGTGTTTCAAGCAGGATAGGAATGAGCTCCCTCATGCTCCCTAGGCTATTTGTCAGATTAACTTCCCTCATTATTTTGAAGCCAATCTCAGACTTCACATCATTTCATCTGTAAATGGTTCCATATGTGTGTGTTGCTTTTGAAAGAAAATCTAAACAGAAAGAAAAACTAAACAGAATAGAGAGACAGCATAGACATGACTGGGCAGTCTTAAGAACCCCCTTCCACTTTTAACATTTTATTATGAAAATTTTAAATCTCTGTAAAAAATGTAGAAAGAATACTATAATGAGCCCTTATTTACTTATCATCAAGCTTCAGTAATGATCAACACGTGGCCATTTCTAGCCCACACCTACTCCCCCTACTGGATTATTGTTATTATTTTTTAATTTTTCATGTTTATTTATTTTTTGAGAGGGAGAGAGACAGAGCACAAGTGGGGAGGGGCAGAGAGAGAAAGAGGGAGACACAGAATCTGAAGCAGGCTCCAGGCTCTGAGCTGTCAGCCCAGAGCTCTATGTGGGGGCTTGAACTCACGAACCACGAGATCATGACCTGAGCTGAAGTTGGACGCTTAACCAACTGAGCCACCCAGGCACCCTGATGATGATGATTTTTTAATAATTTTAATTTTTTTATTTGTGTTTGAGAGAGAGAGACAGAGCATGAGCTAGAGAGGGGCAGAGAGAGAGGGAGACAAAGAATCTGAAGCAGGCTCCAGGCTCCGAGCTGTCAGCACAGAGCCTGACGTGGGGCTCGAACTTGTGAATCACAAGATCATGACCTGAGCCGAAGTTGGTCGCTTAACTGACTGAGCCACCCAGGTGCCCCTCTACTGGATTACTTTAAGGCAACATGCTGGTATCGTAATTCCAGCCATTAAATATGTCAGTATGGATTTCTAAAAAAGGGGGGCTTAATAAATAGAGGGGCTTGATAGCACATAGTAATGTGCTAATTATAAAGAAAGCTAAATTAAGATTTTTATGCAAAAAGTTTAAAAATTATGACTTGAGGTATGCGTTTTTTTTTTTTTTTAAGCAACAGCTTTATTGAGATATAATTCACATTCCATACAATTCTCCTATTTAAGGCTTGCAGTTCAATGGTTTTTAGTGAATTCACGGAGATGCACAACGATCCACCACAGTCAGTTTCAGAAAATTTTCATCATCGTGTAAAGAAACTCTGTACCCATTAGCAGTCACTCCCCATTTCCCCCTGACCTGTTTACCCCTAGGCAGCCACTGATTAACCTACTTTCTGAGTTTGTGGATTATTCTAGACATTTCATATAGATGGAATCATACAGTATGTGGTCCTTTGCAACTGGCTCGTTTCGCTTAGCGTAATGTCTGCAAGGTTCACTCATAGTTACGGCATGTCAGTGCTTCCTTCCTGTTCATTGCCGAATGAGATTCCACTGTATGGATATGCCACGTTTTCTCACTCAGAAGTTTTGTTGGCAGATGGAACTAGGTAGTTGAGTGGCAGTACCAGTTTGTCGGAGGTTACTTTGGACCCACGTAGGAACAAAGAAGATAGAAGGGTATCCTCATATTCCAAGCTTTGAATGACCCTTATGTGCCTCAGTCTGCAAGAGCGATTAAATTGGCAGATCTTTCTTCAGCTTTGGTAAAGATTTTGCTTCTATAGTTGATACAAAATTAAATTCAAGGGACAGATATATTCATTGAAAGGACTATTAACATAGTATAATTCAAGAATATTTTTCCATATATACGTCCGTAAGTGCTCTCACCTTGAGGTTGAGATTTGGAAGCTTCCTTCATTTGTCTGGACCTTGAAGGTATTTTATCTATTTTAATGTATATTTAAGAATTGACAAGTCCTATAAAGAGTCTGTTTCCATACTCCACATGTTTTTAACATATTCATTGTTTCTGAGCATTCTCTGATCATTTTTCTTCCTGGTATCTTCAGTTAATGACTCAATCTGTTATTATTCCTAAAGGGCACGAAGCTAAGAGATTAGCCACTTTAATTTTTTAATTTTTTTACATTTATTTATTTTTGAGAGACACAGAGAGAGCACAAGCAGGAGAGGGACAGAGAGAAAGGGAGACACAGAATCCGAAGCAGGCTCCAGGCTCTGAGCTGTCAGCACAGAGCCCGAAGTGGGGCCTGAAACCACGAACCGCGAGATCATGGCCTGAGCCGAAGTCGGATGCTCAACCGACTAGCCACCCAGGTGCCCCGAGATTAGCCACTTTTAAAAGCATCCTGAAGTTTGACTCCAGGTCGGTGACAGATGGAGGATCACCCAGACTGTGTTCAAGCCATGCTGTCCTGGCTCTTGATTTGGGGGAATATTTAGTTACTACCACACGACATTGGATTAAGGATAGAGAGGATTGCCTTGGTTTGCATCTCCTCCCTCAGAAAACAAAATATCTGGGGCTCCTGGGTGGCTCAGTTGGTTAGGTGTCTGACTTCGACGCAGGTCATGATCTCACGGTTCATGAGTTCAAGCCCTGCATCGGGCTCTGTGCTGACAGCTCCGAGCCTGGAGCCTGCTTTGGATTCTCTGTCTCCCTCTCTCTCTCTGCCCCTCCCTTGCTCACAATTTGTCTCTCTCTCAAAAAATAAATAAACATTAAAAAAAAGAGAACAGAAAAGAAAACAAAATACCTTACTCTGATGACATATACAACCCTTGGAAGATATCTGAGGCAAATGGTAGAGAATTGGTTATTATTATTTTTTGCTCTCCTCTGGGAGCCCTAATACCCTTAATGTCATCTGCATACATTTCTGCTTTGAGTCTGTGACCTAAACTTATGGTTGTCCCTCCCTCGAGTCTGTAATTCTTTGACAAGATTCCAGTTCCTTATAAAGAGACAGATATTAGTGAACCTTAAGGTAAACCTTTTTAAAAAAATTGCAGTGATGAAACTTAAAAAAAAAGAACGAATAGTTCAAAGGAGAAACTAGCTCAAAAACTCTGAAGTCTCTACTAGTTAAATAAACAATAAATACATTTTTTCTATCGTATCATAAAATACTAATTTGATATTTATGGGCCATTTTAAATATAATTTTTGTGATGAATTTTATTCATTTCCTTTGGTCCTTTGTTTTCCATGGTAACAGAGTGACATTGATAAATTCTTGAGTAAGTCATTGAGCCTCTCAACCTCAGTTACTAATCTGTATAATGGGTGCAATGATTCTTGCCTCAGAACTGATGTTGTGAAGGTGTAGTTAGAGAACAAACTCTATCAGTGTTTTTTAAACATCAAGGCAATATTAAATCCAAGTAAAGTAAAAAGGCCAGTTTTCTGTGGGACATTTTAGTAACCACCATGTATACATTAGAAATATTCCAGTTGCCTACTTCCTCAGTTTTTTTAATGCATGATGCTGGACATATAAGGAAGAATAATACACATGAACACATACACACATGCACACACCTTTTTTTAAATTGCCAGTGTAAAAGCAATAGGGCAAGATAGGTTGCTGAGAGCTTTGATTATCATGTGTTTAATTCATAAGGCAAACATGGGACATTTATAGCTTGGCTCTTTTTATCTCTATGTTTAGATATAGCAACTTTTGGCAAACAATCCAGGATATTTTTGCCCTGAGGCATGTTAATGGATAGCAAAGAAAAATAATAAGGGCAGTAAGTTAATAAGCTTTTGATCTTAATGATTTGATTTTTAAGTTGGGAAATTAAGACACATTAACCATATGTGGTGGGTAACAATGATTGTTGCATGGAGTATCTTGGAATCCTTCTTTGCAATATCATAAAAAAAAACTCTGTTTTTTTCCTAAAAGCTATAAGGAATGGGTTACAAGGAAGTGAAACCAAAATTATAATAAATCTCATTATAATAATATAGAGATAATTTAGTGTTAGAAAATAGGTTTTTGCTCATTCATTCAGGGCAAGTTTTATCTTGCACTTGGTGGAAACAATGTTATGGAGTTGCTTTTTAATGTTGAGTTTAACTGGGCTTGAAGAATGGGAGAAATTGAGTAGAAGTAGGTATATGCCTTTGTTTCTGGGTTCGAGAGTGAGGTGGATGTAACTACAATTCCCACCTGCCACTGGAGTGTAATTTCTTAAAACATCCCTGTAAAGAAGGGTGGTTTACAAAAATCCTGTTGTGACTTAGTGTGAGTATGTGCTGAGTCTATAAACAGTTCAAATGGAAATTTATTTATTACCTTTAAATATTTTGCCTTACAATCCATGAACATAGTATATGCCTTGATTTATTTGGGTCTTCGTTTAATATTGCTTAATAAGGTTTATATTTCTTCCTCCTGGGTGTTAAGTATCTTTGAAGTTATATGTATTTTGAGATTTCTGATATTTATTATTTGTCAAATACATTTTGTACATTTTTTTTAAAGTTTCATTTATTAATTTTTGAGAGTGAGAGAGAGAGGGAAGGGGGAGGGAGAGAATCCTAAGCAGGCTCTGCTGACAGCATGGGGCATGACACAGGGCTTGAACCCATGAACTGTGAGATCATGACCTGCGCCCAAACCAAGAGTCAGATGCTCAAATGACTGAGCCACCCAGGCACCCTTGTACATATTTTTTAAATTATATTTTAAGTTTAGTTTGTTGCTTATATATGTAAAATACCCCCTCAAAAATAATAAAGATAGCTTAGTTCCTTAATTCCAGAACCTTTGATTTTAAATGACAATTTTATCTGCCAAATATATCTATATTCACCTTAGCAACCCTATTCCTGGGACTTTATCCAACAGAAATAAAAAGGAATTATTTTTAAGCATTATATGGCCATGGATGTTTACCATAGCATTGATTGTGAGGGCAAAAAACTGGAAGTAGAGTGAATACCAATGAATATGGAAATGATCGATTACATGAGGTAAGCCGTACATGGGAATATTATGTAGCCATTAAACAGAAATGAATGAGAGCTATTCCAGTGGACATGAAGAGATTTCCTTGAAGTATTTATTGAGAAAGAAAAAGGAGGAAAAGTATCTTTTATGACCGATTTTTTAAAAATATATATACACATACACATGTTTGTCTAGTAATAAGAATTTAAAGAAAAATATCTCCATATGTGATATATGTAAACATATCATATAGTTAATGTGGGGAGAGTGGGATGATGTGGCTGGTGGGGGAGGTAGAAAGTATAGTTGATGTCTCCTGCTAGGGTGTTTATGGACTGGGCTGGACACCTCATCTTAATGATAATGTTGTTTTAATGGAAAAACATATGTTCCAAAGAGCTGAACCACAAGGTTCTATATTAATGGAGACAGATGGTCTAAATATTGAACACTAACTGATAATTCGCATTATCACTAGATTTTAGTGAAGTGGGTGGTTTGTGTTTCCCTCAAGGGCAGTCAAATTTTTCAGTTTTGTTTTTACAAAAATAGTTGCATTACTGGGGCGCCCAGTTGGCTGTCTGCGCAAAGTCCGCTACAGATCCTCTGTCCCTCTTTCTCTCTGCCCCTCCCCGGCTCATGCTCACTCGCTCGCTCCCTCTCTCTCTCTCTCTCTCTCTCTCTCTCTCAAAAATATATAAATAAAAACTTAAAAAAAAATAGTTGCATTACCTCAGCTAGGTCCAGTAAGCAGCAGGACGGGCAGGAGGGAACACATGGGTGCGCGCGCGCACGCACACACACACGTATGCACACAGACGCACAGCATGCGCATGGCCACACACAGCCTGTAGGGGGAGCCAGCATGGGATTGCAGGGAAATCCTGAGGACTTTGTGTCATCACAGCAAGGTAAATTTTTGAGTTAGAAGAGACCCAGAGATGGTTTCCTTCACTTAAACCACATTTCTAAGGAAACGAGAGTGAGGACCAGAAAAGCGGTAAGAGTTGGCCAAGGTTGCATAGTTATTTAGAAGCCAGGTGGGGAACCCAGACTCCAAGGTCTCCTGGATTTCAAGTCACAATCTGTAAAATAGATGCAGCCACATGCAGACACATGCCCTGCACGTCTCCAGGCAGAAATCATTCAGAACGAAGAACTCGCCTATTGAATTTAAGGTGATTGCAAGAATATAGTGCCTGGTGGGCATGCAGCTGACAGTATGTTGAAACATAAATGGGATACACGGATCTATTGCCTGTCGGCCCATACATGGTCTTTGGGTCCTTGATATAAGTGGGTAGACTTGTCCTCTGCTCATTTGACAATGATTTACTCTCAGCCAGTAAATGGAGAATGGAGAGTATTGAAGCAACACTGTAAAATCGCTACAGATTTGTCGCCGAGAAACAGTCATTGTGAACTGCTACATTGGAGGGATTTTGGTAAAAAGGGCACATAAAGGAAAACCCTCATAACTGCATTCCGCAGATGCGTGCACCCTGTTATACAAAGGTAAATGTGCCCCAGTCACATCGGAATGTCCCTGAGCTGAATAATTACTTTGATTGTTCTTTCCCAACTGCTTAGTGAACCGTGTTATCCAAAGGGCTGACATTGATTTCCAGTTTTCATTTTGGCAAAATGCTGATTCTTCTTTACCAAGGATTTTAGTTTGTTGTTTATTGAAGTGTCATTTTGCAATACGAGACTTCTCTCACTGTAGTCCCCTCCCCCTTTTGTGGAATAAAGGCTCAGGAACAGTTAATCAGTTGCCTGTCACGTGACATGTGCCAGGCTGGGAGCTGAGGATTCGGGAGACAAGAATTCATGGTCGATGGGCAAGGCAGAGATGCACCTCTCAAGTTATGACAGAGAACGTTTTGGGGAAAATTGTGTAGAGGGCTTCCAGGAGTATGGGGAGGTGGGATCAGTGAAGGCTTCTCAGAGGAGGCCACTGTTAGCCAGGGTCTTGCAGGATGCATAGGAGTTCTTTGGCAGCTCTGAGGGGAGCTGAGAGGAGAAGATACTGGCCCTAAGAGAAGTGCAGAGCCCCGCAGTGCCCAGGCCTGGCCAGTCTGGGGAGACTGGGTGGCTCAGTCGGTTAAGCGTCTGACTCTTGGTTTCGGCTCAGGTCATAATCTCATGGTTTCGTGAGTTTGAGCCCCGAATTCGGCTCCATACTGAACAGTTTGGAGCCTACTTGGGATTTTCTTTCTCTCCCTGTCTCTGTGCCCCTACCCCACTCGAGCTGCCTCTGTCTCTCTCAAAATAAATAAATAAACTTAAAAAGCCTGGCCAATCTGATGGGGGACAGGTGTGCCTGGAGGGAGGATGAGTGGTGGGGGGCAGTGGTGCATAGAAACCAGACTTGAGAAGTGGGCAGAGGAACATCCTGAGAGACCTTGTGTACCATTTCAGGGAGTTTACTTGTCCCCTAAAGGGTGGGTACCTACCTAACGAAGGAAGGGTTACAGCCACACATGTGTCTGACAGTACGAGGCTGACAATGCTAACAGGCGGGGTGCCCTGGGGCAGGGAGCGTGGCTCAGCAGTACTGACTCCTTCACTAACTGGAAGGGTAGCCTACCCTCCTGTGTTCCTGATTGACCTTAAGAAAAAACACACCCAGTCAATAAAAAAGCTTTGGGGTTCTGTGGGAAGGAGAGTCCAAAGTGGTCTACCAGGGCTCCCAGAATCAGCAGGAATATCAAATGTTTGAGTTAGAAGACTTCGAAATTTCAGGGTTGTTTTTTTTTTTTTTTTGGAAAAATATATACTTTAGAGACTAGGATTAGTTTGTTGGAATTGGTCCCTTTTATAGATTTATGATACTGTTTATCCTTGTAGGTGATACTCTCAGGAATCATAGGATTAACAACTTGGAAACGGCCAATGATACTGCTGGTATGTACGGATCTCATAAATTGTTACCCTTTGTAAAATGTGCTGTGTACGAAGGCTTTGAAATAATCACTGAAGAAAAATGCCCAAGCCTTCTTGTTCATGAAAAAAAGATGCTAACAACAGACAATATTAGAAGTCAGATGTTCTCCTAACAGCAAAGTGAGATGATAATTTTGTCAATTTTCCTTTTTTGGGGGGGGGGTTACCTTTTTTTTGTTCTTACTATGTACCACATTGATACACTTGCACAACCTTCTAGAAGGGGTTGGATGAGCATAACCGAGTTATTTTTCATCAATCAGGAAAAGGCTTCCTTAATCGATATTAACCAAACCCTTTGACCCATAGTAACGATTAACTCCAGAAACATGCCTATCTCTTTGCATCAAACTTCTCTGAGAAGGATAACAGGCAACCCTTTTGTCCTCAACACCCCCCCACCCATGCCCTGTTAGTGCACCTGTGGAGGTGTGCAGTGGCTATGGTAGGGATGACCAAAGACATGACCATGATGCCAATCACGGGCAGAATCTCGAACCATATCGCACCAAGGACCTTCCTTCCTGTCCCCCTAGAGGTAACCTGACCTCAATGTTGTCAGTTTTAGGATTCATTTTAAGCTTCTTATGTACCCAATGCTGTCCACGTGTTTTTAGTTCCAGGATTAGATCTGTTGTTAAAGATATAATTTTTAAAAAACGGTTTACTATGGATATTTTAAAACATATACTAAAGGAATAATATAATGAACTCCCTGCACCAATCACCCAGGTTCAACTACCAACTCAGCCAGTCTTGTTCAGCTAGACCCTCACTCATTCCTCAGCTCCCCATATTCTTTTTCCCTGCATATTCTTTTGAAGTAAATCTCAGATATTAAATCATGACACATAATTTTTTATTGTTATAATGATTTGGTTGGACAACCTTACAGTTTCACTGCTTAGACTTTGTATGTTCTTTCTTTATCACATATATATTATATGTTTGTGGTAATGTAGGCATATGTTGGTAACTTTTACCTTTCTTTCAGTTAAGGCAAAATTCATATAATATAAAGTGAACCGTTTTAAAGTTTACAATTCAGTGGCATTTAGAGCATTCCCAATGTTCATTTTTTTGTTTTGTTTTTATTTGCTATGTCCTTTGGATTCAGGGAGTACTATAAAAAACAGACGATTGCCAGTAGAGTTACCAACTTTCAAAGATGAAGTAGAGGATCTAAGAAATTCGATTTGAAGTACATATAGTGAAAAAAAATCTTTTTTTTCTATATAGTGTCTCTTTTGACTTTTCTCCTGTTCATTTTGATATAGGGTTAAATAATTTTCTAAATTCATTTTGTATATTTACTTAACAGTTGATCCTAAACAGGCCACTGTTTGGTGGGCAGTGGGTGATAAATACAAAACTAGCTAAATTCTTAAATGCAAGGAGAAGAAACACACTGCAGAAGACAGTCTGAGTAGTGGGTCCCAGAACTGTGTTGATGGTCTTGAACAACTAAAGAGTTTTCAGGCCCACAAGACAATTTAGGCAGCATTTTAGAAGCCCATCAATTATTCCATTTCATGAAACTCTGTTCATATTTCTGGAAGGAGTAAATTATTGGTCCAGCATTTTAATCTCTGAGATAGCAGGGTAGGAGAAAAATGAGGCTTCAGATAAGTTTTATGACGTGTTATGAGTGGCTGACGTTTATTTTGCAACAACTCTCTAGAAAAATGTTGGATAGTGTTCAATGTTTATACTGATATTTGGCTATAAGAGTCATTTTTATGCCTGATTTTTCCATTGGGTCAATATTGAAATGCCGAGTAATACATCCGTCAGGTATTTAAATTAAAATCAGAAAATCTCTAATGCTATTTGTATTTTTAAGATTCTAAATGGGGAGGAGAATATGAGCAAGTTTCCCGGGTAGATATGAAGAAAGTCGACCTTTCAAGACATTTATTTCTCTAACATAGCTTTCTTTGGGAAAGGTCCCTCAGAGATTTATTACGTGAGCTCAAGCAACTGTAAGAGAAAATGACCTTCATAGAAATGTATCTTTATTATATGCCTTTAAAGTTATTTCTCATCTTTGTTGATAAGTATATGTACAACTTTGTCAAAGTTATAACCAATTTGTACATATCATGTTGTGCTCTGCTTTTTCTGTTTAATATTACGTTAATTAAGTTCATCTCAGTAAATACTATGCATGTACAAGGGGTCCACATGCCTGCCTGAACGACATGCTGTCATATTCCTGTATTACCATCAATTGTAAGCCTGTTGGACCCATAGGCTTCTATATTTTGACTGTTATGAATTATGTATTTAGAAGGTCATGTAGAGATTGTTTTGAAATGTTAATTACTATCTATTTATAAAGAAGATAAATTAATTGATAGGAGTTATATAAGGACAAATTTTCTGGGTACATCCATAGATCATTTGAGCCTTAGTCAATGTCATAGGTGAAAAATCCTCAGTTCACGTGAGTCTTAATATTCTGTTATAACTTGTGCCACATGCTTTTGTTATGTGAAAAACTGGAAACAATCATGTGATGTAATGGAAGGAACTGGATATGCCAGTCCGACACTCCTAGTCTGTGTCCTAGCTCATCCCCTGGAGAGCTGTATAATGTACAAGTCACTTAACTTTTCTGAGTCTAGGTTTCTTTTCTGAATGGAGGGGATAATCTCGTGACACCAAGGGGTAGCTCTGTCCCCTCCTCCCACAGCCCCACTTAGTGGATGCTTCACCTTTTCTTTGGCTTCCTGAGTGTAGGGAATGTGCCACTGGATGGTTTTGGGTGGGAGGTCACGTTCCATCAGAGAGCCAGTAGGGCCCTGTGGGGGACTCTGTTCCCACAGATGTGGGCTTGGCTGGTCAGTTCCAGCCCTTCTTCCCTTCATGTCCTATACTTTACCCACAGGGGCACCTTCTGACTCTGACACAGCCAGGCAGTCTTATACCAACTTGGGACCTCCTTCCCCAGCATTTTGCTTGGCTGGCTCCTTTTCTTCTGGGTTTCAGCTCACCAGTCCCTTCCTGAGATGGACTTTCCCGGACCACCCTGCTAACACTGGCCCTGCCTCTCCCCATGTCCCAGCACTGACTTTGGGCTTCACCATCTGTAATCTGCCTGTGTGCTATTGGCTTACTCCTTGCTGTATGTCTCCCCACTGTAGGTAGTTGTATTAAGACAGGGGTCCTGTCCCTCCTCTTCACCTTGTTCCCCCAGGGCCAGTGTGCTCACTACACCTCTATTGTTGACCGCAAAGTTAATTTGGCAGCTAACAAGAAATTTAGGTCCTAGGTTCTTGGCATTTCTTTTTTTACTTTTGTCTGAAATTTCTCGCACTTGTTTTCATTCTGTAGAATGTTGTATTCCTCCCCTTTTTACTTCAGGGTAGTTAGAGAATATAATGGCGGTGGAGATTGGGAGCGGGCAGGTTGGTCTTTCCAGGGCCCTTTAAGAGGCAAGCTGGCCTCATTTTGACTTGTTGGGCACACACTAATCTAGAACATTTGGATATTTCCTTTTGAAAACCATTTACATTTGTGCTTCTTCTTTTGTGATTGTCTCAGTGATTACATTAGGTTTTATACTGGTGTGAACAAAGAAGGCTCAGTCTGACCCAATTCTTTCACACTCAAGGTTTCATGGAAACTCAGAGTTGGAAGTTTTCATTTACTGGATCCTCTTCCTTATGCTGAGAAAATACTCATGTGTCCAGAACAAAAATAATAATATTGGAACATAGTTTGTAAATATTTATAGCTATTTTTTAAAAGAAGTCCTTCCTATTTTTTTTTTTTTAATTTAGAGTAAGAGAGAGCAGGGTAAAGGGGCAGAGGGAGACGGGGAGAGAAAGAGAGACAGAGAGAGAGGGAGAGAGGGAGAGAGGGAGAGGGAGAATCTCTGGGGCTCCATCCCATAACCCCAAGATCACAATCTGAACCAAAATCAAGAGTTGGATGGTCAACCACTGAGCCGCACGGGCTCCCCATATTTATAGCTGGTTTTGACTGTGACTAGAATGAAGCCAGGGTGTGTGTGTGTGTGTGTGTGTGCATGCACTTCTGTGTGCACATCATTCCAGCTTGTGTATTTTCTATCAAGAACAAACATTTCCTTTATATATGTATGTATGTATGTATGTATGTTTATTTGAGAGAGAAAGAGAGAGGGGCAGAGTGTGAGCAGGGGAGGGGCAGAGAGAGGGAGATGCAGGATCCAAAGCAGGCTCCAGGCTCTGAGCTGTCCGCACAGAGCCTGACGCGGGGCTCAAACCCACAGACCGCGAGATCATGACCTGAGCCAAAGTCTGACACTTAACCAACTGAGCCACCAGGTGCTCCATATTGTTATTTTTTCCCCCATGAAATTTGGAAGAGAGGGGGGTGAATATAACCTTAAAGCTGATAAAAAGACAGCTTTAATCTTTAGCATCAAGAATGACAGTATTTCCTTGGTGATGTTCTCGGGTCACTTATGTGGTTTATTCCCAACTGTGAGCCATGTGGATTTGCACCCTAGAGGGAGAACAGAAGAGGTTAATGAACTGGCTATTTTAAAAAATGAGCCATCAGTTTCTCTTCTAACTTCAAGATTATGGGATTTAGAGTAAAACTTCCTTACCCAAGAAGACTCTCAAAACTGGTTTCAGTAAGATATACATCTAGCAGTCCAAATAGGCTAGGCTGGCAAGGTGGTTCTGCTCCACAAAGCCATTTGGGGATCCGGGTGCTTTCCGTCTTACTGTGTCTTGAACGGAGAGTCATGGATCACACAGCCCCTTGGTCAAGAGACTGAGAAATTAGCCCACCAGGTAGTTAGAAATACTTATAGGTAGGGGTGCCTGGGTGACTCCACCGGTTAAGTGTCTGACTCTTGATCTCAGCTCAGGTCTTGATCTCAGGGTCATGAGTTCAAGACCTGCATAGGGTTGGGGTTGAAGCCTACTTAAAAAAAAAAAAAAAGAAATACTTGTGTGCATTAGCTGTAAGATGGATGCTAGGAGGGGTCAGAATACCTGTGGGCAGTTTAGGAATCTATACATTTATAAGATGAGCTCTGAAGCTCTGAATTTGTACATTCTGGTTCTTTTGCATGTATTTCCTAGTGGTCAAAAATTTGGAATAAGCCTTGGTTTGAAAGTTCAAGAAACCTGCATTTTAATGCTGGCACGTTACCACTAATTACTGGTGACTTTGGGGAAATCTCTTGGTTTTCTGTATCTGAAAAATGAGGCACTTACATCAGAAGTGTTCTTTTAAGCGTCTTTTAGCTCTCATTTTGTAGCTTTCCAGAATGCTCTTTAGTTACCTGGGGGATGTTTTAACTCTAGATGGACATTTTCAACAGGCCATTACAAGACCCCTATGTATAAATGCCATGATTATTTCACTCTTGTTTTTTTAAGGTTTAAAAATGGATGGCTCTTCTCCTTCTTCAGAATACTTAATAATACTCTGCTGCACATATATAATGCTTAAGAGTTTATGTCTTTAGTCATGTGATTTGTGTGGCAGGTATTTTTCCCATTTGATAGAGAAGGGACCCGTGGCTCAGGTGTTAACCGGCTTGTCCAGTTCACAAACACAGGAACTATTTTTAGAAAGAACCGGGGATGGTCACTCCTAGTCCTGTGCTCTTTTCATTGTACCATTCCATCACCTCCTCTGTTAGCAAACTGCTAGGTACTTCTCTGCGGCCGGCAGTGGGTTGTGTCTGTGTGTGTGTGTCTAATATAAATTAATTATTTTCTCATTTGTGACTGTCTACTTCTTTTTCAAGCTCCAAAGTGGCAGGAGGTTCAGCAAGTTTATCCTTGATGGAAAAGAGCAAGAGGCAGAATTGAACAAGGCAACAGGAGGTCGGCTTAGAGTCTTAATCCTGCTACTTTCAATCAGTGAGCGGCCAAGGAAATGATCTGACCCGTTTCCTCAGATGTACAGTGGGGATGCACCCATCTCTCAGGCTTGTAGACAGGGATGCATGTTGAAACTGTAATGTGTAAAATGAGATCTAAGGCTAGGCAAGCACCTTATAAATAATTTTCAGCAGCCACCAATCTCCGAGAGGAGATTTGGTCTCTCGCGTGGCCGTGTCATTAGGGAACTCATGGCAGCAAGGTATGCACTTAGGCATTGTGAAAGCACTCTGGGCTGGGTTTGGGCTTCTCTGTGACCACAGTGGGTGTAGTCTGCTGGCAGCCAAGCTTTCTTTTCTCTGCTCTGATTGCCTGCTCCCCAAAACTGTGCATTGGGTGAGAACCTGGCATCCTTAGTAATTGGAAGCACTTTGGGTGGTCTGTCTCCGGGCAAAATCAAGGCCCGGGCGACTCCTTGCTTTGCAAAGTGGCCTCAGCCATATGGGCATGCTCTCATTAGCAGGTTTGGTTTCGCAGAGATAGGTAATCACCAGAGCTTTGAGGTAACCTTCCTGCCAAGTCAATTATTACAATGAAAGTGAGCCTTAGGCCAAATTCTGCTGTACATGCAAACACTTACTAGCCAACAGACAAAACAATCATTCATGCACTCTGTTCTGTAAGCATAAAGGGTAGAGGGCTAAGATTTTTATTGAGCTTACAGAGCAGTGTGAACAATTTTTTGCCTCCAGTTTTTGTTGCACCCATTGTCTTGAAAACCACTGCTGATTCCCTGAAATCCTGTCCACCATGCGAAGCTAAGCTGGGTGAATCTGCTGCAGTAAGGGAGAGCACCTCCTTGCCAGTTCTCAGAAGGGGTGAATCAAGAGAGCATATTTGTAGGGTTGAGGACCCCTGCTGGGGGATTATAAGGTGAGCTTTTCGAGATAGGGAATCAATAGGGTTTGGCAGAACTCATCACATAATAGCTTTGGATTGGTGGGCGAATGGAGAGGAGGGCCTGGGAGCAAGACTTGATGAGTAAGCTGTTAGTTTTGATCAACTATTTTAGTTGGTTCCCAGTCTTACGTTTGAGGAACAAGTATTTCCTGGGGCAAGTAGCTAAGTAATCCTTGCTTGTTCTCACTATTGTTTAATATAGGGTCAGAAAAGTATGGCCAGTCTCAGAATTGATCAACGTTGGGAAATTATGTTGGTTTTAGATCTCACCACGAATTTCATGGAGAATCCATTTTTATCATCCATTGTGCTAATTAAACAAGCCAACAGTTCCATCCATTGGACAAAACTCATTTCCACAATCGCTCTGCTACTTTAACAGAGTCACTCGGATGGTGTTGAGAGATGAAGGCAAAGGAAGCTTCTGGAGTGTGGCCTTTCTCATAATTGCTAGCTGACTACCCTGGAATTTGAATTCCTGGCTGTCCTTAAGATGTCGCTTAGACCAACCAATGTGTACATAGAATCCCACTGTCTGTGCCGAAGTATTTCGAAGTGCATTGCAGACACACTCTGGTGGTAGCTGAGTGTCTGGGTTACAGACTAACAGACTAGAGCGATCTACTTCTGATATGACTACAAGAGAACTGTAGGAATGATGAGTGATTTGGGGCAAGAGGGGAGACCATTTTGAGTTGGCGAGCATCTTGAAACAGATACATTGTCATGGGGAAAGTTATGATGTGTGGGGTGCTGCTGTGTGTATGTGTGTGTGTTTAAGCCTGGGGGACCTGTACATGTGTGTTTGTTGTTGCTTGGAAAATTTCTGAAACGATATGCAAGAAAACGTTTATAGTAGGCACTTCTGTTGAGTGCAGTGGGAAGGGAAGGGGGGAGAGACTTGACTTTCCACTTGATATTTGGAGAGGACACACGTTATATTGTGCGACCAAGAGGCTGTTTGGTTTCCTTGTGTTGTTTGGGTTTGGCGGCCAGTATCTGTGTATCAGAGCTCTCTTTTTTAGGTTCTGTTTATTTGTCTTTGTGTGAATCTCCGTGGGAGGGAGGGCCATGCTTCAGGCGATGGAAGCTTCTGAGGCCAGATGCTAACACTTCTGGATGCTGCCAGGATGTGAACTCCTTGGCCTCCATTCAGGGAAGCTCCTGCCCAGGACCCTGAAGCCGGAGCTGTTGATGCAGAACAGCCTGGGCAGTGTCCACAGCTGGCAACAGAGGCTCTGGTTTTCCTGGGGCACGACCTTGGTAGAGGTCCCAGCGCCCAGCTTCCCTTGGCCCCTGCCCAGGTTTCTGAGCCTGGTTCCTGGGGATTCTGTGAGCTACCTGATAGCCCTGCAAGAAATTCTTTTTCTGCTTAAATAGCCTGAGTTGGTTTCCATTATTCATCATATATTTAAGAACTCTGCTGTAGGACTGTGATTTTTTTTCTTCTATGAATGTTACTTTTATAACACTTTAAAAAGTGAATTCAGAAATAAATTATAGGGATTCATTTTAAATATTTGGCCATTTATGGTACTTCCACTGAAGAACAAGAAATCCAGTGGGTGCTCAAATTAGATTAATTAATGGTGAGTGCTTGGTGTTGGATGTTGGGGCTGGGGTGGTGGCGTAACAGGGTCTTACTAAATTTAATTTCTTTTTTTTTTTAAGTTTATTTATTTATTTTGAGAGAGACAGAATGCAAGTGGGGGCGGGGCAGAGAGGAGGACAGAAGATCCAAAGTTGGTTCCATGCTGTCAGCACAGAGCCCGATATGGGACTTGAACTCACGAACCATGAGATCATGACCTGAGGCAAAGTCAGCTGCTTAAGTGGCTGAGCCACCCAGGTGCCCCTCTAGCTGTAATTTCTTAATGAGGATACTAAAGGGTTACTTTGTGAAGTTCTTTTTCATTTATTTATTTTTTAAATTTTTTAAAGTTTATTTATTTATTTATTTTGAGAGAGAGAGAGCATGAGCAGAGTAGGGGCAGAAAGAGGTGGGAGAGAGAGAATCCCAAGCAGAGCCCGATGGGGGGTTTGATGTCACAAATGGTGAGATGATGACCTGAGCCAAAATCAAGAGCCGGACGGTTAGCTGACTGAGCCACCCAGGCGCCCCGTGAAGTTCTTTAATGAAGAAAATAGAATAATTTATAAATGGAAATTGTCTTTTAGCAGTTTATTCTGTAAGTTGATGGAGACAGAAGAGTATAGATTTGAGTCAGACCTGGATCTGATCGGGGTCCCCTAATTAGTTGCATAATTTAGGGCATAGTAAATAAATCACCTCTTTGAGACTGTCTCCTATTTGTTTTATGTCTATATCCACAAAATATATATACTTATATTTATAAATATATTTATATCAATATATTATATATTTATAATATATAATTATTATATATTATTATATATAATACAGTTATATATAATTACATATATTAGCCAAACATATACGGCTAATATAAACACACACTGTATATTTATCAAACATATTTATGGCATATACACACACACTGTATATAATTATATATATTAGCCAAACATATACGGCTAATATAAACACACACTGTATATTTATCAAACATATTTATGGCATATACACACACACTGTATGTGTCTATATATTTATAACATATATACGACATACACATGCACTACATATATATGAAACACACCACTGTGACATTTGCTAAGTTACTAAATGCCTTTTAAGAGGAAGAAAATCTTAAAAAACATTTTTTTAAATTTTATTTTTGAGAGAGACAGAGAGAAAGAGAGTGGGGGAGAGGAGAAGAGGTAGAGAGAGAGAGAGAGAGAGAGAGAGAGAGAGAGAGAATCTTAAGCAGATTCCATGCTCAGCACAGAGCCCAACACAGGACTCCATCCCATGCTCAACTGACTGAGCTACCCAGGGGCCCCTAGAGAAGAAAATCTTTTTTATTTATAAAAGGGGGAGTTCATTAGCTCCTCACACTTATTAAAAATAGTCATTAGACCTCTGTGCATTTATCCAAGCACCCAAACGTGATCACTCTCCCCAAATTAGCTATTTTAAACTGAGTGATTTGAGTGCCCCGGTGGTCGTCTCCATCCTAAAGGTGAGAGATTCATAACATGCTCTCCCATTTACCCTCTAGTTTTTTGAAATTATTTTTATTACTCCTCGCAATGACTTTATAATTTTAAATAATATTATAAACTTCTGTTTCTTAATTCATCAACTTTGGATAGTATCTTTTTGAGTCTTTTTTTTTTTTTATCAGAGGAAGAAATTAGCCCTTCAATCTAGTTGTTTCCTCCTTCTGATAGTGAAACCATTACTGTTATATTCTCAGTGTGTTAACATTTACATTTTGCTCTATATTATGCCATTCAAATTTTGTCTATAAATTGTTTCTGAAATAGTGGAAACCAACAATAGTATTTACAGTACTTTCATTACGTGAATGTGATTGTAAGAGGAAGTCAGAATTAGATTCTTTGTTTTCAGATTCACCTGGGGCTGCATTACAGCCAGCATCTCCCACATTCCAGCTTAGACTATCTAAGCAGGACTTGTAAAGCTTCTGGGTGAAAACCAGTTTTGCAACCCGTAGCTGATTTCCATCCCCCTGCCTATAAAAAGATTAGGGATTAAAGAGACAAATGTTTTGGTGAACGTTACCGAATTGCTGTGGCATTTTGAGTCCACCTCCGCAGCGGGGAGGGAGGGAGGGAGTGCTTAAAGATAAGCGCTTGGAGAACCTGATATGGGTCCCCTGGTTGGCTGGACCGGTGTCAGGCACTTGCCTGGGGAATTTTAAAGGGCTGGTTGGAGCGCCTTGTGGCTTCAGAATTAAAGACTGCTGGGAAATTCTTGTACTTTCCTATACCAAGCCCAAGCTGGGAGGGGCCTGGCCTGCACTACTGGATGCTCCAGCGCGGGGAACAGCAGGCTCAACAATCCACGTCTCAGAGGAACCAAGAACACTGTTCGGGAGAAGGTCCTCTGGAAACACTGACTGAAATGCAGACATGAAGAGTCAAGTGAAGTGTTGCTGCCCTTACCCTCTTTACCAGCAGGGCCCACTCTCCACCTTACTCCCTCCTCTCCAGAATGACAGAGCTGTGGCAGGCAGGCCTCAGGAGAAGTGGCCACAAGATTGCAGTCACTCCCGGCAAGCTGGCTCCCTCCCTGGAACGATCAGCCTGATAAGAATGAGAGAAGCTTAGATTTAAACATGAATTTCCAAGTTTTGACTGGGACATTTTACAGAAATGAGCAGGGGAGGGACAGAGAGAGAGATAGAGAGAGAGAGAATCTTAGGCAGGCTCCACACCCAGCACGGAGCCCACATGGGGCTTGATCGATGACCCTGGGCTCATGACCTGAGCCAAAATCAGAGTCAATGGCTTAACTGACTTGCACCACCAGGGGCGCCCCAGGAAAAGAGACTCTTTGTAACTTAAAGTGAATGGAGAAATTTTTGCATCTGATGACCAGAGAAGTCATGGACCTGGCCCCATGTTTCATCTAAGGGGTTGGGACAAACTAGCCCTACAAAGTGGGCTTGAACTCATTGAGGAAGAGAACAAAGTAGTTTTTTGTTGGCCCCTCTGAACCTTGCTTGCTCGAGGGATCTGTGACATTATTTTTGGTAGCACCACTGTGAATGATTGGGTCTAGGGAGAAGGAGATGTAACCCCATGTCCCTAAAAGGAGGGCAGTTTTGAGAGCCACTTGAAATCTATTATTCTTTCTTATTCTCAGTTATCATGCCACATTTCAGTTTGCTTCAGCTTTAGACCATGACTTTGGTAGATAGGTTTATATTATTTCTGGAGTTTCTTTTTTTAAAATATTTTTTAACGTTTATTTTTGAGAGGGAGAGAAAGAGAGGGAGAGAGGGAGAGGAGGTGGGGCAAGAGAGAGGGAGACACAGAATCTGAAGCAGGCTCCAGGCTCTGAGCTGTTAGCACAGAGCCTGATGTGAGGCTTGAACTCACAAACTGTGAGATCATGACCTGAGCTGAAGTAGGATGCTTAACCGACTGAGCCACCCAGGTGTCCCTATTTCTGAAGTTTCTAAATGCCCTTTTTCTTTTTCTTCTGACAAAGAAGGCACCTAATCTTGGAGATGATCTAGCTGCTGTGTCTTCTTCTTCTTCTTCTTCTTCTTCTTCTTTTTCTTCTCCTTCTCCTCCTCCTTCTCCTTCTTCTTCTTTAACATCTTTATTGAAATATATGGACATACTATAACATTTACTCATGTAAAATGTACAGTCCAATAGTTGTTAGCATGTTCACAGATAAGCACAAACATCTTCAGCAGCAATTCTAGAACATTTTCAACATCCCAGAAAGAAACCCAGTATCCATTGGGAGTCCCTCCCATTTCCTTACAATACCCCCAGCCCTTGGAAACCACTAATGAACTGTCTCCATAAATTTGCCTATTCTGGCTATTTCAGATAAGTGGAATCACATAACAGGCACCTGGGTGGCTCAGTCGGGTAAGCATCAGACTCTTGATTTCGGCTCAGGTCATGATCTCACAGGTTCATGAGTTCAAGGCCCACATTGTCAGTGCAGAGCCTTATTGGGAATCTTCCTCTTTTTCTGCCCCTCCCCCAGTTGTGCTATCTCTGTCTGTCTCAAAATAAATAAAGAAACTTTAAAAAGTGGAATCATACAATATGTGATCCTTTGTAACTGGCTTCTTTCACTTAGCATATTTTTTAGCACAGTATTTTAAGGGTCATCCATGTTATAACATGTCTTAGCATGTTTTCCATTTTTATTGTTGGAGACTATTCCAATGATGGGTGTTAATCCATTTTATTTGTCTATTCATCAGTTGGTAGACATGTCCTCTTTTTGGCTATCATGAATGATGCTGCGGTGGACATTCATGTGCAAATTTTTTTGTGGACATGTTTTCATTTCTCTTGCCTGTATGCCTAGGATAGAATGGCTGAGTCATATGGTAATTCTATGGTTAATATTTTGAGAAACTGTTTTCCAAAGCAGTGTGTCATTTTACATTCCCATCAGAGGAGTGTCTGAGTTCCAATTTCTTCGCATCTCTGTCCACACTTTTACTGCCTGTGTTTTTGATTAGAGCCATTTTTATGTGATTAGAGCCACATTTTATGTGATGTGGTCTCTCAGTGTGTTTTTGATTTGATGTTGAGAGTCTTCCCATGTGCTTATTGGCCATTTGCATGTCTTCTTTGGAGAAATGTCTACTTAAAATTTTTAAAATTTTTTAATGTTTATTTGTTTTTGAGACACACACACACACACACACACACACACACACAGTGAATGAGGGAGGGGCAGAGTGACAGTGACACAGAATCCGAAGCAGGCTCTAGGCTCGGAGTTGTCAGCACAGAACCTGATGTGGGTCTCGAACCCACAAACCATGAGATCATGACCTGAGCCAAAGTCAGACACTTAACTGACGGAGCCACCCAAACACCCTGAGAAATGTCTATTTAGATTCTTTGCCCATTTTTCGATTAGGTTGTCTTTTTATTACAAGTCCCTTATCAGATATATGATTAGCAGTTTACTTTTTTGACGGTGTCCTTTGAAGCACAAAAATGTTTTTATTGTGTTGATGTCCAGTTTACTTTGTCTTTAGTTGCAAAACAGTCATATTTAAGAAGGCTGAACCCAAGGTCATAAAGATTTACTTCTATATTTTCTTTTTTAAATAAATAATTAATTAATTAATTAATTGCTTTTGAGAGAGAGAGAGAGAGAGAGAGCACAAGCAGGAGAGGGGCAGAGAGAAGGAGAGGCAGAATCCCAAGCAGATGCCACGCTGTCAGTGCAGAGCCGATGCGGGGCTCGAACTCATGAACTGTGAGATCATGACCTGAGCTGAGATCAAGGGTCAGATGCTCAACCCACTGAGCCACCCAGGGGCCCCACTGGTATATTTTCTTGTAAGAGTTTTATCGTTCTAGCTCATGCTTGGGTCTGTGGTCCATTTTCAGTTAACTTTTGCATATGGTGTGAGGCAGTGGTCCAGGTTCGTTCTTTTGCATGTGGGTATCCGGTTGTCCCAACATCTTTTATTGAAAAGACTGTTCTTTCCTCATTGAATCATCTTGGGACACTTGTTGAAAATCAGCTGTGTCTGAATGTGAGGTTTCTTCATCTGGCTTCTTAACCACACTCCCCACTAGCTGTGCCACTTTTTCCTTTGGACGTTTCTAAGACTCCTGACTTCCTGTTCCAGTTTGGACCTAATTGTTTTCTAGGCCAGCCGCACAGATGTCACCTGAATATTTCCTTCCTTTGTATTCTTGGACAACAGCCACTCTTTCTTAGACCTCGTGCCTCATGCATCCTTTTTACCTTGAATCCCTTTTTCATTTTGCCAGAGAACACGATCAACTAAAACTTTCCAGAAACGATGTGAGGGAAAAGGGGATCTCTCTTAGGGTTTCAATGTCTTGATGTGTCTGTGTTTTGCCCTCCCACTTGAATAATGGTTTGGCTGGATAGAGAATTCTAGGTTCAAAAAGTTTTCTATCCAGAATTTGAAGGCATTGCTTCATGAGACCTCTGTCACTGATGAGAAGCTTGATGCTGACTGATTCTTGTTCCTTAGTAAGCAGCCTCTTTTATTTTATTTTATTTTTCCTGTCTGGAAGCTTTTAGGATCTTTTCTTTACCTCTATATTGATAAAGCTTAATTTTCAAGAAGATAAAATCATGACTCCTGGGAAATCGTAAAGTGAACATGTGTCATTAACGAGGGAAAACTGTTTCAAGGAACATTTGATAGATGTTTATAGGTAATGCTAGGAGCTGACTTCCATGATGGACACAAAACTGGTGGGTGTCCAGCAGGGCCCTAAATGGCAACTTTAGAGGTTTTCTGTTCCATTGGACAGAATTTATTTTCATCTCTACTGAAAAAAAAAATCTGCAACTTCAAATGTGCCTCTACAGAATCGTAAAATAGTCAAATAGGCAGATTACTAAATGGAATACTCAGTAATCTCCCTTGCTTTTTTCCAAGTTTCTGATAATTAAAAAAATTTTTTAATGTTTTTTTTTAAAATTTTTGAGAGAGAGAGAGAGAGGGAGAAAGAGCGAGCTGGGGAGGAGCAGAGAGAGAGAGAGAGGGAGACACAGAATCGGAAGCAGAGACACAGAATCTGAAGCAGGCTCCAGCCCCCGAGCTGTCAGCACAGAGCTCAACATGGGGCTCAAACCCATGAACTTCGAGACCATGACCTGACCTGAAGTTGGACGCTCAACCAAATGAGCCACCCAGGTGCCCCTCAGATAATTTTTTTGACAGCCTTCTGAAATTACATGAGGATGTGTCTAGGTGTGGGTCTCCTTTTCCTTCATCCTTTTTGAGTACTTTTATTCCTTGAGGCTTTGAGGTCTTTTAATGAGAAGACCTGTGACTTTCTCCAACACTAAGCAATTTTTTTATTGTTTCTTTGATTATTTTCTTCCCTCCATTTGCTCTTTCTTCCTAGAATATCTAATAGGCAGATGTTGGAGCTCTGGAATTTTTGCCTTTTTGTTTCTTAATTTTTCAAAACCTTAGTCTTCTCGTACTTATACATTATGAGGCATCGCCTAAAAGTAAGACATTCTTCTACATTCCAGTAATAACATTATCACAACTAAGAAAGTTATTGGTAATTTCTTAATGCCATGTGATATTCAGCCCATTTTAACATTTCCCCATTCCTCCAAAATGTTGTGTAACTTTTTCTTAATCAAAGCTTAACTGAAGTATGGTGTGTGTATATTTCCATAATGTGTAAGTAAACAGTTTGGTGTGTTATCAAAAAGTTTGCCTGTGTAGACTAGCTCTTCTTTTGAGTTGTTAAATCCAGTACGCAGTCAAGGTTCAGTCATTTCATTTGATTATTCTCTTTAGTCTTTCATGTTCCAGAACACTCTTCCTGCTCCTTCCCCCCCGCCCTTTTGTCCCCCGGAATTGGCTTTCTGAAGACGTGAGTCCAGTTGGTTTATTTCTTCCTTTCCTCCTCCCTCTTCTCCGTTCCCATTTCCTTCATTCTTCTTTTGATATGGAAAAGTTCAAAGATTCTCCTAATCTGAGAGAAAAACAACAGTTCCTCTAGCACCTGCTGCCCAGCTATCATAATCATTGACCCATGTTCACACTTGCTTCATCTATACCCCTGACCACTTCTCTTCTCTTTCTCTTGCCATCGGACTGTGTTGAAATCAATAAAAGCCTTCAGAACATTTCGTCCTCAAATATTTCAGTATATATTTATAAATGACACAGCCGGTAGCTCAGCAAGGGCAGAGATGTGTGGCCTCTCCACATAACAGCTGCCCAGCATGGTGGCTGGGTTCTGAGAGGGACTGTCTCAGGTGGGTGTTCCAAGGGTCCAGGGGTTGGGGTGGGGGGCCCAGCCTTCCCAGGATCCAGCCTTGGATGTCTGCTGCATTCTATTGGCACACAAGATCCTAAAGCCAGCTTAGAATCAAGGGGAGGGAAATTGGGAGTTGGACTCCACCTCTTTTCCTCTTTTCCTTTTTTCCTTTGCAATTCTTAAAAATTGGGGTAAAATGTGTACCCCAATTAAAATGTACCATTGTAGAGTATACAATGGCATTAAGTACATTCACAATGCTGTGCAACCATCACTACTGTTATCAGAACTTGTTCATCATCTCAAACAGAAACTCTGTACCCTTTCAACCATAGCTCCTCATTCCTCACTGCTAATTACCATTCTTCTTTCTGTCTCTATGAATCTAATACTCTAGGTGCCTCATGTACTAACAGCAATGGAGAAGCGACTAGAAGCCAGTGAAAGAACCAAAATTAGAGAAGCATGGAGGAAAGCAGGAAAGGATAATGGAGGAATGACAGTGGTGTCTCAAGAATCATAGATCTGCAACTTCGTTTAAACCTCTCTGTGGTTTTTTGTATCTTCAGATCCAAATTTACTTCTGCCACCTAATTCCCAAGAGCCACAGCAAACCACATTCCTGCTCCTGTCACCTTGTTCAAATATCCAGTGTCATGTGTCATGTCATCCTCTTTGTTATTTCTCCTGAGACTCTCATTAGGATATTTTCCTCCTGGTCCTTACCACATTCCCAATGGGTACATGCTAATTTAGGTTGGTAGATCTAAGTTATATTGGGGAATAATGGAGCTAAACACACTGAGGGCACCCCCTTTTCTGCTCTGCCTGACTGCTGAGGTCATGAGGAAAGAGACTTTTCTGGGCAATGAGGGGTAATATGTTGAAAGGGAGGCCTGGGAAACTGGTTGGAGGGGTCTTCCAGGGAACAGGGGAAAGGACCCCATGGTAGAGCAGAATTTCTTTTTCACAAGCAAGAAGCCTCAAAAGTGCCCCTGAGATCTGTACATTTTCACCAGGAATTATCAACTCTCAGTTATAAGTGCTTTTAGCTCACCTCGAAGCTGTATTCCAAACTGATGACAATTTGACTCTGCTGCAGATGGAAGGAAGCCTTTCACTCCAATTGGAAAAGGAATTGGAAATAAATGTTATTATATTTTAAGCACATTATGAAAAGATCCGGGGATGGCCATTAACGTGAATAAATCTAATACTTACATATCCTTGAGAGAAAAGGGAGACAGCTGGTTCCATTCACAGCAACGGACCTGTGTTTGGTTTGTTGGCAAAGAGAACGAGTCTGGACGTTGGTAATATATCTGCCAAGCTTCTGGAAGAAGTTTAAAGAGTGTCAAGGCAATGAAGCCCTGGAGTAGGTTCTTCGGGGATCTAAAGATTAAAGGCACACAGGCAAACCAAGTCAACGCATGTGTGAGCTCCTGAAATAGGTTTAAAGCAAGAGTCTGGGCTTTGTGAGTGGCTGTGATTTGTTATGTTTTGTTGGTTGTCATGGTGCTGGGCGGTCAATCTTAACATTCATTTTGCTAAAGTAGTTCAAAAAAGTTTTAGTTTGGTGTCTTCAGTTTTTCCCCCCAGTGTCTGTGTGTTGTGTTCAGATAACTTTGCTCATGATTCTACATCTTTGTATTATAATATAAGCCTCCCAGGGGCACCTGGGAGGCTCAGTCGGTTAAGCGTCTGATTTCGGCTCAGGTCATGATCTCGTGGTTCATGAGTTCGAGCCACACGTAGAGCTCTGTGCCGACAGCTCAGAGCCTGGAGCCTGCTTCAGATTCTGTGTCTCCATCTCTCTCTCCCCTCCTCTGCTTGCGCTCTGTCTCTCTTTTTCTCTCAAAAAAAAAAAAATGCTTCTCCAAACTGAATTAAAATGTTAAATATTAAGAGTTAACTAAATAGTTACATTAACTGTCATAAGTCCTGTGACATTTGTTTTATTAACCAGTGACTAATCAGTGGCTTGGAGCTTGGACTCCCTGGCTCTGAGGACATAAATGTCAAAATGTTGGTTTTGTTCCCAGCTAAATCACACAATGTTCTTGTTTCAATTGGAAAATATAACATACATTCTAAGGACTGGGTTCTTTGTTCTTCTACCCACTCACTCACCATCCATATTCCTTCTTTCTTTGAAATAGAGTCCCAGTGCTTCCCATCTTCTTTCCTCAGAAAGTGATAATTCCCACCAGGAGCAATGGTGGTAGCCATTTTCACACAAGCAGTTGTAGTAATTACAGTGTTTGTCTCGCAGAGCCTGTTCTGTACATGTTCCAGAATATTCATAAGACTGCATGATGCTTCCACATAGTATTGATCATAATGAATTGGCTTTCTTTCCTTTGTTTATTAATTGGTTGATGGATTCCTACATCCACTCATTCAGTATAATTTAAGGCCACCTATGTTTTTGTGTCTTTGGTTCAGATTTGGTGCCCCACTGGAGAAAAGTGTATTTTGGTCTTCATTTATCTTGAGCCGTATCAAAAGGCTATATGGGGGGCAGGGTGGAAGAAAGTGATTAAACAGCTACCAGTGATAGTTTCTTGGGAAATTAAAAGATAAATAAAAGTGTGAATGAAAGAATTCTCAGGTGATACTACTATTTTTTAAATTGAAATTTTTTGAGAAGTTTCTCTTCTTGAGGAAAGAATTTGGTGAGCTTTTGATATTTAAATAGAAGCACACATACACAAATTCATGAATCCTGTTCATGAGGCTCCACCATCATGACCTCATCACCTCCTAGAGGTGCCACCTCCCAACACCACCACCTTAGAGTTAGGATTTCAACATATGTGTTTTGGGGGGGACACAGACATTTAGACCACAGCACTGAGTTTTATTACATTTGTGAGCTTACTCTAATTTATTTGTCCATTCTCCTCTTCTTGGACATTTGGGTTGTTTCCAGGTTTGGGCTTTTATGAACCAGTGCGGTGACATTCCTGTACATGTCTTTTCTGTGGACATATGCATTGATTTGTCTTGAGCATACACCTCAAAGTGAATTGCTGAGGCACAGCATAGTTTTGCCTATGGTTTTGGCTCTCCTATGCCTATGCCTTTGCTGAGGCAAAGCATAGTTATGCCATGGTTTTGGCTCTCCTCATTGCTGTCGTAGGAGTCCCGTTTCCTAAGGACCACTGAGTCCAATTCACACTGGCCCATTGGCTTGCCAGCTTTTAACATTTTGATGCTATTTTCCTGTTACTTCTGTCCTTATGGATTTCTGCATTTAAGGCTTTTCTTTTGCTGTTGTTTTAATGGGTTTACTAGGAATTAGTAGAACTAAATGCTTATGTCCACTTTGCCATATTAAACCTACTCATTTTTAAACTATGCTACCTTCATGCGATCACTGGAACTATTTACTTAAACATATGAATGTGGGTTTTAGTTGCATCTTGAGTTTGGAGCAGTAGGAAAGAAGCAGCAAAATGCAAGTCCTTGGACAGTAGGGAAAGGTTGGCCTATTTAGGGAATGAAATCTTATACCAAAAAAGACACTCAATAATACCAAGCTGTGATAGGCATCATTAATTTAAGAATACTATGTGATGGGGATTGTGAAAACTTTTTAGCAGGTAGAAACAGGCAGGTTGAAGGTGATGTTTCTTCTTGGTAGCCTTAGCATTCTTTTATTGGGTCACTTTTTAAGCATTTATTTTTTAGAAAGGGGAGAGGCAGACAGAGAGGGGGACAGAAGATACGAAGCTGGCTCTGTGCTGACAGCAGTGAGCCCGATGTGGTGCTTGAACCCACAAATGGGGATGTCAAGACGTGAGCAGAAGTCAGACGCTCAACTGACTGAGCCACCCAGGCACCTCATTGGGTCATTTAATTGAGACCTGGAATGAGCTGGGGGCACAATTGCAAGAGATCAGAGTGGAGGTGAATTCCAAATACTGCCATGAAAAACACAATGCCTTTGTATCAAGCTACTGGTATATAAGTACCATAAAACACTCCCGGTTCAGGTTAGTAACAATAAAACCAACAGCATAAAAGGTGCCACTCTTGTGGCCAGTCCCTATGAGAGGACCAGTTCTTCGGATCTTGGATTATGCATCTTACCCTTAAAAGCCACAGGGTGCCAGTCACAGAGGGCAAGTCCACCACTTTTTGGGGCCCACTGTCTTTCATGTCTAAAATATAAGTTGTAGAAAGACATCTCTGCATTGACTCTGGGCTTTCCTGTTTTCTTGCTGGTACATCCCAGTGATGTGTTGGTTTCAGTAGAAATTCAGGAACTGTAACCCATGGTGTTCACTTCACTGGGAAGGTGGTAATGAATTTGAGTCGAGAACAATAGAAACTAAGCATAAAGATCAGAAAAAAAAATGAGGTCAAATATAAGGAAAGATTTTATAGACACGTTATATCAGCCACGGCCCTGGCAGGGCACAGATAACACAATAAAATTATAACTTGAGAAGAGATTAATGAAGGGCTTGTTCACAAAGAAAAGCACAAGGTGAAGGGAACAGTGAAGCCGGGGCTGTCCCTATGCCTGTCTGGAGAAGGGGTGGCTAGAATCTGGAATTTGGGATCATGTACAGAGGACCCCTTGAAAGATCTCGTGTCTTTCCATTAAGGACACAGCCAGCCTGAGGCTGCAGAGAAGGAACCCATAGAATACTCCAATCTCACCCTCTTCCCTCCCTCAGATCTTCTGCCAGGGTGCCCCATTGGCTGAACTTAACTAGAGGCAAGAGGGCAGAGGAGCCCCAGTGATACAGTCTTTGTAGGGTCAGCCTCCTTGGGAAGATCACGGGGTAGTGAAAAGTGGAGACATAACTATCTGGGAGGCAAAACAAGAGATATCTTACGCACATGTCAATGGTCAGCATGGAGTGAGTTCTCTTAGGAACCATCTGCAGGCTGCAGGAAGAATTCTTTTTAGAGAAGGTTTGGAAACTGTACCTGCAGATTCTTCTTTTTTTTTCCAATTAATGTTTATTCATTTATTTTGAGAGCGAGAGAGCGAGAGAGCGAGAGAGAGCGTGCGAGTGAGTGAGGCAGAGAGAGACTCCCAAGCAGGCTCGGTACTGTCAGCGCAGAGCCTAACACAGGGCTCGATCTTACGAGCCTTGAGATCATGACCTGAGCCGAAATCAAGAGTTGGATGCTTTACCGACTGAGCCTCCCAGGCGCCCCTACCTGCAGATCATTCTTACAATTAGAGTACTTCTTCCAGCTGCCATTAATTCAGGTACGTCACAGGCATTAAGAACAAAGTACGGGTACCAGACCTAGTGAAATTCATTTTGTGAAATTCATTTTGTAATAACGAGCTTCTCCCCTGAAGAGGAAATGCCCATTATTATTAATAATAAGACTGATTGCACAGCATTTTGCAGCATACAAGGACTTTTATGTACATCATTTTGTGTGAGTCTGTATTTAATTTTGTGAGGTGGCTAGGAATATAGACCTGGGGGCGTGTGGGTGGCTCAGTTGGTTAAGCGTCTGACTCTTGGTTTGGGCTCAGCTAATGATCTCATGGTTCATGAGTTTAAGCCCCGGGTTGGGCTCTATGCTGTCAGCATGGAGCCTGCTTGGGATTCTCTCTCTCCCTTTCTCTCTGCCCTGCCTTTCTCCCCCCCCCCCCCAAATAAATAAAGTTTTTTAAAAAAGGAATATAGACCTGTTTCACAGATGAGAAAAATGAGTCTCATAGTGGTTGTCTAAAATAAGTGGGAAAGCTTGATTTTGAACCAGGTGGCCTGATTTCCAAATTTAGGTGCTTTCCACAAGGAGAAACTCAAATCACCTGCAACATTTTTTTTTTTTAAAGCAAGAATGATGACAGTGTAAGGAGTGTAAGAAATTCTTCCCCTTTCCAGATATAGCTGAGTGGACTTGTGACTATGATAGTCCTTTGTAGCTGACGTTTTCCTGCCTTCTGTTTGGGAGACACCCTCTGGTGATGATAAAGTGGAAATTTGGGTCTTGGAAGTTATACGATTATAATTAGGTTAAAGCCAGAGAGGTCTATCCTGAAAATCCCTGTAACTTTTAAGTGGGGTCCCTTATAACGCCAATATTGTGTGCCCTTGAACTTGGTCCAACCTCTGAAATAGATATGCTTGGTATCCTAATAGCCCCCATGTCTGATTATGCTGCAGTGGTCTACACCTGAGTAATTCAGATGACCAAATAGCCAACAAGTTTGGCCAGAGTTTTAACGATTGTAATGAAAAAGCCATATGCAGGAATAAATTTGGGGAACAGTGCAAGGTGGTTTTGTATACAGCCTATACACCTTGGCCCGGGTCCTCATTCTGGGGTTTGCAGGGGTGACGTTCTGGTAATTTGACTTTGACTTCTCATTCGAAGTCCATCCAGTGCAGGAGAGAAGCTAAGTCTACCAGGCAGTGAATCCCTGGGGCGTTCTCTCCTCTTGTTTGTTATTCTGACACTTGAGATGTAGCCTCATTCATGATATGATCTCACACTCCTGGCTTGGCAAGTGGATTCAAAATTTTCTTTCTGACTTTCCCTTTAATATAGTAAATACAATTTGTATAAATCCCTGATCATAAGTGTTCAGTTAGCTAAGTTTGGGGAGTTCAATACACCTGTGTAGCCAATATCCAAAACAAGATAGGGAACAGTTTTATCGTTCCCGAAAATTCTCTTCTCTCTTCCCAGTCTATCCCATCACTTCACACCTCCCCCGAAAACAGGCACCACTCTTCTGATTTCTAATAGCCCTAAATCTGCTAATTTAGATTATTTTCTAAATGATCATCATTATGATTATTTTGTCTATTCTTGAACTTCGTATCAGTGGAATCATACAGTATCTAGCTTATTTCACTCAGTCTAATGCCTTTGAACTTCTTTATGTTGTTGTGTATCAGTTGTGTGTTCCTTTTTATTGCTGGAAGTATTCCATGGTTTGAAAATACCACAATTTGTTTACTTATTCTCCTGCTCTTGGATATTTGAGTTATCAGTTTGGCAGAGAATGAACATGGAGGTAAAATGCTGTTTTCATTACATCATATCAAGAGTACATGCCTTCAACCTGACTTTTCAGTGACGTTGACCTTAGTTACCTGCTTGAAGTCATGTTTGTCAGGTTTCTCCACTGGACTGTTGTCCCCCCATCCCCTTTGTATATTATATTCACCTTGCACAAGCCACGCTTAAGGAGTAGGGAGTTGAGGATGGAGTATCTCCATAAGTCATAGTTGACCTTTGCACAACAGGGGTTTGAACTGCATGGGTCTATTTACATGCAGGGTTTTGTTTCCCTAATAAATACAGTCCAGTACTGTAAATATATTTTCTCTTCCTCATGGTTTTCTTAGTAAAATTTTCTTTCCTTAGCTTCCTTTATTTAAGAGTAGAGTATGTAATACTATAATATACAAAGTATGTGTTAATTGATTGTTTATGTTATTGGCAAGGCTTCTGATCAATAGTAGGCTATTAATAGTTAAGTTTACAGGCAGTCAGAAGTCATACTCTGCATGTCGGGGTTGGGGGTTGGCACCCCTAAGCCGTTCATTGTACAGTGATCAACCATATTGAATCAAATTGAATTCTTTGGCGTGGGAGATTTATATTTATTTTTTAAGAAATGTCAGTACCATTTTATCCTCGGACAAGTAGTGCTCGAGAGTCTATGTGCTCCTCATCCTTACCAACACTTGGTGTTGTCATTCTTTTTAATTTTGACCATTCTAGTTGATGTGAAGGGATATCTCACTGTGGTTTCAACCTGCATTTATGATGACATGTTGAAGAACTTTTCATGTACTTATTGGGCATTCCTATATTTTCCTTTGTGAAATATCTCTTTGAGTGTTTTGCCCAATTTTTTATTTATGTTGTCTGTCTTTTTATTATTGAGTCGAGGAGTTATTTGTATATTCTGGGTAAAGTTTCTTTGTTTCACAGATGCATGAAATATTTTCTCCCAGTCCATGGCTTGCCTTTTAGTTTTCTTAATGGTGTCATTTGATGAGCTGAATTTAAGATTTTAATGAAGAGATTTGGGGACCAGTGTTGGAAGTAATGAGCCCTCACTCATTCTATCTCTGATGCTGCGAATTTTTAGTTACAAAGATTTATGATGTGCTGATAGGCATAAGGATTATAACCATGCTTTCTTTTCAAGGCATCTGATATGGCAGGAAGAGAAAATTTTCAAAGGAAAGTTAGACTTCCCCATAGTAACAACAGTTGTGTTCCTCTGGGTGTGAAGATTCCAGATGTATTAGGTCCCTTTGAGTGGCATCTGCCAGCACATAGAAGAAGTCCATGTAAGAAGATCGTGTTCTGTCGTTGGCCAACTTTGCATTCTTATTTTCCAAAGCCTTGGCATCATAATGAATGACATAGTGCACGAGGGGGCTGTGCTACGTGCTGCTCAAGTTAAGCCCTTACAGACACTTGAGGAATCACGAGAAACAGTAACACTGCAGCTGCTGCCAGTGTTTCCCCCGAGATGTGATGACTGACTGCGCCGATTAACAAAACAAGGAGAGACGAAGACGCCAGACTCCTTCTCAAGAGGCAGAAAGAATTCCTCTTAGGAAAAGGGGCATCGTGTGATATCAAATATTGACTCATTATGTGGGTCTGGGAAGATGCTTTTGAGCTTCTTGGAATACCAGCATCAAAGAACAAGCGTTCCGAATTAGAGTTCATGTGTGAACTCACTTACCGGCCAATACAGACATTAGCTGCCTGAAATGATGCTTGGTTCTAATGCTGGTCATTATTAGCTCCAATCTTTTATTATTTGTGATAGGGTTTGATTTTGATAATAATCATAGTTCTCAAGTTGAAAAGCCTTAGTAGTCTCTGATTTGCACCAAGTAAATTCTGCCTTCTTAGTTGGTTTCTATCAATTCTGAATTATTTAGCATACCATTTGTATTATTTAACTTTGGAGAAAAGTACGTAGAAGATCATTATAGACTTATGCTTTGGTACCTACACTGTTTGGAACTGAAAAAAGACTTATTTTTGCTTGTATACTGTGACTTCTGGCTAATAAGGGCTCTAAGTACCTTGACTTTCCTGGGTTTCACTTATATTCTAGAATTCTCCATTTGTCTACTTACCATTGATCCTGCAAAACTCAGAAAAAATAACAATGGCTCACGGAGAAAGTGGCCATGGCTTAATGCAGCAAACAAAAGCTGAAGGAGTCAGAACTCCCGTAAATGCAAAGAGAGAAAAAATTAGGGACTCAACATTATTGAGAAGACTTAAAAGTCAGTGGCATTCCTCAACACAATTTAAAAATTCTAAAATGTGAACAGAAAGTTTATCATTAAAAACATAGTTCTGACTTTTTTAATTAAAAATTTTATTTGTATTTATTTTTATTTTTTTGAGAGAGTGCACACGTAAGTATGGGAGAGGGGCAGAGGGAGAGTGAGAGAGAATCCCAAGCACGAAGCCTGACGTGGGGCTCAATTCCATGACCCAGGGATCATGACCTGAGCCGAAATCAAGAGTCAGGTGCTCAACCGACTGAGCCACTTAGATGCCTTGGTTCTGACTTTTAAAAAAAAAATGTGTTATTTAGGAAGGGAATATGATTTTTTCTTTACTCAGACAAAACTGTCTCTGAATTTAGCCATCATCTTGTTCTAACTGCCTCTTTCCTTGCCTCTTCAGGTGAACCTCTTTGTGCTGCTGTCTGTGGTGTGTGTCCTCTTAAATCTAGCTGGATTTATCCTTGGCTGCCAAGGGGCCCAGTTTGTGTCCAGCGTGCCCCGGTGTGATCTGGTAAGTAATCCTACAACATCTCTGTGCACCTGTGTGGACCCTGGCCTGTCTGGCTTTCCGGGGGCGCCAGCGTGTGCCCAGCAGCATCCTAAAGTGAAATCTGAAATCCGTCAGAGGAAGTGGAAAAACAAAACAAAGAACTGGCCTGCTAGTTATTTCACTCAGATTGTCAATTGTTTTTTTCCAAAGTGGGGACCATCTAGCAGCACCCCAGCATCACAGTAATATACTGCATCGTTCGTTAGTGGGTGGATGGATGATGGCTCAGGTGCCCACAAGCAATGTCTGTCTGCTCTCATCTGAAGAGAGAAAATGGAGATGATCAGAATACAGCTCAGCAGTCCTTTACCTGAAACCTTTGGAGGCCGGGTGTGTTTCGGCATTCAGAGTTTTTTTTTCCAATTTTTAGAAGATAAACGTGGTGCATACCCCGTTTCCTCTGTAGTGCCCCGTTGGACTCTGGGATGGCAGGCTGTAATGAAAACTTTTGGTTTTCAGGGCTTTTTTGGGATTTCAGAATTATGGATAAGAGGTTGTAGGCCTGCATCATCTCTGATTTTTTTTCTTTTAATTTTTAATGGTGGTGAAAAGCATTTGGTGTAAAATGTACCATTTTTAAGAGTTAACTTCAGTAGTTGAAGTACATTCATATTGCTGTGCAACCATGTCCAGAACATTTTTCTGGTTGCAGAACTTAAGCTCTATATGTATTAAGCAATTCGCCTGCCCTCCTGGCCCTCCCCCACCTCCACCGCCCCATCCCCTCAGCCCTGCTTCTGGCGGACATTCTTCTACTTTCTGACTCTATGAATTTAACTGATCTAGGTACCTGATAGAAGTGGAATCATACAGCATGTATCTTTTTGTGGCTGGCTTATCCCACTTATTTCACTTAGCTTAATGTCCTCAACACGCCCACATGTTGTAGCATGTACCAGAATGTCCTTCCTTTGTAAGGCTTGAGTAATACTCCATCGTGTGTATATGCCATATATAATTTTTTAAGCACAAAAATGGTAACGTGTCATAAAAATCGGGTTGCAAATATCTCTTTGAGAGCTTGCTTTCAATTCTTTTGGGTCTATACCCAAATGCTGGCCATCTTTGAATGTTTTTTTTTTTTTTTAAGTTTTTAAGTTTCTGAGAGAGAGAGAGAGAGGGAGCGAGCAAGCAGGGAAGAGGGGCAGAGGGGGAGAGAAAGAATCTCAAACAGAAGCAGGCTTCATGGAGCCTGATGCGGGGGCTTGTTCCCACGACTCTGGGATCATGACCTGAACTGAAATCAAGAGTTAGCTGCTCAACGGACTGAGCCACCCAGGCACCCCTGTCTTTGGACTTTTTGAAAGGACTTCTCAGTGACAAATACCTCTGTGTGGCACAAAGCAAAAGAAATGAACTCTTAAGAAGCTGTAGTTACTGTCATCTATTTGGAACTTGGTTCCAAGGCAGTGTTGTCTCCTAGAAACCACTTCCTCCATGCAGAGGAGTGGCTATATTTCTCACGATGGATATGATGGGGAAAGTTCTGGCCTCACCCAGCGGGAGAGCTCCTCAGGGACTCACCCCAAACCTGTTGCTCTTTCTTAACACTCCTTTATAAGTTTTCTGATTTTGCCATTCCATTGTGTAATAACCTTAAGTTATGGGATCCCAGGCTCACAGCCTTTTCTGGTTTCTAAGGCCCCCTGCTCTTTGCCCTCCCCCTGCCTGCTCCCCGAGGCAGCCCACACTCCCAGTCATTGCTCCAAAGCCTGCCTGGCATTGCCCTACTTTCTGACATCTAACAACGCTGCCTCCCCACCCCCCAAATCCCTCATCCCTCACTTCCCTGTTCCTCCAAATTATATCAGTCCTTTAAAGCCCCAATTCAAAGATTATTTTCGTCAAGAAACAGTTCCTGAAGCCCCAGAGAAGGTCATCTTCTAGAATATCCTATATGTACGTCTCGTAGATATTTATTCTTCTCATTTTTGAGGCGAGAGACTTTCATATATCTGTCTTCTCTGTTCTTCCAAGCTGGGGTCGGCCCAAGGGCAGCGTCTGGTTCTCTCTTATTTTGGGAGTTCCCAATGGCACCCTTCACCGCCTTCCATTCCTTCACATATAGAGTTCCCAGGGAAAAAAAATGTTGAAGAAAACTTGGTTTTCCTATTACTAATCACACAGCAAATTAGAAGAGGCAAAGACAGGCTGGAAGTGAAAAGTTATAGTATATTGAAAGACAGTTTGGCAAAATTATAGCATCTCTTATGTGCAAGACACTATGCTAGAGGCTGCCGGGAGCAGGAAGGAATATCAGACCTCCTTTCTGACCTGGAAGCTTATCATGTAGCAGGAGGAACAGGATAAACCCGGCAAAGGCTGGATTAGTGTTTGTGCAGGACATGAATATGTGCCCAACTGCAAGTGGATAGAGTGGGGTTGGCCAGCAGAGTGACACACGGTGCTTGGGGCAAGCAGAGAAAGAAGCGTTTGTATCTGGGGGAAGATAGGGAAAGGCTACTGGGAATCTAGGTATTTGAGATGGACCTTGGGTAATGAACAAATAAGGACAGCGTATAAAACCCAAGAGAAGAGAGGTTTCAGAGGGCAGTGAGGAAATGAGCCCTGGTGGTGCTGGAAAATTGCAAGGGGTTAAGGGTATATTTAATGGACTTTTCTGAGAAATTCTGTGGTTCAGGGGTGCCTGGGTGGCTCAGTCAGTTAAGCATCCACTTTGGCATAGCTCATGATCTCACAGTTCATGAGTTTGAGCCCTGTGTCGGGCTCTGTGCTGACAGCTCAGAGCCTGGAACCTGCTTTGGATTCTGTGTCTCCCTTTTTCTCTGTTCCTCCCCAACTCATGCTCTATCTCTCTCTGGCTTTCAAAATAAATATATGTTAAAAATTTTTTTTAAAAGAAATTCTGTGGTTCTCTACCGTGGGTGCCCATTAGAGTCACTTGAGGGAACTTTTTATAGAATACCCTAACTTTGGCCCTGTACCCAGAGATTCTCAGTTGGCCTGGAGTGGGGGCCTAGGCATCAGTATCTTCTTATTTTTTTTTATTATTCAAAAATAAATAATTGAGAGAGAGAGAGAATAAATGGGGGAGGAGAAGAGAGAGAGGGGGATAGAGGTTCTGAAGTGGGCTCTGTGCTGATAGCAGAGAACCTGATGCGGGGCTTGAACTCATGAACCACAAGATCATGACCTGAGCTGAAGTCGGACGCTTAACCGACTGAGCCACCCAGGTGCCCCGAGTATCTTCTTATGTTTTTAGGTGTATTTTTAATTGAAGTTTTTTTCCCCACTACAAAACCAACTCTGTGATTGTTTCTGATTATAAAACTGTAAAAATTTGGACAAGCCATAAACGTATAGGACAGAGCTTAAAAATCATTTGAAATCACACCCTTCTGGGTTAGCACCATTAACCATGTGATGGATTTTGGGGGCACCTCTTTATGCATAAAAACACACATAATTTCCCATCAGTGGGAACATGTAATTGTTATTTTTCATTAGGGAGCCTATTTGACAAATGAAATCTTTTTGGGGAAGGGGATGCTTTCTCTTCTCCTTCCCCCTCCACCATGTCACCCCAAATCTCTGGTAACAAACTGGGGAGTCTCCCTTCCATTTCCATGTCATGTTATCTTACGTAAATATGTAGGGAGTGGGGCTATTAATGATTTATCTTCCAAAAATGGGACGTAGTGTATCTACTTCCCTACATATTGTTTTTCTCACTTAAAGGTGTATTAGATACAGATCTAACCCTCCCCCTCTTTTTTTTCCTTTTTTTTTAAAGGTTAGTCCTCTATTTCCTTGTTGTCTGTTGTGGCCTGGGTTTTGGCCTATAAAAAAAATGTTGCCACACATACCATTCTCTCCCTCAGGGGCTTTTTGGTCCATGGAGGAAGCTCCTGGGTCAGAGATTGTTCCTGGTGGTGAAGGCGTATTTTTTCTTCTGTTTGTCTCATTAAAAAAAAAAAAAATTACACATTCAGGGGCGCCTGGGTGGTTCGGCCGGTTAAGCGTCCAACTTCAGCTCAGGTCATGATCTCACGATTCGTGAGTTCAAGCCCCACATCAGGCTCTATGCTGACAGCTCAGAGTCTGGAGCCTGTTTTGGATTCTGTGTCTCCTTCTCTGCCTTTTCCACCCTCAAAAATAAGTAAACACACATTCAACCATTTGGTGACTCTATTTTTTGAAGTAAAACTTAACAATGAAATATACAGCTATTAAGGGTGCAGTTCATTGAGGTTTGACTAATGGATACATGCGTCTTGACAAATGTATACACTCGGGCATACACACCACACAGGATTTAAAACATTAGTTTTGCCTCTTCTTGGACTTCACCTGAATGCAGTCATAGGGTATGTACCTCTCTGGGTCTGGCTCATTTTGCTCAGCATAACATTTTTGAGATTCATCCATGATTTTGTATTGTATCAGTTCCTTCTTTTTTTTTTTCTTTTGCACACCAGTATTTCATTATATAAAAATATCACAATTTGTTTAATCCATTCTCCTGTTGGTATACATTTGTGTTGTTTCCAGTTTGGGAATATTACGAACAGAGCTATTATAAACACTTTTGCTTGGTTGTGATTTTTCTTGTGAGTCCATTTTCTTTTCTCTTGAGTAAATAAGTGGATAGGGCATTGCCCAGGCATGTGGTAAACGTGTGTCTGACTTTACCAGAAGCCGCTATACAGTTTCCCAAAGTGGTTGGGGAAGAAGTATTGTTTTCAATTAAAAAAATTTTTTTTTAATTTTTATTTTTGGGAAGGAGAGCCAGAGTGGGGGAGGGGTAGAGAGAGAGGGAGACACAGAATCCCAAGCAGGCTCCAGGCTCTGAGCCGTCAGCACAGAGCCCGACGTATGCTCAAACCCATGAACCACGAGATCATGACCTGAGCTGAAGTTGGACACTTAACCGGCTGAGCCACCCAGGCGCCTTGTTTTCAATTTTTTTTTAAATTTATTTATTTATTTTGAGAGAGAGAGAGAGACAGAGCTTGAGTGGGAGCGGGGTGGAGAGCGAGGGAGAGAGAGAAAATCCCAAGTGGGCTCTGCACTGTCAATGCAGAGCCCAGTTTGTGGCTCAAGATCATGACCTGAGCTGAGCTCAAGAGTGGGATGCTTAACTGACTGAGCCATCCAGGCGCCCCAGGGGAATAAGTATTTTTAATTTAAAATATATGGCCGGTTCCTTTATTAAAGGGACTCAACTTACATTTCTAGTGGTGCCCCTCCACCAACAAGTGTTTCTCTCTAACATTTCTCAGTCTGAGGGGGCTGGCGTGGGAGCTCATGGTTATGGTGGCTTGCAGTCCTTTCATTGCTAGAGGGGGTGTCCTCATTTTTCAAAAGCTTCCCAGGAGATTTTAACAGGCAGCCAGGGCTGAGAACCACGATACTGGTTATAAGGAGAAGGAAGGGAAGACCTGGTGGCATCAGGTAACAGTATCAAGGTTGAAGGGTGGATATTATTCATGTAGAGGCTTGCACAGGGTTGTTTGCAGATGGTTAAAGAGATCAAAGAGAAGTTGGAATATAACTGCAGAAATATTGGGGCAGAGCTGGGATTAAGAAGGCAGGTGAAGTGTCAGGACAGAAAGAACAAGAAATACCAAATACACAGTTGCCTGGCATCATTCTGTACAGAGTCTCAGGGCTGTTGGTGTCTGCTGAGCACAGCAGTTGATATTCATTATTATTTGGATAATGATTAAACTTTCCAAAAGTCTTGTGTAAAAGGATTAGCCTTCACCCATCTGGAAAACTGTTTCATCCAGACCAGCTCACCCAGGAAGTTCCAGATAGCTGAAGTTTCCATATACATAGAAGTCTGGTTGTGTGTAAATAATGCAGCTGCGTGTATGTGTGTGCGTGTGCGTGCAGAGCTCATACAGGCCTGTTTTCTCTCTTCATTGGATGCCTTGTATGAAGAATGGACTCAAGTGGGAGGGACATACTTTGTGAGATGACACCTAGTATTACCTGAGGGAGGCAGAATCCTCAGGTAGGATCTTGAGGCTTACATAAGTGTAAGAAATAGAAACCGCACGGCATCGTGGTGAAAAAGGGAACTTGGTTGAACTTATTTGGTGGTTGGGACGAAGAGAGCCTTGTGTACATAAGCAGAATGTGGTAACTCTAATAGCTGCTAGTTTGTAACTACTAAATAGTACTGTTAGTGGTAAATTAGGGAGTTCTCAGCTGGGGACTTTGAAGGAAGCAGCTCCTGGGAGTGATACTTTCCTGCTGAATTTAGCCCAGTGTAAGGACTATTACCTGTTCTGAAGAGGGGCTAAGAGAAAGCCAGTGATCCCTGAGATGAAATAACATTCCCCCTGCCCAGACTCTGCCTAGAGAACTCCTGTCTGAACGACCACAGTAGTTTTCCCGTAGAAGGCAAAAATCTAGCGTAGATATGAGCAGCAGGATGTACCTTCAAATCTGTGAGACAATGGAAGAAAAACTCAAACACAGACAGCCTTTTGCTTTTGTGTGCGTTGGTGGGGGGCGGGGTATGTTGTGGATCTAGGTGTGGGGACATTGTTGAGACAACAGGCTCTGTGGACAAACTAGGGAAGGACAGAAACCAAGTGGAAATGAATGAGTCCACCGAGGTAACTCTAGTTGTTGTAAATTTTTTTTGTTTCAGAGGCAGAATTTATATAAAAATCTGGGCATCCGTGTTTGATATAATAATGCATCCCTTTCACTGTGGTTTAAGGACAGAGAATAAAAAATGTTACAGAAGCCATAGAGTTTTGAAAGATGCAATGCTAATCTATGTGGAAAATATCAAAACAGTGTTTGCTGTAGGAGAGTCGGGGCAGGGATTGGTGGGGAAGGGCATGATGGTATTTTCTCTGGTGACGCTATGTTCTCTGTGTTGATAAGGATTTGGGATGCACAGGGACTATTCATTGTTTAAAATTCCGCAAATGGTGTGCCTAATATTTGTGTACATAAATTTTGTGTGTGTGCATGTAAATTTCACATCAAAAGAAAGGGAAAACCAAACCAAAAAATAATGCTTGTATTAACGTGCATAATCTTCAGTGGACATTTTCCCCGTCACTTCATAGTCAACGTATATTAAAAGGAACTATGTTTTCTCCTCATTTGGAAAAAGTACCATGAATTCGTTACTAGAGGGTGAGTTTGGTTAGAAGGTAAAAATCTTAATTCAATAAGAAAGAAGACTCATTTTTCCTCTTAAGTAACTAAAACACTGTAGATGTTCAGTTATTAAAGATTCCTGAAGAATTTTGCAGCTAATGATGGCAAAGCTGCCTAATTAACCTAATAAGTATGAAAAAAGGGTGGCTTTTCCTTTTAGCCAAAATGGAGTAAAGAGCTCTAACAGCTCAAGAGGCAGAACAAGTTAAGTATGAATTTTGGCTCCTAAATTATGGGTCTTAATTAGCCAACATCAGGTTTTGCATATTTTCACAACTTGATTTCAAGGGAAACTTAGAAATATGGCCAAAAGTTTGCCAAACATTTCACTATAAATATGAGATTACTCATCTCTGATGTTATCACTTCAAATAAAGAAAATAACTAGAATATGTGACCACACTGAAGATGTCAACTGAGCGATCTCGTTAAGCCTATATGGTTTGGGGTTACTATTCACCAAATATAACCTGTGTTTCTTATAGGCCCCTGGTAGCTTGAACTTCCCTACCCACTTGGAGTTAGGTGGAGCCATAATATTTGCTTTGGCAATGAAAAGTGAGCTAAAGCGATGAGGGTCATTCCCAAGAGGAAGATTTAGTCTAGAGTTATGAGATTTAGCAAGTTAAAAACACAGGGCACCCAATTAAATTTGAATGTCAAGTAAACAGCTAATAGGGTTTTTTTTTTTTATTATAAACATCTCTCATGCAGTATTTTAGGACATAATTATACTAAACAATGATGTTATTTATCCAGATTCAAATTTAACTGTGTGTCCCATATTTTTTCTGGCAACCCTTTTTCAAGTGCCAGTGTGCATTTTATCTCGTGCTCTCCACCTCTGGCATAGCGATCATCAATCTCAAGATGGCAGGTTTTCCATCAACCAAGGTCCCTAATGGAATATGATGAGCAGAGCCCCCTGCTGACCTGCAGTGGGCATGTAGGATATTCAAGAAATAACCTTGTTACAACAGCATACCCTAGCCTATCCTGACTGATATAGATACTGCCTAGCATGGAAACTTACCATATCTCATTCTGTAGGATTGGCGCTCCAGCGTGTAGCCTGTGTATTTATTCTTAATAACCAAATTGTTGTTCTGCCTTTTCCCCCTTCAGGTGGACTTAGGCGAAGGCAAGATTTGCTTCTGTTGTGAAGAATTTCAACCGGCCAAATGCACAGACAAAGAAAATGCCTTGAAACTCTTTCCGGTTCAGCCTTGTAATGCTGTTCACCTGCTACTCAAGGTATCTCGAATGGATTTGACCCCTATCCGTAAATAAGCTATAGAGCCCCCAAGAAGGCGAAGTTACTTGAAATAGTCCTACTCTGTTACCTCCCTCCAACAATCGGGCTGCTGAAAGCAGATAGGAGCCAACCCTCATCAGGGTTCAGAACTGGGTTCAGGAAAAAGCATAGATTACTGTGTGTCTCTTAAATTATGAACGGATGGCTTTCTTTGTGTTCAGGAATTATAAGATAGCAAGAAATGTAAAGAAGCCTAAATATATACATATGTGTGTATATATATTTTTGTACATGGATATCCATACACACAGGATATAGCTACACATATATGATGCAGCTTTTAGTAAAGCTTTTATTTTATTTTTTTTTAAACTTTTAAAAAAATGTTTATTCATTTTTTGAGAGGGAGAGAGACAGAGTGCTAGCAGGGGTGGGGCAGAGAGAGAGGGAGACACAGAATCGGAATCAGGCTTCAGGCTCCAACTGACAGCACAGAGCCCAATGCAGGGCTTGAACCCACGAACCGCGAGACCTTGACCTGAGCTGAAGTTGGATGCCTAACTGACTGAGCCACCCGGGCGCCCTGGCTTTTATTTTATATTTGAAGTAGGCCCACACCCATGTGGGTTTGAACTTATGAACCTGAGATCAAGAGTTGCATGCTCTATGAACTGAGCCCGCCAGGCGCCCAGGCAGGCTTAAGCAAAACCTTTAAACTGCATGCCCGTTTGTCCTTGTCCTGATGCTCCTTGTTGGCTTCAGCGAGCCCTGCAGGCTGTTGGGGTGCTGCCCAGCCAGGACACATAGGCTTGGGAGAGTTATTGGTTAGAAAATGCAAGAGAAATTCCAGCACTCTACCTCTTGTTTAATAGGCAGCAACTATAGTAAACAAGAGATTAAAAATAAATGATCCCAGTTGCAGAGAAATTCAGAATTACCCTTTATTAGGGAATTGGATGAAAGTTGTGTCCTGACTTAAGTAAGGCCCGCCAGCCCCATGAGTGACAAGATCAGTTGGTGAACTCTGAGGTATTAGCTTTTGGATATTCCCTCACTGACAGCCGGGCTTTCTTCAGATCTTTCTTTTGGGTTTGTTTTTTGTTCAAAGGAGGAATCTCTCAGTGGCCAGCTCTCTGAAATTGTGTAGAATGTGAAAATGGCCTTCTGTTTTTGGCTTCTTGGATTTCCAGTAGCCGAGTCACCCCCAAACTTTCCGAGCCAGGACCCCTCTTGGGGAAAGGCTTGCTAAGGAGCCAGGACTGTGGCAACAGAAACTTTTGGAATTGCCTTTCCTGCTATTTTGAGATAACGTGTTTAGAGGAGAGACGGCCTATTTACACTCTGGCTGGCCTGCCCCCCCTACGTTGTCATAGTTAGGTGCCCAGGGCAGCCCAGCTGGTCGCTCCTGAAATAGAATCCGAGGCCACAGATTAAACAGTACGCTGTCCTGCTGGGAGGCTGCAGGACTGGGGGGCTGGGAATTGTTATCATTGGCGACCCCCAACTTCAGAAGAGACACTCGTTGCTCTCCTGGAAGAAATATTTTCAGACGACGTTCTGATGCTTGCAAAAAGAAAAATCGTAATACCAGGGCTTTTGGGGGCAGGAAGCTTCTGAGATAAGTTTTTAAAATTAAGAAGCATACATTACTGCCTGAGAGTCCTAGTAATAACCGCATTTATCTGGCACTTACCATGAGCCAAACGTCAAAACCCTTTGCGTGTATTTTCTCATGAGAATTGCCTTATTGGGCAATTCTATTGTTCTATTAATAATAGAATAATATTCTGTTCTATTAATAATACTATTATTGTTTTTACATTTTTTTTATTTAATGTTTTTTATTTATTTTTGAGAGACAGAGACAGTGTGAGCAGGGGAGGGTCAGAGAGAGAGGGAGACACAGAATCCAAAGACAGGCTCCAGGCTCTGAGCTAGCTGTCAGTACAGACCCCGACGCGGGGCTCGAACCCACAAACCGTGAGATCATGACCTGAGCCGAAGCTGGATGCTTAACCGACTGAGCCACCCAGGCGCCCCTATTTTTAGAAGTTTTGGTATTGCCTTCTGGTTATCAGCTTTGAAGTACTCAGTGGTGTTATTATTATTTCCCTGTTCTAGAAAGTTCTTTTCGCCCTGTGTGCCTTGAATGCCCTGACCACCACCGTCTGCTTGGTGGCAGCTGCCCTTCGCTACCTCCAGATATTTGCAGCCCGAAGATCCTGCATTGTAAGTCCATCCACAGGGGGATGACTGTGTAGCCCTGAGCCTTTGTGGCGAAGGCCATTGACTAACCAAGGTGCTGTTTAATTAGGATGAATCCCAGATTTCTGTCGAAGAGGTGGAAGAACACGGACGGATCCCAGACCCCGATGACTTCGTGCCGCCGGTGCCCCCGCCTTCCTATTTCGCCACATTTTACTCATGCACACCCCGGATGAACCGCAGGTAGCCTTCCTGAGTGCCCCCACCCCAGCTCTCTGTGAGCGGTGCTCCATTCTGAGGAGCGAAGCGTCTCTAGGACTCATAGCCAATTGTGTTATTTTTCAGGATTTTCTATCCCCCCGTCCCCCACCCCGCCCTTTTGTCTGATAAACTGCGTGAAACCAAAGAAAAGTCACACCTTAACCTAAGGATATACTTTTCCCACTTTAATTAGCTTCCCAGGAAAACTGACACCCAGTGAGATGGTCTCTATAATGTGACAAGATTGAGAGCTGCCGTTGCCCCGGAAACGCGCTCGGGCCAAATCGATGTTCATTATAACACCATCAGCAGGTTCCCAAATCATGACATTCTTCCTGGCCATTAAAAAAAGATTAATTATTCATGACATCTCCCTGGTCTAGAAAAAATAGACACCATGCTTATTTTCTTTTTCAAATTCTAGCTCAAAATTTATCACTTGTTTCTTAAATCTCAGGAATAACTATCCGCAGAAAGAAATGCTGCATGCGTTCCTCCGGTTGGTAGCGACTTCTAGAATTGTACCTCTCTGAAGAATGACTTTATTTATTCATTCAACAAACGTTTAATCAGTCCGTGGCTGCTTCCAGTCACCATGCTGGTTTGTTGACATTCCAAATGACTTAGATCCGCCTCCTTCCCCTCTCCTGTCTCAGGAGCTCACAGGCTGGGGCATTAGGAAGGAGTATTGCAAGGCTCCTAATAGTTCTCAAGAGAGAGATTTGAGTGCACAGAGGAGGTCCACGCAACCTATGATGGTGAATGGGCTGCAGAGAGCCAGAGGAAGAGTCAGCCAGCCAGAGCTGGCTTCCTGGATGAAGCGATCTTAAGCCGAATTTAAAGAACAAGCAAACTATATTTAAGCTTTCAAAAGAAAAACCTCTGAATTCTTTAAGAAGGACTAGCATCTTTGGCTCAATATTCAGAGGGCCAGGAATTTTTACTTTTAATCCTCAAGGTGCATATGCAGAGTTGTCAAATTTGGTGCCAGGCTTGAGGTTTTTGGAAATCCATTTTCTAATGCTCAGGGCAGCCACATGTGGCTTTGAAATCGGTCACCAGTGGGAGCTACCACGGAGATGCTGTTCACGTTCTTTTCCATGGGTTCTTTTCCTGACTTGTCGCCCCGAGTCATACCTAAACCCCACCTCCATGCCCTTTCCTGCTCACCCACCTAGGGGGAGGTAGGGATGGCCACAAAGCTGGAGGGGACAGCTGCTGGGTGCATGTGGGACAGCTCAGCCTCCCTTTTGTTCAAGGGGTGGTGTGCTGGAATTTTGAAGCTTTGGGGGCGAGAATGACTTCCCTAGTCTTTTAGGAAATGGGCCAAGAAATACAGGGTCCAGAGAGATATAGCAATAGATCTATAATAGATCTATATGCAAGTAAGGTGCATATTCCTTGTGCACCTAGAACTCGTTTGCTCATACTGTAGCCCAGTTTCAGGCTGTGTGCAATGGACATATTGGAAGGCAGTGGAAAATGCCTGTTATTTCATGGTTGGGAAGAGAAATGCCATCTTCAGGAAGAAGAATTAATTGGCTCTCTGAGATTGTGGGTGAGCCCTTGCTTGACCTAAGAGGAGGCAACAGACAGATTTAATTTCCTGCAGTGGCAGAAAGGGAAAGTGACTCATGCGGGTGTAGGAGTCCTGCTGTCTGACAGTGCCCCTCCCCCTCCATTCCCCTCTCTTCCATTTCTCTTATCAATTCTTCCATAGTAATGCTTATCAGTGTGGGTATTTCCCCCCTTTGGGATCTGGGTGCATCCCTGAATTTGCCCCTCTGAGTCCTGAGACTGCCCTCTCCAAATCCAGACAAGCTTCTCATTAAGGGCTTTGCGTTTCACAACTTTCCGGAAGGAACATGGAGGTGTTAACGTAATACATCCTTGTGAGAAAGAAGACACTGCTGGGCCTGAAGTATATACCTGGAGGCCTAGATCAGATCTCCAATGGGCAAACACCCTTATTTTATGAAATTCTCCCAATAGCAGAGGGCAGTCCACATTCCTTATTAAAATGGCTACATTTATTCACCTTTACACACATATTATATCAAAAGTATTATTATATTTGACCGACTTTGCTAGATTTTTAGATATCCACCTTATAGACACTAGCTGTTCAACTGTAACTGGTAATTTTCTTTCTTGTAAGCAGGCAGGCAAGAATATCGACGAGTGTTTTCTTTAGTATTTCCACAACCGGTTGGTTATGTTAAGAGTTTACACACAATGGAAGCTCCCGCTTCCTGTAGATACTATGACCTCTCAGAGAGGTTTATTTATTTAATGTCTATAAATACAACCACTTCGTGCATTGGTACCTTCTTGAGAAAGGGCTTCTCAAATTACTGTCATAAACAGAAACCCAACTGCAGTGAAGGTTTCTGTCCAGAGATGGGTTTCTACCTCGGGACTTGATCTGTAACAGCAGCAGGGGCTGTGTCCTCTTCTTCCACCACCCCTGGGGAGCCCCCCATCCTCAGAAACTGCTTGGAGCCAGGAATCAAGAAGGAGAGCTTCCGGCCTATTCCATGACCGTGGACCTAGTTGAACCGTGGTGATGTAATGTGTTACGGAAAATTTAAGATTCTAGAAAACTGAACATGGGCATTTATTTCTTGGTGCTGAACATGACAAACCATTTCCTTTCCTAACGAAGTTCAAAACTCAGACTCAAGCCAGGCTGTGCCGTGGGTGACTCAGTGCCCAGTGCGCCCCTGCCTGGTGTCCGCACCACGTTTCCAGGACATAGGGGAGGACCACTCTTTGGTATCTTAGTTGCTGTTTGACCCTTGCCTGAGTTCTCAAGGCCTAGTGGTCAACTTAAAGCAGAACACATTTGGCATGATCTTTTGGGGTTTCCTGTCCATCTTCAGTGCTCACGAGTGTGAACCAGTGAAGGCTTCCTGGAGAGTTTGGGATGAACTTGAAAGAGCCCAAACGCTGGAGTCTCTTACCAGGCTGACCCTGGGGGATCTCTTACCATTTCTGAGCCCCAGATTCCTCCTCCACCTGTGGTGTCAAATGGACACCCAGCTGATTTTTAAGAGATAAAAATCTCTTTATCTGTGTTGGCTCCACCACAGGCAATTAGAGCAGACTTTCTAGAGGTGAGGCCTGGGCCTTCCATAGTTTGCTAACCTCCCCGGTGATTCTATTCCGTAGCTGGGGTCAGGAGCCACCAGGGGTCAGGAGAACACCTGCCAGGACATAGCAGACCTGTTTCCCTCCCTAGATCCCAGGAGGTGAAATAGGGAAAAGTGTTTAATAGGAAAGGAACTTTCCTTTTCTCTTTTAGAAGCATCTTCTATCAAACAGAGGCTTTCTTGGTCATTATAGTAACCACCATAAGAAGCCATTCATTTGCAAACAATTTAGAGAAAATGTGCCCCCTTTCCCCCCCAGTTTTCCTTCTTGAAGAGTTTAAGATGTAAAATGAAGGTCTGTTTGACCTCTTGGTACCAAGCAAACCGTGTCTTCTCTGTGAACATACAGGTAGCTACTGGGTAGGGAATATCAAACAAAATAGCACCAGAGCTAACAAAAAACAGCAAAGCGGAGGTAGTCACCTTCCTGGGGAGGACACAGCAGTGAAGAAACCCAGGGGGAGCGGCACGCCTGGAGGGCTCAGTTGGTGAAGCATCTAACTCTTGGTTTTGGCTCAGGTCATGATCTTGAGGTTTCATGGGTTCAAGCCCATATCGGGCTCTATGCTGGCAGCATGGGGCCTGCTTGGGATTCTCTCTCTCCCTCTCCGTCTGCCTCTCCCCCACTCACGCTATGTCTGTCCCTGTCAAAAATACATAAATAAACTTAAAAAAGAAACATAGGGGGAGCTGGCTGAGGGATTTGGGAGTGCAGGATAGAAGGCTCTGGAGAGGAGGAAGGAGTCCCTAGGACTCATGAGTGAAACGAGCCCCCTTGTTCACTGGTTGTATCGTTATCAAAAAAGAACATCACATCTTTCTCAACGTTTTTCCTCTACCAGAGTGGGCACAGACATGAAATGAAAAAACCATGACCCCCCAGAGCACCTTTCTGAGAAAAGCAGCCCCTACCTGGAGCTGGTCCAGAATCTGTCACCTGTCTCCCTCAGCTTACATCCTGTTCTCACATTTCAAGAGCAGACATTCAACATTTGCTCCTGTCTCTTATTTTCATTCTCCAGTGCTCCACGGCCTGAGTTCAGATGTTCTGGTCTTCCTTGTATCTTTTAGAAAATGAGATATAACTGACCTGGAACATTCTATTAGCTTCAGGTGGGATATTGTAGAGTGATCACCGTGACAAGTCACCACACATAATTACAGGACTGTTTTTCTTGGGATGAGAACTTTTCAGGGTTTACTCTCTTAGCAGCTTTCAAATATGCAATACAGTAGTAATAACCGCAGTCACCATGCTGTGTGTTATATCCCTAGGACTTATTTATTTTATAACTGGAAGTTTGGTCAAAGGGCTCAAGTGTCTGTGGATTTTAAACTGTCACTTTACAATTTAGGTTGTTTACTATCTAGATTATTTGCATGCGTGCGTGTAGTTTTTTACAAACACAGGCAGAAAATCTTGAGGTTTGTTTCTTTATTTATTTGCTTTGGAGAGTCCCTCACTCACAGGACAAAAACCACATGCCTGGCATGAAGCAAGCGCTCAGTCAGTGTTTGTTGACTGACTACATTTCAGACGGGTTACTCTGTGATTCCTTCTGCAGTATGCTGCTTCTCTTTGAGCTGTGATGTTGCTCACTTTTCTGGAAACATTAATTCATCCCTTCAAATATTTAACAAATAGTGAATCAGCCATTAGGGAAACCCAGGGAAGAAATCTTGTCGTATCCTAATGTAAGAAATCGAGCTTCCCTGAGTCCCTAGTTTTGTTTTCTCTTTCGTTGAGGTGAAATTCTCATACCATGAGTGGAACCATTGGGAAATGTACCATGGAGTGGCATTTGGTACAATCACCGTGTTGTGTAACCTCCACACCATCTGGTTCTACAGAGCTCTCATCTGCTCCAGGGAGACCTGTCCCCACTGAATAGTTACATCCCAATCCCCTTCCCCCAGCCCCTGGCCACCACTAACCTGCTTTCTGTCTTTGGGGTTATTGCTTCTTTGGATTTAAAAGGAATGATGGCAGGGGCGCCTGGGTGGCTCAGTCAGTTGAGTGCCCAACTTCAGCTCAGGTCATGATCTCATGGTTTGTTACGTTCAAGCCCCACAGTAGGCTCTGTGCTGACAGCTCAGAGCCTGGAGCCTGCGTCAGATTCTGTGTCTCCCTCTCTCTCTCTCTGCCTTTCCCCTACTCACATTCTCTCTCTCTCTCTCTCAAAAATAAATAAAAACATTAAAAACAATAAAAGGAATGATGGCATTGCATTTTATACGTTGCCGCTTGCCTAAGAAACTCTGGGCTCTCCATCAGAGAGCAGCTTAGTTATCCCCTGCTCCAGGGCCAGGAGATGGTCATGGAGGGGTGAGGGGTCATCCACACTGTCAGTGGGTAACCCTCCAGGGGCAAAGGCCATCATGCAGTTGCAGCTGCCATCAGACGTGTAGAATGTGCATCCTGATGCCAAGATGCTTTTTCTAGGATGGTTGGTCCCGATGTTATTCCACTCCCACATATCTACGGAGCGCGAATCAAAGGTGTGGAAGTGTTCTGTCCTTTGGACCCCCCGCCTCCCTATGAGGCTGTGGTGAGCCAGACGGACCAGGAGCAGGTACGGTCTATAGTTTCTCTTTGGTACGTTGACCACTAGTAGGAAACGCAGCATGGGGCACAGAGAACAGCGGGAGACTGGGCCCTGCACTTCCTTTGAAGTTCAGTGGGGTCCAGATGGGGGTGGCGTTGAATATCACCAAATAACCCCGTCTTCTCCTATGATGTAGGGATCTTCATTCCACATGCCAGAAGGATCAGAAGGTGCCACGAGCCCCTTGGAGCCGATCTGCATGCCAGTGTCTCAAGGTAATAAATATATTATCGCTGCTCAAACTCAGGGTTCGTTAGTGTAAGATACAAAATACTGACCTATATGATATTTTGTTGGAGGTCAGATCTGTTGGAGCCACTGGTCCATACTATATCCTTCTATCCAAGTATAAAAGTACTGTCAACAATTAGGGTTGGCAAGTGGGAGATACTATGTGAACAGGAAGATATCTTTAGAATCTTTAAGGAATGGGGCGCCTGGGGAGCTCACTTGGTGAAGCGTCCAGCTTTGGCTCAGGTCATGATCTCACAGTTCGTGGGTTCAAGCCCTGCGTCAGGCTCTGTGCTGACAGCTCAGAGCCTGGAGCCTGCTTCAGATTCTCTCTCTCTCTCTCTCTCTCTCTCTCTCTCTCTCTTTCTGCCCCTCCTCCACTTGTACTCTGTGTCTGGCTTCCTGTCTTAAAAATAAACAAACATGACAAAAAAATTTTTAAAAGAATCTTTTAGGAGCAACCAGACTCTTCAACCTCTGAAATGGATTATAGATTATAATTTGGCATTCCCCTGTTTTCCCATCTAAGATTTTCTTTCTCCTGTTAAAATAAGCTGGGCTCTTTTAAAGGGAAAAAGGAGTTTTGTTGATTGCAGGATGATGTCCTGTGAGGCTGCACTGTCATTTATAACCTAGGGTCTAGGTCATGCTGCCTTCACACAGAGTGAATGCTGATTTTCGGTCCTGCCTCAAAACACAAGAGTCAGTTTACAGCTATCCGTGTCATTTAAGGGAGCGCTGTTACAGCTCTCTCTCTTTGGGGAGGTTTTAAATGGCCCCGAGAACTGTCCACCAGCACAAAATGGCAGTGATGATAAATAATGGATCAACCGTGGCTATTTTCGACGGAGGAGGTGCTTTTTCAGTGGCGCCATTTGGGATGGGTCTCTGTTCCGTTCACCTTCCATCTTCGAATAATGCGTCCATGTTCTCTCTCCTAAGCATGTCTGGGATTCTTCCATTTCTTAAAAAAAGGTTTCCCAGACCACACCCAGGCTCACATATGATGTGCTTTGGTAGTCCTGAGCAGAAGTCGTCCGTTTCTCGAGTGGTTTTACCGATCCACTCAGGGGCCCCTGGCTCCTTCCCTTGACCTTCAGGAGTTTCAGAGCCTGCCCTCTGCTCTGGGCTGTGCAAATGCCTCCTCATCTGCCTTTGGTGTGCAGCCCTCGGGGCGGTCACCTTACCTGGGCAGGTATGAGCCTCCACCCCCTCAAGCTCACCCTGAATTCTCAGAAGCAGGAAAGGGGGCAGGAGCCCTCCCTGGAGAGGATTCTAACACACGTAGGAAACAAACAATCAGAGAAACCTGACATTTTGGAATGGCTTCTTTATTTTTTCTGCTCTTGGACTTAAAATTTTTTGTTTGCTTGTTTTAGGTGTGGAGGGGTGGTTTGGAGAGGCAGTGTTTCCCACAGTGCTGGGAAATAAAAACTCCCTGGGCCGGGAGCCCAAGCAAATGTTGTTCACTGTATTTTCCTGCCCCTACAGGTTGGGGCTCACAGGTGTTTCCTGCCCAACATTTGGAAGGCTGCAGCTGGTGAAATAATTTACGTTTCTCTTCTTAAAAAAAAAAAAAAGAAACAGGTGGGGACATTCCTAACACACCTGGAGAAGAAACATCCACGTCAGCACCCGATACAAATGAGCTGCGTCCTGCCCGAAGCCGGAGAGCCCTGCCGCTCCTGAGGACGAGATCGAGGAGTGACCCAGTGCTCCACCATTCCTCGGAGAGAGGTGATGTCACTCCCCGAGCTCTTTGCACAGCCCCCGTGCGTGTTTGCCCAAAGGTGCCTGGTGAAAGCGGGGGAGGGCTCTGACTGCCCCACTGCCCTGCAGTTTAAGAGATGTCCCGAAAGAGGTTAAGAGGTCTCGAGAAAAGAAGATATTGTGCATGCACAGAGCATTAGGAATATATATCTGCCACATCTTCACTTACTTTATTTTTCTTTTGTGGGGGAGAGCACAAGTGGGGGGGGTCAGAGAGAGGGGTACAGAAGATCTGAAGCAGGTTCTACGCTGATGGGCTGACAGCAGTGAGCCTGATGTGGGGCTTGAACTCGTGAACTATGAGATCATGACCCGAGCTGAAGTCAGGAGCTCAACCAACTGAGCCACCCCGGTGCCCTGTCTGCCACATCTTTTAAGATTGGTATTGAGTTTTTTCAAGTCATTGTTAGCAAAAGCATTTGGTTGCACATGACTGTGGACTACGTAGTATGTGAAGAAAATAATGGAAACGTGGTTCTGATTTCCAGGCGCTCACAGTCCTGTGAAAATAAACCTTCTCTCTCAAGGAAAAAGTTAAAGGGCTGTATGTTTTTTACCCCCTCTCTTTTGATTTATCTTTTTAAAAAAATTTTTTTTAATGTTTGTTTATTTTTGGGAGACAGAGTGGGGGAGGGGCAGAGAGAGAGGGAGACACAGAATCCGAAGCAGGCTCCAGGCTCTGAGCCATCAGCACAGAGCCCGATGCAGGGTTCGAATCTATGAAGCGCAGGATCATGACCTGAGCTGAAGTCGGATGCTCAACCAGCTGAGCCACCCAGGTGCCCCTTGATTTATCTTTTTTTTTTTTTTTTACTGTGTATGAGTATTTGAGTTATTTAAATCTGACCTGTTTTGAGAACTTTAGACAGAGTGAGACTCACTCCAGTTTTCTCCCTCTCCATTGTGAGTTTATGTATAGATGTTATTTGAATAATTTTAAATTGAAAAATTTTAATTAAAAATTTTAAAATAATTTTTTAACGTTTATTTTTGAGAGAGCACATGCAAACGTGTGCACGTGGGCAGAGGAGGGCAGAGAGATGGAGACAGAGGGTCCAAAGTGGGCCCCACACTGACAGCAGAGAGCCTGATGCGGGGCTCGAACCCACGAACCACGAGGTCATGACCTGAGCCGAAGTCAGATGCTCAACCAACTGAGCCACCCAGGTGCCCCCAAATTTTAAAAATTTAAAACTTAAAATGACATTGAGTCCTTTTTCTGAATATGTGAGTACCTGAACATCTCCACATAGCTCTGCGTTGTGGAAAACTAAAAAATAAAGGAAATAAAGGAAGATAATGAAAATCTGTAAGACCGCCAGCACAGGCTTCTTTTGGTGACCTGTTCTAACACGTGGCCTAGGCTCTCCTGAAGCTTGATGCAGATATGACTTTGCAAACGCTCTTGCCCTGCTCTCTCTGGGGCCCCGTGTTGTTGCCCGCACCTTGCAGTGTTGGTTCTGTCCCGCTGACAGCCTGTGTTGTTTGCCACAGCTCTGGACTGACTGTGTGGGAGCCAGAGAGCACACTCCTCTTGTCTTCTGCTCGGGGAGGAGTCCTACCGCCCGGGCCTGAGCAGCTCTGCAAGCCCACAGGCCAGCAGCCTGGCCCCTCAGCTCCCCAGGCCCATTTCACTGAGGGTCTCTACCCTACCTGGCAAGTTGAGGACTCGAGCTGGCCACCTGCCAGCTTCCATGGGAACTTGGTTGTCTGCACACCTCTTAGAGAGATCCTTCCAGAACCCCTTCCCTGCAGTGCTGCAGGGGCGAGGATGACACGTTACCTGTTGGAGCCCTCCATTGTAGAAGGGACCAGATTGCCTTCCAGTGACTGAGTATGCAGTCCCTGACTGTCCTCACACATGAGTGTCTGTAGGGAGCATTCCTGGAAGACTCCTGCTCTGTGTGGGAATATGCACATGGCAGCCTGGAGGATGGCCACTAACTCTTGTGTAGAGCTCCTCAGGCCTACTTTCCTCCAGAGGAAAAGGAGTGCTCCCCTTCCTCCTCCTGTTCTCTCTCCCTCTGCTTCCTTTCTTCCTCGAATATGAAATTTCCGCTTGTCAGGCCTTCACAGACTGTATTCTCCAGTGTGGTGTACAGTGGAGGCTGCTGGCTGCCTGACGAACATGTGGAGACCAGGTCTGAGTTTTACTTCACGCAGTTGATGGTGCAGCAATGTTCTGCTGGTCCTGAACCCCTTCTGATGTAGGTAGTCGTGGAAATTAGAGCCTGTGGTGGATTTCCCAGGCCACTTATTGGCTTCTAGAATGACATGTGATTCTTCTGCACCTAGATTTTTCTTTCCACAATAGCCATAGAGCTACCTCACAGCCATGGTGTGAGCATCGATAAGTCAGCACCATGCCCTGAGGATGTTTGGGGCAAAGGTACAGTCCAAGGGAGCAGAGCACGCCCTTCATCCCACGGTCTTGTCTGTCCTCTGTCTCAGTGGCTCCTTCATCCTCCCCTCTTGGAACATTCTTCCATCGGGCCAACCATCTCTTTTCCTGCTCGCCCACCCATCCCCATATACCGGCCATTACCCCATGGAATCGTTGTTCCGTTGCAGTTTGCATTCTGGATGCTCCTCTCAATCATCTGTCTTTAGCTTGGTGGTTGTGTTTTATGTGGCACAATAAAATGTTTTGGGGACATGTCCTATTGGAACTTGAGGGAATAAGCTTGTGTCGTTGCTGTTGTTGTTTTCCCTTTCCTTCTGCAAGACAAAAAGCAAGATGTGCATGGTCCTTGGCATTTGCAACGTGCTTTCCACGCCAAGTTTAGTGGCCCGCGCTGTCTCCGTCCAGGCATGCGTCCACGGGGGCGTGGCCAATGGGCACGTATGGTTTGTCTCTGCCCACAGCTGCCCCCGTGCTCAGCTGTGAAGCCGCCACGCAGACGGAGGGAAGGCCGCAGCTGGCCACGGTGACCTTGAGGAGAGGTCTGAGATGCAGAGCTTCGCGATGCCGGCCTCGATCCCTGATAGATTACAAGTCCTACATGGACACCAAGCTGCTGGTGGCCAGGTTCCTGGAGCAGTCCTCCTGCAGCATGACCCCGGACATCCATGAGCTCGTCGAGAACATCAAATCTGTTCTGAAGGCCGACGAGGAGCACATGGAGGAGGCCGTCACCAGTGCCAGCTTCCTCGAACAGGTAGTTTTGTGACTCATCTCTCGTGTGAGTCAGAGAACTTGTTTCCATAGCAGCTGACGCAGCTTCTCTGATTTCCTGTCCAAGGCACAGTGTCCGTGGTCACGGTATCAAGGGAATGAGGTTGTTAGGGGAGGGAGAGAGGAGAAGCGGAAGCACTTTCTTTTCAGGTGCGATGACTTTCCCACAGGCTTCTTGGCCCAGGGAGAGAAAGCAGTTTTCTTCGGATGTGGAAGCACACCTGGGAAAAGACAGGGGTGCAGCTCAGGCAGAAAAGCAAGGGGTCTGAGCATTGATAGGGCATGGTTTCTCAGCCCTGTGGCAACGATGGACACACATGAATTTTAAAATTGGCAGGATTCTGAGAGCTGTTGATATTCCCGTGAAGTATTGGCAAGATACCTAAACCAGCGGACTTAAAGGAATAAATGCCTTTTCCTCTCCGTAGATTAAAAAGCACAAGGGAATTCCCTAATTTGAAGTCACCCAGTGGAAAGATAACATTGGGCACGTAACATAATCCACTTGGGCGTCAGTTTTCTCATTTTTATATTTTTATTTAATGATTTTATTTATTTATTTGTTTGTTTATTTATTTATTTAGAATCCCAAGCAGGCTCTGCACTGTCAGCACAGAGCCCAAAGTGGGGCTCAAACTCATGAGCTGTGAGATCATGACCTGAGCCAAAATCAAGAGTCGGACACTTGAGTGACTGAGCCACCCAGGTGCCCCAGTTTTCTCATTTTTTAGAAAGTGAAGCCTTGGCCTAGGTGGTCTCCATGCCTGTACCTCTGAATAAATAGGATTTCCTTCTGGTGAGAACTGGGGAGGGGTCACATCATTAATCACCCACCTCTTTTAAAAGCCGTTACAGGGGCACCTGGGTGGCTCAGTCGGTTAAGCGTCCGGCTTCGGCTCAGGTCATGATCTCACGGTTCGTGGGTTCGAGCCCCGCGTCGGGCTCTGTGCTGACTGACAGCTCAGAGCCTGGAGCCTGCTTCCGATTCTGTATCTCCCTCTCTCTCTTACCCTCCCCTGCTCGCGCTCTCTCTCTCTGTCTCTCAAAAATAGATAAAAAACACAAAAAAAAATTAAAAAAAAAAAAAGCCGTTACATTTTAGGCATTTACTTCGTTGCCCCTTGTATGAGGGCGGCCTTTGTAGATCTCAGCACAGTGCCTCCCGGGTGATGCCTGCCTGTCCTCTGTGTGCGTCAAGTGCCCGACACATACATAGGGCTGCTGGGCCCTAGGGAACTTGCCACAGGGTCCTAGGTGAGTTTTGTTCTGTTTTTTTAATGTTTGTTTATTTTTGGGAGAAAGACACAGAGTGTGAGTGGGGGAGGGGCAGAGAGAGAGGGAGACACAGAATCCGAAGCAGACTCCAGGCTCTGAGCCGTCAGCACAGAGCCCGGTGTGGGGCTCGAACCCACAAATGTGAGATCATGACCTGAGCTGAAGTTGGACACTTAACTGACTGAGCCACCCAGGTGCCCCAAGTTTTTAAGGCAGATTGAGTGAGTCCCTGCTCACCACCCTTTCTGTTTCCCCTTTCTACCTGCTGGCTTCTCTTTACAGAAGCCAGTTTCTCTCCTGGCCCCTTAGGGGAGCAGAAGAGCAGTCCGATTACTCGCATGAGCAGGTACAGGAACTGCAGATCCTCTTGTTGGCTGCTTTCTAGGAGAGTGGTCAGCCAGTGGTCTCGGGTCAGGCTCTCATTGGTGTCTGTGTAGGGGAGATATTTACATCCTCCCATCCCTGGTCCACGCCGGAGGTCACTCCCTGCCTCTTTCCCTCTGTCCAGCCCCAATAGCCCGAGAAACAGAGCACGTATTTGGAGCTGCTTGTCCAAGGCTGCCAAGCTCTAGGGAGGTGAGAGCTGGGGTGTCTGCCAAGCCGTTGGTGTGGATCTTCTGCTCAGGCTTCAGTGGAAAAGAGCCTTGGGGAAAAAGAACAAGCATTTACAGTTCAACAGACGCTCTCACTACGAATGTCTGCCGGGTCTTTGTGCCAAGTGTGGAGAAAAGTTCAGGCTGTGGGATTGCTGCCATGGACTCCGGGTCAGCTTTGGGCGCCTTCCAGGAGTGGACCCCAGTGGTGGTGTGTCATAATGCCACGTCCCTCCCCAGGCAGAAGGACGTAGGGACACGCGGAAGGAGAGCTTTTATTTCTGACTCTACTCAGCTTTGCACATTTTTTACTTTTCCTAGTATTACTAGAATACGTTTTTAGAGCCATTTTAATTTTTATGCACGTCAAAACCACTTGCCCTAATTGACACATAATGAGAGTTGACATCTATGAATGCTGGAGTTTTCTTTTTAACAAGAAAACAAGGACAGGCCTTAAGGGCAAATAAAATGACGGTATGGTAGCAAAATTTCATGTCCTATCTTTTGGAGGGATTTCCTTCCCATGACCTCAACATCTCAGAACGGTACAAGCGAAACTAAGTCGTCCAGTGATTGTTCTGTGATGGTAGGTGGTAATCAAGCGCCTGGGTTTTTCTCAAGGCGCTAACAGTATTATAGGTCATATAGTCATGACTGTGACTTGAAACTTCTAGAAACTTCCATGTACGTACCAGACAGTTCTCCCCTCGTCAATCCCAGTTGGATGAGGAATTTCCTAGAGTTTTGCCATTTTATGAAGTAAGCGCTATTATGATATGTTTCAAGTTACACCTGTGCTCCACTGCAAACTAGATCTAGCAGTAGAACCATTCTGAAGCATTCTTACAAGTAGATTGGCTTAGTTTTTATGCTGTTTATTATGTGTTTTTATCGAAGGGTTGTCAGATCAATTGGAAGCATCGTTGATTTTGGTTGGCATTTTCTAACCTTGTTAGGTGGACTCAATGCCAGACGGGTAACTTTTCACGCACATCACTGTCCCCTGGGTTCTTGTTAGAACTACAGATGTCCCAGTCCCTCTTGTCACAATTGCTGTGGGGGAGCTCCCCTCCCCTCCAGACACGTGGAGAGCGGGGTGAGAACCACTGTCTCAGACCCCAGGGAAACTGGATAAAAATGATGAGAAGAATGTTCAGTGTAGAGCAAGAACCCACAATGGATGAATCAGGGAGGTAAAGTGAGGCAGGTGGGCAGCTGAAACCATAGAAAATTTGAGGAATTTCGTAGGAACGTTAGAAACGAGGCAGTCTTTTGAAAGCATCTGTGGAATCTCAGTGTTTTCCACGTTGGGAAAACACCGTATTTTCTTTTCCAAAGCCACTGAGCTCCAGATGCATGGACGGATAGAGGAGGCAGGTTGCAGGGACCACAGCTGGTGAAGCTTAACGTGCCCCTCTCCCTCTTATTCTCCCCAAGATCATGGCCCCGCTGCAGCCCAGCACTTCCAGGGCCCTCGTGCCGCCCTCCCGGAGACAGCCTGGACTCTTGCACCTGCGGAGCTGCGGGGACCTGAGCACCTTCGTCCCGGCGGGGAGGCCGCGAGCCGAGAGGAGGCCCCGGCGAGCGGAGGCCGAGCGGCCCCACAGCCTCATCGGCGTCATCCGGGAGACTGTGCTGTGAGCCTGTGAGGCCAGGCGCCTGGCATCGGCCTGAGGGGCAGGAAGGACGATGCACCCGGAAGGCGGAATGATCCTCCCTGACCATGGGGTGCCCTGTCTGGGAGTTGGCCTGACCTCTGGGAACTCCTTAAAAGCGGGGCACGCTGGAGGACATTTGTCCCCTCTCTTTGGCTCCTCGTTCTGCTGACTGAGCGCATTCAGGGGTGGATAGGCAGGTTCTTCCGAGCCCGTCTGGCTTTTGGATGCACCGATCTGGAGGCCTCTGCTGGGTCAGCTGCACAGAAAGTGGGCTAGTGATTCTTTGCCCACTGCGCGGCCCGTGGCTCTCTTCCTCGCTGAGCGTCTCCCTCAGTGGAAGGACGGATCTGCTGGGCCGCCCTTTGTAGCTCCCGCAGCCTGTCGCTGCTCCGTGAGAGAGCAGGGGGCACAGAAGCAGGACGATCAACCCCGATGTTTTCTGCACGTGTCAAGCTTCATTTTAGGCCTCCCTCAAATCAGTCTCTTTAGGAAAGACGGGAAGCTCATTCGGTGACAAATCGTAATGAAAGACGTTTTGGGAGAGGGTCTTGTTGATTCCGTTTATTCGTGCTTGCAAAACTAGAGATGGCTAAGTCCCAACGGAGAATAAAAACGTGTACTTTGGACCTCTGGGCTCGGTGTATAACCTTTGTGTGTGCCTAGGTGGCCAGCCCTTTCCTTAGGAACGGTTGAACACTTGGAGCAGAGGCGGGCAGACCACCGAACAGGTTTAATCTCCAAAGCACCATCCCCCTGGGGATAACGATGCGACCTTCATTCATTCAGCCAGCGCTTGGCTGGGTGGCTTCAGGGAGCTGCTTCCTCCCAGCTGGGCCGCGAGCAACAGATCAGTGATTACAGACTGCGGATTCGTGCTAAGAAGGAAGGGGGCAGTTAGAGAAGGCTTCTTGGAGGCGATGATGTTTGAGCGCGGCTGAACTTTGAGGGTCAGGAAAGGGTGCTCCAGGTGGAGTGAATGGCCAATGCAAGTCTCAGCGCTAGAAGCCAATGGGAGCAGAGAGAGGTGGGAGGAGCCTCAGGCTGGATTTCCCGAGGCCAATGGGAAGAGGAGAGAGGGCAGAGGTGGGAGGAGCCTCAGGCTGGATTTCCCGAGGCCAATGGGAAGAGGAGAGAGGGCAGGGGTGGGAGGAGCCTCAGGCTGGATTTCCCGAGGCCAATGGGAAGGGGAGAGAGGGCAGAGGTGGGAGGAGCCTCAGGCTGGATTTCCCGAGGCCAATGGGAAGAGGAGAGAGGGCAGAGGTGGGAGGAGCCTCAGACTGGATTTCCCGAGGCCAATGGGAAGAGGAGAGAGGGCAGAGGTGGGAGGAGCCTCAGGCTGGATTTCCCGAGGCCAATGGGAAGAGGAGAGAGGGCAGAGGTGGGAGGAGCCTCAGGCTGGATTTCCTGCTAACAATGAGCTACCGGGAAGAGTTTTCAACAGGAGTAACAGATTTCATTTACATTTCAAGAGATCAGGTGCAGCTGGAGAACAGTTTGGGTTGGGGTCTGAGGCTGTAAGAGGAGAGGACCGGCTTCCTTGCTGAGAACTGCCTGTGCTCCAGGGACTGTGTACGGGGGTTTTCCACGCTCTCAGTGCACCTCCCAACAGCCCACGAGGTGGGTGCTCTTACTGTTCCCATTTTACAGATAAGGAAGATGAGGTTCAGTAACTTGTCCAAGGTCACTCAGCAGTTCAGTGGTAGAGATGGCGTGCCCACCCCAGCAGCTCCTCCAGAAGCCACGGGCTCTCTCCACCTCCCGAACACCGGCAGCCTGGCATTTCCTGTTTCTTTGACACAGCGCTTGCTGAGGCTTCTAGCTTGGCTGAAGCAAGCCGACTCTCCTGGCTCCAAGCCAACAGGCCAGGCCAGGGTGGGAATTGCAGTGGGGCCGCTGGAGGGGCTGAGTCAGGAAGGGGGCAGGGGACCGTTTGGAGGCGTGGTTGGGCGTGGCTGGGGTAAAGTGCCAGAGAGAGAGCTGGGGGCTGCAGAGGGGCTGGGGGCTGGCCGCTTGCTCTGGGGCGGGCGGGCTGTGTTTGTGGAGGAGGTTGATGGGGGCTTCTCCACCTGCAGTTGCTCTGTTCTCCCCCATTCCCAGGCACTGAATTCTCTGGGCAAGCAAGCAATCTCTTCATTTCTCTAGAAGCCCTCGCTGTCAGCTTCGAAGCTGCCCACCGGGGGGGTGGGTAGTCCGCTTCTGCGGGGTGGGGGTGGGGGAGGGCCTGGCCTTTCTCACCTCTCTAGGTTTATGACCCTTCTCACTCTGGGAGGGCACTGTTTTTAGCCGCATCCGTCTACTCCCCCTCCTGTACCATTACCTCCGGCTGCCAGTGAGGGCCTCACCTGGAAGGCTCAGAGAAGGTAGGTGGGCACCCCGCATGCCAACAGCGTCTGCCTCCAGCCTTGGAGGACCAGTCACAGAGGTGGCGACAAAGCATCTCAGATGTAATCAGAATGACACCAGGGGGCTGACCGATTAGCATGAGGGGTTTTTAAAATACGTTTTCACTGTTGACATACACGATGTGTGGCTGGGCAGAAGCCTTGTATGGGCACCATGGCCTTTGCTCCGGTGGGGAGTAAGAATGTGGTCCCCACTCTCTGAGACTGTCCTGGGATGGATCAGGACACAGGCTGCTCCTTCACGATGGCGGCACCCGTACCTCACCCTTTCACACAAGCTGTGTGTCCAAGTGCCTGAAGACAGAGTGGGGCTTCCCCAAGCTTCCAGACTGTTTGGTGCAGACGTGCCAGTGAGCGTCTGTGTCTGGCTGGCGGAATTTCTTTGAAGACCTGCTTTCTTTGGTCCACCCTACCCAATGGTGAGATTAGGGAGGGGGTCCGTGGTCCCCTAACGCCGCGAGGCTGCTCATATTTGCCAGAAACACCAGACATTTGCTGAACAACCACACTGGGCAGGTCCAGTCACTCTACACCCTCCGTCTGCAGATAAGGACACGGAGTCTCAGAGCTAAGAGCAGAGCCGCGGGCGACCAGTAATCAGGCTCCAGGACCAGGGCTATTGGTGCAGGTCAAGCTTCTCAGACTGTCCGGGATGAATGACGATTTTTGTTTCCGCTTCCAATCTGTCATGGACCAAAAGCTTTTTTTTTAATTTTTTTTTTTGTTTTTACATTTTATTTATTTTTGAGAGACAGAGACAGAGCGTGAGCAGGGGAGGGCAGAGAGAGAGGGAGACACAGAATCTGAAGCAGGCTCCAGGCTCCGAGCTGTCAGCACAGAGCCCGACGCGAGGCTGGAACCCACGAACCATGAGATCATGACCTGAGCCAAAGTCAGATGCTCAACCAAACTGAGCCACCCAGCCACCCCCAAAAGCTTTTGAGAATTATAATAGACCGACTGAAAACCGTGTCAGTCAGCGAGGCCTGTTACAACAGCCTACCACAGACTGGGTGACCCGAGCCGTAGAAACTTTATTTCTCACAGTTCTGGAGCCTGCGAAGTGCAAGATCAAGGTGCCAGCAGATTCTGTGTGTCTGGTGAGCACGTTCCCCCTTCCTGGCTTGCAGATGGTGACATCGTGCTGTGTCCTCATGTCGTGGAAAGGGAGGGGGAGGGAGAGAGGGAAGTCTCTGTTTTTTCTTCGTCTAAGGGCACTGATTGCATTAGGGGGGCGCCACCCTTCACCTAAACCCAATTCTCTGCCCAGGGCTTTGCCTTTGCCCTTGGCATTAGGGCTTCAACATACGGACTTTGAGGGACATGAACACTCAGTCCACAGCACTGAGTGACCAGGAAAATGTAATCATAGTAATGAAAAAGACCTAGAAAGACGTAACCCTCCCCCTTTGATTTTTTTACAGCAGTTTGAGGTTTATGGCAAACAACAGAAAGTACAGAGATCTCTCCTACAGCTCCCGCCCCTATGCGTGCACCGTCTCCCCCGGGGTCAGTGTCTCACGTCCCAGCGCTGCATTTCCAGCACTTGCCCTTGTCAGGGGCCGGGAACAAAGCGTTCTTGGCCTGGGCCTGTGGCCCGTACTCTGAGCCGGACGTGTCGGCATTCCTACCCTGGCCCCAGTTTCCCAGTGTCCTTCCAGCCTTGAGTCTGTTCTGTGTGCGAGGCCCTGGGAGTGGGAAGACGGGCAGACACCCTTCTCTCTGCTCCCCTGTGTCCCCGAGGGTGCCTGAGAGCGGAGGCTGCCGTCACCGAGAAGAGCTTTGGCAAGCCCCTCGGGATTCGGGAGACCTAGCAGAGGAAAGAGGTAGCTCCTGTCTGCACCCAGCAGTTGGGGAACCAGGACAAAGGGGCACATCTCCCCCCTCTCCTCCGCTCCCCCCAACAGGAGGCTGCAGAAGAGAACAGTGAAGGGGGTGAGGGAGGGGCCTGGACAAGGGCATCTTTGTTTACGTGGTTCTCCTCCCTGGGGCTGCTGCAAAGGAAGCCAAGTCTGGGGCCCAAAGGCACCACATTTCTTCCATTGCAGGAGCCATCACCCTCTCCCTCACTCAGCAGGTGTTTACTGAGCTCCAGAGTACAGGCAGCAGGCCAGGTGCTGGGGAAAGACCGCTCAGAGGTGACAGGGGCCAAATAAAAAAATCCATAAATAAAAAATGCAAAGTTATATTTCTCTGGGCTGCTGCTGAGCTGCGCCCTGACCCCAAGGGACTGTCTTCTGGTCACCTTGGAAGACCGAAGGTCCTGGGCCTGATTTACCAGAAGGATGGTTTGAAGGGATCCTTGATCCTTGATGATGAAACGGGTCCTGGTGGGCAAGGTTGGAGCCGCAGGGCAAAGCTCTGCACGCCTGGGAAATCATTGGAAATCGTTAAAGAAAAGTAATTCATGCCTCCTGTTAAGGATGGTAAGGAAGACTTTAAGGAGGAACTGCAGTGGTGTTATGCAGAAGGGGAGAGACAGATCAGGCTCAACTCTGACGACAAGGACAAGTGCCAGGGAGCAGGGTGGGGTCAGTGGATGGAAAATGACCAGAAGAGACATCAGGGCTGTGGGATGTTTGCTTGACCAACTCAATAGGACTTTTCTGGAAGCAGATGGTGATCAGATACCAAGGGTCGGGGGAGGGGGGAGGTTTTTTGTTTGTTTGTTTGTTTTTGCTCTACTGCCCCAGCAGGATCCTTGTTAAAACCAGCTTGAGCAGGGGGCGCCTGAGTGGCTCAGTCGGTTAAGCGTAAAACTTTGGCTCAAGTCATGATCTCGAGTTCATGAGTTCGAGCCCCATGTCGGGCTCCGTGCCGACAGCTCGGAGCCCGGAACCTGCTTCCGTTTCTGTGTCTCCCTCTCCCTCTGCCCCTTCCTGCTTGCACTCTGTCTCTCTCTCCCTCAAAATAAATAAACATTAAAAAAAATTAAAACTAACAAACAAAAACAGACTGAGCAGGCCAAGGACAGAGCTCAAGGTTGGAGACTGGTCAGAAAGAGGACTCAGAGGAGCCAGTTCAAGTTTGGCCAAGGAGAGAGTCTTCTCCAGAATCTGACGAGCACCTTCTCTCCTGAAAGAGCACCTCTTACCACACTGTGTCCTTGGCCTCAGGCATGTCATTGTCTCAGCAGAAATCTTCTTTTCATGCCCACACCTGGCAAGATCCTTTATGTTTTGCCCCAACAAAGGAGCAAGGGCCAAAATTCTGGATGAATCCTAGTTCCTCTCTCTTGAAAAGTGTCTGTAGGTCCCAGGTGTCTGGAGAGCTTCCAGTGTCTGCAGGTACTGAGCATGAATGCAAAAGGATCCATTTCATGGGGGGAGTGGGGACACCTTCCAGACAGGAAAGGCTCCAGGCGAGGAGAGTTGCTGGAATTATTTTGCTTTTGGTAGGAGCTGTTTCTCCCACTGCTTCAGTGTCTGTTTGGTGGAGGTAAGTGAGTTTTCAACAATAAATCATAAACCACAACATCGGAGGTGTCGAGGACAGAGGCCTACCTCTGCGTTTTATAGGTGAGGAGCCCAACATCCAGAGAGGTTAATTCCTTTGCTGAGGATCATACAACCTACAAATGACAGAATTTGAGAACTTTCCCTGTGTCTTCCGCCTTCTGTCATCACAGACAGCTTGTTCGTCTCTGGACCGCCCTAGCATGGAACTACAAGAAGGTAAAGGAACCACACGCAGGAACTCAGCAGCAATTGTCACGTTAACACAGTGTACCACTTAAAAATATTAATAATGGCTAAGATTTATTGGGAGCTCTTTCAGACCTGTTGTATTAACTTAGTTCTGGTAATCATCACAATAACCTTCCCAATTCACTAGTTCTTATGGCTCTACTTAATTTCCCTTGTCTAATTGCATTGGCTGATATCTCTAGTACAGTGTCAAACAGCAGTGGAGATTAGTGCCCATCCTTGCTTAGTTTCTGATCTTAGAGGAAATGGCTCTGATGCTTTCCCATAAACACGTTATCTTTAGGACAAAATTATATATATGACATATTAAGGAAGAATACCATGAACTCGAAATTCTTGAGTATTTTTCCTTCCTTCCTCCTCCTCCTCTTTCTTCTTCCTTTTTTCTTTGAAGAGCTATTGGATTTTTCTCAGCATTTATGAAGATAATCATGATTTTTTTCCTTAGATTTATTAATGTGGACTACGGCTTTAATGGATTTGTAATAGTGAACCAACACTGCGTTCTTGAACAAATCCCACTTATTCACGATGTATTATTCTCTTAATGTGATGTTAGATTCACTGTTGGTTAATATTTTATTTAGAAATTTTGAGTGATATTTATGAATGGTACTGGTCTATGTATTTCTCTATACAGCTTCTGGTTTAGCTATCAGTGTTATGTTTGTTTCATAAAACATATTAGAAAGTTTTCCTTTGTTTTCAGTGCTGTGGAACATTTTAAGAGCATAGGATTATATGGTCTGTGAAGGTGTAGTAGCATTTCTTATGGAAATGTCAGGTCTGGTGGTTTTGTGTAGGCTAGTTCCTTAATATCTCTATTTCTTCTATGGAATTGGTCTGTTTAAAGTTACTAATTCTAATGATGGTCAGTTGAAGTATCTTAATTTTCCTGGGAAATCACCCACTTCATATAGTTTTTCAGATTTATTTGCATAGAAGTCTTAAGAAGTAGTCTCTTAGAATTGTAAACTTCTGTTCCAATGGTTCTTTTCCCCTTAACATTCTTTATTTTGTTTATATGTGTTCTTTCCTATTTATCTTGACCAAATTAGCTAACGATTTGGTTAGTTTATTAACTTGTTTACAGGATTTTATTTGTCAATTACATCTACTGTTTCTCTACTCTCATTAATAGCTGCTTTTATCTTTATTATTTTTCTGCTTTCTTTTGGTTTATTTTCTTTCTCAAGCATTTTGAGCTGAAAATTGAACTCATTTTATTTTTATTGATAAATGTATGTAGTGCAATGAATTTTCTTATTGCTTTAATTGCATTCTATAGAGCATGGTATGTTTTCATTGTGATTATGGACCCCTCTTGAGGAAAAAGTACACAAAATTATGAATATAAAATTAGGTACATGGCTCTGAAAGGGACACATGTAAGTGAGGGGCCATCATACTTGAAATTTTACTAGCTTCACAGTAAATCCACCTCTGTTTAAAAATAAAGCCTGGCATTTACACATAATATTTGTTGTTGGCATTTTGAGATGAGCCAGTAGTCAGGGAAGACCTTGGCACATGAGCAGCAAGAAAACAGAATTGCAAGGAGAATGAACTGTAATGGGATGCATCGCTTGTGCCTAGCACTTGGCAGAATTTATCTCTGTAATCTACCACATGCTTGATTGCTTTGCTATTGCCATTTTATAAATGATTAAAAGGAGGAGTTTCTGAAATGTTACAGTACTTGCTTCAGATCACACAGTTGGTGAGATTAAATCCAACTGAGTCCAACTCGGAAACCTGTATCCTTTTCACTACACACACTGCATTGTTGGTGCCCAGGAGGGACTGGCCACATGCTCCTCCCAGATTTTCCCCCAAGCAGCCAGTTCAGGAGCTGGTGTTACAGAAAGTCACCTGGAAAGGCCAGCACTGGTGGTGCAGGATTACGTATTGCGGGCAGCTGGACAAAGCATGCTGACTGTATCAGTCACCTAGTGCTGTGTAACAAGTCATCCTCAAATAATAAATTGTTATTACGTTGCAGGCTCTGAGAGTCAGGAATCTGGGAGCAGCTTGGATGGATGGGTCTGGCTTCAGGTCCATCCTGGAGTTGCTGTTGAGCAGTTAGCTAGAGCGGCAGCCAGCCAAAAGTTCACCTGGGACTCCGGGTCGGCTTCTAGGCTTACTCCCGTGGCTGTGGACAGGCTTCAGTTTGTCACTGGCTATTGGTGGAAGACGTTAGTTACTTGCTGTGTAGACCCATCTATGGGGATGCTCACAACATGGCAACCAGTGTGTGATCTGAGAGACAGAGAAAAACTGGAGAGACCCCTGAGAGGGAAGCCATGGGCTTCTTAAATCATACCTTGGAAGTGACATTCCACCATTTTATTCATTAGAAGCAAGCCACGAAGTCCAGCCCACAATCTGGGAAGGGGAATTCAGCTGTGCCCTTGGAAGGGAGGTGTATCCAAAAACATGTGCACATATTTTAAAACTACCACAGTGACAAAAGGAGACTTCAGAATTTATCTCTGCCATGGCACTTAGAACAGGGATTCTGCCTAGACCAATGTCATTTTCCAGAACTCACTCCTTGTTCTGCCTGGAGATCTAAGCCCCTCCTTATCCTGCGGGATACAGAGAAGAGGTCACCTTCATTCACGCATTCATTCATTTGTTCCCTTGGCAAATATTTATCAAGTGATAACTAGACGTCGGGGGGGGAGGTGTTCCAGGAACTGGGGATGGAGCAGAGAACAAAACACCTTCTGTCCTTGTGCTCAGAGAGCTTATATTTGAGTGAGAGGAGCCAGATAATAAAGAAATGATGAAAATAACAGCAATGGTGATAAGGACTATGAAGAAAAAGTACAATGAAAGGATAGGAGGTGACAGGTGCCACTGCCCCCAGACAGAGAAAACAGATGAGGCCTTGCTTCATTGTATCAGAGAACCTGCTCAGAGAAATCCTCTTTGTTCAGGTGACATTTCAGCAGAGACCTGACTGAGGGGAGAGTGAGCCACAGGGCCCCTGGGGGAGAGCACAGCAAGGGCAAAGGCCCTGAGGCAGGAGTGTTCTTGGTGAGTGTTCTAGGTGGGATAGAGAGAGCATGGGAGCAACTGAAGGGAAAACAGGTCAGAGAGGAGGCCGGGGTTCTTGGTTTTTAAGTCTATGAGGGAGGGAACCCATTTAAAAGGATATGAGCAGGGGGGTCAACATGATTCTGCCGCACTAATGGGTTCACTCTGGCTGCTGCTCAGAGGGGGAGGAAGAGAGAAGGAGACAGGAGGCTGCCGCAATTATCCAGGGGGTGGTGATGGTGGTGGGTGGTGGCTTGTTCTGAGGAGGACGCAGCAGAAGTCACGAGACGTGGTCAGATTCAGACGTGGCTCCTGCCACAGCCGCTTACGTGCCGGAGGTGGTGTCGCTGACCTCAGACACTGAGGTTCCTGCCACTTACATAAGCTGCTGACCAAGTGGTGACCATTCCTTCAATACACCATGTGCTGTGTGCCGTGGTCCAGGCACTGTGCTAGGCATAACAGGTGAAGAAGTGAGCAAGACAGACACGGTGCCCAGCCACACGGCACCCCCGGAATAGCAGGGCAGAGAGGCAGCTAAGATGCATTACAGCATGCTGTGTTACAGGCTGTCAAAGTACCGGAGGCGTCACGGGGCAGCGAGCCAGTCACTTGGGTGGGGACACAGGGGACTGTAGGGGATTTCCACTGGCAGGAATGGGGTGACTGGTGTTACAGGCAGAGGACCAAGTCCTGGTGGTGGGAGAAGCTGTGTTTGGAGCACAGGTGGCTCCAGAAGCAGGGAGGAGTTGCAGGAGATGATTCAGGACCCGAGTCAGGACCAGACGTAGAGACCCTGGAATGCCAGGCTGAGGCAATTGGGTCGGAGGGGAGCCCCGGAAAGAGCTCCCAGGTCCCCTGGGGCATGGGTTCGAGTGGAAGAAACTGGAAATACGGATCCCTGTGGAGATGTTATTGCTAACACTATCAGGACAGAATTGAAGACCAAAGATAACAATTGCAGTACAATTGGAAAAGAGCAAGAGAGGGGCGCCTGGGTGGCTCAGTCGGTTAAGCGACCGACTTCAGCTCAGGTCATGATCTCACCATTCCTGAGTTTGTGCTGACAGCTCAGAGCCTGGAGCCTGCTTCAGATTCTGTGTCTCCCCTCTGTCTCTGCCCCTCTCCTGCTCATGCTCTGTCTCTCTCCTCTCAAAATTAAAAAAAAAATAGCAAGAGAAAATTGAAATAATCCTAATATCCAGCAACCAGCCTAGTTAAAACTTCTTGCATTAAAACCTTTTAAATGGCAAATGTGATAGAATAATGTGTAGCCACTAAAAAGTGTTTTCAAAGAAATCCTTAATGACATGGGGAAGAGTTTATAATCTACTGTAAGAAAAAAAAGGATCTAGAAAATATAGCACAGTACACAATACACAGTCTGAACAGAAAGGTAGCAAAATGTTGACAGTGATTCTCTCTAGGTGCTGAGATGATGTGTGATTGCCATTTCCTTTTTCCTACCTTTAAAAAAATTTTCTTTGATGTTTATTTTTGAGAAAGAGTGATGGAGTACAAGCAGGGGAGGAGTAGAGAGAGGGAGTCACAAAATCTGAAGCAGGCTCCAGGCTCTGAGCTGTTAGTGCAGAGCCCGACGTGGGGCTTGAACCCATGAATGCAAGATCATGACCTGAGCTGACGTCGGACGCTCAACCGACTGAGCCACCCAGGCGCCCCTTTTTTCTACTTGTCTAATATTTCCCAACATTTCACAGGAATTTACATTATTTTTGGAATCAGAAAAATTGCTTATATATAAAGATTAAACATTGATTTTATTTCAATTTTTTTTAATGTTTATTTGTGAGAGGGAGGGAGGGAGGGAGAGGAGAGGGAGAAAGCGAGCCAGGGAGGGGCAGAGGGAGAGGGAGACACAGAATCTGAAGCAGCCTCCAGACTACGAGCTGTCAGCATAGGCTCGAACTCACGGACCGTGAGATCATGATCTGAGCCAAAGTCGGACACCGACTGAGCCACCCAGGAGCCCCAAGATTAAACGTTGATTTTAAATAAGGACTTGGCTAACACGATTGAGAAGGATGGCCTTGAGAACCTGACTGGGGGGACTAAATACTTTGGAGGGAGAGTTGACAGAACATTTGGGCTAACTGGATATGAGAGAAAGAAAGGGGCAAGAGTCAAAGCTACGTCTTCTTCCTCACTCCCTTCTTGGCAGCAGGCAGAGCGATCCTATGAAAATATAATTCCGATCAAGTTCCTCCTCTGCTCAAAACCCTCCAATAGCTCCCACCTGACTCAGAATAAAAGCCAGAATCCTTAGTCACTTACAGGGACCCACACATCTAACTTAGGGTTATCTCTGACTTGGTGGGCTTATCCTCTCCCTTCCTTCTGCCCTGTGCTCTGACTGCCTCACTGTGTCTGGACCCACCTCAGGACCTTTGTACCTGCCATCTCCTTGCCTGGAGTGCTTTCTGAAATCTCTGTGTTTTGCCCCCTTCACCTCTTCCCTTCTCGGTGAGGCCTTTCCTGGGCACCCTCTCCAAAACTGCAGTCCTCTGGCACTCCCATCCCTAGCACACATCATAACTTAACTCTATATTTTACTTATTTAACTTGTTTGGATTTTGTCTCTTTCCCATTAGCATATAAATTGCAGGAGGGCCGGGGTTTTGTTTAGTTCGCAGCTCCTGGCACAGTACCGGTACTGAGTAAATGCTTGTTCACTGAATGACCATAATCTGAACAAAGAACTCAAACGTTCCATTTACCTCCAGGGATTATCAGATCTGCCATTGTTTAGTAAAAGGGTTAGGCGGCTGGACTCTTTTCAAGGGTACATTCTCTTGGTTCATTTAAAGTTGGTCCACTTTTAAGAATTCCATTTCCTCGTGGTTTATTTGTTGGTGACTGGGTGACTGCGGCTGGCAGCGGGTCCCTGAAACGGGGACTCTGAGGACAGGGAGGGCGGGTGGATGTGCCCTGGGTAGTGCACACGCTCCAGCGAGGTGCCTACGGTGCTCCTTGTAGGTCTGGGTCCATTCCTGCAGGGGGCGTCTGGGCGTCAGTATCCAACACCCACTGAGCAGACGGATGTCCCCACCTCACCGGCGTGAGCTGTACTTGGGGCTCACTGGTGCCCAGAGCGGAGGACTGCCCGCCCAGGAAGCACACTACCTCCTGGCCAGATTGGCTGGGACCCCTGGCGCCCTGGCCAGTGAGAGCTACTGCACGGGACGGAAGGTTCTGGAACATGGGGTGGAGTCTGTGGAGACCCTCTCCCATCTCCAGGCCCCAGCCTGATGGCTTCTTTCCACCTCATCTGTTTTTTAATGCAAGCAACTTGAGCCAAGCAGTATAATGGGAAGGGTTTATTACCGCGCCCCCATCTCACCCACTTTAGATAAGCCAAGGGAACACCAAATGGCCATCTTTTGTTTATTAAAGAGAAATTTGGATACCGCAGGCCCTGGACCTTCTGTGGGGAGGGAATCTGCACCGTGCGTTGTGCTCTAGGAGCAGAGTCGGTAGTTTGTTGAATGAGTCGCTCTGTTCCCATACGGCCCACCAGGTGGCGGTAGAATATCGCGGACGGGCCCGGCCTGGGCTGGAGGAGGCCGCGGCAGCCAGGCGCGCCACAGAGACCCCGGGGTATTCCTACGGGGACGCCAGCTGCGGATGTTAGCCCCGCGACTTTCCTAGGATAAGCCTGGCTAACGCCCTGGAGTGGTTCCACGGCCAGGAGCTAGCTGTTCTGCGCATCTCATCTTTTCTCTCTCTCTCCCTCCCTCCCTCCCTCTCTCCCTCTCTCTCTCCCTCTCACACTTCAGGGCCAGCCTCGGAGGGAAGCACCGTCACAGGCTCCATTTTTCAGGTGACGCCACTGAAGCACCATGAGATTAGCTGACCTACTAGATGCCTCCGTGCTGGCGAGGATCCAGGTGCAAGGGGACCAGATCCCATGCACTGGCCCATTCCCTGGTCACATGGCAGCTGGCAGGTCCCTGTTCTGCACCCGCCGGGCACAGGACCAGCCCTGTGCCCTCAGGGTCCAGCCCCAGCATGGTGACCGTCACCCAGCCGTGCTCCCAGCTGGAGGAAAGCACTGAGGGAGTGGGCAGGGGGAAGGCAAGCTCATAGAGTTGACTTGTGCAAGCCCCTTCCCTGCAGCTCTTTGTTAGTGAAAAGTGACATAGAGGAAATAAAAGGAAATTGGAAATAGACTTGCTTCTGTCTGGACTGCACAGGCCCCCAAACCTAATGCTCGCCAACCTTTCCTGACAAACGGTGGGCTGATTGTACTCCCGTTCCCCCTAACATCCTGTTCCTGTCCCCTCTCTTCTCCCAGCTAGCTGCGCATCTGTCCCCCAGGCTCCCTGTCGGTGACATCTTACCACAAACATCCTGCTTGGTATTTCAGGTGCCTGGGTACCTGCAGGCCACACCGGTGACCATGTGGCCCCGCAGGGAAGAGGAGAAGGCACCGTGCAGCCAGCCACGGGCAAGACAGGATTGAGGGGAAATCATGGCCTCTGGTGTTTCACGCAAATTACCTACCGCATCTGAGGTCAGTTTCTTTCTTTTAAATTCTTTTATGTCTTTATTTTATTTTAGAGACAGAGACAGAGTGAGCAGGGGAGGGGCAGAGGGAGAGAGGGAGACACAGAATCTGAAGCAGGCTCCAGCCTCTGAGCTGTCAGCACAGAGCCCGACGTGGGGCTCGAACCCACGGACTGTGAGATCCTGACCTGAGCCGAAGTCGGACGCTTAACCGACTGAGCCACCCAGGCGCCCCTGAGGGCAGTTTCTTTATCAGTGAAACGAAGGCACTGTTTTGTGATATTGCTGCGCAGCAACATGACAGAACATCTTAGACGCTCAAAGACTGTAAGGCTCCGTATGAGTGTTAGTGGGACCGGCTGGAATTCGTCCAGCCCTGGTGAGAGCTAAGTGTTTTGTTCGTAAGTTAAGTTAGTGGGATCTATGGAGAATTAGAGGGTTTCCAGGGAACGTGGGGCAGGGGCGGGGAGGGGGGGAGATGGATAAAGAGATCAGTTTGCACTGTTGACATTGAACCGTGTCCGTGGTGCAGTTGCAGACTTCAGGGAGCCTCAAACTGGGCGGGAGCCTGCTGCGCCCCCGAGGCCAGCGCACCGAAGGGACCGCCAGCTGTTACCCAGAACGTATCCCTCTTGTCACCCCGAGCCAGAGCCTGACCCTGGTGCTGTGACAGACACCCATCAAGACTCATTGACACTTTACCTCTTTGCTCCCAAATGGGCCATAAGAACATTATTTATGTTTTGAATGAAGATTTGCAGACCAGCTCTCCACAAAGGAAGCTCCGGGACGGCCCAAGCCGACTGACGAGCTGGCCTGGAGCAGGTGGGCTGGGAGGGGGTTAACAACCAGCTCTCTGGGGGAAGAGCGATAGGAATGTTAGCTGAGGTTTTTTAAAATTTTTAATGAATTTTTTTTAATTTTAGAGAGGGCATGTGTGTGCACACATAAGCAGGGGAAGAGGGAGAGAGGAAATCCTTTTGTTTTTTTAATGTTTTTATTTAGTTTTAAGAGGGTGAGCAGGGGAGGGGCAGAGAGAGAGAGAGAGAGAGGGAGACAGGATCTGAAGCAGGCTCTGCACTGACAACAGAGAGCCCGATGCGGGGCTCAAACTCGTGAACCATGAGATCATGACCCGAGCTGAAGTTGGACGCTCAACCAACTGAGCCACCGAGGTGCCCAAGAGAGAGAATCTTAAGCAGGCTCCATGCTCAGGGTGGAGCCTGATGTGGGGCTCAGTCTCACGACCCTGGGATCATTACCTGAGTTGAAATCAGGAGTTGACTGAGCCACCCAGGCACCCCGTGCTGATGTTTTTGTTTATGTTCATGAGTAAGACAAAACCTAAACGACGGAGAGTGTGTCACAGTGTCCCTGTCGGTGCATGCTGCAAGTGACTTCTTTGCCGAATTGGCTAATGGCTGGATGTGGAAAGACTCTTTCCTCCTAATTCTGTTCTAGTCACCGCGTAGTGGCTGCAGACATGAAAGTTTTAAGTTTAATTTGTATTATTCACATTTCCTCCATCACTTTCTTAATTCTAGACGATCAAGAAAACAATAGATCAATTTGCTCATATCCAGGAGGACAAACTCCCCCTACGGCCAGTCGCAAGCTCTCGGTGTCATGTCACCGAGATCAGGTATGAAGAGACGTGCTTCTGCCCGGTTGCTGGTGTTGCCATGGTACAGACGATGGGAAAAATGGAAGAGGTGGATTAATGGTGAAACGTCGTAAGTAATCAGGTCATGACTCAGTTCTGATTACTTATGACCTTCGCTTTTAAAGAGGTTCATTCATTTTGGTAATGATTGTATTTAGCAACAAAATTCTGAAAATTGAGCAGTGGGTTCTCGAGGGTGATGACAAGCTACCGCACGCGGAGAACAGCCCCCTCCCCCCAGGATGTCCGGAGGAAAGCCAGGTGCATGGTGTCCTCTGAAACCCTGTGGGGTCCGGAGGTCGTTAGGGCCCCTGAATGCCATGAACAGCCCATCCTTCCTCATCCCCCATGTTCCTGACCTGTGAGGAAGCCAGCCAGGCTGGAGATAAGACAAGGAGTGAGTTTGGGGACATCGGGGAGAAAGTCGCTCTCTTGCCCCACCCTAGCACACAAAGGCACCCTCCTTTCCTTCTGGTTTCCTCTTAGGATGTGGCTGGGACTGGAAGTCCAGTCCCTAACCCCCCAGACTGGAGACCCCCATTATTGTTATGTAGCTGTGCGTCTTTGGGCCAAGGCTCCTCTTGGGTCTCTGAGCCTCAGTTTCCTTGCAGCAAAATGGGGACGGTCTGTGAGGACCCAGGTGTCCCCAGGGATGGAGAGGGGGTGGCTCACAGCCGCGTCCTCCACAGACCCCAGGGGCTGGGGTAGTTTTTCCGGCACCAGAGCTCTTCATGGCAGCACCCTGGAGCTGGAAACGTCCCCACGTCCACAGCCTCCATGACAAAGAGAATGACTTCTGTCTTACACAACTCAGGGGTGGGTGCAGCCCCCAGGAGCTGTGCATTCTCAGCCAGAAGGACCTGGAGGGGAACAGGGTTGAAGGTGTGGAGCAGGCTTTCCAGAGCGTTCGGTGATCAGCCCCACACTGAGCCTCTTCCCTCTTTTCCGTCTCTGTTTCGCTCTTTTCTGTCTGTGTTTGGGTTTGGTCACTCTGGGGGCTGTGTCGCAGGCATATCGTGTGGGGGTCAGACCGCATGTGGCTGTGGGGGCTGGTGAAGGAGTCCGGGAAGGCTGTGCCTCTGGGTGGGCGGGGCTGGCCGTTGCAGAGAAAAGCAGATGTGAGCGGTGGGGGTGGATGGCAAGAACAGACTGGAAACCGTGGGCACAGGATGGCACTGAGTCTGTCACCTCCCACCTCAGTGACGTGGTGACCTGCCAGAGGAGCTGGCTACACACATACCTGGTCCGAGTCTCAGAAGCCGAAGGAGGAACGGAGGCTCCACCGGATGGTCTGTGCCGAAGCCAGCAGTGGCCGCCAGTTGCCCAGCGACACTGTGGGAGCCACGACCGCACCCAGATTAGCTAAGCTGATGTGGTGGAAAGCCGCCACACTATGCTTCTGGGGCACCTAGTGCTTCTGGACCTTCTCATCATGTTCTTCCAGGTTCCTGTGCCTCTGCATGGAATGTTCTCTCCAGCCATGGCACCTGGAAAACTCCTACAGCACCTTCAAAACCCTGCAGAGACATCGCCTCCGCTGAGAAGAATTCCCCGACACTTGCCCTCCAGGACTAGTTCTGTACTTGGCACGTCATGACCGGCTCTGTTGTACCTGTGAGATGCGTCAAGGGGACAAGCTGTGCCCATTGGACAGCTCAGGTTGGTTAATTAACTTGCCCAGGATTGCACAGGGAGACTATAATTAGTGTAATACGGAACTGTAATTTGAATCCCTGTCTGTGACTCTTCTGATTATAAGCCACCATGACTAGAAAGCGGAGAAAAATTTGGCCCTTGCCCATCGGACAGTATTCCGTGGAGGGGAAAGAGATCTGCAATACAGCTAGGCAGCTGGTGGGATCACCAAGACTCCAGAGGTGGCCCCCAGGCTGAAGTCACAGCACTGTGCTCCCAGGAGTGTCTCCAGGATTCTCCAGGCCTGGCCAATAGAAAGGTGAGGACCCGCTCTCGCCACCAGGAGCCGTCAGGGAGCACGGTTCTAGTTCCCTGTGTGGCTTCCGGCAAGTTCTACTCCTTGTGTGGAAGAGACCGGCCTGGGACTGGTGGCTAAAATTCCTCATTCACTCACCACCATCTGGTATTGCTGGGGGTTGTCTGGATTAGGCGTTTCTCATGCTGTTCCACCAGAAGGCGCCAAATCCCAGCTCCCACCAAATTGGTTCTCTATTAAAAAGGGGTGGTTTCGGGATGGGCACTCAGAGGAGGTGATGACTGCGAGCTGTGTGTGTGGGTTTGTGTGGAAACAATTAGGGATGCGTGTGTGTGTGCGCGTGTTTGCATGCAGCACCGGAGATATTTTTTTCAACTGTCTACCTCTGTCACCATCACCCCTACCCTGCTGAGTTCATCTCCAGCTCTTTGCTGCCTCCCTTTCTCAGCTCTAGCCACACTGGCCTGCTAGCACTGCCTCCAACGCTCCCTGCAAGATCTGGCCTCAGGGCCTTTGTGTGTGTTGTCCCTTCAGCGTGGAACACTCATCCCCTAGACATCCACACATCCCCTCTCAGTGAGGCCTTTCCTAGACCTCCCATATAAAAAACTACCTCCAAACCCATTCCATGCTTTACTCTTCTTTAGAAAAACCGTGGTAATCCCTAGTTCTTCCTCTATGACCCGCCTTCTCTTCATCTATGAATCCCCAGAGCTTTTTCTATCTTCCCAAACTGAAATCCTACATCCACCAAATGATAGCCCCTTACCCCCGGGCAACCACTGTTCTTCTGTCTCTATGAATCTGGCTGCTCTAGCTGGCTCATAAAAGTCATACAGTATTTGTCACTTTGGGTCTGGCTTATGTTACTCAGCATGTCTCCAAGCGTCCGCCACGTTGTAGCATGTGTCAGAATTTTCCTTTTTTAAGCCTGTATGATATTCCATTATATATGCATGTCTATTGATTATTCATTTGTCTGTTGGTAGATGCTTGGGTTGCTCCACTCTGGTGAAGAAGGATGGTATGAATGTGCCCTTTCCACGCTTTCCCTTCCTGCACCGCACTGAACCCCATCCAGCCGCCCTCCCTCTGCCCCCAGCTAGACATAGAAATGATGGCTGCTTGGTAGACCAGATGGCCCAAAGGTACGCGTGCATTAAAGGACCCGGGCCAGGGACAGCCTACCTAGCACTTGAAGTCTACCATCCCTTTTTAAATGTCTACAAACGCTTGGTACCTCAGAATGCTTTTCAGACCAGCTTTACCACTTCACTTGTTTTGTCAGTAACGTGTTAATAAATCGTTGATACGTGTTCATCCTGTATGTGTAGGAGAGTCCCATTTTTACCTTTTAAAAAGTTATACCCTGACATTCCAGGTGTTTTGTTTTTTTTGAACCAGGAATTTAAATGTGCATTTGCGGAAAGAAATCAAATACATCGGTTTACGACGCTCTGCCAGCCATCCTGGGGCCACAAGAACCGAGCGGAGACCCCACCAGCGCCTGTGTTCTCCGGGACCTTCTTGAGCTGTGGCCGCTGCTCCAGGGGCGCGCAAAGTCCCAGGCAGCTTCTGCGGACCTGTGTCTGCGGGGCCCAGGAGCCAGTGGCCTGCACTTTCCGAGCCCTTCCGCCAGCTCGTGATTTCAATGCGCTGAAGACGTTAGCTGACCCAGACGCGGTCCCCGTGAGATAGACGCCCTTGGGCAGGTGAGGAAGCCGGCCTGGAGGACCACCGGGTAAGGGGAAATTCTAGAGAAAAGACTAAAAGGAAGGATCAGCGTGTGGCGGGATGGGTGAGTGGAATTTTCTGTGGCAGAGAGCATGCTGAGAGGGGCAAGTGTGAGGTGCCCCCCGTGGTCGTAGACACCACCCCCACGGGACAGCCATCCCCTGGGGGACAGCACAGTTCCAGGGGGCTCGCTGAGAGGTGGCACAGTAGGCCTGCCCACCAACCACTGCTCCCACCTGGTGCTGGCCCGACAGGAAGACCAGGCAGAGGCCTGCAGGGAGCAAGACGCCATCTTTCCCTTACCTGGCGTCCCGTCCCTCCCCCGAAACAACAGGACACTGGGCCAAGAGGTGAAGTTCTTGTTTATTGTTGCAGCGACTCTTACAGACATTAGCGTTCAGTTAAATAAAGGAAGAGAACACATTAAATACATCACAACCCCCCACAACGGTACAGAGGAAGAGGCGGGCGGGCCGGACCGGTGACCAGACTGTCAGAGGAAGTACATTCAGTGGGTGTGTGGTGCCAACATTCCAGGCTCACGTGTATATATATTTTATTTATATAATTTATATTTATATATAGAGATCATTGAGTTTTGTGTATACAAAGAACGATATTGTTACAAATACAATACTCTACTTGTCCCAAGCTTTACAATAAGCTCTATTTCACCCTCTTTACAGAACAATAGTACAAGTTCAGACTCTAGGGGCTGTGCTGGATATGTACAAGAGATTTCCTTCCCACGCGGTCCTCACGCACTGCCGTGATGGAGGGGGGACGAAGAATCAGGTCGTGTGCTCCAGACGGCCCAGACCAGCCAGCGGCCTTGTAAGTGGGAGAGTAAACATATCGAAAAGGAGGTGGCCCTTGGTTGTAAACATTGGTAACAGCCACACCACTGGGTCGAGGGCCCCAAGAAAGGCTCGTGAATGGGTTTCCTCAGCGTGCAGATGGGGATGTTGAGTGCGAACGGGGGCCTTGGGGGCGGCAGGAGTGATGGGGGAGGTAGTCGTTTACTCTGGGACTGAGGCCGGTGCTGATGGGCAATGTCCAGAAAGCAGACCCACGGGCTGAGGCTCGGAGTCCGGTGGCCCATGGTGGGCTCCAGGCCCCGAGGAGCCCGCTCTGGTCAGGGAGTGGACGCCAGGCCTTGGTCTCTGGGGGTCTCCTCCTCTCATGAACCCAAGGCTGACGGTGGCTCCCTGAAATGCTCCCATGTGAGAAGGCAGAGACAGGACGCGTTGCGGTGCATCCTGGCTGGACCGGGGGGGTGGGGGAGACAAATCTGAGAATCTGTCCCCGAAGCTGAGTCACCAGCATGTCCCAGCCAAGCAGCAAGAGTGTTTTGCCTGGGCCCTGTGTGGGAAGGCTGCTCTGTACATAGTGCTCCCCATTACAGGGGGTATTCAGATATTTACATATATAACTATATATATGGGGATGCCCGAGGAGACCACCACGTCCCGTGGGCTTTTCAGAAACCGAGTTACTAACCCACCCTTGGTTAACCAGGGGTGCGGGACCTTAACTCCTCCATCCGATGGGAGCAGGGCCAAGAACACACTCCAGCCCGGTGACCCTGTACTGAGCTCCAGGAATGTGCGCTGGGTGTGAAGAGCCACTTTTGCTACCAAAAGGTATGTGGTGGAGAAGTAACCTCCTTCTTACCCTAGAATATGTTGGTCTTTCAGGAGATCTTACCAAATTGGCTTTTCCGCCACTTGCCAAACGTTCCAAGACTTTGGTGCCGTGGCAGCATCCATGTTATGTTCTCTCTCCCCTCTCTTCCCAGTCTGAAGTGCAGATACTTCATTGTAATTATTGGGAGGCTGCACAGGGATGTGCGAGGGGAGTTCCAGTCTGCTGGCCCCTCGGGGGGAGAGGCCACCCGACTGGTCACCCTGGGACCACACAGGCACGAACTCCTCCCGTGATCTTCCCAGGCTCCTGCCGCCTCAAATACCACCAATAACACTTTGTTCCTGTTTTACCCATTCTTTTTGGCAGAGGAAAGATGGACACATGACTCTTGAGTACGGGACTGTGTTATCAGACACGCTACAGCCTGGTAAACTGAGAACCGGGGGCCATGATTCTGGCTGTGCCGTAGGCCAAAGGTGGGGCTGAGCCTCCTCAAAAGAAGTCCAGGGGTCCTGACTGCCCCGCCCGGCTCCCCTGGGAGGGGGAAGCCCCTTCTTATAAGGGTTCCTGCTACAAACAGACCGTCAGCCACCGATGCCTTTGGGACACTCGGCTTTCCTGACACACACACATCCCAGGAGAACACAGCGCACAATTCTCTGGTGACAGTCTCTTGTTCCTATTTTTGATATTCACGTGTCTCACTCCCCGAGATCCCTCCATCTGACAAATAAATACATAGCAGCCAACATGTGCTCACCGCATTCTTATTTCCACAGACACAACATAAATATCCCAGGTGCAGAGAGCAGGGACTCTATTAATATTACAAAATATAGTCGTTTCTCTTCCCTTGTCTCTGCTGAGGTCATGAACGAAACGAAACGAACAAAAACCAAACCAACCCAACCCCCAGCCCCCCACATGAAAACAAAATGCTCTTTGGACCAAGAGTGAGTGAAAACTGGCTCAGAAGAAGATCACTAAAACATCTGCACGAACTGAGACAGAACCCACATGAGGCACCTGCTGAGAACACGTCACATCCCACCCCACTGCACGCTCTCTCAGACCCACCAGGTAGCAAGCTGATGTTTCCAGAACACACCCGCGGCTGCTTAGGCATCGTGTGAAGTCATTCTTGTCCCCGGGGTTTTGTGGTTTATTACTATCCTGGCCTCTCAAATGGCACATCCTGCTAAGTGGCCCTGAGCAGAGAGGACAGCTGGTCTTACCTGGGGCCGGGACGCACGACCCCACTCCATCTGGGTCCTCCTTGAGGGGAGCAGTCCATCCTTCCGAGACCCCCAGGGCGGGTGTGGAGTGGGGGCACGAAGGGAGTCCACTAGGACTCTGAGCCAAGGTGGCGCTGGTGGGGCCAGGCCTCAGGCACAGAGGGGGCGTCTCTCTCTACAGACAGGGCTGGGCGGCCCCTGGAGGCCTCACGTGGAGGAAAAGGGGCCTCGTGGAGAGGCGAGGCGGGTTTTCCAGGGGCTCTGGGTGCCTCACCGGTGGTGGGAAGAAGGCGAGGGCTACACATACACCCGAGAGACTGGATACGTACGCGTGTGGCAGAGAGGGAGGAACGACCGGCCCCTGTCATCTGATGGGTGGTGACCTTGCGACAACCTGAGGAGGCTGGGCTGCCCCCGGACCTGCTGAGCTCTCTGCACCAAGGCAGTCTCCCTTCTACCCCTGGGTGAGGAGGCTCACATTTAAGAACACAAGTACGTCAAAATTAAAAGTAGCTACAGAAAAGGCAGAAGGTTGGCTCAGAAATTCCGGGCGGGGATGTGTGGCACCCCGAGTCCGCCGGGGGGGGGGGGCAGGGCAAACCCTGAAAGACACAGCTGGTCTCTGCCGGCAGACCAGATCCCCATACGCTGACCCACCCAGAGCCAAGACCAGCGGCTGGATTGTAGGCACTGCTGACTCCGCGTCTTCCCTGCCCCCAGGAGCACCTCGTGGGGGAAGGGAGGACTCCCGTTGAGCAGGGACGGCCCTCCCCCAGGACCCCCAGGGGCCCCTTCAGGACGGTCTGGGCAGATACCTGGTGGGGACTGGCTGCTCTCTATCCTCAAGGGCGCATGTACAAAACTTTCTGGGCGTTAAAAAAAAAAATGCAAACTGGAGAGAGAGAGAGAGAGAGAGAGGGAGAGAGCGAGCGAGAGAGAGAGAGCAAAGAGGTCTGTGGATTCTTCTCCTCCCGTGTAGAACCGGTGCTGGGCGTGAGAGGGAAAGGTCTCAGTGGGCACACAGATGCAGCACGAGAAACACACCACGAGTGAGGACAGTCCTCCATGCAAGCCGCCAGGCGGGTAGGCGCGGCCTCAGATGTAAACGGGCTGCTCCTGGGCCGTCAGCAGTCTGTACATGGCGGCCGGCATCGTCTTCATGTGGATCTGGGGACAGAGACGTGCGTCAGCGGGCCTGAGGCGGCAGGGGTGTGTGTGTGGCCATGGCCCCCCACTGCGCTGGGGGAGACAGCAGCTCTAACCATGGTGGGGGGGAATGAAGATCTCCCCCCACCATCCGCAGGGACCTGACCGAGGAGGCCTCCAGGAGGAGAGGAATCCATGGCCTTTCTAAAACATGCGGGGTGGCACCGGGGGCAGTGAAGACGCGGGCAGCTTTGTTTTCCCAGCCAATGCAAAAGGCGAAAACCCCTTAACACCTAAGAGTGGCCGCGGGTTGTGGCCTGGGGTGGGGCCGGCTCCTGCCCCGGCGGGTTGGGCGGCGGGCCCTGAGGCAGCCGCGGCCACCGGAGGAGGCCGGACCAGAGACCGCCCCTGGAGGCCTGCTCCATCGATCACACTTCAGTGTCCCCGCGTCCGTGGTGACGTTAACCGGAAACACGGACAGAACTTGGGCAGCCCGGGGCGGGGGGGAAAGGGGGGAAGCCACACGAAAGAAAGTTGTAAAGAAAAGGGGAGCAAATGATGCAGGAGAGACTGGATCCCGGTCCCAGGGGGGCTCTCGGACGCTGCTCGGCCATGGGTGACGTCTGGCCTGAGTCTGGCGGTTCTGCTCGTCGAGCAGGGTTTTGGACCACGGAGGGCACTGCCTGGAAGGTCTGTGTGCAGCCACGCAAGCACGAGGCCGGGGTCGCCGCCACCCGCCCCCCCCCCCCCACCAGGCCCCTGCTCCTACCTCCCCCACCGCATTGGAGAGGATGTGGACGATCTTCTCGTGGGGCGTGGCCACCACGCTCTGCCCGTTGATTTCGATGATCCGATGTCCCACGCGGACGCCGCCTCTCTCGGCTATTCCCCCTCGCATGAGGCTGCAGATCTGTCAGAGCCAAAGGCCACACGGTTACCCCTCATGGCAGGACCGCATGTCAGGGAGCTGGGTGGAGGCGGGACTGTCTTTCCTGGATCCCCTGCCCTCCGGTCCCCAAAGTCACTTTGGGGCATTTCAATCTCCTGCTTGCTTTTTGCACGGGGCAGGGCTCTGTGGGCGCACAGGGCCACCCGGCCCCTGCACGGGGGACCCGGCACCTCGCTGGATGTCACAGCACACGGAGTTCCGACTGACTGTCATCTGGAAAAGAGCTGCTGGGGCCTGTCACCGAGTCGCCAATGGTTTCAAACTCTCAGCCTGTGTAACGTGGGTGAATAGGAGTTTCCACATCCACTGCTGGGGCTCAGACATCCAACTCTATGATCTGCGGCCTGCTTTTCAGGGTCACAGTTCCATGAGCCAAATCCCCCTTCGGGTTCCCCCAGTGTGGCCAGCTGGCCAGGACTTGCTCCTTTCGACCTTCTGCACTCAGCAGCCCATGTTCAAACTCACTCCCCACTCCAGCAAGGACAACGGGGCTGGGTTTGTCCCTGTGCAGCTGGCATCACCGTGTGCAGAAGCTGTGGGGCCAATGGAAATGAGCTCCCCAGGGCGTGGGGGGCTCGGGGCTCAGCCCTGCAGCGTCAGGCCACCCCCGCTTCACACAGAGCATCAGACTTTCTCCAAAAGAGTATGTTCTGAGATCACAAAGTTGACATTTCACACCAGATTGTGTGCCTTCTAAGCCCACATAGACAAGACCATGGCACTGTGCGACGACGCGCTAGCTGGGTCTGAGCGTGTGGACCCCACAGCGCCCCCCGCCCCGCCGCCCTCTGGGGTCAGAACGCTCCTGAGGCGCCTCCCACACTTGACTCAAAACCGAGGGACCCACCGCTGTTACACGACAACTCTTTGCTCTTAACTGAATTTTTAAAATTATTTGAATATGAACAAAGCAAACAAGGAAACGTCGGCTGATAGAAACAGGTGGCTGCCAAAAACCATAAGGACTAAGTGACCCCAGCTCCCTTCCTAAGAGGAAACTGAGGCCGCTGAGGTCCAAGGAGCAGACGAAGGGGCCAGCTGTTTCCGCTCCGACTGGGAACTTCAACGGCATTTCTAAACCCTGAAACAGACTTGGAATAAAATCTGAAAAACCTACCACTCTTAATTGAGATTTTAAGGGGGGAAAAGAATAGGGTTCTTCAATTTGGAAAGATGAAGGGAAAGAGAGGGAGGGCACGTCCAAAACCTAAAAATTCAAGGTCGCAGACAGAGAACGGGATGGTCATCACAGCCCACAATCACTGTGAGTCCAGAATAAGGCAAACCAGGACAAAAAGCGAGTCATACCAAGTATGGCGTTTCGGTTTGGGATGAAAAAGTCCGAGAAAGAGCTCGTGGTGATGGTCATAACCACTCTGTGAATGTACTTAAATGCCACTGAACTGTATGCTTAAAAATAGTTTAGATGGAGATGCCTGGGTGGCTCAGTCGGTTAAGCATCCGACTTCGGCTCAGGTCATGATCCCATGGTTCGTGGGTTTGAGCCCCGTGTCAGGCTCTGTGCTGACAGCATGGAGCCTGCTTCGGATCCTCTGCTCCCCTCTCCCTCTGCTCCTTACCCCACTCACTCTCTTTCAAAAATAAACATTTAAAAACATGGTTTCAATGGTAAATTTAACGCTGTGTAAATTTTACTGCAACAAAGAAAAGAAGGAAGTATTGTTTCGAGGCAGACATGCAAGTGATGAAAATACTCTTCATCCCTGAAGCGTGATTCAGGTTAAAAGGGCAAGGCAGAGAACATTCATGCGTCACAGCCGTGGGGGCCGGGCTCTCCGCCCGCGCTGTGCGCTGCAATCACTGGGGGGCCCGCCCAGTCCAGCCCCGGTGCTGCACACCCCAGGCGGGGGGCTGAGCAGCTCTACACAGGCTGACGTGTGTAGCCAGGTGGTGACACAATGGCAGCCCCTGGGGCCGGAGGGGAAGGACACCCTTGGTGGCACATCCCAGACTACCTCACGTTAGCAGCTGGGAGGCTGTCCCTTTCACCATCACGAAGAGATTCAGGGCCAGGGCTCTGGGAACCACCTTTCTTATGTGGAAAAGACACAGGATTCTCGGCCCCCAGCGGGGAGCAGGGCCGGCTCCCCACTCACTCCTCCCTGTCCTTGCTGACTTTTCTCAGGGAAATGAGTGGCTTTACAAAAATAAAAATTTGGGGCCCCTGGGTAGCTCAGTTAAGCATCTGACTTCAGCTCACGTCATGAACTCAGTGTCTGTGGGTTCGAGCCCCACATTGGGCTCTGTGCTGACAGCTCAGAGCCTGGAGCCTGCTTCCGATTCTGTGTCTCCCTCTCTCTCTCTGCCCCTCCCCTGCTCATGCTCTGTCTCGCTCTCAAAAATAAACATTAAAAAATTAAAAATTAAAATTAAAAAACAAACACTGTGCCACGGTTTAATTTGTCAGATGTTTGGAACACCGCCCTACTTACGATTCCATTCTGGACGCTGAAACCCAGCTGGTAGCGAAGGTCTGGTCTCCTGATCAATACGGTGGTCACTGGGGGACACCTCACGATGTTCAGCTTCACCCGGGGCTGATTCTTCAAGCCCTGAAACGTGAGCGGGAACAGAGTGGATATGGCGACCAGAGAGACAGACAGATCTAAGCAGACAGCACTGAAGGCAAAGGGAGTCCGAAGGAGTCCCAAGGAACCTTCTGTTATTTCTGAGACTCACGAGGCAGACCTGCATATAGGCTGACAGTGCCCAAGCAGGGACAGTCCACTGCTAGAAGGTACCAACTCAAGGCCCAAAGAGCTCATTTACCACTCACACCGGTGGCCAGGGTGCTCTGTGAGAGCATGGGGCTTGTGGGAGACCTGGGGGACCTGCTGACCAGTCAGCCGCTCTGTGTGGGCACCCTACCCTCGCGGTCCCTCAAAACACGTCCTGATGATGAACACTTGTAACTGAGCACGGACGCTCGCCACCCACAGGAGCTATCACCTTCAGTCTCCTTGACAAACTAACTCTAACTATGTCCATTTTATAGAAGAGGAAACCGAGGCTCAGATGCTAAGCAACTCACCCCAGTTGACCCGCAGCGGGATCCCACCCCACATCTGTTCTGTTTTCACAACCAAGCATTTCGCCTACACCATGATCCCCGCTGCAGACAGTGGGAGAGCGTGTATCATTCACGAGGAAGGCTTGCTCAACAAAGAAACCAGGGAGAGCAATAAGAGAATGAATTTGTGCCACCAAATCTGCTATCCTGGCCTTGCATGGGGCCCTGTTTGCAGCTTACTTTCCCACCTGGCTACAGTCCAGGGCTCCTAATGTCTGACATCCCACTGCCTTTGATGGATTACAGTTGGGTCCTCTCAGTGTTTGCGTTTTGATGGGGCTCAATTTAACTCGCCACCTCCAGCATCTCTACCGGTCTCCTGGGCGTTCTGAGCCGCTCCGTTTCCTGTGGGATCAGAGCCTCCCAGGGGCTGCAGCTTGGGTAACGGTGACTTGGCGCGCACACACGGGCAGCCCTCGCCAGCCGCTCTCCGTGGTTTCTGGAAGATCTCTGGGCAACTTCTCTGGTTCACAGAGTGATGATGTCAAAGTGGAGCAGCCGGTGGGCCGAGAGCAGGTCTCCCCGGGCGGAGTCCGCCAGGGACCGGCCTCCCGCACAAGGCAGGCCCGCTGTCCACGCGCACAGGGACCCGCTGGGCGTCCTAGACACTCCGCCCCTCCTCTCCTCCACCTCGCCGTGAGTGACACCCGGAGGTCCCCTCCGGCTCTAGTTCCGCGTTCACTCCGTTCCACGTGTCCCTTTCCTCGGTGAATTGGCCACCACCACCACATGTCCACCATGATGCGTAAAAACACCCGCTTCTGCTCAGGTCATGATCTCACAGTTGGCGAGACAGAGCCCCGCCTCGGGCTCCATGCTGACAGCAGAGATCCTGCTTGAGATTCTCTCTCCTGCTCTGTGCCCCTCCCTCACTCATTCCCTCCGCGCCCCCCCCCCAAAATAAACATTAGAAAAATATTCATAAAAAACCACACCCATTTCTAAAATTAAAAACAGGCGTCTCTCAACGGGGTGGTGCTCAGATATTAATGGGCATACAGTTGACCTTTGAACAACGCAGGGGTCAGGGGTGCTGACGCCCCCTCCCCCCAAACTGTGCAGTTGAAAATTCACGTATAACTTTTGAGTCCCCCGAAACTTAACTACAAACAGCCTACGGTGACCAGAAACCTTGCCGATAACATTAACAACATGTATTTTGTATATGTATTATACGCTGTTAATACAACAGAGGAGGCTGGAGGAAAAGAAAAGTTGTTACAAAAATCACAAGAAAGAGAACATACATTTCCGGTACCATGCCGTATTTATTGAAAAATCCCTGTGATAAGTGAGCCCGTGTAATTCAAACCCGTGTTGCTCAAGGGTCAACTGCGCTTCTCTCTCCCTCGAGAGACTCCTCTTTCTCACGCGCTCAGTTGGTATTTACTGATCACTAGCAGTGTGCCAAGGCTTGTGTTAGGCACTGGGGAGGGCTGCAGGCCCACGCAGGGCAACCAGGGGCTGGGGCCCCTCCTCCCCGCCCCCCACAATCACACATCAGGAGACTGGGGATCTGTTGGAACCAGAGGGAAGGAAGTATACCCAAAGAAGGAGCACCCAGAATCCCAGCTTCAGACAAAGCCACAAGCTTTGAATGCTCACACCTATTCACTGCTGGGACCAGGGAGGTATGCGTGGGGCTCAGGGAAGCCTTCAGAGAGCGCGCCCTGAAAAGCTAGAGGACGACTTCTATTTTCATGACTACCTAAAAAAAGTTCCCACCGCGCTGGTGGGTTCCTCTTGTGTGTGGTGTGTGAAGTGATTTAAGAGGCCTGATCTGTCCCTCACTGAACGAATTGCTACACTGGGGAAATGTGCTGCAAGATGAGGCTTAAAGAGATGCCAATTTGGAGTAACGAGAGCACGCACTGGCTCCGTGCTCCTCACCCAGTGCTCCAAGTTGGGTCCCATTAAGTTGGATTTCTGAGCTGCCATTTGAGAGGAGATGCCAGTTAAGTAAGCAGCCATTCTGTCCCCACGACAGCAGTGGAATGGTGTAGCAAATTAAGACATACCCTGGGAGGGGCGGGGGAGGGGAGAGAAGCCAGAATGGTCTCTATGGTAACAGGAAAGCAGGGCAGGATCCTGTGGAGGGAAGGGGAAAGCGGTGCTCTGGTTTAAAAAAGAAAAGATCATCGGGAGGGCAGGGCCGCAGAGGCAATGAACAGGCCGCCTGCTAACACACTTTGCCAACCAACACTCAGGCCTTAGGAAGGAGGACAGGAAAAATAGGTGCTAGGGGAAAAAGCAATGAAAATGATTCAATACCTGTAACTCTATTCCAGAAACATCTTCTATGTTTCCACAACTGCGGGGGGCGGGGGAGAAGGTCAACATGCCTTGAAGTGGCAAGACACAGAACACATGGTTTAGACCCTTGTTTCTCAAACGGCTTTGGATGACTGGTGATGTCATCACCTGTGAGCGTGCTGACAGAGACCCCACCGCACACACGTGGAATCTTCATTTCAACAACAGCCCCAGGGCTTTCAAATCACAGTTTTCCAAGCCGTGATCGATCAGGATGAGACTTGCTTGCCAAATTCATTGCAAGGTGCACTGGTACAAGAGTGAAATGGGAGCTACGGACCAGAAGCCCTAAAGAAGCCCAGAATATTCCCCAGCACAGGAGCAACAGGTGGGGCGGGGCCGTGGGAACAGGTGCTTAGGTGGAGGCAAAGGAGGTATGTTGTCTAAGGACTTTCATTCTTCTAATTTTTTAAATTTTAAAAGAGGGTGCAAGTGAGCGAGGGGCAGAGAGCGAGAGAATGAGCGAGAGAGAAAGAAGTGGTGCTTACCCAAAGTGGGGCTTGAACTCACGAACCCTGAGATCATGACCTGAGCCAAAGTCAGATGTTTAACTGACTGAGGCACCCAGGCATCCTTGTCTGGGAATTTAAAAAAAAATTTTTTTAATATTTATTTTTGAGAGAGAGAGAGAGAGAGAGAGAGAGACAGAGTGTGAGTGGGCAATGGGCAGAGATAGAGCAGGAGACACAGCATCCGAAGCAGGCTCCAGGCTCTGAGCGGTCAGCACAGAGCCCGACGTGGGGCTCGAACCCACGAACTGTGAGATCACGACCTGAGCCGAAGTCGGACGCTTAACCCAACCGAGCCACCCAGGCGCCCCTAGGGAATTTAAAAACAGTGTTACAACCCACCGCAAGTCTTCATTTGGTGCTAGCAATTCTAGCTGAGTCAGTGGTAAAATCCTCCTCCCAGCCAGGGTGGACCACTCACATCTCTCTGCTTGACAAAGCAGCGCATCCCAGGGCGCCGAGGGCGGTGGGCAGTGTCCTAGCTGGGCCTGCTGGCTACGTCCTTGTCTGCAGGCAGCCACCGAGGCGCTGGTTTTGTTGCTCTGCATCTTCAGCAGCGAGGTCTCTTTCATCACCATGTGGCCTTTGAATTCTCTGATTCCACACAGGCTCCATTTATAGCCATCAGAGATCAGCTCCCGGTGCAAACAAACTTTTCCCCTTAAGAAACTGCTTCGATGGTGCTCTGACTGCTCGCGGAGCAAGCTTTGTGTCCACCTCGATGTGACGTCCAGCAGAGAGAAGATGGGTCCCTGTGTGGTCCCGGGGCCTGGCACTGGCCTTGTGCTCTCAGCCTCCCTCATCTGGCCCTGCCTCCTGAGATGTGCACAGAGACGTCCACAGGAGGAGCCCGTGCAGGTCGTCTGTGCGCTTGGGGTCTCTGATGGCTTGTCTGTAAACCACGCGCCCATGAGGGAGGGGGCTGGCTGTCGTGGGGAGGGAGGTAACGCAGGTGGCCGGGCACTGCCTAGCAGGTGCGTAACGTGCACAGGCAGGAAGCCTCAGGAAACCCTTATTCTCGCCTTCTCTTGGCTCCTCCAGACCCAGATCCACTCCCCATGCTCCCTCACCCGCGTCCCTCTCGCTGAGTGGATCTCCCCGCTCCATACCTCTGAACTCCTGCACTCCCAAGACAGGCGTTCTCAGCCTTTGCCCTTGGCCTCATTCTCCGCTGTGGGGCTGGGAGTCTGGCAGCATCCTGCACCTCCACCCACGAGATGCCACAGCCTCTCCTCCCCCCAGTTCTCTCAACCTAAACTGTCTCCAGACACTGCCAAGCTTCTCCTCGGGAAGGAGGTGAGAACCACTGTCTCGGGCTGAGTGACATCCGGGTGGCTGAGTGACCTGGCTTCACCACTGACAATGATCACATCACCTTCCCGTGCCTCAGTTTCCTTACTTGTACAGTGGGCATGACAACAGTACCTACCCTACGGAAGGCTGCCATGACGGCTCTATGGTGCCAGGGGCACGGTACTCAGTCGCCGCTAGCTATTCGCTCTTTCTTTCACAGCTCCCCAGCCAGACCAAGTTCCTGGGTGCAGACGGGATCTAACGTGTATCTGGTTCCCATGGCCCCTCAGGGGTTTTCATGCATGCACAGTACTTAATAAGTCATTTGCTCACTAGTATGAAAGGGTACCCATGAACCTTGACACATGCGAGTGAGTTATCAAAACGTGGGTGGGTCCTGTGTCCCCACCCCCAGCCCTCAGCCCCCAGGCCTCTCCACGGTACCAGGCCATTAAATCAGCCATCCCTGGCTGTGCTCAGGCTTGTCTCCACGGCTGCAAAGCCAGCCCAGTGCCCATCAATTTAAGCAGCAACTCCAGAAGGCCGTATCCCTTTACGCTATCCATCCGCCTAGATCTTGCTCCTCCTTCCAAGTCCACCTTAAAAATCAGAAAGAATTCTCCTCCCTCAGCATGTAGCATTTCACCTCTCTGTTGCCATGAAGGCCCACGAACCTTTCCAATGATCAATTATCCTCCACATGCACGCTGATGTTCTGCTTCTCCAAAGTTCAGCTCCACCTAACAGAGGCCCAATTAAACATGTCTGAGTGAGGGGCGCCTGGGTGGCTCAGTCGGTTGAGCGTCCAACTTTGGCTCAGGTCATGATCTCATGGTTTGTGAGTTTGAGCTCCTTGTTGGGCTCTGTGCTAACAGCTCAGAGCCTGGAGTCTGCTTCAGATTCTGTGTCTCCCTCTCTCTGCCCCTCCCCCACTCACTCACTCACACACACACACACACTCTCTCTCTCTCTCTCTCTCTCTCAAAAAATAAACATTAAAAATTTAAAAAAAACATGTCTGAGTGACTATGCACGTTCAAGGTAGGGTCTTTTATATATATAAATATATATATGTATATATATATATATATATGCTTTTTTTTTTTTTTAAAGTAAGCTCTACACCCAGAACGCGGTTTGAACTCAAGATCCTCAGACCAAGAGTCACATGCTCTACCGACAGAGCCAGCCAGGCACCCCAAGGTTCTTTAACCTTTACATTAAGAAGGGGTAGAATTTATTTAAGCGTAAGATGTAACAAAAAGAAATTAAATGAAGCCAAAGAGGACTATTCGTTCTCTGGGTGTGATAATCTCTGGAGGAATCAGAATGTATCTGTCTTATTAAAAATGAAGAGGGCACCCTCTCTGTGTCCTATACACTTACCTTGACTTCCACCCTCAGACTGCCCAGCCGTGGATGTTGGCTTTTATGATTTTGTTTCTAATAACTATTCTATGAATTCATTTAGTTCTGCAGCCCATATACACGCACACACACATACGTACATGCCCACAGCTATGTTCTGGCTCACAGGCCTTCAGGAAACCTTGAGGGATGAAAGAAAGTCCTAGAACCCAGTCTGCCTGTGGTGTCACAGTGCCTGGCATGAAGCTGGGGCCTCCAAGATGCTGAGTGGAGTAATGTTCCTAGTGGCCATGCAATCAGCAAGTTCCAATGTGCTCCAGAAAGTACACATGGATGCTGCATTGGCTAACAACATCTAATTTCACATTGCTTCATGTGAGGAGCCTCGCGCAAGAGTGTCTGTTCAGACTGAGTGAGAAGTAATGACATTCAGGTGTGAGGAGGAACACACAGCCCGTACCAGAAGGTCCCCCCTTTCTCACGGCGCCTGGCACGTGTGGATCATGTTAGGTAAGCTCTGGGGGAGGCCACGCTCACTTGGATCACAGCCACGGCCACTGGGAAGGAAACCAGGCTCTCAGACCTGAAGCATTTCCATGATTTGAAGCGGGGATGGCCAATCACCTCAAGTACAGCTAGCGGACTATCAGTGATTGTCTGGAGTGCTGAGCTGCGGGAACTTTGGTGGAGGCTGAGTCTAGGCTTAGCGGAGGAGAGTGCTGTGATTGATTAGTGATGCCTGCAATGGCACAGAAGAGAGAGTGGTGTTCCGGAAGCCAAACATACCGACTTTGATCTAAAAATGATTTCAGGGAGGAGTCTGGTAAGAGCCTGTTGTACTTGTGTCCTCCTCTGTGCCCGACCCTCAATTTATGTTCATAGCATCAGTGACTGAAATACAGTCAATACTTCATCCATTTTAGGTTTTTCCATTTCCAGGTACCTTAATAATGCTCTGGCAGGTGGACAGAGGCAAGCCCACCAGGCTGGTGCCGTTTATGGACATGATCTGGTCCCCGATATTCAGCTTCCCCGATTTCTCAGCGGGGCCTCCATGCATCATGTTGGCGATGATCACGGTTGGCAAGATGGACCCCCAGCCGGACTCCACAATCACCACGCCTAGGATTTCTCCTTTCTGCTTCTCTATGAAGACCTGAAAGGGAAGGAAAAACAAAAACAAAAGCCCTTAGAAAGCCTGAATCAGTAACCACTCAGGGTAGTGACACAAATGAAAACTTTTCCCCACTTCCTGTCTTGACTAAAGAAAGACATTTCCCTGGGGAGCCTGGGTGGCTCAGTCAGTAAAACCTCTGACTTCGGCTCAGGTCGTGATCTCATAGTTCGTGAGTTCAAGCCCTGCGTCGGGCTCTGTGCTTGACAGCTCAGAGCCTGCAGCCTGCTTTGGATTCTGTGTGTGTGTCTCTCTCTCTGCTCCTCCCCTGCTCACACACCCTCTCTCTCTCAAAAATAAATAAACAAACATTAAAAAAATAAAGAAAGACATTTCCCTGAGGTTCCAGCCCAAAGGAGTCCTGTCTTCTCTCAGTTCCAAGGCTTTTGGTAAGAAATGATTTAACACAGGTCCACATGATTTCTTATTATTCTTGTTCCACATAAGCTATATTGCCTTGGCAATATAAACACAAAGGCACAAGGTGGTTTTTTCTGTAGTCCCCAGGGAGCAGGCAAAGAGGCTGTGTAGGTGGGGACAGTGGTGGTGCATTATGGTTTCCGGAAATAGCTTCTGGGTTCTATACACAGGCTGTCCTAGTCCCTAGTGCTTCAAAAATTCTCTCCAACATTGGAGATTCTTCTATTAAAAAGAAATAGACATTACAGACATTCTCTCTTTGCAAGGAGAAAGCTGAGGAAGAAGGAAAAAAACCAAAAAACAAATGACGCTAAGGTTATCCCCACCCAAAGGTTGGAAGAGCCAGAGAAAGACCATATTCTAGATGGGCGTAATTGCGTGTGGCCTTCCCGGGCAGGGCAGAGAAGACGGGCGTTAGTTTTGCACAGACACTACAAAAGGGCAAGACACTTTCTGGAAGCCTCTGACAAAGAGAGTGTGTATTTATTTACTGAGATTCGCACATACACGTACGCTCCCACACGCACTGTGGCAGTGGCCACTGGGGCCTGACAAAGCCCCCTCACAGGCTCATGTCCCTCCTTCTGGCTGCTAACGCCCACAGCTGGCCGCGTCTCTGGAGAGCTGCCCAACGGGACACACTCCCTGTGATGGGCTGTTCAGTTGCATTCTCCTCAAAATTCCTATGTTGGAGGCCAAACCCCCAGTACCTCAGAGTATGACCTTATTTGGGGGCAGCTGGGTGGCTCAGTTGGTTAAGCACCTGACTTCAGCCCAGGTCATGATCTCCCGGTTCGTGGGTTCGAGCCCTGCGTCGGGCTCTGTGCTGACAGCTCAGAGCCTGGAGCCTGCTTTGGATTCTGTGTCTCCCTCTCTCTCTGCCCCTCCCCCGCTCACGCTCTGTCTCTATCTCAAAAATAAATGAACATTAAAAATGATAAATAAATAAATTTAAAAGAATATGACCTTATTTGGATACTGAATCTTGGCAGGGCCAGTCATGTTAAAATGAGGTCATTAGGGTGGGCCCTAATTCAGTGTGACTGGTGTCCTTGCAGGAGGGGAAGTTTGCACACAGACACATGCACACGCGGGAAGATGATGTGTAGACACACGGAGAAGACAGTCATTTCCAAGCCAAGGTGAGGGGCCCGGGACACACCCTTCCCCCACAGCCCTCAGGAGGAACCGGCCCTGAGGACACCTTGATCTTGGACTGCTAGCCTCCAGAACTGTGAGGCAGTACATTTTTAGTTGAAGCAACCCAGTGTGAAGTACTCTGTCAAGCAGCCCGAATACACGGAGACATTCCCCCTCCCATCTTGGTCAGTCGACGACTGACTGGCCCAGGGTAAAAGGCCTGTCGAATCCTCTGGCGCCAGGTGGGACAAGTCTGCCCTGTGACCCAGAGCTTCCTCTGGATTCGAATGAAGCTCCTCTCCAGCAAGGCCACATTTCTCTAAGCTTAGCATCCCCACCACCCTGCTGCCCACACTCACTTTTTCCTGAGCTCACTCTCCCCCAAAATCCCTTGAACAAGAATCCCTGCCTCAGGCTCTGCTTTTAGGGAACGGAGGACACCAAACCTCCACTGGCAGGTAAAAAGATCACTTTCTCATAAAGTACTTTTTGTCAACTGGGGGAATCCCGAGCCCCTGGGCTAGACTCTGAAGACACCCAGTTCCGACCTGAACCCTGGGGTGGGCCTCTTCAGGTCCTCTTCCACACAGACCCCGTGCCCCAGCCATGCTGTCTCATTCATGCCCCCCCAGACAATTCCTGAGCTTTCTGACCTTCATGCTTCTGTACTTGGCCCAGTTCTCTGCGGTCTTTTACACTTTCCCAAGGCTCCCCAGACCTCCAGCCCAGCTCTGATGGCTGCGTTTTCCTCCAGACCCTCCTGCAAAGTTCTGTCTGAAGCCGTGGGCCGCCCCCTGGGGGAGCACAGAGTCCATCACCTGAGACCCAACATCTGCTCCATTCTCACAGCTGTCTCTGACCAGTGCTTGTGCCCAGCACCATCACTAAACTTTTCTGTGCCCTTTCCGAAACAGTGGGCTCGGGAAGGGTGGGGTTCAGGTCCCGATGGCCTCTGGAACCCCCGCCAGACTTAGCTCAGGACTGCCGGGACCGGAGGACGGTCCACCTTGGTGACGGCTCTCCACGGTGGGCTTTAATGACAGGGCCTCACAAGAGGGGAGCTGGAGATGGGCCTGAGCCCTTGGCCACGTCCTGCCAGTGACGTTCTCCTCCCTCACCCGTCCCACCTCCCTCCATGGCAGGGCTGCCCCCACCCTCCTGGGGCTTCCACCCGGCCGACCTCGGAGAGACACCTACATCCTTGCAGTTTTCCGACTTGGAGAAGTGGATCAGGTCATCGTTGTACATGTCCTGGGTGTTGAGCAGGTCACTGTACTCCTTCTGGCTGAGATCTTCGGGGTTAATCCCGTTGGCCCTGAGGAATTCCTGGTAGGCCACGCTGAATGCCTGCCCAATGGACTGTGCGATCAGCTGGGCCTAGATAGGAGCCGGAGAGGGGAGACAGAGGTCAGCCAGGGAGCCCTGCTGACAGAAGTGCCTGGGTCCCCGCAGGACCAGGAGCCCCGGCGACAGCCAGGCCAGTGGGTCGACATGTGGCACTAATCCCTGCCAGAGGCCGTTGTCAGAAGGACTAGGGGCATGCTTTACTATGACAATGGTCACAGGGAAGCTACTGGCATCCAGCGGACAGGACTCTGCCATGAGGAGGACAGTCCTACCCACAGATGAGCCACTCTGCACCCTGGACGATTCCCAAACATCCCACTGGACACTAGGCTCCACGTACCACCTGCATCAAACCATCTGGGTCCAGGACTCAACCTCGACTTACATAGAACACAAAGGCACTAATTGCACGGGTCTCATTCATATGGAACGTTCTGAGCGTAAAGCTGCTGTGTGAAGTGAGAGAAGATGTTGAGTTGCTTTGTCCAGCATTTCCCCAGAAGCTTCCGGATTTGGGAAAATCATTAGCAGCAACGCTATTCATGGTATCTGGGTGGCCAGTAAGTCACATCCCCAGCAGCCTACACGTTTGCTGCACACTGAGGGGATTTTGTATGAAGGTGGGGTCTGTCTACACATCTATTTTTCTACCGAGCTCTCAATTCAAAAGGTCAAATAGGAAGTATTTCCAATATTTAGCTAAATGCCATGTAGGTGTAAGCATCAGACGGCTCTGCTGTTCCTTCTGGAACGGCTGGGCCCAAGCACGTATATACCGTAGTAAGTACAAATTTATTTGACCTTGCTTTCCTGTTATTTCTCCTTTGTGCTCCATTTATGCCAATGCTTTAGCCTGTGGACCAATTTTCAAAGGGGGATGTTCTATTATCTATGAATTTTATTTCAGGATGGTAATGGGGCCTCACAAAATATCTGTTGTAGAAAGGGGGTCCTGGGTCCCACAGAGGTGAAAACCCTCAGCGGGTCCAACCCCGTAGTTTCCAGGTGAGGAGACTGAGGCCCAGAGACACGAAGGAGCCTGCCCAAGGTCACACAGCTCACAGGACAGGAGCCGTGCTTCTGCGGGTCGCTTGCAAGAGGCTCTCCTGTGTTAATTCACCCACACTATGAACCCAGCTCGCCAGCAGCCTCCAGCACCCCCCACGTGCCTGTGCTTCATCCGACGCCAGCCAAGGGCCATCCCAGTACCCCTCACATCAGGCCTGGGACTGATGGGAGCATGACGGCGCCACGGGCCCCTCATCTTAAGCTCTGGAGGCCGTGTTTCAGAATATAGAAATTTCTGGATTTTAGAAAAGGCAACATGGTGCATGTATCTTACATTGTCTAAAAACCCCATCAGAACCCGGGGAATTGCCTTTGAAACAAACAGTAATATTGCAGAAGATTCACGGTGACCTGGAAAAATCCTATAAATTGTCTCACGGCAGCTCAGGGCAGGTTTATCAGCCACTGGACTCCAAAAACCCCTTTTGTCTCTCACAGCTCTTGAGACTTTGGACTTTAGAATTAAGGGTCTGTTTAATCGTCCCCATGGGACAGGCGGGAAGCAGGGGTTGAGAGCTTGAGGTGAGCAGTTTAGCTACAAGCAGCTAATGAGCAGTGAAATCAGAACTTCCTACGATGGCTGGCTGTAGGACAAGAAATGCTTCCCTTTTCTCACTCCGTGGGTCTGGTGACCTCATACGCACAAGTCACAACAAGGACCACCACCCCGTGTCCTGAGTAAAACCGAGTGAGGCACTGCTGCAGGCGTGAGAGGCACATGCAGACGGATGAACTGAAGAGTATGTGCTGAGCGTCACTGACGGAAGCACCCCGCACACGCACAGGCTGCCACACGGCAGCCCAGCGAGGGACACGCTGTCATTTTACACAAGCTTGGTGGCCTCACGGCCTGTATGTGGAGGCAGGATCCCAATCCAGTCTCAGCTCTGGAGCCAACGCTCTTCTGTCCTCTGCTTCAGAAGCAAAGCGGGTAAAAGTGAGATTGCTGGGTCCACTCCTGTCACACCTCTTGCTTCCTCATTCCTTTTGTTATCTTCCCAGATGGGAGCTCGGACGAAAAGGGACCCCTCCTTAGAAGCTTCAAGCCAGCTGGGGGTGGCAGAGGGTCATGCGGGCATCCACATGCCTGGGCTGGGGGTGGGGCGCAGAGCTAACTCCCCCTTCCCAACCAGCCTGCAAGACACATGAGCCTTCAGCTTCTAAGTTTAACTTTCGAAACTTTCTGAGAAACTTCCAGAACTCATTTTCTCCCAGTCTGCGTGCTTGGCCTCCAGCTTTCAAGGTAGAGCAGGGAGAATGGCTGCCTTTACAATGATCTCGTCCCAGGGGCTGGGTTCTAGGGAACCAGACCAGCAGGCGATGGTGCAGAGAGCGTGTCTCCACCGCCCTGTGGCTGCAGCTGTGACAGCGCTGAATCCCCGGGGAAGAGCAGCCTGCCTCCGACTGGAAGGCAATTTACGGCAGCTAGAGGGTCACTCTCCTGGAGAAAAACGGCCTCTCTTGAGGAGCCAAGGCTACCGCTGGCAATTTTCTTTAAGTAGCTAAGGGCTCTCTGCTCAACATGAGAAACAGAGCTTACGCCGCTGTGGTGAGAGGAAAATCGGCGCAATCAATGGCACGGACGCGGCCCTCTTGGGGCGGCTCTGTGGTTCCAGACCTTCATCATGGGGCCGCGGCCCTTGGCCCTGAAGGGAGCTTCTAAGGCCTGCCAAGCTCTCCCCACCAGCAATGCCCGGGGGGAAAAGGCCCAATGGAGGAAGGGCCCTGCCTCTGCTGTGAACGAATTTTCTCTGTTGACTGTGACACCTGGAAAGGTGGGGGTTGGGACTCATTGGTTTGGTGACGGGAGGAGCAGCTGGTTTTCGTGAGGACTGGGAGTGGGCAGGCGGCGCTCCTGCCACTGGTGGGGGTTGGGGGGGGAAGTAGGAGGAGGAATCCCAACTTTCCTGTGGTCTAGAGGGCAATCCTACGCAACCGAGAATTGTGCTCCCCCGAATGCCCTCATGCCCGGGTGAGATGCACTTGAGGCCCCCATGGCTCTGTTTTCCTTCTCCTCTTTTCCCTCATTCTAGGCCATCCTCGAATGACACCAGCAGGCCCCTGCCTCAGGGCCTTTGCACTCGCCCTTTTCTTACTCTCAGGTGATGCAGGTCTCTCTTCATATGTCACCTCCTCAGAGAAGACTTTGATCATCCCACCTGAAACAGCTCCTGTCCCAGTTTTATTTTTCCTTATAGAACATCTCACTGTCTACTTTAAGTCTATTTATCGATTTATTTTCTGTCTCCCTGTAAGCCTCATGACGAATACTTTGTTTATTCACCCTTGTATTCCTACTATGTACTTGACACATGGTAGGTACTCGATAAATGCATGCTTCATGCGTGATTGAGACCGGTTCAGGTTCTGAGAGAGAATCTGGCCCACCCAAGGGCTGCCCAGGTCACCCAGGGGGACATCAGGGGAGGCACCCTTACATCCTCAGACTCAAAGACGTGGCAGATCATCTTGTACTGCCTTTTCCCGTCCTGGGATGGGTGGGAGGCTTCCACGTTCTCCTGGGAGTTGGAGCGGGGCATCCGCCTGCGGGCCATCAGCACGACGATGTTCCCGATGTCCGCTATATAGGAAATGGTCCTCAGAGGGTGGTCCATCATGGTCTCCTGGAGAGCGTAAGGGACAGGGATGGTAAGTCCAGCACAGCATCTAGTGGCCCATGAGAGAGTCTGTCACCCCACAGCCCAGCCAAGTGCAGTCCCTATGCGGCAGGGTGGTGGCGTGGGGGGTGGGGGGGGGTGGGCTGGATTCAAAGACTGCTAGCAGATTTACATGCACCCAGTTAAGCCTGGGGGCAATTCCTGGGACTTAATAATGACCCAGAGCAAGAAGTGGTGTGTGGTAAGTGAAAAAAATTGTTCAGTCATTTTACAACCAGTAGAATCTCTGGTATAGAAGTTAAAAGAATAAAAGATCCACATGTAATGGCTGTATTTGTGTGTGTGTGTGTGTGTGTGTGTGTGTGTGTGTGTGATTTTAAACCAGAATTTCTTAAAAGGCTAATCTGTTTGAGTTAATGAATCTTCTCGTAAAAACTTACGAGCATGATTTGCAAACAACAGCCATGGTTTATTTTTCCCTTAGATCTTCAAGGAAACAGCCCCAGAGCACCACTGCCCTGCCCTCCCCCCCACCCCCCACCCCCGCCCCAACCCCCGCAGCAGGCTCTGCAGACATGGCCTTCTAGCTTGTTTGGAAGCCAGCAGCCGAGGACAGGGGCTCTGTGGACAAGGGCACAGTCTCAGAGCTGCCATGCTAGGACCTCCGCCCCCGGGAAAGGCGGCAGGCCAGCTAATTAATACCTGTGTGTCGGCATTCAGGACTTTGATTCTCTGGGTAGAAATGAAGAGATCCACCTCGGTCATTGGCTGAGATTCCCCTTCCGGAGCCTGAGAAGAAAGATGCACCAGGGGAAAGCTTAACGCCTCATGTCGACTCAAGGGCACGGGAGCAAGGTTAGCTCACACACAGAGGCACTGAGACACAGTCACCAGAACAGCAGGGTGGACTCCAGATTCAGACTGCCGAAGCGGAAGGGACCACAGAGATGGACTCACGAACCACGGTGAGCACTGGCAGTTACAGGGGAAAATGCCGATCCCCTTTGCCTCCCCCCCTACAGAAGCAGCAGCTCACTGCAGATGTGACTCTAGGAACGACGGTCGTGAATTGCCCTTTCTGCAAGGCTTTTGGAGCCCAACACATAGAAGATTAAGGGCAACTGACCCACACCCTGAGACCTTGGAGAAGTCCCTGAGTGTCTGCCCCTGTTCAAGTGATGGGGGACATTTATAGCAGGTGCAAACAAAGTCATTTGGATGCAGTTCTGGTAAAAGGGTCTTCATGTTCGTACACCACCACAGCGACACAGAAGCCCCTACCCACTCCTGAAGCCACCCCATTAAGAAGGAGCCCCAAATGCCTCAACACCCTGTAGGTAGCCCACAAGCACCTAGAAGCTCGATAACCAAAAAAGCACATCCGTCTGGTCCACTTAGGGTTTAACTCTGCACAGTGTGGTTATTAGCGAGTTTTCTTTTTTGCATCCAGCAATCTGACAAGTCCACAAGTCAAACATGACTATAATTGAACAGACCCAAGTCCCTGCCACATTAATGCTCCTGAATGGGGGGAACTTTCACACTCCTGGAGGATTCATTTAGGATCTCCAATCTGCTGCCTGTTGTCTCTCTGACGTGAAATGACTAATGAGCAACAGAAAACAGCCACTTTGGGCAACTAAGTTTTGAGAAACGTTGGCTAATGGGGCGGTTCAAACAGAAATCTGAACGAAAACTTGCTGGATGCAGAAAACAAAAACACAAAATAATAAAAAGGCAAAACGTAAATAAATGAAAAGAACAGGCATAACACCAAGCTGATGACGTTATTTGTACTGCACCTTCTTTCTGCTTTTGGCTAATTTCTGGGCCATCTGCTTAGCATGGAACAAACAGAGACAGGAGAACAGTTAGAAAAGAATTTGCAGAGACTCAAAGTCAAAAAGGGAATTGACAAACTAGTATCAATTGTGGCATAAAGCATTTCTGGGTGAGGAGGACTGACTTTAAAAAAATCCTGCTCTACAGACCATCAATTTCCTAACCCACGATTTCATAGGTGGCAGGGGCCGTAGGAGGAAGGAAACATTGAGGTTCTTCTTATATGTAACTGAAATCGATGCTTTTAAAGAACCAACTTGGTTCTGTTGATTTTCTTGATTGTATGCCTGCTTGCTTATTTCCTTGATTTCAACTTCCATCTGAATTTCCTTTTACTTTCTTTGGGTTACATTTGCAGATTTTTTTTTTCTAGCGTCCTGAGATGAAAATTTAAATGAAAGACCTTTAAACTCTTTTTTCCTGATACATTTATTTAAAGCTGTAAATCTCTCTCCAAGCCCTGCGTTAGCAGTATCCCACAAATTTTATTATGTTCCAATCTAATTATCACTTGAAAATGTTTTCTAATTTCCACAGTGAGTTTCCTTTGAACTTTGGATTATTTAGAGTTGTGTTATTAATTTTAATACATCTGGGGATTTTCTAGTTTTCTTTTGTTACTGAATTCTGAATTAATTCCACTGTGGTCAGAAAACATACTCTGATTCCAAACCTTTGAATTGTGCTGGGTTCTTAGCCCTAAGACCCAGAACATGACCGACTGTGGTGAATGTCAGATGGACTTCAAAAGATGCATTCTTCAGTTGCTGGGAATAGTGTTCTATCAATATCAATTAGGTCAATTAGGTTGGTTAAGGGTACAGTTTAAATTTCCTATGTACTGGCTGATTTTTTCCTTACCTGCTTGTTCTAAAATTTACTGAGAGATGTGTTAAAATCTCCAGCTATTACTGTGGATTTGTCCCTGTCTCCTTTTGGTTCTGTCAATATTTGCTTTATCTATTTTATATCTATATTATAAGGTACGTACATATTTAAGGTACTTATGTCTTTCTGTTGAATTGATCTTTTTATTGTTTATCTCTAGCAATAATTCTTGCCTTAAATTGGTGTAATATTAACATAGCCTATTCATAACTAAAAATAGATGTAACAATCCTCCCTCCACCTTTTCTCACAAGTAAATGATAACACGGTTGATTAAAAAAGAGAGACAGACTGCAGCCAGATTGTCTAAAACTGAATCCTGGCTCTGCCACCTACTAGTTGTGTGACTTGGAGCAAGCCACTTCACGTCTCTGTGCCTCAATTTCCTCATCTGTAAAATGAGGATAAAAACAGTATCTACCACATAGGGCTGCTGTGAGGATAAAACAAATGTGTGCAAAGCTCTTAGAACAGTGTCTGGTGCATTATGAGAACTACATTTGTGTTGGCCGTTACAGGATTATAATTTACCTACGTCAGAATGCAATTGCTTGGCTCTTGGTAAGGCTTGCTAGACATACACAGACCTTGTACAAATAAAGGTGAGTCAACGGCCAAACCACGATCGCTGTTGTGGTGATGGGGGGGGTGGGTGGAGGATCGTCTGCTCTCTCATACTCTTTCATACTCACCTGTGGAAAAGCCCCTTTGTTCCCAGCAGCACATCTCTAGTTCATTAATGAGTCAAATGTGGATGTCTGTTCTATCTCACTGGAGAGAAACTCGATGAGTCAGCCATCCAAACACCAAGTACCTCCTCTCTAGTGCAGCCAGGAAACTAGGGCAGTCCCCCTCCCCCACACAGCTCTTCCTGGTGGCCACGAATTCATGGCGAACAGTCTGCTCTTGAAAAGTCAGAAGGCAGCAAGTGCACGGGGGTATCCTGCTGTGTGTGACGGTGGACACGTGTCCACGTCTGAGGAGTGGCCCTCTGCCACACCATGCAGATTTCTGTGTGGGACCCGGGAGTCCCATGGGGGGGGTGTTCCCATCTGCATCAACTGTCATCCTCATGATAAATGACCACTCTGAGATCCTTATGTGTGTGTGTCCATTCTACCACTTTCCCTGAAATTATCTGGCAGGATTAAGAATTTCTAATATTCTTGATACCAAAACCTAATAGCTATCGGTCAACATTCTTCACTATAAGGGACAGTGACCTCAAAGAGTCCTCTCAGAGGAAGCTAAGTCTGCTACCAATGGAATAACCAAATTGTTTTTTGTTTTTGTTTGTTGTTTTGTTTTTGTTTTTTGTTTTTTTTACTGGAATGGTTGATGAAGAAAGAGAATCCAAAAGGCAAACCGAGTTTCACGAAAGGCATTCTGAAGTAATTTTTATGAAGTGAAGGATACTTTATGCACTTAAAGTAATACCAGGTTTTCAACCACATGTACTATTCAGGTGCCCTGAAACAAATTCTAGTTTAAAGTTTACACATGACATTTGGGAGGGGGTCAGATCCGGAATGAGAAACTGCAGTAGCAGAGAAGCCCAAGAGAAGGCCAGTGTGTGTCGTAAAGCAAGGAGTGGCAGCATCCGTTCAAATCCTCACGTTTCACAGGACTGACTGCGGCTTGCCCCTTGGTAAGCTGTGGCGCAAAGGACACAAACTGTGGTACTGTCGCTCACCCTCTCACTCTGCGATGCGTACTGAGCATTCACTGTCATTAAGACTCTCTAGGCTAGTCATGCTGGGAACGCTTCCAACTATTCTAGCTTTTCTTTCCCCAGGTGACATTTACTGAGCACTTGCTACGTGCCAGCATCCTTCTAAGCAGTTCACGTGTGTTGCAGTGCGAAAGCTTCCGGTAACCCTGTGAGGTAGGCACTACGGTACTCTTCTCTTGCAGAAGCGGCAGCTGAGGCACAGAGAGACTGACTGACTTGCTCAAGGGCACTCAGCTATTAAGAGGCAGAATAGAGATTCAAACCTGGAAATCTCACTTGAGTCTCCAAACCACTGGCTGTTGCACCTCAGGCAAGCTTCTCGTCTATACACCTCTCAGTTGGTCTATAAAGAGGGTTAGTAATATCTACCTCACAGGATTCCCCACCCCCTCCATTTTGAGGAGTAAATGAGATACATGTACGTGAAGGACCTGCTGTAAGTGTTCATAGCCTTTTCATTTTAATCACAGACTTCTTTGAGTCCCATGGGAAATCACGTGGCTTACACAAAGCCTCAATGATAGAGATTTTCGTTCTACAATTACCTCCTGATTTTTGACATTTAAAGAAAACCTTTCCATGAGAGAATAGAAAAATCTCCTCTTTTGGGTGGAGCTAGTCAAGACAAACATGAGCATGTCTGATAACGAATGCTCCTTACAAAAATGCACCAAAAAACATCCAACGCCATTTGTGAGCCAAGGACACCAGTTTCACAAATGTAGGAAGAACGGAGACACGTACACCACACTCTGCGCGGAAGTGATTGGTTTCTGTGGCTCAGGGTAGGGCCCGGCAGGTTGGCCCGTCTTCCGGCCGAAGAGCAGAGAGTGCAGAGAGCATGAGGGTGGGATGAAGCATGGGGATGTGGTGGAGAGAAAGGAAGACAAGGGTTCAAGCCACGTCGGCTTCAAGTCTGGTTCTCTCGGGAGGGTCAAGGCACGGTTCCCACACTGTGGGACGAATGGGGTGTCTCTATCTGCGGTGCTACGGATGCCGACAGCACGTAGGGCAGAAGTTTCTCCCAAAACGTGCTCCTGAGAATCTCAGCGGCACGACTTTTAACAGGTACCACACAGTGGTCATGTATCCTGTGTTCAGATTAACGATGGGAGTTGCTGCTTAAACAACGTGAATGAGATCTCCTTAGTACAGGACTTCTCAAAATCTTTAATAGGAAAACATGTATGGCAAATTCAAAAAAAGGGGATCTATTTTGCAGCATTTCTTGAGCTCATGTGCCAGCAGGACCTCATCAATGGGAAGCACTCAGCTCGGGGTGCCCTGGAGCACAGAGAAAAGATGCTCTACACGGATGGTCTACTCTTGTGTTGGATAGTGGTCCCCAAATTATAGTGTATATCAGAATCTCCTTGAAGGCTTATGAAAACACGGATTCCTGGGCCCTACCTACCGCTCACCATGAATTTCTGACCGGGGGTGTGCCTGAGAATCTGCATTTCTAACGAGTTCCCAGGTGGTCCTGAGGCTGCTGGTCAAGGGATCCCATTTTGAGAACTACCTCTTTAATGCATTCCTTAGTCATATGGGGGGGGGGCTTCCTAAAAGGGTATTATTTCTTCTCAGAAATGATGAACAACAAAGGCAGAAAGGATACATTAGGGAGGGTCCAAAGATGGGAAAAAAAAAACAACAACAACAAGAAAAATGGCAGATGTCTTCTAATTCTGCTGTTGCATTTAGATCCACCTTATTTATTCCGTTTGGGTAGAGGGAAAAGGCTTTTAATTTCAGATTCCTCAACCTGTCTTGTATTACTGTTATTTAAACAACCTTCTTGGTTCCCTTATTAGATTACAAGTTTCTCAAGGTCAAGGACTGGGTCTTGGTTAGTTTTTATCTCCTGAGATGCTTCTCTCAAGGGTCTGTAGAGGAACTGTTTGCTTTCTGAGCCATATTCCTTTATTTTCCTCTCACATTAACTAGGAAATTTCTGGCTAAACCACAACTCTAAATTCTCTCCCCATTTGGCAATTAAATTTATACATTCTTTAAATAAAGAAAATACTAATTCTGCAAACCCCAAGTGCAAATCCAATAAGCACCACAATCGACCCACAGGAGGGAAATTAAAAACACTGTTCTGAAAGCCCAGCCTCAGGTCTGGTGTTTGCTCAGAGTTAACGTAGCACAAATCTCATGGTCACGCCAGACTCATGGTGAGGAAGGTGGGGATCCCCATGGGGAAGAAGGGAAGAAAGAAGAATCAAAAACAGAAGGAGGAAACCCTTCTGTCTTTGTTCAGATGAGTGCACCGAGGTGGAAATTACTCATCAGTTTGTGCTGAGGAATGTATTGCTACATGGATTTCCAAATCAATCCACCCAGTTTTTTCTTCTTTCCTTCCTTCCTAGACAGACATTGTCAAATCTGTAGCCTCCTTCCTCTCTGCACCTTTATAGAGGTGGCCTAGAATAACTCATTCCTGAAAGGTCAGCCTCTCTTTAGGAAACAGCATGGCACCACGTTCCTTACAGAAAGGTGTCTCCTACGCGCATGCGTGGGCCCACGGTGCAGGCTCCCGTGAGACCAACCCCACTGATCTCGATAAATGCTCTAGGCGTTCTGGTTCCCTGTGAAATCTTGGTGCACATCCTGACACTGTCGCTTTCTAGGGGGTGCTGAAATAAACCATGGGTCTGCGCACAGTCTCCACCTAGCATTTGAAAAAGCGTTAGGCTGGGTGTTAAGTCAAACAACTTGACGGACATTTAAAAGGATCAGGAGGTATAAAATACTTAATGATGGGCCATAGCTCCTTCAGATGCATAGAAGCACAGTGCGAAGATGATACTTATAAATGAACGTAACCATTTAACTTTACCACTCAATAACGAATTCCTCACACTACAGTAATTTGCTGTAAAAATAAATATATGTTTTCCAGATGTCTGCTCTGCTCTAGGCAGGTCTAAAATGGATTTATAATCAGACAGCCTCATCTTGCTTGTTATGATCAACAAAACCATCTAATTTTTTGGCTCAAATCAGCCGTGGAACTTCTGGATACCGATCCTTTGAAACCTCAGAGTGAACCTTCTGGTTTCTTATCAGGGAGGCTGAACTTTAAGAAGGGAAAACTATGCTCTAGGACCTCACTGTGGAAATCGGAAGCTGTGATTCACAGCATGCTGGGTCCTGGCTGGGCTCTGGCGCTGGGCACCACGGCCTTTACGTTCTGGGGAGGTACTTGCTCCCTTCCTCAAGGTCATGTGTCACAGGGCAGTGGACATGTCACATGTCACACTGTATGCATGTTACAAGGCAGTGGAAACAGATGAACTATCTGAGGGACTCAATGACTCCCACTCAGGAGGCCAATAAACAAGGTGCCCAGTATGATACCCAAACCTGCACATGTCTGAAACCTTGATGGACAGAAGCCGGGAGAACTCATCTTAAAACTGCACAGTTTTCTGTCTTGGGGGCCTCCAGGGCTCCTCTGGGGGCGGACTGCTGCTTTGTTCTGGAAGAGTCACATGAATGGGCTCTGGGAGTGCTCCCTGACAGGGGCCGAAGGGTGCTCCGGCATTCTGTGGGAGTTAAATCTGTATCCTGTGCCCCATCCTGGACATTGCAGGGTGTCAGGCATGCCTCCCTCGGGCCCACTAATACCAGTAGAAAACATCTCCAGAAACTGTGGCACCCCAAAGTGTCCCCCATCGGCTTCCAAAAGCCCCTTCTTGGAGGTGGCCCCCGGCTGTCAGAAAACCACAGAGGGAGGCATGCCAGGTCCTTGCACTCCCATCCATCCTCACGAAGTGAGCAGTGCCATTAACCTGTGTCCAGAGCTTAAGCTGCTCCGTGGGGTTGCTGCCTTGGCATCCACTTCGGTGAAGTGGCCTGCTGTGACCTTAAACGGACGCTAGCCCCTCATGCAAGTGCATGCCCTGTACGACAGCCCCCAGGTCACCTGCAACTTTAAGCTCCTGATATCAATTTCCAACAGTCCTTGTAGTAAATGGTCTCCCTCAGGCCCAGGGCCTTCCCCCTGTGTGGCCCCTGAGACAAGACCCCCGCAGGGCTTACCAAAACTTTGCCCTTTTCGGTTTGAGTTGGCCAATTCAAATCCAGGGATCCCAAAGTACTCCGCTCACAGACCCTAGTAGAGGTGTGGGCCCCACGTCCTGTCTCGCCCTCTGCCTGCGCTCACTTGGCCTTGACCCCCACCCTGTGGCCCCTTGAGGTGTGCTGGGTCCTTCCCTGAGGACCTGTGAGTTACCAGCTCCTCTATTTCAGTTTCTCTTGTGCTCTTTTGCTCACCATCTGACACCCCGGGGGCTCTGTTGAACAGACATGAACAAAATCATAACATGCTAAGCTTGATAACTGGTTCAAAAGCAGGAGTCTGAGTTTGAACCACGCCTGTGACATGAGTGTTCGAGTCACAGACAGCTATGTGCATGAAAATACAGGGCGATGTAATGCTCAAAATGACATCCTTCCTCATGCTATTGGCTTTCCAGAGTTGAGGATCATATGGGCTTTCTCTAAGACTGGCCATTAAGAACACCCCAAATACACAGCATTTATCCAGAAGGACTCAGGCACACTTTTTCTCTGTTGGCAGCTACATCATCCCAACCCACACTCCCCTGAACCTGGGACTAGATATGCATGAGATACGCGGAAGCCCACCAGGGATGACTCAGGCCGCCGCCGCCGCCCCCCGCACCCCCTCACCTTGATCCTGCTCACGGCTTCCTGGGCCTGCATCATGCGCACATTTTTGGAGGGAGTTTTGTCTGAGAGCAGCTGGGTGGAGCCAAGGTAGTTGGCAGCAAAAATGATTCCATCGATCAAGTCTTCGGGGTCACAGGGTCCGGGAACTGTAACACACAGAGCCATAGCAGTGAGTGAAGCCACCCTGGGGGGAATGGGGACAACAAACTGCTGACGGAGCAAGCACCCTCCCCCGCTGCTCTGTACCAGCACAGGCGGCCCCGCGGAGACCCTGAGCAGGTGCGTCACCCTGCCCGTCCAAGGCACCTCTCTGGGTCTGCCTTCACTCACCCCTTGTTTTCAAAGGGAAGGGGTCTTCATCCACTTTACCCAGGCCACTGACAGTGACAAATGACGTGTGTATTTAAATATGAAACATAAAATTCAGGGACAAAGGGCATTGTGTCTCCGGTTAGACTGTGAGCTCTTTGGGGACAAACGACAACGTTCATCTTTGGCTCTCGTGTCTCATCAGTGCCTGTCACCCAATGGGCGTCAAATAAATGTTTGCCAGACAAATGGTTAGGTGAGCAGGAAGCCGCTTATTAGAAAACCTCATTCTATACCTGCAATGTTCACATCTCTCCCTTCCATTTTATCAGTAATGGGGAAAACAAACTTTACAAATCAGAAAAATGGGCATTCGTTTGGGAATGTCGGGATCCCTAGAATGGCCTCTGACCCCAGTTCTGTGAGGCAGATGACATTACCCGGAGTCCCCTGAGGCCAACCTTGCTGACATACAGGCTCTGGTGTCCCCCGGGTTGCATCCACATACAAATCAATTCCAAGGAAAATCAGAATTTTCTGTTCTCACTGACCAATCTTTTAAAGCAAACCTTAGTTTTAAAATATTTAAAATGGGGGTATCTGATCCTAACCATAATCACCTGTAAACCCTACTTGTGATTAAAATATGTCTGGGACTAATATACAACTTGAGAACAGATGTACAAAGAGAGGCATTTTAATTCTGCAATGAAAAACATATGTATTTTCTTTGGCTTGAATGCCATATTTGGGGAGATTAAAATATACATTTTTAACCTACTATTAAAACCTCAGGCTCTTAAATTAGATAACTGGCAAGGGAAACAATTTGCTTTTTCCTTTCGGAAAGCTAGTCTGAAATGATTTTTATTTTTATCCCTCAACATCGAGCTCATCTTGGGCTTAACCAGCTGCTTCCCATGATAAGCTCCTTATCAGAGTTCAGTCTTAAAACAATCTGATCATTTTTCTAAAGCCAAGGCGGTGGCCGAAACAAAGAAGTTAACAGTGTTTTAGGAAAGGCCTTCACAAAGCATCTGCGTAGTCAGTAAGTAAGGAAACCCGTTGTTTGCCTTATTCTCCATCTTTCCGAGAAAGGCTTCTGGACAAACAATGAGTGATACTCAGCCAAACCTGCCTCAACTCTGTGCCTGTAATTCACCTTCTTCTCAAAAGTCACGATTCCTGCGCTGAAACTTTCACAGAGGTGAGAAGGATTCAGAGTATTTACAACATACAGTTTTAGTTGTACAACAGGGAAGCACTATTCTAACTAAAATAATACATGACACGAGTCTGGAACCTACATGACATTTTGTAAAAAGTAAGAGATGATCAGTCTCCTATCATAAAGTCCCATGACAGGTTTACAGTGTTAACTTAAACATAATCATGTTGGCCCAACCAGGCATTGAGAAAAAAGATCTCATCTGGGATAGTAACTTTAAAAACCTTCCACTTACTTTGTGGAAATAACGAATGTTAAAAGAAAGATGAAAAAAATTAACTACGTACTTCTCTACGGGACTTCCAGGATTATATGTTCATCTCTGAGTTAGCTCTATTTCCCAAAAAGGGTCTCTTGTCAACCATGGTAACTGTGGATATGCAGGTAGGTTTAAGAGCAATCCAAATAATATTTAAATGACTACATAAATGCCAACCAGCCAAGAGACAGATACTCTGGACGTAAATAAATTATACATTTGAGATACGATCTTATGACATTTATTGAGGAATACTGAGGGTCATCAAATGTCACTGCTGCTAGATCATGCCTGGGGGAAAAAGCCCTATGTTCATAATTTAATTTTAGGATATTTTTTTAGAAGTTAAAAAATTTCACATCATATTGGCCCTAACTAAAGTCAAAGAACTGCAGGTTTCGTTGTGGCCTTTTGGAATGTGTCTGTCCTTTCAGGGAGGCCTCTGCGTTGCTCACGTTACGTCCTCACACCTTCGTGAGTGTGGCATCTGGGGGAGTGTCACTGAGGAAAAATGGCATTTCCAAACTTCCAAAACTCCCTGAAGAGTACTCATGGAATTCTGGGGCCTCACAAAAATGGCACAAATAATTGACAGGTTACTCAAGAAAGAAACCTGAGTAACGGAAGCAAGCCTTTGAGCTTGACCTAGGCTGCAGGACCGCAGGTCCATGAATCCCGGTAATTCATTCTCACACCAACTGTTCACTGACAGGATCCGAGGCCCAGACAGAGCCTCACAGTGGTGTTCTGGGTGGGCTCCAGTCCCCAGAAAATCCTCTTTCAAGGAAATGCCAATCTATCCTACCCGAAAAACCACCTGCCATCCTCTCTGGCAGAGGGTCAGTGGCATCTCTAGCTAATGATTGCCTTTGTGAGGATAAGGAACAGGCACTTGGTTTGTGTGGCCCGACCTCAAGCTGGGCTGCCTCACATGGGCCAAGTTCTGGCCCCATTAGGCCTCCTGACTGGGTGCCCTTGAGCAGTGAGTAACCCGCACAACCGTACGTGGCCTCCCTGCACAGAATACCGCTTACCGGGAGAGCTGTGGAACCAGACTGCGAGCTCGCAGCCTGGCTCTGAAACTTGCTAACTGTGTGATTTTGGGAAAGGCACTCACCTCATCTTGAGTAAAAATGCCTCAGTTCTCTCCCGTGTAACATGGGGGTGGTAAGCCCACTTCACAAGATAGATGTGAGGATTCAATTAGTTATTACATGAAAACTGTGTATCTGGCACAGAGTAAAAGCGGGATAAATGTTCCTACACTTAACTCATCCAAGCAAGAGATGAGAATTATTGGGAAAGTCTTTTTTCTCCCCGCTAAATTTAGAGGACCGAAAGTCTCCTTTAAAGTTCATTCCCACTTGAATGGTCCTTGATGGATATAAGAGGTATCCTGGACTAGAGGTGAGGAGACTAGAATTCAGATGTAATATGACCGTTTCTAAGCTGGAAACAGCACTCAGCCTCCATGCAACCTCCCTCAGGTCCCCAGGGACAGAATCAGCAAAGGTGGGGGGGGGGAATCTTCAACAGGCTCAAGGCTATTTTCTTTTAGTTTAAAATTCTATGATCATGAAGACTGTGAATAAGCCTTTCTTCCCCACTTTGGTCTTATAGCCCCATGCTTCAAATGCCCAAAATGCTAGAATATTCATGCATGACTCAGTACTCATTTTTTTCCTTTTCAGCTCTTACCTTCAACGTAGGTTGGGAATGAAGCCAAGCTTTTTCTTGACTGTAATCAAGACAAAGAGGTTTCAGAAAGGGCAAAGCATGACAAAAAATGCATTAACACTATTCATGCAACATGAAAAATAAATAGATCATTAATAACAGATATTAATCAGTGTCAACCATTTTTGATTATTATGGAAAGAAAGGTGTGAACAGACATACACACTTATTAGAGGTCACCCAAAGCCCAGAATATTCATTCATATTTTACATAATCAGAAAATCTTACGTTCCACAATCAGAGAGAGATATCCATCAGCTTAAAAAATATCCCACAGGCCAAAATCCATAGTGAGCAACAGCGATACAAAGGGCTCAATTTGTACTCTTAAGAATCTGAGTTTCTAAGCAAAAAACTGCTACATGAGTAAAAGCATCAACAATGTAACTGTATGCTGAAATCAAGAATTCCCTTGGAGAATTTATTTCCCTTTAGGTCTTTGCTTCAGTAGTCTCTCACTGCACTAAAAATGTGTGCCAGAGTTTTCCTCTCCTCCTTTCATCCTTATTGGTTTAAAAATTCCATTATGTAAGTAATTAGTGTATGTTACCTTAACATAAGAACATAAACAAAGGAGTGAATTGCAAACTATCGAATTTCTTATACCAAGTAACACCTCACAGCAAGGGTGGGTCTTCCAACAACATCGTTGGGATGTTGGCATGATTGGCTAGAAACCTTCTAGCAACTGATTGGATGGCAGTTTAAATGCTAGCTCAACGAGGAGCAATACTTACCATTTGGTTCCTCCCATAAGTGAGGGGCACAGAGAACTCTGAGCGGCAAAAGAGCAGGAAATTCATTCCCACTTTAGCCATAGAATTTGTAGCTGATATGTCTGGGGCAGAGTGATGTGAACACTGCAGGAGAGTGGAGAGCTACCGTCAAAAGCAAGAGTCCTTCAAATGAGCAAAAAGGAGGGTCTGCGTGGCCCAGAGCTATCCTCAGAAAGCCTAAAGATTTTCATTGCTAAGAATCTAGCAGGTATGTCATTTCAATATGTCTGTTTTAGGAAAAGCGTATGTAGGACAGCACAGCTGCTCAGTGTGTTGACCTGGGTGGATGGTAAACTCTGGGGGTGCCTGGCGGCTGGGAGAGTCAGGGCCCAAAAGACAGGACATCAGGGTACGGCTCCATCTTGTCACACTTTGTACAATGCTCTTCACTTGGAAGAGGAGGACAGCAAAAGGATGACTGATTAATTAACATCTGCACAACATTCTAAAAATAGCAGTGTTAGCTGTTCTATAAGAAAAATTGGAGGCACAGACACCCAGGTTTAAGACTCTACCTCAATTCAGGACAATGACAAGAATTCAACACGAAATCACACAACATACCAAATAAGGCAATGTGTCAGTAAACCTTCTGGAATGTGCCCACAGGGATCAAATGGTTCATCACACCAAAGACGGTGGGTTTCTTATTTCAGAAGGGATTACCTCGAAGAAAACTAAAGATACAAGTCCACTGGGAACGAAAGGTCACTGGCTCCTAGTGCATTTATGGAAAACTGAACCCCAAGGAAAGCTAAGATATGTGGACAGGAGGAAAGAGAACTCCAATGTCAACTTCAACAGTGTTTTACACTGATTTTACTTTTCCATTGATCCAAGTGAGAAGAAAGGCCCAGTTGAGTGCCAACAGCCAGGTCTAATACTGGTTAAAAAAAATGTAACTTCATGGTATGCAGATGGAAGCCAGTTTCTTCATAAAGACTAAAGATCTTAAAATTAGGATTCTCCAACCACCTTCCTTGTCCTTGCCCTCAGCAGCAAGGGGTCTGGGGTAGTGAGGGCTTACTTTGTTTCATCAAAATGGGTTGGTATATCCAGGTATATCCAAGAAGCCAATGCAGATTTTCTTGGGTTATTAGGCTACTTTTCTGAATGCTCATCTCAAGGACAGTTTCCAGATTTTAGCAGAAGCTACGAAAGAATTACTTTAGTCAATAGTTCTAAAAGCTGCAGTTTTTATTTAGAGCCACAACAGCGGGCATTTGGTACATTTACTTATTCTCTATTCATAAGCTCATGACTGGCTTTCTTTAGTCTCTAGGGTAGTAAGTTTTTTTAAAAAAAAAGAGTTTTGATAAATGAAAGAATCTCTAATTTTTGCACACAAAGAGGATTTTCATCATTATTTCTAAGGATATGCAGAAACATGTGCCAAGTCCTGTAGGAACTGAGAAACTAACACATTTGCCTTGCTTATTATATCTGATGAATAATCAAATGCTGAATATTCAGATGTCTGATTAGCCCTTTGTTTTCTCACATGTGGACAGAGACCAACATGAGTTGATCCTTAACGTTCAAGAATTAATAAAACCACATTCAAGAAGATGAAAGGCCAGGATCCTTGGGATTTTCCAGAACGACACACTAAACCATGTGCAGAGCCAGGAGGCCTGACGATTGGAATAATGACATACAAGTTACCTTGTCCACCAAGTGTGTGGCCTGCAGGCACTTTACACCCCCAGGGCAGCAGACCCTGGGTCCACAGGAGCTCTGGATTCAAATCCTGCCCTGACCACTTGTGGGCCCTGGACCTCAGGTAAGTTACTGAACTTCTTTCCTGCCTCAACCAAAACATGAAGACACTGGTTCCTGTACCCCACAGAATTACTGTAAGGATGAAATGAGATACTATCTATGATTTGCTTGGCCCGATGCCTGAATACTGTAGCTCGTGAAATGGTCACTCTTTATAAGTTATTATCACTGTCGCCTTGATTCTTTTCTTGCTTCTTGTTCTCACCTATCCCTGTACTATAAGCAAAGGATAAGGCAGAGCTGTGGGATCCAGGGTCCACAGAAACACCGATCTTGTTACCCCCTGTTCCCATGACCTAGGGTCTGAGGACAGGACCAGAGGAGGACAAAGCGTATTTCAAATTTAATGTTTATTTATTTTTGAGAGACAGAGAGAGCGTGAGCAGGGGAGGGGCAGAGAGAGAAAGAGACACAGAATCTGAAGCAGGCTCCAGGCTCCTAGCTGTCAGCACAGAGCCCAACGCGGGGCTCAAACTCACGAACCGCGAGATCATGACCTGAGCCGACGTCAGATGCTCAACTGACTGAGCCACCCAGGCGCCCCGGAAACTGCTTTCTTCTGTTGCATTTAATGTAATATTCTTAACAAAAGGAAGTAAAATGACACAGTCATTCATTATATGGTTTACCTGTCTCATGCACAGTCTCAGTACTGGCTGGGCTGGACTGAGCTGACCCCACCTGTGGACCACGGCATGGGCCCACAGTTACCCGATGCCGCTTCATAAACAGCTGGGGTGGCCTTTGGCTGGGGGTAAAAGGACCACAGCATGGGAAAAGGCAGTGGCTCCCCTCCAGGAGGAACACCTGCCCTTTGACACTTTGCTTGGAAGTGAGCAGCATTTCCTCACTTAAATCGCCTCTGCTGGAGCTCTGTCTGGGCTCCATTTGCAGGGTGACCATATGACTTACTAGGCAAGAGGGGCGCTTCCGGGCTGCGCTCTCTAGGAGTCCAGAGCCACACATGACTATTTAATTAAACTGGAATAAAATGCAAAATTCAGTTCCTCAGTCCCAATAGTCACATTTCAAGAGCCTGCTAGCTAGGCACATGTGGCTAGGGACCACCGTGTAGGATAGCAAAGAAGGAGAGTATTTCCACCAGTGCAGAAAGTTCTCTCGGATAGCACTGCTTTAGAAAGGGAGAGTGGAGGGGCACCTGGGAGGCTCAGGTGGTTAAGCCTCTGATTTCGGCTCATGTCATGATCTTGTGGTTTGTGAGTTTGAGCCCCATGTCGGGCTCTGTGCTGACAGCTCAGAGACTGGAGCCTGCTTTGGATTCTGTGTCTCCCTTGCTCTCTGCCCCTCCCCCACTCACACTCTGTCTCTCTCAAAAATGAATAGACATTAAAAAAATGTAAAAAAGGGAGAGCGGTGCTCACTAGCTGCACTGCTTGCACAACAGGTGTGAACTGGAAAGCAGGTGTGAACTGCAAACCACCCCAGGTAAACCAGGACGAGTGGTCATCCTGATGTCATGAAAGATATTTCACTTGGCCCTGAAAGAAACGGGTATTTACAAAACCGGCCCATTTCCCAAACTGAAGGTCATAATACCCCGAGGAAGGCTATTGCTACACAGAGTTCTTGACATCCAGTTTTTGGGACTGTCCCAGGGAACTTTCGGGAATGACAGAAATTCTCCATCGTCTCCCCTGCCCAATGCAATAGCCACAATTTACATGTGGCTACTGAGCACCCGAACTGTGGCTAGTGTCCCTGAGAAGGTTCACTTCCATTTTATTTATCAATCAAAATAGACACCTGTGGCTGGTGGCTCCCAGGCTCGATGACACAGCTTCAATCACCGAACTCCAGGCTGGAGAGGAGAAATCAGAATTTCTCTCCCTCGAGGGGGACTTGGGGGATTTGTGCGGGAAGCCGAAGAAAGCTCACACCAGAAGAAGAATCAAACAACACACAGGCCGGTGACTTCTGGAACAAAACGGCACCCTACCTCTTTATTCGAGGAGGCCTCCGCGGGGTCGCTGGGGTGAAGGGGTGTGCTCGAAGACTCTGCGCCCAGGGGAGAGGAGCTGCCAGGAGACGGGGACTGGAACACAGCAAGGAAAGGACACGGTGAGAACCGGGGGCTCGTGAACATTGGCAGGGCGGGGCCAGGGGAGAAAGCCCCACAGAGCTGCACACACGGTGATGGAACCTTCTTGTAGAGAGGCTTCCGGCAGTGCATAAAAGGCCCGTGTTTTTCGAGCTCTCTTTTATTTTTATTTATTTTTTTAATTTAGAGAGGGGGGAAGGCCAGAGGGAGAGACAGAATCTTACGTAGAGCCTGACAAGGGGCTCAATCCCATGACTCTGGGATCATGACCTGAGCCAAAATCAAGAGTCAAGACACTCAACCTCGAGAGGCACCCAGGTGCCCCTTGAGCTCTTTTAAATTCCCACCATGTTTTCTTGTTTTGTTTATGTTTGTTTGTTTTTGAGAGGCAGGGAGAGAGACAGAGGGAGGGGCAGAGAGAGAGAGGGAGACACAGAACCCGAAGCGGGCTCCAAGCTCTGAGCTGTCAGCACACAGCCTGACGCAGGGCTTGAACCCATGAACTGTGAGACAGTGACCAGGGCCGAAGTCAGATGCTTAACTGATTGAGCCCCCCAGGCGCCCCTCCCACCATGTTTTCAAAGGAACCTTTTATAGCTCTGCCATTTTGTCCCTCCTTAGGCCAAGTGTTTCAACAGACTAACAGATGAATAGCAACCTTAGAGCCCTAAATGAATAAAGCTAATAGGGATACACACAAGTTTGTGGTTTTGAAAATTCTTACTGACAAAGACTTTGGGTACTATTAGTCTTATAAAACCACCTGCCCAAGATTACCTGAATGGAAAAGGAAAAATGAAAACAGGTATTTTTTTATTAAAAAATTTTAAATGTTTATTAATTTTTGGGCAGGAGGAGGGGCAGAGAGAGAGAGAGAGGGAGACACAGAATCTGAAGCAGGCTCCAGGCTCTGAGCTGTCAGCACAGAGCCCGATATGGGGCTCAAACCCATGAACCGTGAGATCATGACCTGAGCTGAATTCAGACGTTTAACTGACTAGACGAGTCTCCCAGGCACCCCCAAACAGGTATTTTTATTTATTTTTCATTTTTTTCATGAGAGAGAGAGAGAGAGAGAGAGAGAGCAAGGGCCAGAGAGAGAGAATTCCAGGATGGGCAAGGTAGGGGTGGGTGAGAGAGAGAGAGAGAGAGAGAGAAGTGGGGCTCCCCCAAAGCAGGGCTCGCGTTTTACCCAAAGCAGGGCTCATGCTCACCTGAAGTGGGGTTTCAACTCACCCAATGTGGAACTCGAACTCATGGACTGTGAGATCATGACCTGAACCAAAGTCACATGCTTTTAACGACTGAGCCACCCAGGAGCCCTGAAAAGAGGTCTTTTTAAAATGGCAGCTGGGACTGACGACCAGAACCCACACCGCTTGTATTTCTGTAGTCCAGATTTCAAGTATGTTTTTCTGATTTACTCCAGGGGCCGCTGAAAATTCAGAGAAATTTCAGTATCCGAACAACATGACCTTGGCTGCTCTTGAAACAGTTCAAAAATCCTTTATTCAATGATAGGTTTGAAAATAAGGGTTAGACACATAGCTTCGGGACAGAGGGTCCCCATCAGGTGTGTTGCCGCCTCTGGTGGTGGCACAGGTAGGTCTTGCTGGACGGGAACAGGAAACCCCAGGTGACGGCCAGACAGAGCACGTGGTCCATCAACACTGGCCGAGTGGCCAAAAAACCAAGCCCGCAGGCGAGAGGATGCGACTAGTACGGGCGCTGGAAACCCTCCCCAGCCGGTACCCAGCCCTCTCTGCGTGCTCCTGGAATCCTGACGGATGAAGGGCACCTTCAGGCACCCCCAGGGATGCGGAAGAGTTCTGTAGCGACGGTCCTCCGAGAGCAAGGCTACACCGCGTTGCCGTTTGTGGGCAAAGTCTGATAGGAAGCCTAGGACAGAGCCCACGTGAGGATCAGCTCTCCGAGGAAGGGAGGCCGTGCGAGGGGAGGGACGTCGCCGGCAAAGGAAGCAGAGTGACACCAGTCGTAGTTGAATCTGTTTCTGATCTCTTGCAACTGGCCCCCTTGGGGAAACTGAGACAGAAACATCAGCACAGTACCTCTGCATGGAAAGGGAGAATGTTCCACAAGATCAGTCGTGCTGGGTAGGGGAGGGGGCATGTTCAAGGACAACAGAGCTTCAGTGAGCGTTATGTGAAATCATAACAAGAATAAATACATCTTTTCGAGAAAGTCTGAATTACAGGAAAACACGGGGTGGGGGGAGCACCCAATGACCTGCACGACGATGATGTGGCGAAATGCAATTTTATTGACGCGGAGACTATTCCTGCGAGGCCTGGAGTTGATTTCCATGCCCACGTACCTGATTCTGGGCCGGGAAGGGAGGACCAGTGAGCATCTTAGTCATTCATAGGTGGAAATCAGCCACTGCGCAGTGAAGCCAAGAGGCTGGGCGCAGGGTGAGAGCCCATGTAAAGGACCCCCTAATCCCACAGCCCCGGGAGGCAAGAAACCAGCCCTACATGCCTCAAAAAACAAACAAACAAAAAAAGAAATCAGACACAGCATTATTTATTTGGCACGCAAGAGAGTTGAGGTACTGGCTGAGGTTAGCTTTGTTTGGACTACTCATAATTAATGTAGTGAAGTCCTCATGAGATTGTAGTGCCTTTCAATTTTCCCAGTTTTTCAGATTTGAAGAGCTTCCTTAGATAGTTACATCTATTTTTTCCCCCAAGTAATTTTTTCTGTTGCAAAGATTTTAAGGGTCTGGTCCTTGGGAAGCTGGTACAGCTGATTTTTCTTTAATTGCTTGGTTTGAGGGCTGTAGCACCTTCATTAAAAAAAAAATCTTCAAAAGAGTCCCTCAGTTCCTATTTCCTTATCTAACCATTTTCAGTCGAAAATCTTCTTAAAAAAACAGATTTGCTGCAACACTGGGAACATGGGATCATCTCGGGATGATGTGAGAAGGCAGGCTGTCCAGACAGCAGGCTGGGATGTGGAAGAGGCGGGTCAGAACCCACAGCGAGGCCAAGGGACCAGTGCCCGGTGCCTGCTGGGGACCACGGGAGAGGAGGGACCCACACTGCCCTTATCAGGGACCACTTCCCCCAGTGTTCCGTGCGTTCTAGCTTTCTGCATGCAAATGAGCTCGTTCACTTTTCCTTCCACTTGCATGTGCAGCTAACGACCGCCATCTAGACAGTTCTCCCACATTCTTCCCACCACCGGTGCGGAATCTGAAAGCACGCGTCTCGCTGAAGCTCAGACTCCACTCCCGGTGCTCTTCTCCCCTGATGGCTTGTGCCAGGTTTTGTAGATACGTGTGTGTGCCCTCTCCCAAGAACTCTTTGGCAGGGATCTTGTCTTAACCATCTGTGGAACCCAAGTGCCTGGCTGTCGGTCTCATCATTAGTAGGCACTCAGTAAACACTTGCTGAATAAATGCTTTCAGTGTCCGGTCCAACTGGACCCTGTTTTCTAACCTGCAGGACGCAGGTCAACCACTGATCTGTTTATTATTGTTTTGTGGCTGATAGAACGCCCTTTTTCTTTTTCTAATTTTTAATGATTATTTGAGAAAGAAAGAGAGAGAGACAGACAGCGCACGAGCAGGGGAAGGGCAGAGAGCGGGACACAGAATCCAAAGCAGGCTCCAGACTCTGAGCTGTCAGCACAGAGCCCAACGCGGGGCTCAAACTCACAAACAGTGAGATCATGACCTGAGCCGAAGTCGGACGCTCAGCCGACTGGGCCACCCAGGCGCCCCAGAAGCCCTTTCCTGACAGCACTCCAATGATCGTCCGTGTGGAATGTTAAATCTGCATTTTGAATCAGAAACCAGGTCTTTGCCTGTGAGGACTCTGACCCGAGCTCCACTGAAGCTCTTCTGAAGTTGAAAGCTGTCCCCAAATGAAAGGCCCACACCCAGTGGAAGCCTACCACCCCCCACACCACTGCTGACAAAGTCAAGGTGGGCAAACGCCTTCAGAGCAGGCATAGCCCCCTGTGGAGCCTAAACAAAGGTGTCAGTATCGACTCATCTCCAGTGTCTGCTTTAAAAGCCCTTTGCCCTTCACCGCCAGCTTCTGCCTTGCTGTCCCCTCTTAAGTAGAAAGAAAACCAGAAACTAGGTAACACCTTTTACTTTCAAAGAATGTACTGGAGGCAAAGTTTCACCAATAAAATATGACACAAAAAGCAAGTTATTATGATGTATTTCTCTGAAGTCTCATGCCTTCTGGGTCACCGACTAGACATTCCATTTTAAGTCAATGAGACCGAGGATGGGAAGCAAATGTGGGCTTGGAAATTCACAAAGTACCACACAGGGCGTCCATAAGGAGGCATCTGTGATGTCCAAAACTCAGGAACTCCCCATTTTGCTTAATTGTACGAGGTCTTCGTAAGCTGCTTGTCCTCTACAGATTGTGTTCTAGCAGATTCTCCACAACCACGGTCTGATTTTTACTACCACGGCTCAGGGGTCCACAGAGCAGAGCTCTCAGCCATACGACTGGTTCCTCAGTGCCAGGACAGGAGACGGACAGTCCTTTAGCCTGGAGAACAACTCTGGTTCCTCAGTGCCAGGGCAGGAGACGGACAGTCCTTTAAGCTGGAGACGGCCTCAAGACTTAGAAGCATCCAGAGGGAAAGCCAATCAAACACTCATTTCATTTCCAATTGAACATCTCCTGGGGGCAAACACTGTACTACTGGTGGTCGAGGTGATGTGTGCAGGGAAGCCAAGTGTGCACAGAGAACTATTATCCATTTCTTCCTTCAGCAGACATTTCCTCGCCTACCTCTGTTCTTAATTCTGGGCCGAGAAACAAAGAGGAAAGAGATGTTGTGGTCCTGTCCTATATCCCTCTCCAGATGAGGGGCGGAGGCAGATGTGTGGAGGCAGGGCTGGGGCACGTGGCAGGGATATTCTTGTGTACGTGGGGCACAGGGCTGGGAGGGCACCATTTTGCAGGAGGGGAGGGTATACGTGCAATGCTTTATGGGCAAGAGGGTACTTCAGCTGAATCCTGAAAAGTGTGCAGTATTCATGGAGCAGGATGGGATGGGATGTGGGAGGGAATGTTCTGGAAACACAGAGAGGCAGGGAGGTCGAACAGCTCTGCAGGAAAGTAGGAGATGAGCCCGTAAGCAAGGACAAGTCACCGGGAGCCTCACTGATAAGGAGCAGCCCCCACCTATTCTCTGCTCAGAGGGTGGGGTTTTCTTTGTGAGTCACTGGTCTGTTGTCCTCAGGGCAGAAGGTCAATCTAGGCACTTAGTAACTGTTTCCTCCCTTGGATTGAAAATCCAAAGGACTGAGGGACTGAGTTATCACTTTCTGCTCTTCCCTTTCCTTAATCCTTTCTCCCCTGACGTCTGCATGAAGAGTGGACTACAACCTGGCAGAGCTGACTGGATGATGATGAGGACACCCCCAAACTAAAGGGCCCGCCGGCTCTTTCCAAGCAGACAGTGTTGTTTTCAGAAAAGCCTAAGGACTGAGTGCAAAGCATCGATCTAGAGATGTAAAGAGATCTTAACAGACTTCTGGAGAGCTTCTACTCATGATTCAATAAGGTGAGTTCCACTGGGACCATTCATTCATTTTTTAAAAAAACATTTATTTATTTTTGAGAGAGACAAGGGTGAACGGGGGCGGGGCAGAGAGAGAGGGAGACACAGAATCTGAAGCAGGCTCCAGGCTCCGAGCTGTCAGCACAGAGTCCGACGCGGGGCTGGAACTCACAAACTGTGAGATCCTGACCTGAGCTGAAGTCCAACGCTTAACTGACTGAGCCACCCGGGTGCCCCCGTTCATTCATTTTTTAACAAGGAAATTCTGACAGTGTCTGTGGAGGCTCCGACCCCCGCCTGCACCCAGGGAGCACCTTGCTTAGCAACCAAGACAAACTGACACACAAACGCAGAGTGTCCTCTGAAAGCAGTGGCCACTGGGTCCTCGAGGAAAATGAAAGTCACAGTAACACAAAAGCAGTCGCCACTGAGCTGGCCACTCACAACGTCACTGTCCACCTCGACCCCTCTCTCCGGCCCATGTCTCTGGCAGCTGGTCTCTGCTGACTGTTGGGACCATCTGGTGCTTCAAGGCCACAAACAAAACGAAACAGAAAGCCAGAAGCTGACAAGCGCGCTGCAGACGAGTGCGAATACTTCAACAACAAATAAAAAGCAGGATTTTAGAACCCTGCAGTGGGCACAGTTGGAAGACAGCCATGGATACTTGGGGGAGCCGGTGAGTTACGCCGGCTCACAGTGAAGTGGACGATAACCTAGAAAGAAGGATGGCGTGAGGGGTGCTTTGAAAAAGCCTGATTGGAGTATCAAGTCCAGTACAGGAGGCCCCTGTGAAAACTGGAGCAGCCCTCACACGTCTTTGCTCAAACCGTCCTCTTTATAATCCGGAAGGATCCCCTCGATCATGCTGCAGACATCACCGTGTAAACTCAAGAAGGGTTCTACTGTATACATTTAATGGTTTTGGGTTTGTTTTTTTTTTTTGAAAAAAAGTTACAACTCCTCAAATCAATACTTCTCTGTTTTAAGAATTCACAGGTAGGTGAAATTATATCCTACATGTTATTATTAGTCAAGAGATAAAATGACGAAACTTCTGTTTATAATTTTTAGTATTGTTTCTCAAGATCAGGTTCTAACCAAATCCCCTCTTGCCTCACCATACTTTGAAATTTTGGTCCTCCTTTTTGTTTTATGTTTATTTATTTGTTTTGAGAGAGAGAGCAGAGAAGGGACACGGACACACACACACACACACACACACACATAGAACCTGAAGCAGGCTCCAGGCTCTGGGCCGTCAGCACAGAGCCCGATGTGGGGCTCGAACTACTGAACCATGAGATCATGACCTGAGCCGAAGTCAGATGCTTAATGACTGAGCCACCCAGGTGCCCATCCCCATTTTAAAAAAAGGTTTATTTATTTATTTTGAGAGAGAGCTTGAGCGGGGGAGGGGCAGAGAGAGAGGAGAGAGAGAATCCCCAAGCAGGCTCTGTGCTGTCAGGGCAGAACCTGATGCAGGGCTTGAACCTAGGAACCATGAGATCATGACCTGAGAGGAAGTCTGACACTAAGCCAACTGAACCACCCAGGCGCCCCTTCCTCATTTTAAGTGGATTAATTTTAAGTGGCCTCTTGGAGGTATATTTCTGCAGGATTCCATAGGACTGACTGCCCGCATGGAGTTTCAAACGGGGCGTGACAGCTGCCCTGACAGGTGTGAACGGGAGCCTAGGAGCATCAGGGAGAGGTGACCTGCAAGGGCTGGTCAGGGAGGCCTTCCCCACCTCAGTGCTGAGGACTCGGGAGGCCTGTTGGTTGGTGGAAATAGAAACTCGATCAATTCTGGAGATACAGGATCTGGTCTTCACATCCAACCCGACCTGGCTTTCCAATATTAGGGTCTATTTCCAAAAGCACAATGTGATTCTAGGGAACATAAGGTTCACTTATCCTTTGAAAGAGGCCGGGATAAAGAAACAAGAAAGGGGCTGGGATGTTTTAATTTTATAACGTGGCGGAACTAGTAAAGCTCTCAAGGTTTCAGGAGAGCGAGATGGCTCAGTGGTCCAGCCCCAGCATCGGGCAGACCAGCGTCTGGCTCCTGCCTCCCACTCACTGCTCTGACTCAGAGCAGTTACTCACCTTCTCTAATCCTCCTGAGAACTGAGGAAAACAGTTACTACCCACCTCCTGGGACTGACATGAGGATTAATCGGTGACAACGTACACAGGGCACCAGCTCAGAACGCACGAGGCATTCAACTAGTATTTGACTGAGTCTTGTAAGATTCCAACAGTAACAACAATCACTTCCCCCCATGGGGGGGTCGGGGCTGTTCACAAGGACAACACGTGCCGATGGAGATGCTTTCCTCATCTACCTCTTCTTGTCTCCTTCCTTATTAAAATTTTACTTATGGATACAATTAAAAAGCACACAGAAGGCTCTCTAAAATCATACTACAAAGACCCTAAATTAATTTATAAGCCCCAAGACTCTTACTGGCATATTGGTAAGAACAGTGTATTCCAGGCTAAGGCTGGGGGTATATACAACTGGGTGCGATTTCTGGCATGCCCGCTGTCTCCCCATTCAAGACAACAGTTCGCAATATGAGGGGCGAGGGGGTCGCTATCATGGGGATGGAGTTACAAAAGAGAGTCAGGTGCAGACGCAAGTGTTAATTTACAACACAGCCCACACGTCACCCTGACACACCAAAATACTCTACCGTGAGGACCTTGGTGAGAGACTCCGGCCGGTTCGAGCCAACCTTGACCAGTCCCAGTATGTGTTGACCCTTTCCTCCAAGGAAACTCAGTGACAAGAATTTCACCATGACGAAGGGTAGGAGAAAATAATCCCTTAAAAATGACGCGGGTTGACCAAATCGGTGACTGGATTATTCAGTAATTTCACCTTTGTGGAGCAACTCACAGACCCTGAGAATCAAACTGTTTTTGTTTTTCAAAGTCACCAAGCAGCCAACGTACCACATGAGGCCCAAGCACCAGATGCTCATGGGCCTTCTTCACCAGGGCTGGGAACTGTGTCCCCCTCAAATTCATACACTGAGACTCGAGCACCCAGTGGGATAGCAAGAGGAGATGGGGCCTTTGAGAGGTAATTAGGTCACGAGGATGGAGCTCTCCTGATGGGATTAGTGCCCTTACAAGAAGAGACACAGAAGAGCCTGCTTCCTCTCTCTGTTCCCCACTGTGTGAGAACACACCAAGAACGCGGCCGTGTGCAAATCAGGAAGAAGGTCTACACCAGCAGCTGATCATGCAGGCACTCTGACTGCATATTTCCCAAGTTCCAGAACTGTGAGAAATAAATATGTTTGGTTTTTTAAAAAATGTTGATTTTGAGAGAGAGAGAGGGAGGGAAGGACCATGCATACACAAGGCAGAGAGAGAGGGAGAGAGAGAATCTGTGCTGTCAGCACAGAGCCCAATGGGGGGGCTTGACATCACGAGAACTGTGAGATGATGACCTGAGCTGAAATCAAGAGTCGGACACCCAACCAACCGAGCCACATAGGCACCCCAATTTCTGTTGTTGAAGCCGCCCAGTGTGTGGTGTCTTTCTTACACAGCAGCCCAAACTAAGACAACCAGACACCTTTCACTAAGTACCTATTGACTCTCATTTTAAAATACAACTTTAGGGGCACCTGGGTGGCTCAGTAGGTTAAGCCTCCAACTTCGGCTCAGGTCATGATCTCATGGTTCATGGATTTCAGCCCCGTGTCAGGTTCTGTGCTGACAGCTCAGAGTCTGGAACCTGCTTGTGATTCTGTGTTTCCCTCGCTCTCTGCCCCTCCCCCACTCGTGTTCTGTCTCTCTCTCAAAAACAAACATTAAAATTTTTTTAAAATATAATTTTAACAAGCTCTGAGCAATCACGCCTCTATTTAAAAATGTCAGTGGTTCCTGCTTGTGTATATAATAAATCCTGGAGTCTATCTTGGCACTTAAGGCACTCCAAGGTTTGGCCTTAATTTCACCACTTTTTCCCCTTCCAGTCATTATCTCTACCATCGAGTCAACTGAGCAATTTTCTGCTTCCCATATATAACCTGTGTGTTTTTGCACAGTGCCCTGGTTCACGCTCTTGTCTACATGTCCATGAGCCTCCAAAGGCTCATTGCCAATGTCACTTCTTTAGTGAGATCTTTCCTATTCTCTTCGGTGAGCGGAAGCCCTCTCCTATGAGAATTGCTGGTGTTTTACTGGTGCCATTCTTACATACGTCAGTTTCTCCTTTATGTTTTATTGAAATGCTATAGGATGGTTTGATTATAATACTTCAATAAGCACTATGAAGGCAGAGTTTGATTATTTTGGGGGGGAGAGAGAGAGAGAGAGAGAGAGAGAGAATATGACCATGCATGTGAGCAGGAGAGGAGCATACAGCAAGGAAGAGAGAATCACAAGCAGGCTTCATGCCAATACAGACCCCGACTTGGAGCTCAATCACAACCGTGAGCCGAAATCATGAGTTGGACACTTAACTGACTGAGGCACCCAGCATGAGATTATTTTTCTTTTCCAAGGGCCAAATACAAGGTTCTCCATCAAATATACAACAGGAGTTCAATAAATATGTTGAACACAGGGAAGCACGCACAGGCATCAACCCTTTTAAGCCAGAGGAGCAAGAAAACACAAAATACGTTGATACACAGAGTTGGTCCTGAACCCATGTGGCACGGCACTAATGTGCTCACACAGTGTCAGTACCCAAGTGCAGATCAGGGTTCTGTTCATTCATCCTTGATCACGGTCTGTTTGCTTGTCAGACATTGCTTGCAAATCACACGTCCTCGTGTGAACAGAACAGTATTGCGGACATGAGAGCTCTCAAAGGTAGCATTTCATACAGACCAGGATCAAGCACTTGGCCGTTCAACTCCTTACCAGCCTGAGCACTCTGGTCCTATCTGGAATTTCAAAGGTGTGGCTGCCTGTGGCAGGCTATGGCAGGCACGTACGTACTTTTGGCAAACTTCTGCTTCAGGGACTGTGTGGGGTTTCTCTAGTTCCAGCATCCCTGAATAGTTTTGTTTCTTTTTTTTTTTTTGCTACGCATCTTGGTTTACCCAGCTTTATCCCCTTTCTCAAATAAACATACATTGTTTTCCTCACTGATTTAAGTTGTTTTAAATTAACCCTGCTCCACGTTAGAGTTATAAAAAAGAAACCAATATATGATTAGGTTTTCTTGCTCCGAGACATGTTTGTGCTTTTGAAAATTGAAACTGGTTAAGAAATCCGTAATTATTCACTCTCAATTCAAAATATATTATCAATGCACATTTCTGTTTCCTTAATGTGGTGAAGTAGGAAAGTTAGCACAGGCATTGGAGAGGCATAATTATGTCATTAAAATGATAATAGCCTGGGCCTAATGAAGTGTTTTATATACACATTTATAATGGATTCAATTAATACCAACGGAACATTTTGAGATAACTGTCGGTTAAAATATTCTAACCATTTTTATTCTCTCTTTTTCCGTGGGGATGGTGTGCTCCCAGCCCCAGCCCCAAGCCCACACGTTACGGCTGTAAGGTGAAGACCTGGGCCACCTTGGAGCTCAGAGACAGCCTTGCAAAGCAGCTGTCTCCTCAAAGAGAGGCATTCTCACTGTCGGCAAGTAATTCATTTTATTACCATGTAAAGGGCCTCCAGCTTCTGAAGCCACGGACTCAAAGGCAAAAACAAAAAAACAAAAACAAAAAAAAAAACAAATGAAAACAAAAAGCTGAATTAACTATTAACCAGTGTCATTATTGTAAGTTGAGATAACTTACCAGCTGATAAAGCCAATCTGGAAACACAGGTTATCTGTTACCCTTTGAAAGGGCCTCACTCTGTGTGTTTGAAATGCATTACAATTTGTGATGGACAAATGAGGGAGTCAGCCTCTCATCTCCCCATCGGGGGGGCCTGCACTTTCCTTCCCAGACCTCCGGACCTGAGTTCCGTAAGAGGAAAAACCAGTCACTTATAGTTTATACGAGGCGATGCAGCCAAGAGCACACTGTTTGCTGTAATAACACATTACCTACTAAGAAGAGTGGCAGCTGCCGTTTTCGGAAGGCTTACTATGTGCCAGGCCCTGTTCAGGGCACATTAGGCCCATTACCTCGTCTAGCAAAGCAGTTCCTAACATGCAAGGCACTAAGCTTACTCACTGTCATTAGCATCGAGAAGGCAAAAGACAGCACAGAGAACAAAAGGGGAGGCCACAGTACCCAGGGTAAGTCGTTCATGAGAACACGACGCTGATGGAGAGGAAGCAGAGAGGCCAGCATCCTTCTACGTGATCGAATGGCCTTCTCTCTCTATAGGTCATCCGGAACTCCCAAGCAATGGGCGGACCTGGCTGCGGTCCCCCCCGCCCCCCGGGGAATGCCCACTCTCCTGGTCTCTCCTGCTCTGTTCCTATACTCTGAGCATGGAGGGAAGCGCAGAGAATTTACAGTCTCACAGCACTGGGGTTAGAACACCGAGAGCCAACAGGCAAACATCACTCTGAAGCCCTGGGATCCACCTACCTCTTCTTCGTGACACTCGAACTGGTACATCCAAAAATTCTCCATCTCTCCGGGTGCTATTTGGGCAGCCGGGCCAGCCCTGGTGCCTCTGCTTGTGAGCTGGGGCTAACTCCTGACCTCAGGGCCCGTCTGGTGGATCGGCTCCAGCGGTGTTAGATGCCCAAGTCGATAACGCAACTTGTAACAGGAGATGTGACCACCTCCCGGGGTGTCCAACTCACCCACATTAACCCCTGGGTGCCTGAAAGGCCCCCGCCGGCGGTGGTGCGTCACTGGCCGAGCGCTGTCACCTGATGTTTGCGAGAAGGGGCCGGCCTACCCTGCTGGCAGTGCCGCCTACTATTTCTGGGGAAAATAAACTCGGTTCTGAGGTGTAACCAGAAACTTTCACACACTCTAAACTCTGCTACGTTTATAGAACCTGCAAAAAAGCACGCAGCCCATGTGCAAAGGAGGGGTGGAAGGTGGGAAAAGGGGGCTCTCTTGGAGCCTGCATCAGAATGCACCCGGCCACGCGGTACCACGCGGGGCCTGTGCCTCTGGGGGCCAGGACGCTGGAAGCGGACCCTCGCCGCTCGGGATGTTTGCCACATGTCTCCAATATCCTTGCGCTGAATTCAGAGTAAGGGGGTTGTGGCAGGCTAACCATACAAACACAACAAAGAAAGCTTCCCCCAGGGCCAGCATGGTTTCACCCAAACCAACAGGTAATCCCCAGTCAGGCTTGAGAGCTGGGCCATGTCCACTGGCCCTCGGCAGAAGAGAGGAAGGTCAAGACAAATGCAGGTGGAAATGAACGGGAGGAAGCTCGTGGAAACAGGAGGGCAGGGTGGTTCTGAAGGCTGAAGACAGGCTGAGGACACAGACCTCCCAGCGCCAATCACCTCGTAACAAGCCATGGCAATGGGGAAGGACATGGGTGCAAGAAAGATGAAGGGAACAGAACATCCAAGAAACTCGGCCTAAAGGATGGCTTCAGCCTTCCTTCTCAGCAAACCCTTTATCACATATGCTGACAAGTCTTTCTCTGAGTTTACCTGATTAGTTAGTGAGTTGTGATAGGGTCAAAAGGTAGAAAAGAGAGAAGCCAAGGACCTGAACAATTCACAGCTGAAAAGTCCACCCATTCTGTGGTTTCCTGAGCTGTGGACAACTCTGGAGGCCAGAGTGAGAAATAGGGTGCCCTTCTCTCTCCCTTTTGCCGTGTTTCTGCCCATGCCTGTTGGCAGTCAGACTGCGCCTACCATAATCCAGGCAGGTGTGATGCAATGCCTATAGCTTTCGGTCAAGAAAGCCCCTTTCAAAATGGTAGGCAGGGCAGGAGCCCATTCATAGCACTGGGCATCTCTCAAATGCTTTCTTCTTTCCATTAACTATTTATTTTTTTATGTCTTTATTTTGAGAGAGACAGAGAATGAGTGGAGGAGGGGCAGAGAGCGGAGACGCAGAATCTGAAGCAGGCTCTAGGCTCTGAGCTGTCAGCACCGAGCCCGACGCGGGGCTCAAACCCACGGACTGTGAGATCATGACCTGAGCCGAAGTCGGACACCTAACCAACTGAGCCACCCAAGCGCCACTCCATTAACTATTTAAAAGATAGAAAATCTCTGGGCGTTGATTCTCAAGTGTCCAAATTGAAGACTCCCTACCTGTGGACTTTCCCCAACTCATGGGAGAAGCCATTTCCCCCACGATCATTCTTCAACATTGCTTTGGTTTGAATTCGTGAACCACTGAGGGCACGCTAAAGTCATTACGATCTTTGCCGCTGCTGTGGAAAGCTAATAATATGTTCAGTTATTAACCAGAGAACCGCCAGCACACATGAGACTCAAAATCAGACAAACTATGAAGCAAACCCCTAGGCCTTCTGGAAAGTTACAGAAAATGTCTATTGTCTAGTGTCCTGTTGGCACAACAGAATTCAGAATTCTTTCCCTGGCGCTCTTATTTTCATTCTTTCCTTCCTTTAATGTTCAACCGGCACCTGAAACCTACTTAATTATTCACCACTGCCTCCTCCAGACCCCATCAATAATGGATAACACCTGTGATGGAAAACGACCCGCTGCAAGGTTCTGGTTAAGACGGGGGCATAAAGAATCGATCCATGCTCCACACCTGAGGGAGAAGTCCAGGCCACAAGATGAGAGCCGGCCTCAAGGGCTGTTCCCTCCTGCATGGGTCTGTTAGCCCAAGGAGACCTTCGACTCTGTGCCTCTCAGCCTTGTCTGCATCATGGCATACAGAAGTGATAAATTCATACAACCCACTGGGTCACCTCGGGTGCAGCGCCCAGATCAGGCTTCCAGAGTGGAAGGCGACATGCCCGACGGCCCAGGTCACCCCCAAGCCCAAAGTTCAGTGGGATCATCAGGACACTGATGGAAAAGCTCTGCCCTGAGGCGCCTGGGGGGCTCAGTCGGTTGAGCATCTGACTTCAGCTCAGGTCATGATCTCCTAGTTTGTGGGTTCGATCCCTGCATCAGGTTCTGTACTGACAGCTTGGAGCCTGCTTTGGATTCTCTGTCTCCATCTCTCTCTGCCCCTCCCTTGTTCATACTCTGTCTCTGTGTCTCTCTCAAAAATAAACACTACCAAAATATTTTTAAAAGCTTCTGTTCTAACTTATGAAGGAGGCTTTACAACAAATTCCTTTGACCCTGGGGGACCCTTGAGACTAAGGTCAAAATCCTCTGCTTGTGATTGCTTCAGGACAATCTCTCCTGTGCCCCACTTCCACAGGCTCCCCTGAGGCCCAGCTCCCCTGACATGGCTGCCTGGCTCACCTCTGTGCTGGCCCACACACCCATGCCCCTTCACAGCACCTGGGCTTCATGCTCTTTGGGCCACTTCAGGATCGGTAGATCTGCCTATTCTCAGCCACACAACACAACAGACACAACAGATACAGCCTCCGTGGGGGGAATGGCTGACAAGGTCAGCTGGGGGTGGACAAGCCACTGCTGAGTCCTCAGGTTTGAAGTCCACCATTCCTTTGTTGGCACGTGACAGACACCAAATGTGGTAGGCAGACTTCTCAGATGGCCCCGTGAGCCCCATCTCCTGGCGTGCAGACCCTGTGTAAGCCCCTCCCTAGGGAGGGAGCGTGGGCTAGTGACTTAGTCTAAGCACTAAAATACAACACTCTGAGTGCGTTATGACAGACTGTGACATCTACCTTGTTATCAGCCTCTATGTCCTTCTTATCTTGCTTGCTTTATTAAGTAAGTTGCCAAGCAGGAGAATGTCCAAGGGGCACCGAGGACGCCTCTGGCCAGCAGTCCACTGGGAACTGAGGCCTGGAGTCCAACAGCCCCTTGAGGAGCAAATGACCTTAGGAACAGGTCTCTCCCCAATAGAGCCTGAAGGCTACCGCAGGCCAGTGACACTTGACTACAGCCTCCGAGAGGCCCTAAAGCAGAGGACCAGCTAAACCAGGCCAGATTCCTAATCGCAGATGCTGTGAGATGATCACTGGGGCTTGTTTTAGGTCAGTGTTTCGGGGCAATTTGTTACTGAGCAGGATATAGCTGAGACACTATGTAAGCCTTCAGATGAAAGCATCAGGAGCAGAGGAGGCTTGGAGGGGCTGACTGGGGGCACACGGAAGGACTAGCCTAGAGTGGCTCATAGCCTCTGCATAGGCAGGGTCTATGTCTATTCTAGGCAGAGCCCGCATCTCAGGTGCTGCTATATCCCTGGTGTCTTGCACAGTGCCTGACCCACAGGAGAAACTTGAAGATATTTACTCAATGAGACGATGAGAAATCATGAGACAGACTTGCAGTCACTGACCAGGGCTAGTGGCTGCGACTCACTCCAGTTCGCCAAGAAAATGAAGAAGAATAGTGTAGTTTTGCGGCCAGGCCCTGTTTCTTATTCACAGACGATGCCTTGTGTGTAGCTGGTGCTTAATTACACCCAAAAGTGTTAGCAGGGGAACTACTGTAACAACTCAACGCAATCACTGTATGGTACTTGGCATGGCAGATGGCCGGGGACATTTGTTCCTTTGACATCACCCGCATCAGGAAAGCTTCCTATCAGGAAGGTCTTCTTGGTGAAATATACGGGGGCCCATCTTTGCTCTCCTGGTAGCAGATCCTTTGTTCTAAGGTTACACTTCTGGATAATCGTCTGGGATGTTGACCTAGAGGGTCTGCCAGCCCCCCCTGCTTTTTTTTGAACATAAAAAAATGAACAAAGTTGGTTTTAACAATACACTGGGATGAACACCCTTCCAAGGCAGGCCAGGAGGATACTCTGGGATAAGGAGGCTTACAGTCTAGTCTTTTCCAGGACACAAATGGGAACAGAACAGAGCTAACTACTCCAGGACAACGTTCCCCTAGACCCCTCCCCATCACAGCTCCCTCCCTTACATGCCAAGAATACATCTTTTCCAGCCCGGGATTGATCCACTTGGGGGGAAATCAGGCCTTCGGCGAACATCTATCCATCCTAAAGCCTGTCTACTTAACTTCAGATCCCACCTCAACTCCATCCCTTGCTACCCAGATCCTGGAAAAACTATGACTGGCCCCAACTCCCTGAGGAGGTGTGGATCAGCGAGAGGCGACCTCTCAGTTCAAATACCTTAACAGGAACCCTTCTCAAAAACAGACTCCTTCAGCGGCGGAACAACTGTTTCATCTGCCCTTGTATGTTTGAGAATACAACTGCAAGGTCACCTGGATAAGATGCTGCTAACAAGTCTTAATGAATTAGCATGTGCACTTGACCTTGGTCAATAGTTTCCTAGCAACAGTCAAAAAAAAAAAAATCCACTAAGGCTGATGCTGATTTCAAGGCACGAGGAGAGGGAGAGAGGACAGGAGGAGGTGACTCAAGGCAATCAAGGCCGAGATGAAGCCTGGACACCTCTCCACACTCACTCCATCATCTTTCTCAATATTAAAGAAAAAAAAAAGTGGGCACCAAAGGGCCCATGATCAGGGCAGGTGTTAACATCGAGTCCTCACTTCCCAGGATTTGGGCATTATTTCCTTCTTGGCAGGAGAGTGGCTGGTTTCTAAGTAGTGTGAGTGCTCAAATGTCTTCCTGCCTCAACATACTTTCTCCAATCAGCCTCTGGAATGGAGGATGCCAATAAAAGGCAAATGTTATCTGAACGGGGTGGTGCATGTTGCCATTATCACTAATCGGCAGTTCAGTGGGACTTAATCAGACAGCCCCGGAAAACGAGGCTGACCATACAGTGCGGCCGCGGGTGGAAGTGGGGACTCCGGTCACTGCGGTGGCCGACCAGGATGGGCAGCACAGCGAGGGCTCACGCGGGCTCCGAGCACAGTGGGGAAGCAAATGGAAACACGAGCACATAGAAGGTGGAGGCGGGGTGCTATAGATGACTCCCTCTAATTCCCAGTTTGCCAATGGCCAACTCTGAATGTTTAGTGAGCTCTGACCTACTAAGGCAACGAATGCACCACACTTGTGATTCTCAAATCACATTTCTGCAAGGGACTCTGTGTCTGGGAAATCACATTCTCTCATGGGTCACCCCGGGGAATAACTCTAACATTTTACTGACGAGGAAACTGTAGCTTGAGGAAGAAAGCAGCCGAAGGTAACCACAGCAGGTCAACTGCAAGATTTACATGTAATGAACACTTACTGGGCATCCACTCTGTGCTCTGAACACAAGACAAGGACATGACACTGTGCCTTCAGCTGACTGAGAGCGAATTAGAGAGGCAACAGGCTCACGTGTGCGAGACAGGAGAAAGTAAGATCATAAAGAATTAACTGGTGTTAAACCACCAGTTTAAGTTGGTGGTTACCGATTCGGAGCGGGCCTCAGAAATACTGATCCAACACCCAAGATCCAGAGATTCTACTCAGGAAGCTTGGAATCTTGGGAATCATCTATTTAGAGAGTGGGGCCTTGGCTCCACTGCATGGGACTGTGGTCTGGACAGAAGGGAGAGCCTGTGTGGTAGGATGTGTGGCATGGGAGCAAGTGTGGGTAAACAGGAGTAGATTTGGAATTTGTAACTACCAGGTCAATGAGTGAGGTGTGCCCGGGTGGTGGGGGACAGGAATCCTTACATGCCAAAGGAGCCATGTGGTCTCGGTCCAGTGGGGTCTGTCCGGTCATGCCTGGAATTTACACTAAGAAATTACTTCCTGGGGGAATCTCTTTGTCTTTGCCCAAGACAAAGGGAATCAGATATCCAGGCTGATTTGCCCTCTAAAGTTCTGTGAAATGTGTCAAATTGGCACACTGGCAGGCTGAGGCCCCTGGGTCACATAATCCAGAGATATTTAAGCTACTCTGTCTAGAAAACTGAAGCCAAAATGTCCAGCTCTGCTCTGAATCTTCTTCTATCCATTACTATTCTTCAAAAAAGTTTTTTTAAATGTTTATTTTTGAGAGACAATGAGAGATAGACCACGAGCAGGGGAGGGGCAGACAGAGAAGGTAGACAGAGAATCTGAGGCAGGCTCCAGGCTCTGAGCTGTCAGCACAGAGCCCGACATGGGGCTCAAACCCACAAACCGTGAGATCACGACCTGAGCCAAAGTTGGACGCTTAGCCGACTGAGCCTCCCAGGTGCCCCCAATCCACTACGATTCTTATTAAGTTTTTGGTGTCCCACTGGCAGGGCCTGACCGACTAAAGAAATCGACAAGGCACGCTGAGCACACAGTCGAGTGTCTGTTATCCCAACACCCTCTCTATGGCTATTCTCAAGAATGTGGCCACTGAAAACTGTGTTTCAAAGCAAGTGGGTTGAGAGACTGCATTCTGTATTAAGAACATGCTGACAGCCTTGTAATGGGAGTGGGTCTCACTTGGCAGAGGATCGTGTCTATAGATAAATCACGTTTCATAATTCCCCAGGACTGCATGGGCCCGGGTTTAATTGGGTTACCGCGGAATTCAATTATCCATGATATATCTGTTCCTCTCCCTGCACCTTCCCTTCCTCCCCTCTACGGCCCCAATCCGCTTATCAGAAAACATCGAGAGAGCACACAGCTGGGGGAGCTAACAATTTTTCTAAAGACTCCTGCGAAGTTTCCTGAGCCCCAATTTATTAAGCGATCAAGTCAGACACACCAACTGTGGCCCTGTGCACTGAGTTTCGATCTGGAAAGTGAGAACAGATTTGTCTCTGGCTAAATCATCCATTTCCTTCCTGGGCGCATTCCTCGTATTCCCTAGCGCAGTGTCACATATGCACTGGCTAGTGAGACGAGCCGTGAAGAAGCTGAGAAAGAGTCCTCCTGGGAGCGGGGTTTGAGCGAAGAGGAAAGATTAGAGGCTGGGGGTTAAAAAAACCCATCTTCCCATCACTTAATTTCATTCCACAGAGCACAAAGTCTGACTGGAGACCGTGCCTTCTGCTGCGCGGATCACCAGGCGAGGGGTTTGCCCCAGTCATTCCGACACGGCCAATGGCCTGCGGTCAGTGGGGAGACACTTGCTCAGCCCTGTAGACAGGGCCTCCCTGGGGCAGTGCAACTCTAAATGTGAGTTAAATAATCAGAGACAAGGCTTCAAATCCAGGGGGAGAGAGCAAAAGTATGTACTCTCCTACTCCCTTGTTTTTTCATGATTGAAATTAATTATTTGCGCACCCAAAGGGATTTCAAGGTCAAGCCTTTTCATTCTCAAGTTTGTAAAGTAAGATCTTTACCGCTCTCAAAAAAAATTACCCTGGTCAGTTCAGGTCCTCACAGTCCACGGAAAAATGACTCACTTTTTTTTGCTACTGACAACTGAGTTCTGTTACTTAGAGCATTACTTCCCCCTGGCAGGGACAGGACAATCTGCTGCTGGTCCTAAGGCAGGGCCTTGCAGAACGGGCCGCGGAATGTACACTAGTCAAGGAAGGCATCTTGAACATGTTTCACTTTTAAGGTACAAACCATTAACCTAGAGGCACTTGGGTGGCTCAGTTGGTTAAGCCTCTGAGTCTTGATTTTGGCTCAGGTCATGATCTCATGGTTCCTGGGATGGAGCCACACATCGGGCTCTGCACTCGAGCCTGCTTGGGATTCTCTCTCTCCCTCTCTCTCTGCCCCTGCCCCGCTTGTGCTCTCTCTCTAAATAAAACAAACAACAAACAAAAAGCCCATTAACCTAAATAAGTACACAGACCCGAGGAGGAATCAGTGCATCCACATCTGACCTTGGCCAGCGCTGTTCCCACGGCGGTGATTAGTACCGCTGCTGCGCTCCCTCCCAGACATGCCCAGTGGTTTCCAGACTCTACGCCCATTATCCAGCCCATAGCGCCTCAGCTCTTCAAACTTTTCATCGTCGAGGTGCAAATCCACTTCCTAATTAGTGTTCTTCGACCTTAAGGAGCACAGCCTCCGCCGTGACCTACTTTTCCCTTCTTTACTCTTCTGTGTGTGGATGTGAGCCAAATGGAAGTGTGCACACTTCACACACACACACACACACACACACACACACAAAACCTTACACATGTCTCACCATATGACACAGTAACCATACAGCACATTTTCTATAAATCGTGCATGTAATATACAGAGGTGTTGGCTTTTCTTTTTTCAAGAAAACAGTAACATTGAGATGATTCCTCTGTACAGTGAATAATCTCTGAGGGATTCTACTCTTTCATATTTTTAATTTAAGGCAAAGAAATGCATGACTATAGTTTGAAGTCAGGCTTTTGGCAAAAACCGTCGACTGTCTCCCCGTTCCTCCTCGTGCCATGGCCTCCTTCCCAAGTCTCTCAGCATTCCTTCTGGGATCTTCCACACTCACACTGCCTCACCTTGACTTTTCCATTTTAGCCATTATTTCTTGGCGTCTATAAAAGACCAGGATTTCCTCTTTTACACTATACCTTCCCTCATCCTCTCAGTTTCCCAATTTCTGCTTAATCAATGTTCGGCGTTTATACTCTGAAGACTACGCATATGCTCTTCCCTGCTGAGACACACGCGGTACATTAGTGCATTTCTTGCCTGTGTAATTGTTTTCAGTGCCAATAACTGCACTGTTTTTCCATTTGCTTCATTTTCTGTGCACTGATCGATAATTTATGCCAAACTCTGCTAAAACAATCGAAGATTCCTCTCGGTACAAATATATTAGGAAATCTCTCACTTCCAGACTTTTCTGGAAACCCTGCAGGTTCCGGTCCACACTTCATTGGCTGATGCCCCTGTCCCTCTACATGGCTGTCATCTGGGATCGCCTTCTCTATCACCCTGTGGAGTCCCTCTGCCTCTTTCCTGTGTGGGACCCCGTTCCCCCAAGCTTTTTTTTAAGTTTATTTATTTAGAGAGAGAGAGGGAGAGAGCGAGTGCAAGTGGGGGAGGGGCAGAGAGGCAGAGAATCCTAAGCAGGCTCTGCACTATTAGTGCAGAGCCCGACACGGGGCTCAAACCCACAAACCGTGAGATCATCATGACCTGAGCCAAAGTCGGAGGCTTTACACTACTGAGCAACCGGGCGCCCCTCATCGTCTTTCTTGACTTATGCCTCCATTCTTGGGAAGCAATCCTCCAGTAGCCTCTTGAGCAAAGGTACATGGGATGTAAACTTTCTGGGACCCATAAATTTTCGGGGATATGTATCTGAACACATGTCGATTTTACCTTCACACTCAACTGGAAATTAGGGGTGTGTAGGTCTGCCGGTTTCTGGCATTGTTTTTGCGAAGATCAATACCATTGTGATTCCTGACCATTCGTGACCTGTTCTAACCTGCTGGCAAGCCTGCAGGATCCTCTCTTCCGCCCGTCTGCTCTGAAATTTCCGTGCCTTTTTACGTCACTGGCCTAGGTATCCAGGGGAGTCTTTCTGCCAGGCAATTCTCACATCTTTTGTTTCAGCATTTCTCCATTTTATCCGTGTTCCTACTTCCTTCCCGTTCCTTTTGCCTTCTTCGTTCTACTTTCTGGAAGATTCCCTCACTTTGTCTTCTTTCTACTGAAAGATTTTTAAAATTAAAATTTTAAATTTCTGCTGGCATATTTTCTACTCAAAAAATTGGGGGCAGGGATTTTTTTTAATGTTTATTTTTGAGAGAGAGAGAGTAAGGGGGGAGGGGCAGAGAGGGAGGGAGACACACTATCCGAAGCAGGCTCCAGGCTCTGAGCTGTCAGCACAGAGCCCGACACGGGGCTCAAACCCACAGACCGCAAGATCACGACCTGAGCTGAAGTCGGCACTTAACCCACTGAGCCACCCAGGCGCCCCGATGGGGTCCTATTGTAATTCGCTGCCTCCCTTATTTTCTCCTTTCTGAGGATACTGGTAAGTATTTTACAGTTTCCTCCTGCTCCGCGCACTGCTTTCATTTCTTCAAGTTCCTTTCTCTGTTTGCGTTTTTTGTATCTTTGTCTTTCATGTTACAGACATTCTTCAGATGTTCGGTGATCCTTGGGTGTCCACTCATATTTAACGACAGAGGGTCCCCAAAAAGCCCACTGGAAGACTCACGAGAGGCAGGACCCTTCACTGTGGTGATCAGGCGGGGACCCAGGTGTTCTGTCAGGAAACCCCCAAACATGAGTATCTGTACGTATCTGCTCAGGGCTCTGTTTCCTCGGGGGGTGGGTATAGTCTAACCCCCTGCAAGGGGCCAGGGGGCGGGTGGGTCCTAAGCCTGACATCAATGAATTGAAGGCATTCTCAGTGTCTCTCACTGCTTAGTAGGCCCTGTGCGCTGTAAGGGGCCTCATTCCTGTTTTCAGCTGTGACTAGTGTCCCCAGACCCAGGGCTTCTCTGAGTCACCCCTTCCTCTGTGGGGCCAGGGGAGTGGTAACCCGGCACCTGGGCTGGAGAAGGAATCTAATGACTCCGGTGACAGACTTTCCAAACAATCTTTTTTTTTTTTTTGGCAGCCACACGCCAGCCACCTGAGGTACGTGGGGTCTCTAATTCCCTAGCCTTCCTTGGGGACCCACGGCACGGATCCTCACAGGCACTTAGCAGAGTCACCAGAAACCTATCAGCGTATTAGTCAGTGTCGATCAGGCCAGGCTGCGATCACAACCACTCCAGATCCCCGAGGCTGCAAACAACACAAGCTGACCCCTCTTTCACGGTACCCGTCCCCAGGGCCATCGGGGGACCCCACTCAGGGCAGCCCCCTGGGACCTGTGCTGACAGAGGCTCTGCCTTATGACCCTTGACACTGTCATCATCACATGAGGCTGCAGAGGCTCGGGCTCAGAGGGAGCATCGCACAGAACTGCTCCCTTTCAGTGGCCGCCAGACTTCCAGGGGGCAGGGTGGGGGCGGGGCCGTCCTCCTACGCCTGGAGGAAGAGGACAACCGGGCATCCTGGGAGCACCACTAGCCACTCAGCACTGTGGTGTCCTGGGACTGTGTTCTTCTCTCCTGCTGCTGCCTCCTGCTGTCTCTTGGTGCTTGTGGCTTTATTCGTATTATTTGACTGTCCTTTAAGTGTAGCTTTGAGGAGTAGAGATAAACACCATTTCAAGCGGCACAACACAACTCAAAATTGCCCAAACCCTCCGAATGACACTGTATGCCTGCTACTACCCATCTCTCTGATGCCACCATGCCTCTGTTCTCCACTCAGAACGATTTTTTATAATTTATTTTGGAGAGAAAGAGAGACAGACAGACTGACCTCAAGGGAGGGGCAGAGAGAGAGAGAGAGAGGGAGAGAGAGAATCCCAAACAGGCTCTGCACTGTCCGCACAGAGCCGGATGTGGGGCTCCAACTCATGAACTGTGAGATCACGACCTAAGCCGAAAATCAAGATTCAGACACTTAACCAACTGAGCCACTCAAGTGCTCCCCCGAATGATTTCTGTTGCCTAAACAGAGACTGGTGGGCTGTGAAACTTTGCAGAACTGGTCATTCATTCCTCAACAGTATTTTTCCAGAAGGGGTTTGGGAAATAGTTTTCAAATATACGTGGAATAGAGAAATATTTACTAGAAGGAAAGCACTTTATTACAATTTTCCAAAAACAATTATTTTCTTTTTTAATTTTTTAATGTTTATTTTTGAGAAAGAGACAGAGCGTAAGCGGGGGAGGGGCAGAAAGAGAGGGAGACACAGAATCCAAAGCAGGCCCCAGGCTCTGTGCTGTCAGCACAGAGCCCGACATGGGGCTTGAACTCACGAACCACCAGATCACGACCCAAGCCGAAACCGGATGCTTAACCCGCTGAGCCACCCAGGTGCCCCGAAAACAATTATTTTCGATCAGTGCTGAGCCTCTAATATATGTTCAAGTTCTGGCTAATGAGCAATCCCATCTTTACATTCCACACGACCCGCTCACAAACAAATGCCACCTTGGGGCACCTGAGCAGCTCAATCGGTTAAGCCTCCGACTTCAGCTCAGGTCATAATCTCACGATTTATGAGTTCGAGCCTCACGTCTGGCTCTGTGCTGACAGTTCAGAGCCTGGAACCTGCTTGGGATTCAGTGTCTCCCTCTCTGCCCCTCCCCCACTCATGCTCTGTCTTGCTCAAAAATAAACAAACATTGGTAAAAAAAAAAAAAATTTTTTAAAAAACAAAAACAAACGCCACTTTGCTCCAGTAGAGAGCAAGATGCTGAAGTCCGAGGGAATGAGAAGAGGTATTAAAAACAGACGCAGCTATCAGCAGTTATCTCTAGCAAGTTAGTAACGCAGGTAGTTTTTATTTCCTTCTATTTGCTCACTGTAGTTTCCGACCATGCCATTTGACGATGCACTGCTACTACAGCAAGAAATCCAAGGCCCCTTGTCCAGGCCTGCTGACCACGACGACAAGGGGACAGTCTCCTTTGCTAACACCATACCTGGGCTAATAAACGATTTAGTCAAGTCTCAAAACCACAGATCTCACATGCGGAAACTGCCCAGATGATACATTGGTTTCCAGCGAATCAGTGGTTCTTAGTCTTTTATATGCTTTAGAATCACAGGGAGAATTTACAAAATGAAATAAACAAAGCAAACAAAACGAAAATGAATCCCTGCCACCTCCCCCCCCCCCCCCAGATATTCCAATTTGGAAAGGAAAGGCAGTAATTTGTATTTTTAACAAGTACCTTCCAGGCAGACTTGGACCACACTTTTTTAACAGTGCTTTTTCATTTTCTACAATAGCACACACAGACAGCATTCAGTAGATATTTTCTGATGCGAAGATGGAAATCAACAGAATGTATATACTTCTATTTTCCCCTCATGATGCCACCAAAGAGGTAGGAAATGAGCCTTTCCTTTTTTAAAAAAATATTTTTTTAACGTTTTATTTTCGAGAGAGAGGGAAGGGGGCGAACGCGTACGAGCGAGGGAGGGGCAGAGAGAGAAGAGGAAAGAAGATCTGAAGCAGGCTCTGGGCTAACAGCAAAGAGCCCTATGTGGGGCTTGAACTCATGAACAGTGAGATCATGCTCTGAGCCGAAGTCGAACACTCAACCAACTGAACCACCCAGGCGCCCCAAAGGTCCTTCCTATGAACATGGCAGGACAGATGGAATAAAACCCACAAATTCAAACAGCTTAAAAATGACAGGCAGAATATTTTAAATAAAGCACACATTTTGGCTTTTGCTTTGTGTTAACTCTTCATAACCTGGTAAGCCCTACTCACCAATCTCTGACCATCAAGCTGAGTTTCTGACAGTGTGAATTTCTAAAGCTTCATCCGATATCCTATCGTTAATTCTAGCTTTTGAATGAAACATCGTGTAAGAGGCTTAAGTTGTTCTCCTAGTTCAAAAGAATCAAAGCCAGCCCCAGTCCTAATGTGGGCTCTGCTGTGGGTTCGTTGTGAGGCTGCAGGGACCATGGGGTGACGTCGGTTACATCAAGGAGCTAGTGTATGTGAGAAAGACAATAGCATCTGGACCTAATAGTTTTGCAGCTTCTCTGACGGCTTTCTGAGTTTCTAAAAGGATGTAGAACCCAGTTTCTTGCCATCTCCTTACTTCTTAAAAAATTTTTTAAATGTTTATTAATTTTTTGAGAGAGGGAGACCAACAAGGGTGAGTAGGGGAGGGACTGAGAGAGATGGAGCCACAGAATCTGAACCAGGCTCCAGGCTCTGAGCAGTCAGCACAGAGCCCGACGCGGGCCTCAAACTCACAAACCACGAAATCATGACCCAAGCCAAAGTCGGATGCTTAACCAACTGAGCCACCCAGGCGCCCCTACCACTTCCTTACTTTTGAAAACCCGCTCCATTTCTGCTGCATTTGCAAAATGCTGCAGTGTTTCCCTTCTTGCCAGGAGGAACCTGGCGGCAGCTGGAGGTCAAGGGGAAGTCTACACGTGAGTGCCCGTCTTTAACTGTCGGCATGTGAAGCCTGGACGACAGAGGGGAGGCATAGAGCATCGCTGAACTAACTGGCCCAATGCTGCCCCCTTGCTGGGGAGGACGCAGATCCATTCCCAACCAGTTTCCCACTTTTCCTGAAAGGCGCCAGCGATTTAATTAGCTACCAGCAAATGTTGACTGTTGAAGAGGAGGTGAAAGATACCTCTGACCTCCACAGCCCTTCGTGCGTCAGTCGAATGAACAAACAGTTTCCAATAATGGCTTCTCACTCCAAAAGATGGACTGAGAAATAACCTCGGTGCAATCACAGAATGCAGAATTAAATGAAACTGAATTTAACCTCCTAACCCTTCTTTTATTCCAAGCTCCCACTTTAAATGAAAGTGGTTAAAAATTATTCAAGCGAATGGAAAAGTGAGAGAGAAGATAGAGAAGATTTAGCGCCAGGTTGTGGAGACAAAGGTTAGCCTTCTCGATTTATTTTGAATGGGATGTGACATCCAAGCTCGCCATGTTATCAAATTTCTTAGCTATTTCATAATTGGAAAATAAAAATGTTAGCAGGGGCAGCAAGAGCTTTCTGTACACCTTCCCAAGGAAGCACAATTCAGTTTAAAACCCCAGAGAAGACTTTTCGGGAAAAGGTGCCCTGGTTCTCTTACTGAAAGCCACAGTGGGTGAAAAAGTGCAGAAACTCCTGGCAGGAAAAAGCTCAGAAGGATTCCCCTGATACTCTCCAAAGATGCCATGATGGCAGTTCCAAACTCTTAAGGGATGACTTTAAGAAAGTGGCTCTCAAGGTGTGGTCCTGTGGCCAGGGGCATTAGCACCACCTGGGACCCTCCTAGTTGACATTGTTGAACTTCACCTGAGCCCTGTAATTCCGGAAAACAGCGAAGGTTAAGGAAACCTCCCCCTACCCTTTTGCGTTCTGGAAATAGCATACTGCAAAGTCCACCCCCCCCCCCCATATGACTTACCTAAGACTCACAGGTGTCCCCTTGTTTACTTGTGACAAGGCCAGACACAGACCCTCCAAGTTCACTTTCTTTGACTGATAAACGATTAGCTCACTGGCCATCAGTCAGAACAAAATGTCCGTTAATTAATCCTTGCCTGAACCTTTTTCCTTCCTCCACGTCCTTGAACTTTTTAGCCAGCCTACAACCTTTCCTCAAGGGCCTCTCTGGGAATACGCTGGCCTCCAGTTAAAACACACTCTCTTCTGCAGAGCATTCAAGCCAGGCTTTCATCACTGTTCTCTACACCCTCTTCTTTCCAGCCCACCGTACTCCTCCCTATTAAAGAGACCCTCTTTTTGCCCAGCCCCAGAGACCCTGGCAAATCCTATAGTCAGACATTCTACTGCTATAGGCCCGCCCTGTCCCCTGTTACAAAAGAACCTTTCTCCCTTTTGCAAAAAGCGTTTCCGATCAGGTCTCTCCTTGCTCAACCCAGACTTGGTTTTTACTTGACATTAAAATTACAAATTCTCAGGGCACCCGCGGGGCTCAGTCAGTTAAGTGTTGGACTTTGGCTCCGGTCATGATCTCAGGTTCATGTGGGTTCAGAGCGCCGTATCCGGCTCTATGCTGACAGCTCAGAGCCTGGAGCCTGCTTCTGCTTCTGTGTCTCCCTGTCTCCCTGCCCCTCCCCTGCTCATGCTTTGTCTCTGTCTCTCAAAAATAAATATTGTTTAAAAATTTTTTAAATAAAATGAAATAAAATAAAATGACAAATTCTCATGTCCCACCCCAGGGCCTTCTAAGTGAGAAATGAGGAGTGGGAGGAGTGGGATGCGCCTAGAAACCGATTTCTGAACAAGCGCTCCTGGCACAGTTCGAGAACCACACTGATTTACAGCCATCCCTCTAAAGGTCTGCTAAGTGCCTTCAACACTCAAACTCCGTTCCACCTGTTTCACTCAGGCGCGCTTAAACGCAAGCTGCTTCCGAGGCTCCAGGTGGGCGCGTTTTTAGCGTCCCCCCACCCCAGGACCCCTTTTCCCGTGAAGTCATTTCCCGGCGGCAAGCAAGGCCACGCGCGCAGCGAACCCGCGCATACTTACATCTCCATCCACCGGCCTCTGGTCGTCACAATCCCTGGTGGGGCTAATGTCCTGGCGCATGACCCAGATGGGCTCTTTGGGCTCGTCGGGGGTGTAAGGCGAACGGATGGTCCTGGTTTTCACCTCCTCGATGGCCTCTTTGATGTCCTTGATGGCCAGCGAGATGGCATCCCTTTTCTCCTTGCTGTACCGCGGCCCCGCCTCGCCGCCCGCGGGGCCCGCCGCCCGCTGCTGCCCCGCCGGCGCCTGCAGCCCCGGGCTGTCGGGGCGGCCCCCGCCCGGGGTGGGGGCGCGCTCCAGGTCCTGCTCGGCCTCGGGCATGTCCTCGGCCTCCTTGTCGAGGCTCTGCGAGCTCATGCTCTGCTTGACCTCGGCCACAATCTGGTCGATGTCCTCCTCCTGCTCGTAGCTGTCCATGCGCGGGTAGGGCGCGAACTCCGCCTCCTTCTCGGGGCTGTCGGACTCGCCGTCGGAGCGCTCGTCATAGTGGTGCAGCCGCGCGCCCAGGGCCTCCTGGCGGTACGCGGCGGCCTCGTCGCGCTCCCGCTCGAACAGCCGCAGCCCGTCGCGCGCCTCCAGCTCGGGCGCGTCCCCGATCTCCTCGTACACGTGCTCCTGGAGGCCGCCGTAGTCGGCGTAGGGCTCGGCGTAGGGCTCGTCCTCGCCGCGGTGGAACAGCCGGTGCGTGTACACGTAGCCCGAGTAGGCGGCGTTCATGGCCTCCTCGTGCTCCAGCGAGTGGAAGTGCAGGTGGTTGGGCAGCGCGCGGCGGTGCGTGGCCTCGGCGTGCTCGGCCTCCGCCTGCTCCGTGTACTCCTCGGCCTCGGGCCGGTACTGCACGGCGTAGGCGCTCTCGTCCTCGGGGTCCTGCGCGCGCTCCGCGTCGTAGCCGTCGCGCGCCGCGGCGATCACGTCGCCCTCGGCCGTGTCCGTGTGGTTGTGGAAGCCGCTCTCCGTGCTGGCCGAGCGCGCCAGGCACTCCCCGCGCTCCTCCTCCTCCTGCTGCCCCGGCTGGGCGCGCGGGTCCTCGACGGCGCGCCCGCGCCGGGGGCGGCCGGCATAGCGCTGCTGCTGCTGCGGCGGCGGCGGCTGCTGCTGCTGCTCCTCCTCCACCTCGGGATGCTCCAGGTCAGCCTCCACCGACTCGTTCACCTCCCCGCCTGCCGCCTCGTCGATCACCTCCACCTCCGCGGAGCCCTCCAAGTGGTTCATGGTGGGCGTCGGCAAGGCTGGGAGAGAGGCTGGGCCGGCTCACTGCGCTCTCATTTTGCTCCAGCCGGCTGGGAAGACAAGAAAGGGGAGGGGCTGTTAACGAGCTTCACACTCGTTCTGGGCTGAGCACCCAGGGAAATCGTGAAAACGGCTGCTGTTGACCCTTTCTGAATCCGGGTCCATTAAAAAAACGATTGCAAATTTAAACTCAGTCTGACAGCACATAGTTCATTTTCTGCATTGCATGTGTCGTAATGTGTAATTACATATCTGCTTGTCTAATTGCTTACTGGCTTTCTCCCTTCCCCACCCCTCAGACTGAGAGCCTCGCGAGCGTTTTGTTTTCCCTCCGCTAGGCTTACTATTCAGGTTCATTTCTGATGCATATGAATAAAGAGTACTACTGAATTGAATGGGCCAATTGACACATTTTCCATCTGCTACGGGATAAATCTCTCCAAATTAAACTAGGATCCTAGATACTTTGGAAACGGTTCTTTAAATAGATTTCAAGGGGGAAAATCGTCTCGAAATGTTTTGAGCTATTGCTGTCAATACAAGTATGCAGCCATTCGGAGGCAGGCTGGCTACCATCAGAGGGTTCTTGTCCTGTCTGTCATTCCTGGCTCTGTTGCCGGGGACGAGTGGCTTAATTTTCTGAGCCTCCGCTGTGAGATCCCACTCACTTCCTACAGCTGTTCCACAGAGCGAAAGACTCTGTGGTCAAGTAAATTGGGGAAATGCTGACTTAGAGTTGACTTTTCATTGTGAATAATCGAGGAGGAAGACACAAGATGTGGGGTTTCCCAAGTTTGTGTGACTAGGAACCCTCCCCCCCCCCTTTTTCCCTAGAGGCCAGTGTTCTGACAAATACACTTAGAAACACTAACCAGTGTACTTCCCCATACACCCTGGACCTAAAAATTCTTTGACTCTATGAATTACCATGATAGCCGGTACCGGCTATGTGGAAATTATGGCTAATTTCTTTAAAATATGGGCATGTCTCTGGGCACCTGTGTGGCTTAGTCAGTTAAGCACCCAGCTCTTGATTTCTTTGGCTCACGTCATGATCTCATGGTTGTAGGATGGAGCCCTGCATCAGGGTCCACACTGAGCATGGAGCCTCCTTGGTCTCTTTCCCTCTCTCTCTGCCCCCTTCCTCCCCTCTCTAAATAAGTACACATTAAAAAAAAATATATGGGTATGTCTCTTTACCTATTTCCAGAGAAACCTGTAGTTAGAGACAGATTGGTTTCAACCTCTCTCAATTATTCTTATCATATATTATGCTTATTTATAGTGTAATGTGTCCAGTGTATGGAAGTAAAGATAAAGGATGTACAGAACAATAAAAACAGGTAGGATCCCTATGCTTTCACGACACCTGCAGTAAATGGGTTCTATAATAAGTAGGCTTTTCTTATAGTGTTCTTTTGGAGAACCCATGTTACAATTGCACAAAATGGATGGGACGTGAACTGTTTTTTTAAAATTTTTTAATGTTTATTCATTTTTGAGAGAGAGAGAGACAGAGCATTAGCGGGGGAGGGGCAGAGAGAGGGGGAGACAGAGAATCTGAAGCAGGCTCCAGGCTCTAAGCTGACAGCACAGAGCCCAACACAGGGCTCGAACTCATGAACCATGAGATCACGACCTGAGCCCAAGTTGGACACTGAACTGAGTGAGCCGCCCAGGCGCCCTGGGTCATGAACTCTTTAATGGAGCTAGCAGAAAGCTCCAGGAGAACCAGGGACATTTCATTGACTCTCTAATATTGCAGTGGTCTATATTCTACTCAGCTCCCCACCCCAACCACGGGAACTTCCTATCAGCACGAACACAACCTCAGCAGTAAAGGAGGCCATTTTGGAGCTACCAAGTTCACTTTTAAGCAGAAATATCCTCTTTCCCCCTTCTTTGGTGGATCCACCCCCTTCCCTCCCCTCGGCCAACGGACACATGGGAAGAAAACAGTTATGGTTTACTAGAGATGATCAATCCTTATTGCTTGCTTTCCTTGACAAGAGTCCCATTTCATACAAATGAGACCCAGTCTCCTCATAAAAATTGTGGCCTCTCCTCATGGATGCCTGAGAACAGGGATGAGGACTAGGCATGAGAAAATCTTCCAAAAGCAAGTGTGAGGCTCTGTTCAGACTTGGATGGATGGTTAATGCTTTCAACAGAAGGGGCCAGTATTGGTGCCAAGGTCCCCCTGATTCAGTGGCCTAGTGTGGATCATGGAAAATACAAAATAGATACCCAGTTCAATATAGCACATGGAGGAGAACAATGTACCCACATTTCCTCTATGAGGACTCTCTGGAAAAGACAACAAGTTAAAAACTACTGTACAAATCTCAGTCTGATGGACACAAATCAAGTGTTCACAGAGAGGGATATGGGACATATCAAAGACTTCCCTGGGTACCATTTTCCTGACATATGTCAGCTGTGTGTGGTCAGTGTTAGAAATACGGTAATAAGCATCCAAAGCGTGTGAATGGCCAATGCAACGATTCATGATAACCACTTGCAGAATTGGCCAAAACACTATCTCTAGTGAAAATAGCTTTTACTGATGAACATCTATTGATATATGTATTAAAAATAAGTTTTAGTTTATTCTGGGTTAAAATAGCAAACAAGTGCCTTATTGATTCAAAGGAAATGGGGTTTCCATGCACGTACGTACAAAAAATCATGGCAAAGAAAGTTCCAAGAAGCCCATTCTTTGGGGGAAATACTGTTAAAATAATGTTTATAGTACCGTGGAGATTTCTAAGTGCATGGTCCTCATACTCCCATCCCCAAGCCTCAGGGGAGTATTTATTCATGGAGTGTTTGTATTTTACTCACTGTCGCGGTTTCAAGAATATAGTTTGGGTTGTGGTATTGGCAACTTGCTAATTAATAGCAGACATTGATTGGAGGGATTTCCCCAAGACAAAGAGACAAAGGCAATTAGCAGCTCCAAAGGACGGAACTGATGGTGTTGGCCAGGTCCACTGGTAGCACACGAACGGACTTCTTCTCATATCGTGGGAGTTTCGGGAGTACTGTTTATAAAAAAATAATGAGGCTATGTTATGGTAGAAATCCCAGGTTATTGTCGAAATATATATCTTTTTTGAAAAGTGACTGGGCAAGGTGAATTAAAATCTTTAAAAGGTAACTTCCCTTTCCTTCAGTAGTTCTACTTAGAGAAATCTAAAGGGAAAAACTCAGATGTGGACTTAGATCTTTCTCATGGTATGTGCTTAAAAAGCAAAGATGAACATTAAATATTAAGCGCTAGTATTTATTAAGTACCAGTAGGTACAGTGCTAAGCGTCTTAGCACCATATTCCTATCCGGGAAGATGAGAGGGTTTCCTTGTCGGGTTGCTCCACCCAGAGTTCACACCGTGGAACAAACCGTGCCTTCCCACACTCCCTCCCCACCAGGATCCTAAACCTGGCCCTCTCCTGTATCCCCTGTATGGGCAGATGGCATCACCAGCACCCCTAGTCACCCCAGCTCAAATCTGGGAATCATTACTGACTCATCCCCTCGCCTCCTTCCCCAAACTGATGACCAAGTCCATTGTCTTCACACCTCCTGCATCACCCTCACTGCCACTGCCTTGCCTGGGTCTGTCTCACTTACACAATTGTTTCCTTGACTAATGTCTCAGCCCCCTCCAGGAGGCTAGTCACCCTGTGACTAGCTGCATGATCTTTCCAAAATACAAATCTGAAGCCCATAACCCCATTTCTCAAACTCTTTGATGATTCCCCTCTCGTGCAGAGTACAAATGCTTAGCTAACTATACCAGGCACCGGTAGGCATTTTCTACCCAATGACTTGCTAATCCTCACTCTAGCTATGAAGAGAGTCCCCTTCTACTCTCTTCCTAGAGAGAATGATCGGCTCTTTTAAAACTGTGGAAATGGGGGTGCCTGGGTGGCTCAGCCAGTTAAGCGTCTGGCCCTTGATCTTAGCTCAGGTCATGATCTCACAGTTTGTGAGTTTGAGCCCTGCGTTGGGCTCTGTACTGATGGCACGGAGCCTGCTTGGGATTTTGTCTCTCCTTTCTGCCCTTCACCTGCTTCGTGCTCGCTCGCTCGCTCTCTCCCTCTCTCTCTCTCTGCCAAAATAAATAAATAAAAAACTTTAAAACTGAGGAACTGGAGGCATGGTGGGGCTAGGTGATTGCTTCGGGTCACATAAAGCATGGAGCTGCTGGAAATGGCACCTGACCCCTGCTGTGCACCTTTAGCTCTGGGTTTTTGAGTCCTACTGCAGGCAAACAAAACCCAAGAGCCACATCACTCCTCTAGCCTCACTGCCACACTGCACCAGCACCAGCACCCCATGTTCTCACCCCCCCAACGCTGACCCTCACTGCCTTCCCTAATCTCAGCATATTTTTCACCTATACTTGGTGAATCTTTCTCATCTTTAGTGAATCTTCCTTGTCTTCCCCAGAGCAAGTTCACGCCCGAGGACTGTCTGTGACGTGCCAGCCTCCAGGCAATGTTCTAGGCACTAGGGCAGTGTGATGACCAAGGCAGACAGGCTTCTCTGATTCTTGAAGCCTCTACTTTAGTGCATGGGGTGGGGGGAGAAAGGAGGGAGGTGAGGAAAAAGGAGAGGGGAACAGACAGTGACTGTGTAAATAAATAAACAGGCTAGCTCCAAAGAGTGAAATGTCTTATGAAGAAAATAAAATGGTAAAGGCATAGCAGGTGACCAAGAAGAGGGGGTTATGTAGATAGTGGCCAGAGGAGGTAATGTTTGAGCTGGGGCCCAAATGATCAGGAAGGGGGTGGCCATGTAAAATCTGAGGGCAGGGCCGTGAGGCAAAAAGGCACTTGGTATGTTCAAGGGCAGAAGCATTGTTTGTGAATGAAAGGGGGGTGGTGTGGATGGAAATGAGGATGGGGAGATGAAAGCACTGGCAAAGCTGGGCCTCATACATCATGGTAAAGAGTTGGGATTTTATCTCAAGTATACTGGTATGCCACTGACTGGTTTCAATCAGGGGAGTGATGGGGCTTCATGAACTCCTCACTTTGTCCCCACTTTACTTTGTCTACTGTCATATATGTGTACACACACACACACACACATCTTGTATATATATAATATATATCTTGTATATATAATATATATCACATATATCACATGTGAGATAAATATATATAATTATATAAATTATAGCATAGCACCTGTCACACTAAGCAACAATTCTTTATAAATATGAAGTCCTTAGGAAAAGATGGCTTGTTACTTATCTTTGATTCCCTAGTGTCAAGCACAGAGAGTGCACAGTTGGTAGTCAATGAATTTTTAGTGATTAAAAGGAAAAAAAATCTATTTGCCCCCAATATTTGGAGCCTTCTAGCCATTGGCATGCTCATGAGGCCTTTGGAGAACTCCTTTCTTCTTTCTCTCTTGAATCTTTGCTGCCCTCATCCATGTACCTCCTCCACCTTCTTTTTTTTTTTATTAAAAAATCATTTTTATTTGAGAGAGAGAGAAAAAAAAGAGAGAAGAGGCCTGGTAGAGAGGCAGAAACAGAGAAATAAAACTCCATGCTGAGCATGGAGCCTGATGCAGAGCTCAATCCCACCACCCTGGGATCATGACCTGAGCCGAAAACAAGAGTCGGACGCTCAAGCAACTGAGCTACCCAGGCACCCCTCCTCTATCTTCTTCTGATTCTTTAAGTTCCCAAAGAATTCTAGTGATCCAGTGTTTTCCTACATTTGAATGTATTGATCCAGTTGGCATTTATTAGAGATGTATCAGGTACCAGGCAAAGGCAAGGAGCATATAAGAGTTTCTAAAGCATGGTCCCAGCCTTCAAGGGAAGACAGCTCTAATAATGATAAAACCTGCTGATAAGTACAAAAAGAAATAGGTTCAATCTACCAAAGGAGCCTACAGTTAAAACAACAACCACAACTGTATCCCCTTAGTGAGTCATATGAGTGCTGCTGTTCTTATAGGGTCTAATTTCATGAGCCCATAAGCATCCTGAGAACTGAGGCCCAGGAGAAGAGTGCCTTCATCCAGTCAATGGCCTTGATTAGAACCCTTTGCCTCTGGAGGCTAGAGCAAAGGGAGGAGGAGTAGCTGGTTGAAAATCAGTCCCTCTCTATAAAAATGTTGTGTGATGTGGAAGACAGAGGCAAAACAGTCCCACTGCAGGAGCTCCAACACAACATGAAGAGGGAGTGCTGTGGTGTCCTCGCTGTAGGAGCGAGGGAATCTAGGCTGCCAGTAGTGAAGCACAGGTGCCTTTCAAGCTCCTAGTTCTTGAATGTTCTATGGCCAGCTAGGAAAGATTAACAAAGGAAAGGAACTCCACTGCAGTGCACCATTTATAAATAGAACATTTCACAATTCAGCAGCTAATCTATGTATCTCAGAATGTTAGCTGAGACTCCTGTTGGTTTGGGATGAATGGAAGGGAAGGCTGTAAATGACTTTGGTTGATCTGTCCTTAAGGAGTCATTGCTAAGAATTTCCAATAGACTGTCCCTTTAAACATTTTCAGAAGTAGTTTTAGAAAACAGGTCTGACTGAAGACAAAATGCACGGTGAAGAAGAACAAAAGGAGTCATATCAGGTGGTTAACATGGAAGGTCTGGGGGGGCCAGTGATGCAGGTGGATGGAAAACCCGTGGAGGTGGGGGGCAGAGATGCAGGGAAAGAATAGGACTGACGATACTACCCATCCTCTCCTCTGGTAGAAAAAAACTAGAAAGAATAATATGATTCCATATATATGTTTTTATATCTTTGTATATATTTAAGAAATACAATTAGCTCCCGTGGACTTAAGGAATGTTGCTCACTGTCTCCGGCCAGTGTTGGAAGGAAAGTCCTATTTCTTGGGACTGTAGCCTGTCCTAATCCACCTGTGCACATACATTTCCTATCAACACGATGTCTGCCACCGAGCCATTGCAGGGGCTGCCGATGACCCTGAGGCCATGGTAATATATTCATCTCCAAAGCAACAAACAGTTCTGGTTGCTGAACAGGATTGTTCCCTCAATGCTGTATGCATACACATTTGTGCACACGCATGCGCACACACACACACACACACACACACACACCATCCACGCAGGCTGGGAGATTAATGGCTCTCATTAAAAAAAAAAGTGACAGAATAAGAATACCCAGGTGTTCTTTCCTACCCATCATCCCTACTCTATAAATATGTTTCCCTTCTAGAAGTTAGACCAACTGTTACTCCAAAGGACAACAAGAACCCCATGCAAATCTTCAACTTTCTAAACTCAATGCATCTATTTACAAGGGTGACAGATAGAAGACAGAAATTTAAAAAATAGAGTTCATTAAAGCTTAATATCCTTTGATTCATTTGGAAATTAAATGTAATGATACCGGGAGCTAAGATGGATATAGAACACACATGTCTCCATCCTAAAATCATTTCCAGTTTAAAAAGGCTCACATGGTCAGGAAAAGCCTCCTTACACAGCACATCTTACCCCAGTGAAATATTATTTTGTTTTCCTTGATATTCATGTGCCTAAAATTGTGAAGCTTGGCTTGATAGATAGTACTGGTAATTATTTCAGAGTGAGTTGAGTAGTTGAACCCAAGGAGTATTGCTGAATGGCCAGATGTCAACCAGGGTGAGGTCTCTGTGGTTGGAACTCAGGGCTGTGTCCTTGACTCTGTTCTGCTTTGCAGAGAACATGTGGGCTGGACATCTTCGGTTTCCCTTGCAGGTGGCCCACTCCAAATGGCTTCTCATGACAGCTCCCTTCCCTTCTCTCCAGGCTTATGGGTGATAAGGGTGGTGGGGGTCCCTCTATTCAACTCTCTGCCTATCTGCATATTATCTAATTTGAGTTCCCATCTATTTCCTGCTAGGACCCTGATACCAAATGTGCGATACCCATTTTGGCAGATGACAAAATAAATAAATAAATAAATCATTTAAAGACAGATGTAAAACAATAAATACAGAGCTACAGTAAACATCATGAAGGTGGCACCCTAATGGGAAACACTATGCCAGGCTCTGCTGTGTCTTCTCAGCCCCACAGTACCTTCTCCAGAGGATACATGGGATCAGGGAATTGACATGGAAAATCCACACGGGAAGCATAATGGGCATAAAAGACTGCCTGCCTGTCTGTCCGTCTTGTCTGGACCTCCGCCTCTACATCTCTCCTCTTCCAAGGACAGAAGCCACTTGACCTCATTGCTCTAGTCTGTCAACTGCAGGCTCAGCCAGCTCCCAGTCCCTATTCAATCCTAATTTTAGACCTAGCTTTCCCCCTCACTCCAGAATTAGGATCTGGCCTCTGATCTTCCATCCAGTGATTCAATTTCTTTCCCTGTACACAGACTGCCCCAGAGTTGGCTGCTTCAACACCATGGATACCCCATTTTATGGGTCAAGAATGCTAATGGCTTTCTTGGATGGCCACTCACTGATGGTTGCCATATCCTTTAGAGATGACGGAATGCCTGCTGCACTAAACTTTCATCCACACTTGCAGCTGAACTTGCCTTTCAGCACCTGCCCAACATAGGTGGGTGGGTCTTTGTCCTTGGTAGACTGTATACTTACATGTTTCAAGGCCATTGCCTTTGCTCAGAATGCTTTAGCCACTCCTTTATTGTACTGAAACAGCTTTCAAAATTTCAAGTTGTTCTCAATATTCTATTCTAATATTAAATCATTTGATTTTTGCCATCAAAGGATTATCCCTCACCTTATTTACAAGAGTTGGCTAGGAATGGTGCTTGATATTCTTCAAATATCAAAGTTATGTCTAAAAGATGTCATCATCCATACACTTAATGAGATATTGTAGTGGTTAAGGGGACAGGTGTGGGTGGCAGACTGCTTCCATCTGTATCGTGGTTTCATCATGTACTAGTGATGCATCACCACTTTCTCTGACTTTAGATAACTTATAGCAAATGATCCAATTTTATCATTTCTAAAATGGGGATAGTATTTACATCACAGGGTTATTGGATGATACGAGTTAATATATATAACGCAACGGTGTCTGATACATTGTAAGTGCTACTCGAGATTTATTAGTGCATTTTCTGCATACACCATAATTAGTATTTAACAGATCAATACATAGTTTTTAGAAAGCAAAAAAAAAAAAAATTAAAACCACTGATGCTAAAATAAATGCCTTGAGCATGTGGTGTACTTAATTCTTTCCCAAGAAGTCTATGTAAGGATGGAAAATAAGCATTTAAGCTGCTTTTAATCATCTTGAGATAAGGCTGGGCATAAACAAATACACCAAATAATAATCACAAACCCTACTATGCATGTAGGCCAATACATGTGGTGCTCTCCATTCTGTGTTTCTTACCCTCACAACAGTCCCAGTGGGAATTATTATCTCCAACTGCTAATTTTGAAACTGAAGCTCAGATGGGTTAAATAACGTGACCAAGGTCACTCAGTGCTGGAAGGGTTGGATGTAGATTCATCTGGATCTCACTGTTCATCGTTTTCTTATTACATTTCACCGAGCCTATAAAGTGATATGATTGATTTTTTAAACAAACATCTAAATTGGGGTATCCCGTTTAGAATAGTCACCTTGGCAGACTCACTTACATGTTCCAAGGGCACTCACTGCCTTTGCTCAAAACACTTTGGCCTCTCCTCTATTGGAATTGATTTCAAAGTTAATTTAAAGGTTGTGAAGCTACCAGCAAATCGTTTTCAATATTCTATACTCATATTTAGTTATATTTGATTTCTGACCTCAAAGGGTATCATCCAGATTTATTATCTACCTTATTTACAAGATTGGGCCGTAAATGCTATTTGATGTTCTCCAAATATCAAATCTATCCCAAAAGGATGAAGGTGTGCACCAGCCAAGATTATTAAAAAGACATCGAGCTCTGAAGTCAATTCCAAAAGAAGTCCTTAAAACTTGTTTGGCCAATGGCCACATCTTTACCAGAAGCTTTTTATCTTTGCAGGTTAGCAGAGGGGCAGAGCCCGTCCGAATGAATGCATTCTTGTGTGATTACTGCAAAATCAGGTTCATTACTTTTATCTGCCTTGAAATCTGTATAATTGTGGCTAACACTAACTGGGCAGGGAAATTAATTCATCTACTTGGATTAATTCAGTCGTGCCAACCCCAAAGCACTGATCATAACCCAGGCTTTGATTAAAGAGAAAATTCAGAATTTCTGCAGACTTCCTTATTGTCTGGCTCTTCGTCAAACATTTTAACAATCGAATCATTCATTTATCATTCTTATTTCAAAAAAACACAGGAAATAAGCTTAAGGCAATCATGGAAACTCAGGGGGGAAATCTTGCAAATTTTCTAGAAAACTAGAAATGCTCTCTGGAAATCAAAGCTGATTAAAAGTATATTTCAAGTTTTGTGAAATGCACTTGGTATAAAATCAGACATATCTACATAATCCATATGTATTGAGTGTTTAATAGACTTGGCATTTTTTTTCTGTTACAATCTCCTTTTCTATACAACTTCTTTTTAAAAACATTTTTTTAACATTTATTTATTTTTGAGAGACAGAGAGAGACAGAGCACAAGCGGGGGAGGGGCAGAGAGAGGGAGACACAGAATCTGAAGCAGGCTCCAGGCTCTGAGCTGTTAGTACAGAGCCTGATGTGAGGCTAGAACTCACAGACCATGAGATCATGACCTGAGCCAAAGTCAGATGCTTAACTGAGCTACTAAGGCACCCTTACAATTTCTTTTCCTTACCCCCCACTACATTTATTATCTCTGTTGCTACATTACACTGAGTTCAGGAGTATTAAAACACCAGTTGTAAACAAGCTGGCTCATTGTCTTGATATTTCTGTTATTACACGGAAAGCCATGCATACTCAGCACTACAGTGTTAAAGATAGTAAATCTCTAAAATCAGTTCAGCTATGTTAGTTTTCAGAGGCTCATTACTTCATACTGCAAAAGGACATGGAGACAGGGGAATATCAGGCTGAGGATGAACTGAACAGTAATTCATTAAAATGGAGTCTTTCCTTTGAGATCACATCACCTCAAATTTACTGCTACTGTTACTTTTACAAATTATTTGGCTCATTAGAAAGCCAGGTAACTTGCTACTCTCAATCCCCTCAAGTTTTCTGTAGCTTCCTCCAGCATTTTCCTTCTCTAGATTCACACCAGAATAGCAGCCACAATCCTAATCATGAAGCTTTGGATTAAATTCTTGTTTCCAAACTTGTTTTTTTTATTCGCAGATCAAGAAAGCAGTCTGGGGTCTGCTGGCCGTCATCCTCAAATATTTTTTCAGTTATACCTCAAACCTGATATGCAAGGACTATACGAGATGATTAAAACGAGTAAATTCAGAAAGGTTTGCTTTTGATGCTTCAGCTTCGCAACTCCCAAAGAACAAAATCCATTAAGCAACAATTAAGTAGCAACATTGGTAGTGACTTGAATTTGAATTTGATGAGCCAGAAATCCCATATTGATTCAAAGCCTCCTATGACAATCAACTCTCTTAATCAGTCATGTTAACAAAAAGTTAATAGGGAAAGAAACATAATGTGGGGAAAGAAGAAAATGACTTCTCTTCAGAATGATTCATTGATCGTCTGGAAATTCTTCAGAGTTCATTGGACATGTTGACAAGAATGTAAAGAGGTAGGGTGTCTTCATACCATGCCGTTCTTCTAGTTCACTAAGTTCATGTAGGCCCCAAATACAGATATTCAAACATGGTTTTCTAACACCCAGAGCCTTCCAGTCACCTAAACATGAGATATTCCTAAGGAAATTATTTTAAATTTGCTTAATGAAAAATGGTGTTGATTTTACTGAAGATTTCACAGAGAAGGCCGAGGCAGGAGATTGTATTGCATACCACACCCCTTCCCCTACCCTCCAAAACTCATTGGTTAATTTTTGCACATCTTTTTCAGTCATTAGCTTCAAGGATTCTCTCTCATGAACCTTCTTCTATAGTCCTGAGTCTTCGTGGATCTTGTCCCTTCCTTCTGGATCATCACAGCCCAAGAGGAATATAATGTGAATCACACATGTAATTTTAAAATGTCTACAGTCACGTTGAAAAATGTAAAGGAAGTAAAATTAACTTTAATATTTTATTTACCTTACATATCCAAAATATTATCACTCAACATATGATCAATATAAACAATTATTACTGAGAATATCTACATTCTTTTTTTCCTACTAAGTCATCAAAATCCACTGTGAAGTTTGCACTTACAGCATATCTCAATCAGGACGAGCCACATCTCAAGTGCTCAATAACCACATGTGGCTGGTGGCTACCATATTGGATAGTACAGTTCTACATCTTCCTTCTAGGTTTCCCAAACTCTCTCCTTTTCTTTTGCAAAACAATTTAGTTGTGTTCAAGCTCTTCCAAAGGTGTATACCATTCCCCTCCTCCATCACCCTGTTCAACAAACAAAAGACCCTCCAGTTATGAGAATTTTCCCTTCAAATAACAGGAGAGTATGAATAACAAGTAAATGAATGAGGGCAAAGCCTGGTTGTTGCTGTGACCCAGAACCAAGTCCTATACTGCCTGCTCATCATCATCAGTCTCCCAAGGGGACTGGTCCCATATTCCTCTCCTCTAATCTTCACCGCTGTCCTTTAACCTGAGCTCTCTTTGGCCCCAAGTCCAGGGCCGCTATACATGCTCCTCTCCCTTCTCCATCACTCCCTTTCCCCTCTGTCCCCCCAAAAGACAACCTGCAAGCTCACAGCCATACTAACCCACAGCCCTTCCCTTCAGCACCTGTGGCCTCTGCTCGCAGAGAATAGCAGAAGTTGCTCAAAGATTTCTCAAACAGGTGATGAGGCTCTGGAGAAGCCAGGCAGAGTGAGAACACAGAGAACCCTTTTCTCCCACCTGGAGAAGGGGTGACAAGGGGAAGGAGGGTCCCAGGGGTTAGGGAATTGAGTCATGGGCAGCTGAGCATACTGGTTAAGACCATAACATTGAGGTTCAAATGTTCAAATTCAATTCCAGTGCTCACTGGTCAGGTGATCTTGGGCAAGTCACTTAACCTTACTGTGCCTCAGTTTCCTGTTCTCTAAATGGTGGTAATAGTAGCACCTACCTCATGGAGTTATGGAGAATTAAATGAGTTAATGTAGCACAAAGAAAAGAATATAATATGCTTGTCAACTCAAAGAATGTACAACACCAAGAATGAACCCTAATATAGACTATGGACCGTGGGTGACAAAGGGGTTTGGATGTAGGTTCATCAGCTGTAATAAATGAACCTTCTGGAATGGAGTTGTGATAGTTGAGAAGACTATGCATATATAGGACAGGGGCTATAAGGGAAATATGTGTACTTGCCACTAAATTTTCCTGTGAACCTAAAACTGCTCCAAAATGTACATGAAAAAAATTCCATTATTTATAAATATATATATACTTTATTTTATGTGTGATATATAATATATATCATATAAGTAAAAGGTATAGATATATAGGGGCGCCTGGGTGGCTCAGTTGGTTAAGCGTCCGACTTCAGTTCAGGTCATGATCTCACGGTTTGTGAGTTCGAGCCCCACCGGCTCTGTGCTGACAGCTCAGAGCCTGGAGCCTGCTTTAGATTCTGTGTCTCCCTCTCTCTCTGCCCCTCCCCTGCTCGTGCTCTGTCTCTCTCTCTCAAAAAAAGTATAGATATACAAACATATAAATATAATATAAATATATATTATATAAAATATGTAAATACATAACAAATAAGTATAACTAATCCCCATTATATTTGAATATAGAAATATAAATACATATATTTCATGACTTAAAATATTCAAGCAGGGCTGTTTCACCTTAACAAAACTAGCCCACTACCCTCACTGAAGGTTAAGTCACATGTGGGTTGGCCACATCTCTGCCACTGTCCTGATTCTAAGATGCAATGAGTCCAGATACGGGTGGCAGGAACCTGACTGGCACAAGGTGTCACCTCCTGGCCACCTGGCTCAAAGGCCACCCTGTGAAGTGTATGCACAGGTTATTTCTGGAGCCTCCAACCGGGCTGGTGCTGCACGCCAGGCTCCTGGCTCAGAAAGTGCCTGCTCAGACATCAGAGCCCTGGGCTCACATCTGCCTCTGTGACTTCCCAGCGCACCTCAACTGAGCCCCACGCTTTGGGCCTGTGCTCCAGGGGGCCACTGAGTTGTTCTACTTGTCCGCCCCACAGCCTCCCATGTCAGCTTATGCCACGAAATCTCTCTGACCTTGTGCTCCTCGCAGCCATCCGGCTCCAACTGAGGGACAGCACACCTGCGGGCAGGCAAGCTGTTTACAGCCCTTGATTTGCAATCATAAATTCTCACCCCCATGCCTCACCTATAAAGTAGGTCAATGAAGGATAGTTGGGAAAAGCATGTATGAAAACTCCCCCACTGAGGAATTTACATATTGCACTCACTCACAAGCGTGTGAAGTGACTTACGCATGAGTCTATTTAAGTCATGAAAGCATAGTTCATGTTCACAGAAGACCGGAAACAGCTAAAATGTCCATCATTAGAAAGTTGGTGAAGGAAGTTATAGACAGAATTCTATAAAACATGAAGAGGGTGATCTTTATGTACAGATAATAGGAAGAACTCCCTGATATATTAAAGCACAATAGTGTATGATGAATATTGTCATGTATGTAGACAAGGAGAGAAAAGAATGCATGTGGATAAAAATCTCTGAAATGACAAAAAACTAATACCAGTAGTTATTTCTTTTGGAGGAGGCAGGGGTGAGGAACGAGAACTGGGCAGATGGGGACTAGGAGGGAATGGAAGCTTCTCATCATATGCCTCTTCGTCCTTTTTGATGTATACACTGTGCACGTATTTTGAAAAGATGCTACATGTGTGATGAAATTGACGTGTTCTGCCTCCCTTATGGGGATGGAGACTGCTTGCTGAACTGTAAGGACCTGGGAAAACGGACCAGCCTTCTTTGTTGGGGAGGCCTTTGTGGTAGGACTCGAGCGGAGTCCCTGTAAAACCTTGCTCTTCTGTTACTGACGGAAATTTCTCACCACATGTCAGGTCCCTCGCTGCCATGCTGGCATTCAACCTCTATTTTTCTCTGAGCCTCACTACTGGTAAGTGATGTCTCTGGGGGGGGGCTTGCAGGGTGGGGGTGGTAAAGAGCATTTTCAGAGGTGCTACACTTACATGGAAACTTCTAGCGCAGGTCACTGAAGTCTGCATTGCAGAAACCCCACATTATCAGTTCACTGATGAACACAATTACAAAGGAACAAAAATTTAGAACTGAAAGATGTAGCAAAGCCCAAGTCCCTTCTTTTACAGATGGGAACACCAAGGATTAGAGAAGTTATGTGGCTCCTTCAAAGTCACCTGTGTTAACCTAGCACTGGAGAGAAGCACATTGTCTGGTTTCTCTTCACATGCTATCTAGTTACAAGAGACACATCTACGGAATGAAAGAAAATAATTACCAAAAGATGCTTGGCTAAATGGTGCCAGAGCAAGGGAAAAGACTTAAAAATATTCCAACAACCCAAAGCAAATCTGCTCGCTACGCCATCCTTTCTATCTACAGGACACTTGACTTTCCAGTGTCCAGAATCCACTGTCCTTGCTGAGAGAGCAAAGGGTACCTGCCATTTTTACATGGCTATTTGAATACAGAGCATGTCAGAAATGTTTTGTTGCCCACCAAAACTTCAAGCTCACTCTCCATTGGGTAGAAATGTTGCCAAGAACTACACTGACGAGCCTTCTGTACATCTAGATGGGGCCATGACTAGTTCTCTCCAAGGGAAGGAAGACCTTTCTGGGCCAGCTCATTGAAGGAGGGAGATTACCTTTTCCACGCTCTCCTCTTCATCCACTGATTAAATGCAGAAGGGTTCGAGACCCACAGAACAGAAGAATCACAAGAACGAAGTGGCCTGGATCCTTGAATTGAGCACATTGCCCAGAAATAATCTGCATTGGAGTGCCACTGTTGGTAAATTACCCTTCAGTGTGTTAATACAATAACATTTTGGAGCCTGCTTTTGTTATTTTAATCTATGAGTGCACGGGGATATTTCAGTGGGGACTCAAAACAAATCACTAACTCTCAACTTTAAAAAAGAATCACTGGGTAATGGGAGAAAAGATACCCTGATTCTGTTTTCAGTTCGATGGATTACCTCTGTCACTCTACATGATATACCACAATTCACTGACTTAATTTTTTAAACAATTTTTTAATGTTTATTTTTGAGAGAGAAACAGAAAGCGAGTGGGGGAAGGGCAGAGAGAGTGGGAGAGACACAGAATTTGAAGCAGGCTCTAGGCTCTGAGCTGTCAGCACAGAGCCCGATGCGGAGCTTGAACTCAGGAACAGCGAGATCATGACCTAGGCCAAAGTTGGATGCTTAACCGACTGAGCCACCCAGGCACCCCTTTACTGACTTAATTTAGGTGAGATCTATGGACATCCTGTCAGGAAAGATAACGAAAAGGGAGAATTTAGCTCACTTAATCTTTTTCCTTCCGTTTCCTAAGGTTTAATAATTACATTTTTATATTTGTGATAAGTATTTACAAAAATTTTTTTAAGTAAGGTTCACTCCCAGCATGGAGCCCAACATGGGGCTTGAACGTACAACCCTAAGATCAAGACCTGAGCTGAGATCAAGAGTTGGATGCCTAACTGACTGAGGCACCCAGGCACCCCTATATCTGTAATTTAAATATTAGCCTCCTAAGAAAAGATTTTCTAAGAGTAGTGTTAGCTCTACAATAAAATTGAGAAGGAGGAACTGAGATTTCCCCCAAAACCCCTGCCTACACACATGCATGGACTCCCTCATTATCCACATCACTCACCAAAATGGTAAAATTTTTGTATTTTGTATTTTCCCTTGAAGCGCTTTCATTCTGCTCTTATACTCAACTGATCATTGGGCATAAAATTCTAAGCTCATAATATTTTTTTCCTCATATCATGAAATCATCATCCTTTGTATTCTAGCCTGTTCATGTGCGTACGCATCACCTGGGATCTTGTTAAAATGCAGATTCTGATGCATGGGTCTTGGTGGGGTCTGAGATTCTGCATTTCTAATAAGCCCTCAGATGATGATCCTGCTGCTGGCGGTCTGAAGAACACGCTAGAAGAGTGTGTTTCCAGCATTCAACCGTGCAGTCCGATTAGTCTAGTTGATGCCCTTCTGTAGTTTTTCCTCTCTGATATCTTTCAACGTATTGTTCCTATTCTTAGTGTTGGGAAATTTCAGGAGAATGAGGCTTTAGGTTTTTCCTTAACTGCTGTCCTCTGCACTTAATAGACCATTTTAATCGGAAGATCTGTGTCTTTCTTAAGCTTCGGGAATGTTCTATTGTTTCCTCAATAATTTCTTCCCTTTCCCCCTGCCATTTTCTCTGGTTTTACTTTCTGAGACTCCTATTTGTCAGATGTTGGAGTTTTGGTTTTTTTCCCGGCTTTATTGAAATATAATTGACATGTAACAATGTGCAAGCTCAAGGTACAGGATGCGCTGATTTGTTACATTTACATATTACAAAACGATTCTGACCATAGTATTAGGTAATGCCTCCATCACATCATATACTCACCACTTCTTTTTTTTTTTTGTGGTGAGAACATTTACGAGCTACTCCTTTGATAACCTTCAAGTATATAATATGGTAATATTAATATAACCATTGTGCTATACATTAGATTCTCAGAACTTATTCATCTTATAACTGGAAGTTGGCTATCTCTGAACAACTTCTCCCCATTGCCCCCACTCCCTAGCATCTGGTAATCACCTTTCTACTCTGTTTCTAGGAGTTCAGTTTTTTATTTTATTTTACTTTTTAGATTCCACGTATAAGTGAGATCATACAGCGCTTGTCTTTCTCTGACTTTTTCACTTAGCATCATGTCCTCAAGGTCCAGCCACGTTGTCACAAAGATTTCCTTCTTTCCCAGGGCTGAATAATACTCCACTGTGTGTGCGTATCACAGTTTCCTGATCTGTTCATCCACTGACAGACATGTAGGTGGTTTCCATGCCTTGCCTAGTGTGAATAATGCTGCGATGAACATGAAGTTTCAGGTATCTCTATGAGAGTCTGGTTTCATTTCCTTTGGATAAATACCCAGAAGTGGAATTTTGGAATCGTATGGTATTTCTATTTGTAATTTTTTGAGGAAGCTCCACACGGTTTTCTAGAGTGGCTCTATTGGAGCTTTTGGATCGGCCCTCCACTTCTTATCTTTTCTCTACTGTTTCATCTCTCTCTTTGCTCTGTGTCCTACTAACCATCCTCATCTTATTTTTCCCCCAAGCCCTTCTACTGAACTTTTGGACAGCCCGTCTTTAATCTCTAAGAGCTCTCTCTTTTTATATTAGCTGATTTCATATCATTTAAAAATAAATATCATCAGCTCTTGGGTCTCTCTGAACATACTAATGAGAGTTCTTGTGTGTTTATTTGAAGCTTCTTGGATTGTCTTTGCTTCCTCTGGGGTCAGTTTTTCTGTTTATTTTGGCCTTCTTTTCTTTCATGTTGCTATTCCCTCCCTCCCTCTCCCTCCACCCAATTCTTGGTGATTCCTAACTGTTCATATGTAAGGGTTAGGTAGATGGTGCGAGTTTTCCTTGATGTTGTATAAGACCGTTTCCTCTAATTTACTGTTTAATAATGTCGACATTATTTTGTCAGTAGGCAAAAGGATTTATTTGCTCATATCCCAGTCCATGGAATTTAAGGATAAGAAAGGTGCTTATTTTCTTATTAATTATTAGGTTAGTTCTGCCTTTTATCCTGTACAGTTTTTTTTTAAAATCTATGTTAGAGAGAGTGAGCGAGCATGAGCAGGGAAGAGGGGCAGAGAGAGAGAGAGAGAGAGACAGAGAGAGAGAAACTTAAGCCGTGGGATCATGACCTGAGCCAAACTCAAGAGTCAGATGCTCAACCTACTGAGCCACCAAGACGCCCCTCCTGTATAGCGTTTTAATAAACATCCTCATAAATATATATCCCCATGGGCTGTTACAGCTATTTCTATGGAATAAATTCCTAAAAGTGAGATTGCTGGTTGAAAGTAATACATATTATAAAACATTTTTTTTACTATGGAAAATTTCAAACATATGGAAAGCTAGAGAAAATAGTAGTATTCTCTTAATTTGAGATGATGCAAAAACTTGCAGGCATGACAAAGGCCAGTCTTGATGCATCCATATCCCTACCCACCTGTGCCTTCTTGGATTATGTTGAAGCAAATGCCAAACACCAAATCATCCAAACTGATACATGTTCAAATTCCAATAGATGCTGCTAGGTATCTCCCCCCATATTTTAGTAACTCTCTTTCAACTCCAAGGAATGTCTATTTTTCCCCATGCAGCCATGGGTATGTTTTTCTTTCTTTCTTCTTCAGGGGATGAGGGCAGGCAGGAAATAATCAACATTCCTCTCCTCTTCCTAAGTTCTGAACCAAGAGAGATACATACAGAAGCCACACAAATGGAGATTCTTTAAATATCATATGGAGAACTGGATTGGATGATCCGTCTTTACATTTTTAGCTGAGTTGTCTTACTACTGCTTTGCCTCTGCGATGACGGTATGGACCCCACCTAGACACTAGCACACTGGTAAACCACAGGTGTCCCTCAGGTGTCAAGCCGACCTGGGGAAGCCCACTGTATGGCTAGGAGCATGACCACATGTGTCCTCACTGCTGGCAGGCAGAGCTGGAAAAGAGGACCAAGATGGCACCAATCTGACACACACAGGCTCTCTTCAAAATTCATGCAAGAGCCCTCCTCCTCTGGAGAGGAGGGAATGAGGGGCAAGGAGAGGGTCCACAGGTGTTATTTCATAATGAACCATGACACAGGGAAATGGAGGCCCCCCAACAGATGTTACTAAATATATTCCATTTTTGCCAGTCTCATAGGTGATGTTTTCATTTGAGTTTCCCTGACAACTAAGAAGCTGCCTTCTTTTTCATAAGCTTATTGGCCACTGCGTTTCCTTATCGGTGAGCTGCCTTTCTGTCAAGTCTTTTTCTTACTTGTAGGAGGATTTTAAAATGTGAATATTTTGACTGTCACACTGTTGCAAATATCTTCTCCCTGTGGATCATTTGTCTTTTGATTGGATCATAGTTGCTCTTTCCATAGAGAAACTACAAATTTTTATTTAGAAGCACCACCTAGCACAGATGAGGATGGCTTTGTTGTGATGAAATACAACAGAACCCTGGGCATTCTTGGTCTGCGGAGAAGACTGTAAACACCCATTGAACAGGGATGAAGCCTTTTATTATTATTATTATTAATGCAGTAAAAAGGCATGCTGTAATAGTTTTTGTCTTTTTTCCTCGGCTGACAAGGGTAATTTCATTAAAATCTACTAGTAGTTCCCCAGCTATGTGTATGTCTTCTGGCCACTTACGTGGGCAGAAAATTGAAAAATCAATTTAAACAGTTGGGGAAGTGAATGAGGTCACTTCAAAATGATTTTAATCTACCACACTAATCGCACCTGAAGTGGCTGCACACATTTCCTCCCAATTTAAAATTCTAATTAGGGGTTGACATCTTTAAAATACCTTGGTGATACACCCTGGAGGAGGTGGGGAATCTGTGCTGATTTTTCCTTTCTCAATAAGCAAAAGGATTTGCTCATACCCCAGTCCATGGAATTGAAAGCTAAGAAAGGTGTTTAGAGCATTCCTGATCCAACCTCCCCAATCATTCGAGAGAGGAGACAAACCAAAATGGCTGTGCCAGCTCTCTGTGGAGGCCACCCCTAACTTCCTGTCCCACCTGCTAGTCTGGGTCAAGGGTCTGTTATTCATCTCTGGAGTCCTCACCGCTAGTACCATCCCTGCCACCCAGTAGGACCTCGAAGATGTGATGAGTTTTTCAAGGTGACAGAGCTGGTAGATGTCCTAATTCAGAAGTCCTTCCCCTGCTGTATCCTGTCCAGACTTCAAAGTAAGAAAGCTCTGAGTTAGAACCCTGGCTCTGCTACTCACAAGACGAGTTCCCATGAGCAACATGGTTAACCCTTCTGAGCCTGCCCTTGGCTTCTCCTTTGTCTTCTGTCTTAAGCCCACTCCCGTTGGGCTTTCCTCCCCGGCCCTCCACTCAGTCAGCTTTTGTCTGGGGCACCAACAAAATTCGGCAGTCACTTGGTACAGCTCATAACACCCTCTTTTTTTTTTTTTTTTGTAAAGTTTATTTAGAGAGAGAGACAGCATGTGTATGAGTGGGGGAGAGGCAGAGAGGGAGAGGGAAGGAGAGAATCCCAAGCAGGCTCATGCCATCAGCACACAGCCTGACGTGGGGCTTGATCCCACAAACTGTGAGATCATGAGCCTGAGTCAAAATCAAGAGTTTAACTGGTTGAGCCGTCCTTCTTTAAGCACTTTTCTCTCCTGGCTTCAGGACACCACTTTCTCCTGGTCCCTCTCTGACTGTTCCTTCCCCATCTCCTTGACTGGTTCTCCTGTATCTCCCAGGCTCTCCACACTGGGGAGCTCAGTCCTCTGACGCCTGTCATCACCGTCCACACACTATCCCCTCAGGTGATATCAGACTCACAGCTTCTAAATCATCTACATTAGGGCAGTTCTCAAATTCATATTTCCACCTCAGACCACTTCCCTGAACCCCTCCTGACACTCTGCCTCCTTGACACCCGCCCCCAAGGCAGGCACCTTGAAATTATGTCTGAAAACAGATTAAAAAATTTTTTTAATGCTTATTTATTTTTGACAGAGACCATGCGTGAGCAGGGGAGGGGCAGAGAGAGAGACGCAGAAACTGAAGCAGGCTCCAGGTTCCAAGCTGTCAGCACAGAGCCCAATGCGGGGCTCGAACCCACAAACCATGAGATCATGACCTGAGCCAAAGTCAGACGCTCAACCAACTAAGCCACCCAAGGTGCCCCTGAAAACGGATTTCTGATTTCTCCTTCTAAACCTGTTCTTCCAGTCTTCCTCATTGTCTTGCTTTCAGCCGCTCAGGCAAAGCCTTGGAGTCATCTTTCTCTCCCATCTGATATCAAAGGTGTCAACAGCCTTTGCTTCTTTCTACCTTCAAAACACATCAGGAACCAACCAAGTACTTCTTCCTCCCTTTCCTCCATTTGGGTCTTCCACATAATAATATACATTGAAGGTTCCTCCATAGCTTTGCATGGCTTGATAGCTTTTAATTTTTTTTTTTCAGTGCTGAATCATAGTCCCTTGTCTGGAGGTACCCGTTTATTTATTCACTCACCTATTGAAGGATGTCTTGATAGCTTCCAAGCTTTGTCAATTATGAATAAAGCTGCTGCAAACATCCGCGCTCATGCTTTTCTGTGGACCTAAGCTCTTAACCCCTTTCAGTAAATCCCTGAAACCCACAATGGCCGGATCATATATATGGTAAGAATACGTTTAGTTCTGTTAAGAAACTGCTAACCTGCCTTCCAAGAAAATTTACATAATTTGAATGATGCTTAGTGCCTCCTTTTATTCTCAGAAGTCTCTACATTTGGGTGACAAACTGGTCACTCTACTTCAGACAGATCATCTCTCCTGAATTACAGAAAAACAGGGTTGCACTCCAGTCTTTCTGCAGTTGGGTTTCTTTGAGCCACATCTAAAGGAATCACAGAAAGCAATTAGTCTTCTGAGGACTACAGGGAGGAGAGAGAGAGGGTGAGGGAAGCGGTTCTTGTTTTCCTCGAAGGGGAACCCAGCACAATTGGGGTGAAGAGACTGGTGCAGGCCCCAGGCAGGCGGCTGCAGAGTGGGGAGTGCAGTGAAAATCTCTGCCAACTCCATTAAATGCCAGTCTACTCTAGACCACACTCTTCTTTTATTGTCCGATTAGTTAGGGTTCCTTGGCTGCTAAGAATGGCACTTGGTGGACTTAAAATGGAAGTGTGTCAGTCCTGGGAGGGGCAGGGGCCGCCACGGGAGGGAGGCCCCTTTCTGTTCTCCAGCCTGGGCTGTGGGGGGTGCTGGGATACCTGGCCTTTCCTCTATTGCTGGCACTGTGCCTGGGGTCCTGACTGCTGTGTTGGTTCCCCACTCACGGGCAGAGCAAAGAGATCTGGAAACCATAAGAAAGTGGAGAGTTCTGGGGCTGAGGAAGTACTTGATGTTGTGCTCTGCTGCCTTTCCAGATCGCCCCACCGATTTGGCAACACCCCTCACCTGTGCTACAAACACAAGCTCTCGTCAAAAGTGCTTGGACGGCATTTCCTGTGTTCCAGGGACTCTCCTATGCACTTCAATATTATTTAATCCTCATGCCAACTCCATACAATAGTTGTCATTCATCTTCATTTTAAAGAGGTGGAAACCGGGGCACTTTGGAGGCTCAGTCGGTTGAGTGTCCAACTTCGGCTCAGGTCATGATCTCATAGTTTGTGGGTTCGAGCCCTGCATTGGACTCTGTGCTGACAGCTCGGAGCCTGGAGCCTGCTTCGGATTCTGTGTCTCCCCCTCTCTCTCTGCCCCTACGCTGTTCACACCCTGTCTCTCTCAGTCTCTCTCAAAAATAAATAAATATGAAAAATTAAATAAAGAGGTGGACACCAAAAAAGAGTTCGGTCACAAAGCAAGTAAGCAGAAGGGCTGGGATTTAAATGTGCAGCGTCTGTTTTTTTCCAGGATCTGGTCTTAAGCACGAAACTATGACATCTCTACCATCTGCCAGCATGTTCTGAATTCCCCTCAGTTACCCTAATGGGTTAATTGAATCTCTCTGTCATCATTTCTTCCATTCAAGGCAGCATTATACAAACAGTAAAAACACATTAATTTGGGTACAAATAATTTGACATAAATTGCAGGCCTCTCAAACTGAATTTCCTTCTCTACAAAACAAGGGTGGATACAATATGATATTTGTTGCAAGAATAATACCAACAGATGTTTATAAAGTGTAGAGTCCCTGTATTAAGAAGCTGCCACAGTAATACTAGCTTCTACTACTACTGTTTTATTGTTACTGTTATTTTAAGGCTGAAATGGAACTTTTCCTTTCTAGTATCTAGGAGGAGAATTCGTAAAATGATGCAAACAGCAGTTTGAGTATTTAAGGTACCTTTAAGGGGTATTTTAAAGCACTGTAAAAGCATTTGCTCACATGTCAACAATCACCATGCAAATTGCAAGTCATGCTTAAATATTCCTTATGGCACATTTAACAAAGGATCTTTTCCTATCAACCCTTTGTTGGCCAAGTTCCTATTACTGCACAGAATTGAAAAGAATACAAAGTCAGTTAAAGAATTCTCTTTCAGAAAAGGCTTTTTACCAATTTATTATATGTATGCATATAACAGACTTCCATGCAGTAAAGTGTCTATGGACAAACTTAAAAAGAAAGAGGAGACGAAATTCACGTGTAGCACTTCCTGTTGAACATGACAGCCAACGCTCCCAGCTACTAGCCAACACTCCCAGCCACCACTATAATTAGTCTCAGGGCACCTTTCATAACGTACACCTGTAGGGAGTTCTCTGTAAATTTGCATTCATGATGATGTCTTTTCAATGTCCCAAATCTTGTCATTTTGACTCAAGTGTGAAATTATTTTCAGTGCTAAGAGATACAGAATTTGAAAACGAGATGTTTACGTCAATTAATTTACCAATAAATGACCTTTGATATAGGGGCTTTTAAATGTCATAGAAGATCAAGATCAAAGTCATTACCTCTTCAAGGAAAAGGAAGGTATTGAAAAAGCTACTAGGGGCACCTGTGTGGCTCCGTCAGTTAAGCGGCTGACTCTTGGCTTAGGATCAGGTGCTGATCTCACGGTTTGTGGGTTTGAGCCCCGCATAGTGCTCTGCACTCACAGCACAGAGCCTGCATGGGGTTCTGTCTCTCTGTCTCTCTCTCTGCCCCTCGGCCTCTCTCTCTGTCTCAAAATAAATAAAACACATTTTAAAAGATCTTTAAAGAAAAAGGAAAGCTACCTCTGCTCTGGCTAGTGGGAGCCTGTTCTTTATTCCTCTTCGGTGAAAGACCTTCCCTTCTAATCATTATAATCCTGGAAATTATACAAGAAAAGTTTACTCCTAAAAGTTCACAATTTGGACTGAGAATTGTTCAGCCCTTGAGTCAGAGGAAGCAAAGGTGCCATTTGTGTGTGGCGCTCTCATTTGTACTTTATGGCCTAGATTCCATGCATTATCATAAAAATCAGCATTTTGCCTTTCAGGTTAACTCATGAGACTTAGAAAATCCAAACTCACTCTGACAGAGTTCACTGCAGCAGTAGAGCAAGTTCTTCTTGCTCAGGGGTCATTTGACTCAAGTGCTGTGAAATAACTACCAAAGACAGGTGGTGCTTGGCCTTTCCTGTCAACAATTCTGTTTCTGTAGGAATTGTTCCCACCCAGGGACTCTGCTGAAAGGACGGCCCAGCCTGCCGTGATTTAATTAGATGAGACCAGGAGGAATGGCATCAGTCAGCGAACCCAGAGGCTGATGCTCCGTACTGGCTTCCAGTCACAGATCCATTCCCAGGGACTGGTTGTCCTCATTCTGAGAGGTCGTTCTATGGATATGACCAACCCCTTCTTAATTAGAACTAGCTTGGGTGGGTTGCCCATGCCTTGAGAGGGGGGAAGGGAAGCCTTTTGAAGGGCAATCTTATAGTCTGTCCATGTTAAATACACATCACAGGCAAAGAAAAAAAATTCTGTGCTTTTTTCACATCATAAGTAAGTAGTTCCTTTAGAATATGACACTAAGGAATAAACCTTAAAGAGCAGGGAAAGCAAATGGCTTCAAGTCAAAAAAATAGAAATCAGGACTTAGGACCTGTAAGAAGGCTGCTAAATCTCTCTGTGCCTTGGTTTCCTGAACTGCAAATAGAAACAATCCAATGTCCAGCCCACCTGCCTCATAGCATTATTCCGATAATAAAGGGGGATAATGTATGCAAAAAAGTGACTGCGATTTAAAAGTTTTAGACATACATTTATAACTACTTCTGTTTTGAATTCATTTGGTAGTTCCATTTATTATTTAACAAAAGTTATTTTTCACAGCTTATTTCCCATTGCTAGAAGATACTTCAGAATCTAGCAATAATCTTTAGGGCAAGAATCAACTGTTAGGGCACAGAAATCAGGGAGGAGTTAAATTTAGTTGGTAGGAGCAGAGTACCTCTACTTTCTCCCTCTCTCCAGCCCCAGCATTGGCATATTTTTCTCTCATATATAAGAAATCTTCCAGTGGGCAATCCAGGGCAATATGGGGGTTCTACAATATCTATATGTTGGGGACTTGGCTCTTTCCAGTTTCTTAGTCTGCTATCTTTAGGCCTTGATTCTCCCCCTCATACTTTCAAGATGGCAGCCAGAGTGCCTGCCACCAAGTGTGTAATTTGGGCAGGCAGACGGGGCAGGGCATAGGGCAAGGAAGGGTATGTATCAGCTGAGTCAGCTCCTTTGAAAGTGTTTTCCTGAAATTCCTATCCAGTAATTTCCATTTATAGCTCCTCAACCAAAAATGCCTCACAATCACCACCTCTAGCTGCAAGGAAGGCTCAGAACATCGATTTTGTTACTATTGCCTGTTTTTGTTGTTGTTGCTGTTGTCTGTCTGTTTTGGGTTTTTGTTTTGTTTTGTCTTTGTACTTGGATGGACACCAAGCAAAACATGGGTTCTCTTAGTAATTAAGAAGAGAAGATGGGGCGCCCGGGTGGTTCAGCCAGTTGAGCGTCTGACTCTTGATTTCCACTCAGGTCATGATCTCACGGTTTGTGAGTTTGAGCCCTGCGTCAGGCTTTACGCTGACAGCATGGAGCCTGCTTGGGATTCTCTCCCTCTGTCTCTCCCTCTCTCTCTCAAAATAAATTTAAAAAATTAAAAAAAAGAAGGGAAGACTATTGAAGGTTTCTGTTATACCATGAATTGAAAATGTGAACACCAGAATGTTAATTGACTTTATTCATTTTCCATTTCTAAGGTAAGTTTAAGCTGGACATCTTAGCAATATCCTAAAAGAAACAAAGCCCTGTAGCCTTGGCCAGGGTCATGACTGCAGGGCTGGAGTGAGATCCAAGCTTCCTCCGTCCTGGGTAAGTGCTTCACTCAGCAGTCTGCCCCATGGTGTGGTTTCAAATGAAACCACCACGTGAGGTTCCTACCAACCCAAGGGCTGGGATCGGTGGTGTGTTTGGCAGAATAATGGCCTCCAAAGATTTCTATGCCCTAATCCAGGACTTAAAGGTGCTACCTTATATGATAAAGGGACTTTGCAGATGTGAGGAAGAGGATGGAAACTGAGATGGGAGGATTATCTCGGACTATCTAGGTGGGCTCAGCCTAATCACATGAGTTCTTAAAAGCAGAAAATCTTCCCCAGCTGTGTCAGAGAGATGAGATTGAAGAAGAGACTTGGAGCATGAGAGAGACTTGACCCTCCTCCTTGTTGCTGACTTTGAAGCTGGTGAACGGGGTATGAGTATGAGCCATGGAATGCAAGTGGCCCCTGGAAGTCAGAATGGCCAGCATGGAAGTGGGGACCTCAGTCCAACAACCCCAATAACTGAATTCTGCCACAGAGGGGGATAAGCAAAGAAGTGGATCCCCCTCTGAAGCCTCCAGAAAGGAACAGAGCCCTGTAGACACCCTGATTTCTGCTTTTGATGTACAGAACTGTAAGGTAATGAATTCTATTATTTTAAGTCACTAAATTTGTTATAATGTTATAGCCATGACAGGAAACGAATACAAGTGTTGACAGAGGCAGGATGCTCTTTTATACTATTTTCCATATTTTTTTAATGTTTATTTATTTTGAGAGAAAGCAAAAGAGAGCAAGTGAGGGAGGGGCAGAGAGAGAGGGAGAGAGAGAACTCCAAGCAGACTCCACACTGTCAGTGCAGAGCCCGATGTGGGGCTCGAGCTCAGGAGCCGTGAGATCATGACCTGAGCCGAAATCAAGCGCCGATGCTTAACCGACTGAGCCACCCTGGAGCCCCAATTTTCCATATTTTTAAGCAAGCTCAAAAACGCAATGTCTCCTTCTCTGCATGGGAACAACATCTAGCAAGTTAAAAGGTGGAAGCTATTAAAAGGTAGAAGGTGGTCAGGATGCCCAAGATCCCACGCATCAGAAAAGCCATGTCTTAACAATAATATGGACAGAACATGCATTCCCTCCTTTGCATAAACCGTGAAGTACCTGGGTAGGATCCGGGCTGGGGCCTGGCCTGCAAACTGAATGAATAAAGCTGCAGGTGTGTGAGTGGTGGGGACCGGGGCATGCACCGGACAGCGCTTACCATTCCAAAGATCTTCAGATGCAGTTGGAGTTAAAACACAGCACCAGCTGAACGGTACCCACTTAAGGGCCTCCTTCAGCCCCTACGTCACCATCATGTTCTGCTAGGGCCACCAGATGGCACGGAAAGCAACAAGAGCACATGGGAAGAAAGGGGTAAAATGAATTAAGTCGGTGAAATGAGGAAAGAAATCGGGAGAAGAAAGGGATGGGGGCGGGGAGGAGAAATAAAACCCTGAAGAGAAAGGACAAGGTCATAGGCTATTGGAGGTTGGGGGTGGCACCAGCATGCGGCCGTCCGTGCCCTCAGGGTCAGCCATGCTCAAGACGCCCCAGGTGGAACATCCTCCCTTCCTCCCCAGAAAGCCATGTGGCTCTTATCTTTGAGGCAAACAAGGTCATTTTCCTTCAGATCTCATCCAGAGGAGTAGCTGACATGTCCTTTTTCATAGTAGCTGCTGAAGCAGCAGGACAGCTGAGGCCCTGAAAATGCCCAGGGCGCTGGAAACCAGACCTGTCGCCAGATGAGCGCGGAAGTAGCCAGGGCTTGTCTGCGCGGTGGGCAAGGGGGAAGAGCAGCCAGAGAAACCACAGGGAGGAAACCCACGCGTCTGCAGAAGTCAGCCGGGCGGACGGAAAAGCCAACTGTACCAATTCCAGAGCAGAGCAAGGGCCAACCCCAAACAAAGCTGGCGGCCCCGGGCCCCCGTAGGTTTGCAACCTTGTCTTTAAAGCAAAGCGCATATAAGATTTGTGGGAGCAGGCTGCCAGTCACCCCACTGGACAGCGGGTTTTGGGGGGCAGAAAGGCCCATGTCCTTACTGTCACTGTCCAAACACCCAGCCCGGTGCTGCGCATGTGGTAGGTGTTTACAATAGTGTTTGGTTAAGGAACTAATTATGTCAAGAGTGATCCCTTAATGGGTGTGCAGTTTTTGTCTTCCTTATTCTTCCACTGTCTCCTCTCAGTGTGCCTAAAACCCACAACTATTTTACTTTCTGCCACCTTGATCCAGTGAGTCATCAACTCCACACCCTGTCCGCACCAGTGACATAGTCCACAAATTTTGATTCCTGGGTTCTTTTACAACTTGTCATCAACCCTTCAGTGCTCTGGGCCTCACTGGCCTGCAAGTGACCTCTGGTGGTAAAAGAGGGGAACTGCAGAGCTAAGTCCCTTTCACACCCAAGCAACTCAATTCCCATCAATTCGATCCTTAAAGCCAAATAAGGACAGTGAGTGAGAGTAGAGGACTTTAGAAATACGTTTGTAATAAAAAATAAAAAGGATACGTGGAAGTATTCCAGATGTCAGCATGTAAAGGAGGGTTATACTGGGGCGTAGAAGACATAATTTTCTAATTTTTTTTTATACCTTGCTTCCCAGGATTGCTGCAAAAATTGGAAATTTTTCCATCACATATTAGGCTTTAGATTCTAAATATCTGGCATCAGATCTGGAGTCTGCTGTGCACAAGGTTTATGAACTTGAGGCATCACTTAAAGCCTCTGGGCCTCAGTCTCTACATCTGAAAGATGGGGATAATAATAGTTACACCTGTCCTACTGATTTATTGTTATGAGGTCCTAATTAGGTGAGGCATGTACAGTGTTTGCTCCAGGAGTGCATGAGATGCTGTCTCATCATTAATCCTCAGATGGTCTGCTTTTAATTAGCCACTTATTTTGAAATGGACATAAACTGATAAAGTGCTACGCAGATTTTGCTGATAAAGTGCTACACAGATTTTAATTTCTCAGGGATTAAAGAATAAAAATAATAAATTCTGGGGGTGCCTGGCTGGCTTGTTCTATTGAGCGTCCCACTCCTGATTTTGGCTCAGGTCATGATCCCAGGGTTGTGGGATGGAGCCCTGTGTCAGGCTTCGCTCCGAGTGTAGAGCCTGCTCAAGACTGTCTCCCTCTCTCGCTCTGCCCTTCTCCCGTGCTGTCTCTCTCTCTCTCTCTCTCTCACACACACACACACTCTCAAAATTAATAATAATAGTGATAATAATAATAATAAACAAGTCTGTGACAAATGATGACTCTTTTGTCTGCCAGCTGGCCATCTGTCAATAATTAAAGGAGTCAGATTGATTTCGTCTTCCTTGCCTTTTGAGCACTGTCTGAAATTTTCCTCCCCCTCTTTCTGAACTCAGTGTGGGCTATTCATTTGCTTTATTTTATGTTTACCTTCCTATATTGTTTTATAAGTGGCCTTTAATTAATTCATGACTGTAGGTTATTGGGAATTCATGCACAGTAGAGGTTTGGTCAGATGACTTTGAAGTCGTTTGTTGTGCAAATTATTTAATGAGGTCCTGTCATATGTGTGGCATTGTGCTAAGCACTAGGAATGTAAAATGAATTAAAATAGACAAGATCCTTGCCCTTGTGGATCTTAATCTTATCTCAGGGAATTTACAAGTAATCAAATGCATGCTGAGTTCTGAAAAGGGTTGTAAAAGAAACAAGGGTGAAGATACACAGGATGGGACAGTGAGCATGCAGTTAGTTACCTGAGGGAAAAGAACGCCAGAACGAGAGGCATGTTCAAATGTCCTGAGGCAGGAGCAAGGAAGTGCATTATACTGTCCTTTACCACTTATAAATAATTTATTGGCTATTTCACAGATGTGTAGGTATCCTCTATCAATATGTATACATATACATGTATAAATATACATATTACATATATAAATATACAATACATATATGAATATCTTAAAACCTTATTAAAAGTAATGTTAAATCCTCAGCCATGAGAAAAACTAGCGTTGACACATTCTATCTTCAGATAATGTTTATTAACCATGTGTTTTTGTGAAAAGAGAAATGTTTGGAAAAATAATTCAAAAGCTATCTTACGGATCTGTAACCAGCTATTAGGCCTTGGTGACAGATTTTGGTGGATGAGGTCACAGCTCCTCATAATGCTGACACACACTGTGACTCTCAGCAGGTTGTAGGGTTTTAAACTTAACATTAATATTTTTTTCCCTGCAACTGTTATACTATTTTGCTACGCGAGGGTCTAGGTGAGTTGTTTGTTTTTTTTTATCCCTGGAACAAATGTCTTAATACTCTGTATTATGAGGTTTTGAAGGCAGGAAGAAACCTTTTGAAAGGTTCCATGAAATCTTTATTAGTACAAAACCTGTGTACCATGAAATGGAAAATCATTTCTTTCTTTTAATCTTTGCTGTTCAGACAGATGCAGCCTTGCTCTGTTTCCACTGCCCTTCATTCTGTAAACTTTCCGTGTCTACTCTCTGTGAGGCGTGGTATTTGTGGTTAATGCAGAGAGAGACGGGGAGGTGCATAGCAAGGGAGACGTGACTTGTGCAGAGAGGCTGAAATGGAATTGCTCACTGAGTTTTTAAGGAATCACATCATTCATTGCAGCTAGAAATCTGGGGATGGGGGTTCTGCTGGAAAACTGGGGGAGCATGTCTAGAAAGATTAAGGAAAAAATATCATGAAAGACTTTGAATACTGTAATAGAAGAGGTTGTTTACAATTTTTTCAACCACCATGAAGGTTTTGAAGAAAAAAGGTGAAGGGGTAGAGTCTGTATTTGCCTTCCAGTTGATCTTCATAAGTTGGGTGTCTGTTATATTAAGGCTATGCCTACATATGTTCCCCCACTTGCTTGATTTATTGTGTTTTTCTCTTCAAGTCTTAGGAAAAAGCATACCACAGAGCAAATGAACAGCAATCAACTAATGGCTCATTCTTTATGCATAAAGTGAAGATGTCCTGCATGAAAATCAATTTACATTGAGTTGAAACACACACTCACATTTCACTCAGAGTAATGTATCCTCCTGATGCTCCCACAGTGTTTAACCAACTCAAGATGGGAGACGAATGTACAACATTATATATATTCTTTTCTCTGGACCAAAATATTGATGCATCCAAAGAGGCAGTTGCGTTACTCTGTTTCAGTGCTAAAACATTACTTTCAAAAAGTTTGGATCCAATTTATTTGTCTACTGGGAGCTATCCTGACAAGCTTTCTTTAGTTTAAAAATCAGAGTTCAATGGTAAATTTATTTTTATAGAAACAGAACTGATAAAAATGTAAATTAAACCCTAGAAAGATTGATATTTTAAGAGTTAATGTCTTTATACCCTTACCTTACTCACCTTCCCCAAACAAAATGGTGCCCTATCTTGGATGCTTTTTTTTTTTTTTGGAGGTGTAACTTACACACTGTACAGGCACTAATCTTAAGGATACAGCTTGATGAATGTGTGTGTGTGTGTGTGTGTGTGTGTGTGTGTGTGTGTGTGTACCTTGTATCTACAGGATACAGGACATTCCTATCACCCTAGAAAATTCCTTTTCACCCCTTCCTGGTCAATATACCCAGAGACAACTGCTATTCTGACTTCTATTCATCATAGTTTAGGTTTGCCTCTTCTTGGACTTCTCCAAAATGAAATCTTACAGTATACACTCCTTGGCTCAACATAATGTTTTTGAAATTAACCTATGTTGTCGCAACTGCCAATAACTCCGAAATTTTTGCTGTTGAGTAGTATTCCATCATATGAACACGCTACACTTTGTTCATCTCTTCCTTACTGATGGATATTTGGGTGGTTTCTAGTAGACAGTGTTTTTGACAGATCTTCACTGAGGTTTAAGGCTGGGCTAGAGAAACACAAGAAAGGAACTGAGACTTCTAATTTATAAGTGCAGACCTTTTTTTTTTTTTTTTTACAGATTGTTCTGGATACTTTACATTACAACTCCCTGGCAGAAATAGAATCTATCTTTCTCACACCCTATAAGGTGTCTTAATCATAATTATTAAGCATCCAGTTAAATTTATTTGGTTCAGCAGGGTGCTAATGAATACAAAAGTGTGGACTGAATCTTCTATAAGCGTGTTGGTTTTTCTGGCGACAAGAGCCCCATTCCCAGGTCTCAGAAAAGTGTTCACCAGTACGTGCTATGGGGCTCAAAGTTAGTGGAAAGGGTCTGCATGCATTAACCCCTTCATTTTCATGATTCTATCCACACTGTTCCTTCTGCCAAGAGTATTCATGATTCCTGTTTTCCATACCAAATTCTACCCATCTTTCAGGACCCAGCCAAATGCTCCCCTTGGCCGCCATGATGTCTTCCTTGATGCTACATTTGAGTGGTCTCAGATATATTTTACCTCTAATGCACCTGAGCTATGTGGCACAGCAGAAGCTGGGAAAGACAGCTCTCCTGTACGTTTAGAAGGACAGAGACATGGCTTTGGTAAATAGTTTAGCCAGCTGCTGACCTAGTTGTTTCCAGATGATTCTGGCATGCCTTCATGGTAGGGTTTCTCCTCACAATTGAGAATGACTGCCCCAAACTGGATGTCATCTCTCCCCTTCTTAAATTCCCAGGTAAAGTTTTTGCAGCCACAGTCTTACAAGAATGATCACTTTCAACCTTCAGCTTAAGTTTTTTATGTCCATGACCTGATTCTACTATTTGAGAACAATGGGGCAAATGTGAATGCTGTTTCTATAGGTTCTCTCAACACGGGAACCTTGTCTGCAGCCAGGGACGTGTGTGGCCACACCTCATATTCACTCGCTTCGCCACGTGATATTTCAGATGTATCTTCATGATCTGACCCAAACCATATACCCAAGCCTGCCTTTTTTTGTGAGCTGGGACTGAATACAATTCCAGGAGACTGATGGATATGAAGGATGACATGGTCAAACAGAGGAAGTTGGTACCTGAGCCACGTTAGTTGTTGATGGGGAAGCATCTACAGGGAAGACAGAGTGCCTCTGCTCCCTCCGCACTATCTCCTTTATGTTTATGCCCTCTGTGCCACTTAGTTTGCTTTTCTATAGAAGTATTCCAAAGTTAGTGGAAAGGGTCTGCATGGATCACCTGGAAAAACTCCTCATCCCAACAAGAAATGTAACTCAAAGTACATTGTGGTCAATCATAAAGTCATTTGAAAAACAATTTATTTAAATACCTACATATACAATGTTAATAAGATGCTAAGGAAGTATTAATGGAAATTAAGATATGTTAGTTCTTATATATTTCATCTGTTATCTTTAATTTTCACAACTCTACCAAGGGAGTGTTGTTATTCCCACATTTTGAGTGAGGAAACAAATGCAGGGGTATTAAGGTCATGTGGTTGGTATCTAGCAGAGCCAGAACTTGACCCCACAGTGTCCCATTCCAATGCGCATCCTCTTTACACTAAAACATTTTTATAAAGTTAGTCGGCACCATCAATTTCATACTTAACCAAGAGATACAGATACAGCTGGCTTACTTGTGATCTGTCCATGGTTTTGATGAGGAGTAATTTAAACTTCTAGTATCTTTGTGCCAAAAGAATTGGTCCCCTGGGGTGCCTGGCTGGCGTAGTGAGTAAAGCATGCCACTCTTCATCTTGGGATTGTGAGTTTGAGCCCCATGTTGGGTGTAGAGATTACTTAAAAAAATAAAATCTTAAAAAAAGAACTGTTCCCCAAAGTTTCCCCCAGTACCTAGCACTTGACAGGGAGCTTAAATATTACAGGACAAAGACTTCCATCTGATGTGCTCATAGAAACAGCTTTCATCCCTGCTTCAGCATCGCCCCAGTCAAAACATTCCATCATTTCTCATTTTTTTATACCATAAAAATAAAATTATTTTGATTGTGAGATTTTGCCTCTCAAATAAAGCACACCCTTGAAAAATAGCAAAGAATGACAGATATTTTTAGGTTAAAAAACATACACATGGAGATATCTCATATTCCAAAGATAAGTCTTCCTAGGAGAGCTTTCTCTAGTCATTTTGATTCAATCACAAGGATACCTGCAAAAAGACGGAATCTCTTTGCAGGACAGTTTCTTAAGAATCTGCCACAGTTAATAAGATAGAGAGTAAGCCAAGAGGGCGGGGAACAATGGCTGACTCTGCCGTCTGCAGGTGTCTCAAGAAGACAACAACCCCGTAATGTAAGCACGCAAAACCAACTGAGATGAGGCACCGCAGACAAGAACATTTCAACATCGGAAGCTCATTTTGCTTGGAGGCAATCCAGGTTTCTTCAGAACAGTAGTGGATGATTTGACCACAGAAACAAGTTTTGATATTTGCACAACCATTTTCCAATGCACGGGAGGAAAGGACCTGTACTGTGGGGCATTTCGTCTGGATTTTAAACTCTCCTTAGGCTGCATGAAGTGGGATAAAGGGAATGGATAACCACCCCGGACTTGAGCAGGCACTGGGTACTGCACACCCTTCCTCCTCCCATAGACCCTCTTTGACTATGTGAAGTGTGGAGGCTGGGGCTGCCCCAAATGCCATTTGGCCTTCACATAAGCATCTCTTCTGTGTTGTACAAAATCTTCAAAAATCTACAAAAATGTACATATATGTAAGGGTTATATCATATAGTTATGCAGTAATTTTTCCACTCAGCAGCATTTTGAAAATGGATCATCTCAATATACTCAAGAGTACAAAGGGTTAGAATCTCCTCTATATATTGGCCTACTTGAGGGCATAGTTGGTTCAGCAATTTAGCAAACACCTTGGGCATAAATATCGAAATCCATCAACTGAACAAGATAACGTCAAGGTCTTCAATGCGTTTTTATAAGAAAAATGTTTAGAAATAACTTGAACAACTTACTCAAGTAGAATTTCAAAGATGAGAAATGAGGCTTCATGGCTGTTTTGACATTTCTATGATTACCAGTGAGTTGAACAGTTTTTAAAATGCCTACTGGCCATCTGGATTTTTTCTTAGCAAATGGTTCGTGCCCTCTACTAACTTATCTTGTTGTGGCCTTAGTGTTATTCATAAAAATTACATAAACTATGTAATGAGGATACTATCCATTTAACTATCAAATTTTATGATGCAGGTGCTTGTTTGTTTTAATCTAATCCTAAAGGAGGAACCCAAAAATAAGCAGTTAAGTAGAAAAGCAAAAAAAGAAAAAAAAAACCCTACCAAACCGCTTTCATATTTATAGCTTAACATGAATTGCTACTTGAGCTTAAATCAGAAAAGCAATTAGATAATTCTCCAAGTAGAAACTCAGATGCAGTGAATGAAATCTTTCATAAGAGCCTTTAAAGTGCGGCAACGACACAGATATACTTCAGAGAAATTTGTCGCTATCGCATTGACACGTCCCCCCTCTTGATATGGAGTAGAAAAAACTAAATCATTTTACATATATCTGGATCTGCACAAAACCAGGTTTCCTTTGTTCAGTGACAACAAGCCAAAGCATTTTACATCTTTGTTCAGTCCACACACTAAAGACTAAAATCTCTGCAGTGGATATGGAAAACCAGAGACGTGCTGGATGTGGATACCGACCCTGGAAGTTTGTGGGCACAATTATGCCAGACAGCCTGTCAGATTTTACACAAACGCAGCCAATGGCAACCTCCACTGTGGCAAGAATTATGATGCCCAGGATGAGGTTGTGACCAAGTGCAGCTGTGGTTTATTACTCTTGGCAAAGGGACCAAGAGTTAGCACTTTCAGAAAAATACAAATCTAAGCAATATTTATTCCTTAGAGATAGGGGGGTTACCCACCCTCCATTGTTGCCTTAGCTTTTCAATTACACTGTGAAATTAGCCACAATGGGTAGTTTTATTCCTCTTTATCAACCCAAAACACCCATGGGATATATAATTTAGTGATCAATTCCTTAACTTAAACAAGTTAAGAAAGATTTTAGGAGACAGGCTGATATCCAGAATGCAAAGGCAGAGCGGAGAAGGAAATTAGCAAGCATTCAGCTAAAATGTTCTCAAGGGCAGGGATTCATGGTAATAAATGGAATCATTTCAAGCTTGAAGGAGGTTTCCTGTGGGACACTGAACAGTTAGCTTCAGGGATCACTGCATTTCATCAGCCTAAAAATGGAGCTGCCTGTAGAATTTCCAGGTCAGCAAAAGATACAGAAGAGATACTAAAATCTAACAAAATGAGAGGCTGCCACGAATGATTTATAAAGGGTTAAGAATGCCATGGATGGGGCACCTGGGTGGCTCAGTCGGTTAAGCGTCTGACTTCGGCTCAGGTCATGATCTCACGGTTCATGGGTTCGAGCCCTGCGTCAGGCTCTGTGCTGACAGCTAGCTCAGAGCCTGGAGGCTGTCTTCAGATTCTATGTCTCTTTCTCTCTCTGACCCTCCCCTGCTCACGCTGTCTCTCTATCTCTCTCAAAAAATAAATAAAACATTAAAAAAAAAGACTGCCATGGATGAACAAATTAGGAGGATGCACACCACATCTTGAATATGATCACCATGATGCTGAAAAATGTTATCTGTAAACCATGGAAAAAGAAGCTGAAACAACTAGATGTTTAGGTGAAGTCCTGTAGTGTTCCTGGTAAATCCTGTGTTTGCCAAATTCACAAAGAGAATCTATGTCCAAGTATTCTCAGGTTGACATAGTTCTTTCCACCATGAAAAAGTAAAGGCACTTATTGAATGTGTTCAATACATAAAGCCTTAACTGTACCCAGGAGGAAAGAATTTGACCAATTCTTCCACACCTACAGAGAAAGACTTCATAGAACCTCTCCTCGAGGTGAAAATCTGAGGACCAGAGACAACAAATAACCCCAAATTCATCATGGGATCCTTAAACCTATTTTAAGGCAGTGGCTTTCCTCTCCTCCACCTGCTTCCCGATGTCCTGTTGCCTCATATCAGAAGTGTTTACAACTCCAAAGATAACTGATGGGAGGCAGTCCTATCCACTGATAACACCTTTCCCCTCTTTGAACATAGCTGAGTTGTTCCAAGATCAGAGAGCAAGCAACAAGACAGAAAGGCGGCAGCCGATATTAGATGGGCTTGGATAGTTTCACAACAGTGTAATTACTTAGAAGTCTCACACTGGAGGCTATAGGCTGCAGAGTATTTTTGTTTTGTTCTATTTTATTGGCTTTGCCTTTAGAAGGCACATTCTCTACTGTTTGCTGCAAGTCTGGTTGCTCCCAGTTGTCTTAGACTTTGGTTTACTCTTTGCTGATACTTCTTTTGTGGCGTGATACATGATGTATGTTGTAAATGGAGGATGTGCTTGAATGTATATTGCCTAACCATTGGGGCAGGGGTCTTTCTATATTCAAAGGATCAATGTTGTAAATGATGTAAATGTTGTAAATGATGTACGATTGGGGCAGGGGTCTTTCTATATTCAAAGGATCAATTTCATTATTAATGTTGTTCAACTCTTCCACATCTTTGATCAGTTTTTGCCTGCCTAAGGTATCATTTTCGGAGGAATGTATGTTAAACAGCACCCCCCCTCCACTGTAAGTATGAATTTGTCTATTTCCCCTTGTCATTCTATCAAATTTTGTTTTATTTACTTTGACAGTTCAGGGTCAGGATTTTTATATCTTCTTGATGAATTACGGAAAAAACAATGTTTTTGCTTTAAGGTCTGTTTTGCCTGACATTTATGTAGTTATATCGGCTCTTATTTTTAAAAACATCTTTCTGGTTTATCATTTTCTATCCCTTTGGTTTTATGTCATTTGGTCTGAGAATCACTCACATAAATAGTATGGTAGTATCTCTAACTTCTAACATGTTAAAAGGTACATCTGTTAATAAATTACATTTATGTTATAATTGCTAATTACTTCCATTACTATTATTTCCATATTGTAATTACTATTGCTTCCTTTTTTTTCTATTTACCAAGCCTTGTTCTTTGCTTCTGTTTTTCTCCTTTCCTGCTTACTATTAGCGTGAATAACTTCTTAATTCTTATTTTATGATCAATTAATATGACAGATATTCTGTTTCTATTGCTTTTGTGACTACCTTACATTTTTAACATTGATTCAAAGTTAATTAACATTTCTACACTCCTCCAGAAAAAAAGAAAGGATCTTAGAATACTTCCACTCCAGTTACCACCTACCACATACACTGCTTGTTATCTAGTATTTTAATTCCGTCTTGGGTTTAACCCCCACACCCCAAAGGACTTATTATTGTTGTTAGTCAATGTTTGTTTAAATGAAACCTCTTATTTACCACTTTCTTTTCTCACTGTTCATTATTACAACCCACTCTGATCCTCTTGTATTCTTACAGAGATAAATCTTTCTTTCTCTCTCTCTCTCTCTCTCCCTCCCTCTCTCCCTTTCTCTCTCTCTCTCTCTCTCTCTCTCTCTCTTTCTTTCTTTCGTTTTTAGAGAGAGAGCATGTGCACATGCAAGTAGGGGAGGGGCAGAGGAAGAGAAAGAGAGCATCCCAAGCAGGACCGGATGCAAAGCTCAATCCTAGTACCATGAGATTATCACCTGAGCCTAAATCAAGAATCGGATGCTTCACCAACTGAACCACCCAGGTACTCCCAGAAATAAATATTTAGCAGTTCTTTAGTGAGCATTTATAAAAAGCAAACTTAAAAAGTCTTTACTATGCCTTCCCACTTGTTGATGGCAGGGGGTGGGAGAGAGGGCAAAATGGGGGATGGGCAGTGAGGAGGGCACTTGCTGGGATGAGCACTGGGTGTTGTATGCAAGTGATAAATTACGGAATCTACCCCCAAAGCCAAGAGCATGCTGTATGCCCTGTATGTTAGCCAACTTGACAATAAATTATACTAAAAAAATAATAAAAATAAAAATAAAAAATAAAATAAATTCTTTTTTTTTGGTGGGGGGGTGTCAAAATACACACAGTGAGGTATATTATGTGCATTCCTGTAACTTAGGTCAATGAATTTTTGCATATACACCCAAGCCAATACTACCCCGATCAAGATTTAGGGTATTTTCATCACACCAGAGAGCTCTCTCATCCCTGCTATTCAGACATTTCTCTCTACTGGTTAATTTAGCCTATTTCTTGAACTTCATATAAATGGAGTCATAGAGTATGTAATACTCTTTCATGTCTGGCTTTTTTCATAGAATATAATATTAGGGAGATTATTGTATTTATCAGTTTTTCCGATCACTGTGTATTACATGTCATCATGACTTTTAAATGATGGTTTACAGGCAGAGAATTCCCAGTTGCTAGTCATTTTCTCCAGGCGTTTTGAAGACACTATATCAATGGTTTTAGTCTTTATTGTTGCCAAAAAGAAGTATGTCATCCTTTGAATTGTTTTTCCTTTAATGGCAGCTTGTGCTTTTTCTGGGTTATTTACCTTTCCCCCTTCTGGTTATGTTTAAAATGCTCCTTTCAGGGTGCCTGGATAGCTTAGTTGGTTAAGCACCTGACTTTGGCTCAGGTCATGATCTCATGGTTTGTGAGTTTGAGCCCCGCATCAGGCTCTGTGCTGGCAGCTCAGAGCCTGGAGCCTGCTTTGGATTCTGTGTGTGTGTGTCTCTTTCTCTGCCCCTCCCCTGCTCATGTTCTCCCTCTGTCTCTCTCTGTCTCCAAAATAAATAAACATTTAAAAAAATGCTCCTTTCATCTTTGGTGTTCTAAAATGTCCATATGTTACATCAAGAGAAGGATGTGTTTTGGGTAATGCTGAGAGAATGCACAGAAACTAAAGTGCTTCATCCCGGTGAGGACTTATGACTCTTCAGATACAGACATTCTGTCCAGACTTCTGCATCACTGGGGTAGAACTGGACCCCACACCAGGACATGGAATGAGTTGAAAAAAGGGCAACTCTTGAACTCAGCCTTGTGTGGGGTGTGAGTTTTAGCTCCTGCATGCACAGGGTTGGTCACATCTGCTGTCCCTGCATGCATGGGAGTCAACACAGGGCCTATTTCCAGACCTAGATCCCAGGGCCCTAACTGCAACTTTCTTATCTGGCTCCCTTGAGGTTCTGCTTCCTTTCTCACTCCTGATGAGTCTCCTTCTTTCTTTCTTTCTTTTGATCTCAATTGCTCTGACATGTTAAACAATTATATTTTAACAAACTTTTCTACTTATTTGTGGTTAAAGGAGACTACATGAACTCTGGCCACCATGTTACCAGCATCTGTAATCCAGCTGGTCCTCGGGGGCTCATGAGTGGCTAAGAGCAAGGGCCGTGAAGCAAAGCCAACCTAATTTTTTTTGACATTTTTAATAGACTTTATCTTTTAGATCAGTTTCAGGTAACCAGAAAAAAAAACCCCAGAACAGAATCTGCAGAATGTTCCCATGTGCCCCCTGATGCAAACACTCACACCTCTTCCACCGTGAACTTCATGCACAAGAGTAGCATGTTTGTTATGATCCATGAATTTACACGGACACATCATAAAGTCCATAGTTTATATTTAGGTCCATTCTTCTTGGTGTTTTATATTCTTTGCATCTTGACAAGTGTATAATGATGCATATCCACCATTATGGTACCATACAGAGTAGTTTTACTGCCCTGAGTATTCCCTGTGCCCTGCCTATCATCCCTCTCCCTTTCCAACCCCTGGCAACCTCTGATCCTTTTACTGTCTTCTTTTTGCCTTTCCCAGAATGTCATATAGTTGAAACCATACAGCAAATATCCTTTTCAGATGGGCATCTTTCACTAGTAATATGCATTTAAGTTTCATCCATGTCTTTTCATGGCTTGATAACTCATTTCCTTTTCAGTGCTGAGTAATACTCCATTGACTCTATGTAAAACAGCTTATTTATTCATTCACCTACTGAGACATCTTGGTGGTTTCCAGGCTTTGGCAAATGAATAAAGTGGATAAAAGTGAATAGAAGGACACGTTTTTGTGTGGACACAGTTTTCAACTCCTTTGGGTAAATGACAAGGAATGTGATTTCTGGATCATAAAAGTAAGTTTAGTTTTACAGAAAACTGCCAAACTGTCTTCCAAAGTGGCTGTATTCAACCACCAGCAATGAGAGAAGAGTTCCTGCTTCTCCATATCCATGCAAGCATTTGGTGTTGTAAGTGTTCTGGATCTCAACCATTTTAATAGGTGTTTAGCGATATCTCCTTGTTGTTTTATTTTATTTTTGTTGACTTAATTTTTTAAATTTAAGTCCCAGTTAGTTAACATATAGTGTAATAATGATTTCAGGAATAGAATTTAGTGATTCATCGCTGTCACCCAGTGCTCATCCCAACAAGTGCCCTCCATAAAGCCCATTGCCCCTTTAGCCCATCCCCCACCAAATACCCGGCCAGCAACCCTCAGTTTGTTCTCTGTGTTTTTATATCATACTTACTTCCCTTCCTTACATTCATATGCTTTGTATCTTAAATTCCACATATGAGTGATAATTGTCTTTCTCTGACTGACTTATTTTGCTTAGCATAATATACTAGTTCCAACCGCATTGTTGCAAATGGAAAGATTTCATTCTTTTTGATCACCAAGCAAAGTTCCATTGTGTGTATGTATTTGTGTGTGTGTGTGTGTGTGTGTGTGTGTGTGTGCGCATACCACATCTTCTTTATCTATTCATCTGTCGATGGACATTTGGGCTCTTTCCATACTTTGGCTAATGTCAACAGTGCTGGTATAAACATTGGGGTGCATGTGCCCCTTCGAAACAGCACACCTGAATTCTTTGGATAAATATCTAATAGTGCAATTGATGCGTTGTAGGGTAGTTCTATTTTTTATTTTTTGAGGAACCTCCATACTGTTTTCCAGAATGGCTGCACCAGTTTTCATTCCCACCAGCAGTGCAAAAGGCTTCCTCTTTCTCCACATCCTCACCAATATCTGTGGTTGCCTGAGTTGTGAATGTGAGCTATTCTGACGGGTGTGAGGTGGTATCTCATTGTGGTTTTGATTTGTATTTCCCTGATTATGAGTGATGTTGAGCATTTTTTCAAGTATCTGTTTAGCCATCTGCATGTCATCTTTGGAAAAGTGTCTATTCATATATTTTGCCTATTTCTTCACTGTATTCTTTGTTTTTTGGGTGTTGAGTTTGGTAAGTTATTTATAGATTTTGGATATTAACCCTTTATCTAATATGTCATTTGCAAATATCTCCTCCTATTCTGTCAGTTGCCTTTCAGTTTTGCCGAGTGCTTCCTTTGCTGCACAGAAGCCTTAATGATGAGGTCCCAATAGTTCATTTTAGCTTTTGTTTCTCTCGCCTCCAGAGACATGTCAAGTGAGAAGCTGCTGCAGCCAAGGTCAAAGAGGTTGTTGCCTGTTTTCTCCTCTAGGATTTTGATGGCTTCCTGTCTTATGTTTAGGGCTTTCTGACTTATGTTTAGGTCTCTCATCCATTTTGAGTTTATTTTTGTGGATGGTGTAAGAAAGTGGTCCAGATTCATGCTTCTGCATGTTGCTGTCCAGTTTTTCCAACACCATTTGCTGAAGAGTCTATCTTGTTTCCATTGAATATTCTTTCCTGCTATGTCAAAGATTAGTTGGCCATATAGTTGTGGGTCCATTTCTGGGTTCTCTATTTTGTTCCCTTGACCTATGTGTCTGTATTTGTGCCACTACCATACTATCTTGATGATTACAGCTTTGTAATACAGCTTGAAGTCCAGAATTGTGAGGCCTCCAGGTTTGTTTTTCTTTTTCAGGACTGCTTTGGCTATCAGGGGTCTTTTATGGTTCTATACAAATTTTAGGATTGTTTGTTCTAGCTCTGTGAAGAATGCTGGTGTTACTTTGATAGGGATTGCACTGAATATGTAGATTGCTTTGGGTAGTATTGACATTTTAACAATATTTGTTCTTCCAATCCATGAGCATGGACTGTTTTTCCATTTTTTTGTGTCTTCCTCATTGTTTTCATAAGCTTTCTATAGGTTTCAGTGTATAGATATTTTACCTCTTTGGTATTCCTATGTATTTTATGGTTTTGGGTACAACTATAAATGGGATCAATTCCTTGATTTCTCTTTCTGCTGCTTCATTATTGGTGTATAAAGTGCAACTGATTTCTGTACATTGATTTTATATCCTTCGACTTTGTTAAATTCACGTATCAATTCTAGCAGTTTTTTGGTAGAGTCTTTTGGGTTTTCCACATAGAGTATCATGTTGTCTGTGAAGAGTGAAAGTTTGATTTCCTCCTTGCTGATTTGGATGCCTTTTATTCCCTTGTGTTGTCTGATTGCTGAGGTTAGGAAAGCCAACCTAATTTTGAATCACCACTGTAACTACTGATGAGCTGTTTGGTACTGGGTGGATTATTAACCTCTCTAAGCATCAATTTCCTCAACTCAAAAAGAAGATTATAAAAATTCATACCACAAAGGGTTGTAGGGAGGATAAAATATGCTAATATCCATAAAGCACTTGGCACAGTACCTTAGTAAGCACTCATCAGTAATTATTCATATCATGAAATACTGCATAATGATATTATTAATTAATTTGCCTACCTATGAATCAAGATCATGTACAAGTTTATGCAACATAGAAACAGAAAGGTTTCTTTCATGAAAAAGAAGTAAACTGAACAATAACTATGATACTATAAACTCTGTATATGTGGAATATATCATGTTGCTCTTTATAAATAGTGCCCTACAAAAATCCTATGTTCTCAAATTTTATACATTCTGAGATGAACTTTCCAAAGTGTAGAGAAAATCTTTCCAAGTCAGAAAAAGAAGATGAAAAGAGAGAACACTGGCACTTTGCTTTCCCTAGAAGGTAAATCAATGCACTTGCTTTCTTCATTGAGGAAGGTGTCATGATCAACAGAAGAACTGAGCAGTGTGCTTAGTGCTGTAGTTGGTTTATATGGTCGTGCCAACTCCTTCAACTCACTGTGGACCAGGAATAAAGAGTTCATTGACTGGGTCTGAGGATCACACTTTGAATAGAATGGCTCTGGGGACATCTTAGCACAATTGTTAAAGTGATGTTACTCTTATACAGAAGGGAGAGTGCCTTTTTCTCAGAAAAGGATGCTCAGGGCTTGAGTAAGCGATAACCTCTGGTAGAGAAGTAATTATGCTACGTAATCAAAAAAAGTTCATTACTAGTTTCTAATGAATGAATCAACATCTGTTACAGAGTCCAGAGGTCCACTGGAGTCTTGACTAAAGCTGGTTTTGGGATCTAGTTGGATCTGCCAGTCCTACAACTTACCATTTGTGGGTGTATGGGATCTTGTAAAGTGATTATGCTTAGTACAAAATTCACTTCTATTAATATTTTTTTTCCTTTGGGTAGGAGTTGATAATTTTTCTCAATTAGTGTTTTCATTATTTTCCAAAAGGAAAAAAAGCACAGCATTGTCTTATGCTTCCAAAGTAGATCTAATAATATTTCCCATATACATTCAGAAGGAATCAGATTGCTACCGTAAGGCCAAGTCAAACATTAAATTCAATTCAGAAGCAATTTTTAAAGCATTGTCGTGGGGCAGCAAGAAAATTAAACCTTATAGTGTAAATATTACTGACACTCTCAAAATATCTCAGATTTTGTTGATTCTCTTTTGAATTTCTGCCAACTAAAAGTTAGCCAAAACATTTAAAGATTTAGGTAAGGACTACAAAAACAAAACAAAAAACAAAACAAAACAAAACAAAACAAAACAGAAAACCCAAATGAAACATTGGGTGTGCTTGGTCTGTTGCAAAGAGAATGTACTAGACCTGTGTAAACAGAAAATTTTAATTCTGGGCTTAAAAATATGATGATCTTCTTAAAACACTGAATTAAAAATAGTAAAGTTAAAAACAAATCGATAAAAGAGCACTGGTAGACTTGAACACCATGCAAAACAATTACTGTAAAATCCACTATTGATGTCAATTCCAAAAGGTGTGGTTTATAAAAAATCCTTACATGGCCATTTTGGAAACGACAGTGTTCTAAATCTTGCGCACACTATAAAGTCACCTCACTATCCTTAAAAGCCTCTGGTGTATCTTTGCTCTGGGCATCAGCAGGACCCCAGAGTCTGGGCCAGTCCATTTGTAAACAACACTTTCCACACACAAGTCTCAAGCATGTAAAGTCATCTGATTTTGTGATTCTTAAAATCTGAATTGCATTCTCCGCATGTGTTGTTACACAGCATTCTTAATCAGTTCATCCAGCTTGTCATTTTTCAGTTAAAAATGACTCGTTTTCCCTATCCACTCCAAATGGACTTTGAAATTGAGAAGATTTTACTATTAAATTTCTCCTCTGCTATCACCAGCAAAGGAGATCCCATCAAAACACCTCCTCTAAAGTGATTACAAGTGAAAAGCTCTTGCAGCATTACCAGGATTTTCATTAAGAGCCAATTTAACGTCTACACTCTATTTTCTGAAATAAAAAACATTCTTAAAATCAAAAGGAGAAAAGGTTATCTGAGTTATAGGAATCATGTGGCTGGCTACAAAAGGACTCACCCAAACATCTCAGTTTATCAACTCATATTAATAGAGAACATATTGGCTCATATCATCCCAAGTTTACTGATTACTTGGTTTTGATTAAAAAAAAATCATTAGACTCATCTGTCTATTCATCCATCAAGATGTAGATCACTCTGAAGAACCCAAATCTGTCTAGATGAACTGCTTGAGTTCCTGTGGTTCCCTACACTCACATGGACAGCTTTCTCCAGCATGTTTAAGAGAACAGGAAGGCGTGAGCTTTGCCAAAGACTGATCCTTTCCCATAGGATCCGCTGACTTTTCTTAATGTAAAAGTCAATGGGATAAAATGTCAAGAAATACAAATTACTCACTTAGAAAGCAAACAGCGTAGCCTGTCCTCAGTGCCAATTCTCAATAAAGTGTGTAGGGTAGCATCCATTTGACAGCAAGAGACTGTTTTCTGGTGGTGCTGTTCTATGCCCAATGAGATTACCGTCATAAAGTGCACATACAGTGCAACTTCCTGAACTCTGAATTCCAGATGCTCCTTTCAAGCATTCTCTCTCGATTTCTGTAGTTCTTTTTTTTTAAATGTTCATTTATTAATTTTTGAGAGCGAGTGAGCAAGTAAGAGAGAGAGGGAGAGAGAGAATCCCAAGCAGGCTCTGAACTGTCAGCACAAGCCCGACAATGGGGCTCGAACTCACAAACCATGAGATCATGGCCTGAGCCGAAATCAAGAGTCAGATGCTTAACTGACTGAGCCACCTGGGCACCCCTCAACTTTTGTGCTTCTAATCACCACCTCTTGGTTTCAGGAACATAGGTCTGCAAACGAACAGAACTCATATCCAAATACAGTTAATATGAAGAGCAGTGGAAACACTCGGGCAATTCTGTCTCCGTGGCAACACTTTGAAGCCCAGTGACAACTGTAATGGCTTTAATACCTAATGACAATCTCCTTTCAAGAGCTTTATGAATATTAATACCCTGATCAAAGAGAAATATTTAAAAACAAAGACTATGTCTTCACTTTCGACCGCAACATCTCTGAGTTGTAAAAGGCCTATAATTTTTACAGGTTACGGATGTGCATATCAGTAAGGAAGGCTTAATATTGCTTCTGCTGCTGCCGTAGGAGGCCACAAAATGTTTTTATAATTTTTATATTCTTCAACTGATAAAAATGAAACTCGTGATTTCAACCTGTCAGTGTTTAAATACAAGTAGTTAATGACTATGTGCTCAGCACGGGGCTCGAATTTTTGGAAGTAAAGAAGCAGCAGACATCGTTCCTGTCTTTAAGGAGCTAACACTTCAATTGGGAAAAGATGACTACCATAGTCAACCCATTAGAAATCAATATAAAAGACTTTATTTCTACCCTGTGCCAAGGACCCTGCTAGTCCTGAGGATATAATTTTTTTAATGTTTTTATTTTATTTTTGAGAGAGAGACAAAGCACAAGCAGGGGAGGGGCAGAGAGAGAGGGAGACACAGAATACGAAGCAGGCTCCAGGCTCTGAGCTGTGAGTACAGAGCCTGACGTGGGGCTCAAAACTCACAGACTGTGAGATCATGACCTGAGGTGAAGTCAGACGCTTAACTGACTGAGCCACCCAGGTGCCCCTCTGCTAGTCCCAGGGATATAAAAATATCAAGATCCTTGCCTTAGTCCCTGTCTGGGGGCAATGCACAAGCATGTAAGAACAGTCAAGTAATAGTAACAAAAAAACAACAGTAATAACGGTATATAAGATTCCATGAGGACTTACTATATGGTAGTGTGTCTGGTGTTGCATGGGGTGTCTTGTAAATCCATACAGACTTCGGCAGGGCTAGAAACGGCCAGTGATGTCAATTCTCATTCTGAGCAATCCGAATAAATGCTATTACTTAATCAACTGTTACCAAGAATGATCAATTCTGCCTTTGCCAAGTATGATTCACTAGATGTTTGTTCTTTCATAGTCATGCCTCTGGTTCAAGAAAATATCAACTCTCTATAACATCTAGTAACCGTTTTGAAGCTGTATGAAATAGTTTCTTTCTCCCCAGCTTGACTCATATATAGCTGACATAAAATACTGTATAAGTTTAAGGTGATTTAATATATGTATTTTTTTGTGACATGATTCCCACCGTAAGGTTAGTTAACACATCCATCACTTCAGCAAATTACAATGTCTGTATATATGTGTGTGTGTGGGGGTTTGTGTGAGAACTTTTAAGATCTATTGTCTTAGAAACCTTCAAATATACTATATTGTTAGCTATCATCACCATGCTGTACATTACATCTCCAGAACTCATTCATCTTGTAACTGGAAGTTTGTACCCTTTGACCACGTTCCCTCCCCACCAACCTGGGGGATTCCTCTCACAGTCCCCTCCCCCCAGAAATACTGCTGGTATGAATTTAATGGAAAGGCTGCAGCTCAAGTCTGTAAGAAAAAGAAAAAGGCACTTCTTCCTTTGTTGCTCCTCATAGAGTATGGGCATAAAGCCAAGAGAAGAAAACATTCTAAAATACTCCTTCTAATCCTGAAGGAAGAAACAGAAAACAAGACTGATTATTCACCCACAAACGCCTCCAAACAACTGAAATGTGAAAGTGATTGAAGCCCTTGTCAGGTATAGACCTAAGCTCATTTATCATCCGGGAGGCCCCCATTACAAGTATCCCCCCGTTAACGGGGGTGCCTCAGAAGGCGCACTGACATACCGTGTCCCCGGTGCCCACAGCCAAGGCCCCTGTAAGAGGGCAAAGGCTCTGGGGTTTAAATACACATCTGATGAGGGTCCTTATGTGGTCTTAAATATGGGCGCTCCCCAGTTACCTCTCTCTGCGCGCTGCCCCTGAGCAAGCCATCCATTCCCGTGACCTTCATTATCCGTATGCTGGTTCCCCTAAGGATGGGTCCCTTGCTCACACTTCTCCGTAGAGCTTGGCGCCAGAATTTGTGCTGCCTCCCGGACATCTCCCTGCAGCTGTCTCACCTGCCCAACTGATGGTCTTTCTCTCACATCGCGGTCCTTCCTCCCTATTTTATCAGTTTTCCTGACACACAGTTCCAACACCTGTCATTCCCAAAATGGTTCATCTCCCTCCCTTCCCCACCCCCGCCAGGCTCCTGCTGCATCTCCTCCGTGGTTCACGTCCACCACTCTGCCCCATACCCACAACATCCATTCTCATGTAGGTGACAGCTTAGCTCCTCGCTCTCCTTGCTTTCTTCCAGAACATTCTCCACCATGCGGCCAGACTGACTTTCCTAAAATGCAACTCTAATCATGTCCTTCCTTTCTTTAAAATGGTTTTTATTTTCCCCACTACTGCTCCCTGGGTTATGACCCAAGCCCTGACCAAGGCCTGCACACTGACCCCGCCAACCCACCCAGCTTCATCTCGCATCGTACTCACGCTCTGGTGCTGGGCACTTATCCAGACTCTGCCCTGCCTCTCTGCTTGGCCAGCTACTGCTCATCCTTCATATCTCAGTCTAAAAATTCTTTCCGCAAAGGTTCTTTACCTCTCTCAGACTGGGGTCGGTCTTCCTGGTACCTATCCCCATAGCAACATAGCAACTCCCGCTGTTACAGCCCAGAGGAGCAGGCTCATTAACAATGTCCTCATCTGGAAAAATCTCCTGGTCCCGGGTTCTGCAGCCTTCCATCCTGCCAACCATGATGTTAACCCAGTGTGCCGTCACTGTCCGGGTGCAGAGTGGTTTCCCTATCACTCTTTAAGGCATGTACGTTGTCTTTTATCTGCCACTCCTCAGGTTCCGGGGCAGTGCCTAGCACCCAGTGGTGATTAATGCCTGTTGAATGGTGAGGAAAATGCTCTGAAAGTGACTCTTCCATACAGAAATCTGATCCTGATACTTTCCTGCTCTATGGCTTTCCCTCTCACTTCGAACAAATTTCAAAGTCCTTTTTACCACCAATCAAGGTTTGCATGATTTTGCCCCTGCCTAACCTATCTGACCTCATGTTCTAAACTGTCCCACACTCGTTCTCACATCTGGGCCTTTGTACATGCTGTTCCTTCCACCTGGAGCCATCTTCCCCGACACCCCTGTCACTGCCTCCCCAGCTCCTTTCAGGCCTCTGCTCAGCTGTCCCCCTGCTCAGCTGTCCACTCAAATAGCGGCAGGCTCACCGCACCCATCGGCTTGCAGCCCTCCTCCCCTGCTTTCTATTTCTTCTCAGTGCATTATCCTCTGATGTCAGGTATTTGCTGTTTGTTTACTGTCTGCCTTGCCCTGTGTGAGTGCCAGGTTTGAGAAGGCTGCAACTTTGTCTGTGTTGTCTGAGCTGTATTCCCAGCTGTTGGATCAATGCCTGGCACTCTGTAGGAATATTTGCTGAATGAATGATGAATGCATAAATGCTCAAAATTAAATGGCTTATGGACTTCAGTACTGTCTCAGTTGTTTTACAATGATTATTTATAATAACAAAGAAAAGCATAGATTCTAGTGTGGAATTACCCATTCATGCCGCAAGTACTTATTGGATCCTGCATACTGCATGGAGACCCCTGGGGTATCAACCATGCCACATGGAAGAAACTACTGCAGTGTGCTCTTGGAAGATGAGCAGACATCCGCCAGATATAGGAGGCTGTTCCCCACAGAGAAAAAATTGCACTTGCAAAGCGGAAGGGCAAGGATAGGAAAGCTCCTCCCAGCACTAAGGAAATTCCCACCAGCCCCATGGACACCCAACACGTAGTCATTCACTTGATTCCAATGGTTAATCTTTGAGTTTTCAACATTCCTCATAAACTTTGGACCTCGGGTTTGTACAGTCAGTTGACTGATGCAGAGATTCCTAGCGGGTAGGCCTGTCAGAATGAGCTGCGGGACTTCTTCCAGAGACACCAGGGTCCCAGGCAACCTGTGTGGGGGACTCCCCGACTGCTGACCTTCCACCTTCAGCTTCTCCTTGCCATGAACCTGTGCCCTGGAGAAAGTGCTGCCTGCCTCAGCTAGAAGGAGGTGACAGAATTAATGGAGACCCTTGGACTTGTGCAGAGGATCCTGGGAAGGGCTGGCCTGCCCTGGTTGCGCCTCCCTCTCCTTTCCAGACTCCATCTTCATCAGAAAACCCATCTTCCTACCCCCAAAAAGATTTATAACTTTTGCCAAAAATGCTTACCCACCACACTAAGACAATGACACATTCTAGGGTCACTCTACACTACCCTGGGGAAGGGGGTCATGGTGACCAAGCTGTCCAGGGGGGAGATGAAGGGGAGATGTTTTCCACGTACAGAAGAGTGGGGGGAGTCACTGGGCTTCTCCGAGAATGTCTCACATGCCCTCAGTGTAAGTTCTCATTTCTCAAAGCTCCTAATGAGAGTCAGCCCGTGAGAACACTTCAACAAAGAGGAGAAAAAACTCACGGAACATGGTAGGGTTTAGGTGTATCAGCTCTCTCATTTGAAAATGTAAATTTGGGGAGAAATAATCTAGCCAGTCTGCATTTTAGAGCTTCAATGTGTTATCTGAAATAGAAAGAAATGAATTACATCTTCCACGTAATTAATATAAAAACACAGCCAGAATGCATGCGTTATATCGCACGTAGCCTGCAGAGAAAGGACCAGCCTTCCCCAACCAGGTTTCTGATCACCTCTACTAGAATTTTAAGTAAATTCTCCTTTCCTCCAGCCCCTCTCATTTTTAACCCACAGTGGAAGAGATCATATAAAAAATGTAAAAGTAATTTATCTAAATAGTTCATGGTATAGTCATAGGATAAGCACATTCACTAATCCTTTGGCAGGTAAGACCGTGTAATGGTCAACAGTGCACTATGCCCCTTGGCAGCTCTGTGTGTACAAGGCTGCATGCCTGATTCCTCACACATGCTTACATTAGAAATAATGTGGGTACAGGATTCAGAATAGAGGCTGGCATGCAGTCAGCAATGCAAAAACAGTACCTCTGTTACTTCTCGCTAAGCAAGTGAGAGGCATATGTGCATAAGAACCTGACCTTCCAGGAAGAGTCTATCTCCAATCTGACACGTCTCCAAAATCTAGCTATGGAAAAGGATGCTGAAAGCCCAGAAGAGTGGAAACAGAAATGAGCAAATATTTACTATCTTTATTATTATTTATTATATTTACTATATGTAGCACTTAGCTATGGAACCTCCTATAGTGTTTGTTTCACCTCCTGTGGTACTTTCCCCCAGAAAAGGAAAGTTAACTTGGTCACCTTTCCTTGGAGCCTAGATTTGTCATTCAGGTGTGGCTTAACACACACCACCACCACCACCACCACCACACCACACCACACCATACCCCTACACTGGAGAAGTATTTCTAAAAGAAGTGATTTTCATATAAGAAATAAAAGCCACACAGAATATTCCAAGTGTCAAGCCTATATTGAGAGAGAGTATAGTGTCATATGTATGTATTTCTATATATCATAGTGTGTGTGTGTGTGTGTGTGTGTATGTGCGTGCACACACGTGTATGCACATCTGTGGCTCTCAACTGGGAATGATTTTGTCCCCTTCCTCTCCCCATTATATTTGTCAATATCTGGAGACATTTTTTTGAGAGAAAGGGTATAAGTGAGCGAGGGTGGAGATAGAATCCCATGATGGGCAGAGAGAGAGAGAGAAGCGGGGTTCACCCGAATGGGGCTCTTGCTCACCCGATGCAGGACTTGAACCCACAAACCATGAGATCAGGAGCTGAAGTCAGATGCTTAACTGACTGAGCCACCCAGGCGCCCCTATCTGGAGACATTTTTGATGATCACAAGTGTGTGTGTTGGGGTGTTACTGGCATGTCGTGGATAGAGTTCAGGGATGTTACTAAATATCCCACAATGCACAGGACAGCTCCCACACAAAGACTTATCTCGCCCCAAATGCCAATAGTGACGAGGCTGAGAAGCCCTGGAAAAAAACATATATATATGTATGTATATTTCTAATACTATTGAGAGTGATGGACACGGTATTATAAATGTCTACTAAGATGAAGAAACAGAAAGCTTTCTCAGTAAGGCTTCACATTCTTCTTGCGCAATAAAACTCTGCTGTAGGGGTGACTGCCAGGCTTAAAATGGAGGCAAACAACAATTATTCTGTTTTCTTCTGGGATAACACTGATTCAAAAGTGGCCAAGAAACCAACTAGAGTCTTTTTTTTTGTTTTTCCTTCCTAGGAAGATAAGAACAGCCTGCATCAAACTCCAGAAATAATTAAATCAAATTGCCAGACACGCAATCTTCACGTGGGTGAGTAGCATTGCAAATTCCTGTTCCCTTGCTGGGGAGGTCAGAGCTGAGGGAGAGGTTTCAAAGTATTCTAAGATGGAGAATCAGAGAATATTAATTAGCCTTTCTGAGAAGCTTGGGAAGGCCCTTACCTCATCACCTCTCCTTCTAGCAAGAAGGGGGTAGTGCAGGCGTCATTCAGACCAATGGGACCCTCCTTTCCAGGCTTTAGGACCTAAGGTTCCTTAGCACACTCTAATAGGAGTCCCTTGTGTTATGAAATGGAAGCATTTACTTTAACAGAAATGTATTGAGTCCCTACTATGTGCTAGGCGGTAGGAAAACGAGGAGACCCAGGCCCTGAACTTTGGCGGTTCACGAGGGAGACATGCACAACAAGTGAATGACAGGGTCATGCCACAAGGACAACAGTTCAATGTTCAAACAAAGATCCCAGAGAAAAGGAAGAAGAATCATTCATTACTTAGGGTGGTTAAAGGAAGGTGTACTAGAAAAGGGGAATCTCTTCTTGGGTTTTGAAGGAGGAAGAACGTTTTCCAGATGTATTTGGCAGGGTGGAAGGAAGGGTGTGGCCATGCAGGTATTAAGGCGCCTGGGTGGCTCAGTTGGTTAAGAGCCCGACTTCGGCTCAGGTCATGACCTCAGTTGGTGAGTTCAAGCCTCGCGTTGGGCTCTGTGCGGACAGCTCGGAGCCTGGAGCCTGGTTTGGATTCTGTGTCTCCCTCTCTCCCTGCCCCTCCCTGTTTACCTCCCCTCAAAAATAAATAAACATTAAAAATTTTAAAAAAAGACACTGACGTCAAATGTCACTGCAGGTTCAGGGGGCTCAACCCACTGGGTTTCTTCAGCTGAGAGCACAGCTGTGAGGGGATAAGACAGGCTGAGGGAAGTCGCTGGGAATATGGGCTGGGGCCTAGCAAATGAATACGGTTTTGATGGTATAAAGTTCAGTTTCCTCGTTGTCATATAGGATCTTTTAAAAATGTTTATGTATTTATTTACTTAGAGAGAGAGCACGTGCACATGTGTGCACAAACTGGGGAGGGCCAGAGAGAGGGGGAGAGAGAGAGAGAGAGAGAGAGAGAGAGAGACTCCCAAGAGGGTTCCATGCTGTCAGCCCAGAACCTAACTCAGGGCTTGAACTCACGAACCTGGAGATCATGGTCTGAGCTGAAATCAAGAGTCGGAGGCTTAACTGACGGAGCCACCCAGGGTCCTCCATATAGGATTACTTTTAAGACAGTGTACAACATTATTATCTATCCTTTATCTTAGATTCGAAGTGACTTCCAAAGACATTTTAGTTTCCTTTAAGCATCTCTGTTTTTCTGACCTGTAGAGCTTTACAAACAGATACACAACAGAATGGCCCTCTAAAAAGGGGGCAAGTAAATTCTTTTGTAGTAGAAAAAAACGACTTTCCAACCAGTGTTGTAGCTCTTTCAAGGAATTTTTGGATCTGCTTTGATAGAACAGTCCCCTCCTCACCTTTCTCCATCACCTCTCACCCAACGAACAAATTACATCGTCGCTGGCACAGACTACCTTCTGTGTTTCTCTCCCTGCATCGTGTTGTGGGCCCTACGTACAGACACGAGCAGACTATAAATTAAATGACATTCCACTCTCAGAGCCATGAATCACCAAAGCCTCTGATTAGAATCTCAATTTTCCCTCTTCGCTTGTTTGTGACTATGTTCTAAAAAAAACATTAGACTTCATAAATCAACATGAAACAATATCAGCCTAATAACACAAGTCCCTCCTGGCTTTTATTACTTTTCACATTGACAAAGCAATTCTCCGGCTCTTGGGTGGGAGTGGGATGGTAGGCGCTATGAGGCAATCTGCTGGCCCCACAGACTGTTGGATTTCCCTCCCTCTCAGTCACTGTGCATTTTCTCCAAACCCAAACCCAGGACTGGATGTCAAACAGAGCACAGTTTTATTATTCACTGGTAATTTCATCAGTTGTAAAATGATGACAATATTTTCATTGTTGAATGAATTAATGCCAAGGGTTGAAATTTTTAACTAAGTCATGAGAGTAACCACGTTAAGAGAAAACTTGCCCATAACCCAGGAATTACTGATCTGTTTCTTATGCCAATTTTATATGGATGGAGTCACAAAATCTATACAATTTTGTATTGTTGTCTTTTGTTCATTTAAATAATTATTTGTCTATAAGATGGATTATACTGGCATTTAAAATGTATATTTTCTGAGAACACTAATGGCATGAAAGAGAAAATGCTTTTAGTATAATGTTAATTAACAAATACAAGATACAAAACTATCTAATTTACATCCATGGTTTTTGTGTGTATACACACACACACACACACGGAAAGAAGTATACCAAAATATTGATGGTGGCTATTTTTGGATGGTAGAATTACTGTTTTAAACATTTTTCAGAACTTTTCAAAGTTTCTACGATGAGCATTTATCATTTTATATTGGAAAAAAGTTCTAAATATTACATTAAAAATTTCTCACATGGGGCACCTGGGTAGCTCAGTCAGTTGAGCATCCAACTGTTGATTTCAGCTTAGGTCATGATCTCACGGTTTATGAGACTGAGCCCTGCATCAGGCTCTGCACTGACAGTGCGGAGCCTGCTTGGGATCCTCTCTCTTCCTCTCTCTCTGCCCCTCCCCTGCTCATGCTCTCTCTCTCTCTCAAAACAAAACAAAACAAAACAAAAAAAAGATTCTCTACCTCTCCCTCTGCCCCTCCCATATCTCTAAAATAAATAAATAAATAAATAAACAAACAAACAAATGAAAATTTCCTATGCTTCTAGTGTTAATAACTAACATTTTAATGTTTGAACAATATGCCATTGAATGGACCTAACGTTTTTACCTAATTCTCTTTTGTGAGGAAATGAAGGCCTTTTCTCATTTTTGGCTAACCTAACCCATACTCTAACCTTCTGCCTGCCTCCACATCCGAGCTGCTTAATGTGGAAAAGAAGGCCTTGATGATGGACCTCTGCCCACTGCTCCAGCCTCAGGGGAGAGCTCAGAGCACAGGCATCACAGTTGGCTGTTTCTGGTCAGAAGCCTGCTCTTATGTCATGGAATGACATAAGACGGGACAATGGGTACAGATCTCCTGACACACTGGACACTGGGAGATGGATGTTGCTGCTGCTATTACCTCACCCTGACCCCTACCCACTCTCCAGCCACCTGTAGCTCCCGCTAGAATGGATCCTTCCAAGTTGCCTGAATACCACCCCCCCCCCCCGGCATCCACGCACTGCCTTTCTGTGTTTCGCTCATTCTAGAAAGACCCTTCACTGAGTCTTCACTGGAGCCAACTCCTGCCCACCCAGGTCAAGTGTCTATGCTCCTGTGATCCCTGTGGACCCCTTGTTTGGGTTAGTTGCCCCCCTCTGGGAAGGAGTCCCAGAGCCCATAGTGAGTACCTCAATCTGAGCATTGGCCACTTTATATTTGTCGGTTTATTTCTCTCTTTCTTCTACTTGACTGAAAGCCCCTCTGGGTCAGAGCTGTCATTTCGGTCCTAAGCATTCAGCGCAGGGTTTGAAACACAGTAGATACTCAAGATGGTGGTGCGATGTTAGCGGGTATGGTATCTTATTGTGGTATATGCTCTATAATCTATTATTCTCTATAATAATTATAATCTATAGTCTCTATTACTGTCCCCCTTTTGGTTGGAGAGTGGGAGAGGTAGGATAAATAAGTAACAGGGAACATCCTAGTACATCCAACTTATTTTTTAAAAAAGAATAAAGTTTAAGGTGTAGAATTGTTGACTTGGAACATCGTAAGGCTTTGACTGTCAAAGTGGAGGCCTTCACGTCTTCACATCCCAGGCTCAGTCCTATGCGCTGATGGCTGCTGTCTATGAGGATCGACTCAGTTGCGCAGATTAACTTTTGCCCTGTAAAATGCATCCTTTGCTGAAGGACCTCGGTGTTTCCGATGATTCCCAACATGCTGAGCTGGGGCACTGATGACACGCACATTAGTCCTGGAGCGGCCCGCTGGGCCATGGAGTCCATGGACAGGGAAGAAACCCTCAGTGTTCTTTAGCATTTGGGCCACAGAGGCCAGACAGCGGACTCTGAATCTGGAGTCCCTGCCACTCAGCGCAACAACCGGGAAACAACATTGCGTTGCATTTGTGTTTAGTGAGATTGCCTCTCCCTGACCCCAGTTATGATGCTTTCTTTCAAACTTTATTAGGTAACGTGAAGTTGGTGACAGACATTTTTTGTAGCAAAAAAATTGCAATTTTTGTATATGTATATAGACACATATTTACGTATCTCCACATAAATGTATTATTGAAAAAACAAAAACCTCCCCCCCATAAAATATCTTTTTTTTAAGTGTATTTATTTATTTTGAGAGAGAGAGAGAGTGTGCACGCTTGTGAAGGGGGAGGGGCACAGAGAGAGAGAGAGAGAGAGAGAGAGAGAATCTCAGGGAGGCTTCGCATTGTCAGTGAGGAGCCAGACGCAGAACCGAAAACTGCGAACATGAGATCATGACCTGAGCTGAAACCAAAAGTCAGACGCTTAACCCACTGAGCCCACTTTTACATACAGGTGGAGAACTTCAAAATGTGGTTCATTTTCTGGACCTGTTTAATGGTCATCTGGGGCCACAGCTACTTACTGAATGGACACAGAGATCTGTATTTTAAAAGCTCCCAGAAAAATTCCCTCCACCCAGCTTTACTGAGATATAATTGACATATAACTTTAAGATTAAGGTGTACAATGGGATGAATTGATACATGCACATATCAGGAAATGTTTACCACGATAAGCTTAGTTAACACATCCGTGGCCTCACATAGTTACAATTTTTTGTCGTTATTATGGTAAGAACATCAGAACTCTACTCTCATAGTTACTTTCAAGTATACAACACAGTATTGTTAACTACAGTCCCCATGCTGTATATTGGATCCCTGGAACTTATCATAACTGAAATTTGTACCCTTTGACCAGTATCTCTCCATTTGCCCCACTCCTCAGCCCCTGGCAACCACCATTCTACTCTCTGTTTATATCAGTATAGCTTTTTTTATGGTCTCACCAAGAAGTGACATTATACAGTATTTGTCTTTGTCTGACTTACTTCACTTAGCAAGATGTCTTCAGGGTCCATCCATGTTGTCATAAATGGCAGGATTTCCTTCTGTTTTATGGCTGAATAATATTCCTGCATATGTGTGTGTACGTGTATTTGTGTGTACATTATACATATATTCATTGCATATATACATATAGTTTTTTGATCCATTCATCTATCAGTGACCACTAGGTTGTCTCCATGTCTTGGTTATTGTGAATAATTCTGGAATGAACATGGGGGTGCAGGTATCTCTTCAAGACTGTGATTTGATTTCCTTCAGATATATACCCAGAGCGAGATTGCTGGATAATACAGTTGTTCTACTTTTAATTTTTTGAGGAATGTCCCTACTGTTTTCCATAGTGGCTTTACCAATTTACGTTTCCACCAACAGTGCACAAAGGCTCCCTTTTCTCCTCATCATTGCCAACACTTCTCTCTCTCCCTCCCTCTCTCTCTCTCTCTCTCTCTCTCTCTCTCTCTTTAAATAATAGCCCTTCTAACAAGTATGAGGTGAAATCTCATTGGGATTTGGATTTGCATTTCCCTGATAACCAATGGTACTGAGCACCTTTTCATGTACCTGTTGGCCAATCGGTATGTCTTCTTTGAAAAATGTCTATTCAGGGAGTTTGTCCATTTTTTAATTGTATTGTTTGTTTGTTTTCTGCTACTGGGTTGTAGAAAAGTTCTGAGCTTTCTAATGTTTGTAAACCATTACAAACCTGTGATCTAGTGATTGCCTTTCCAACCTAAAATGTTTCCTTTCTTTCAATTTTGGTCAGGAGAATAGACCCAGATTAAGAAACAAAAAAATTTAAAGCCTCTAAGTATGTAGATAACCCTGCCACAAAGCAAATGAATGTATTGCTCTCTTACTGAAAAGATCCTATGAAGTCCTAGGAAACTACTTTAAACACTAGAAAGGGCCATGATAATTCTTTATATTTGATGTGCTTGTTTTACTCCTATTTTAGGTAAAGGTGAAAAATATTTGTAAGAGCTTCACAAATAATTTTATTTGAGTGGAAAATAAACCCAGTCAAACCATTTAGCAGATTACGGCACATGGACAAGACAATGGCTCTGGAGGTTGCGTGGTTGGGAAGCCCTGGGTTGGGCCAATCCCATATTAAAACACCCAGATGGTTCTCCAGTGAGGGTAGCACACCCCACACACAACGTGAGGAGTTTCCCTCAAGACCATCAGAATGAAAGACCAAGAGAATAGGTTTGGAAAGGAGATTATAGGGTTTACAATTCAGGACCATGGGAACAAGGCGGCTAAGGAGTCACGCTCAGCTTGTGAGGGAAGAAACCACATGAGGAAAACGTCACTCAAGCAAAATTAAGGAAACAATTATTATGAAAACCTAGTATCCCTCAGCATAATCGGAATCGACCATGAAAATACATGACTGGCAAATAAAGAATGTTCATCCTTTAGCCACGTAAAATGATCCTGCTAACCACAGTTGAGGAAACTTTCACTTAAGCTCTTCATATTTCAGATGAGATAAGTATGGTCCAGGGGGGTTAAGTGAGCTGCCCAAGGTCACACAGCTGGAATCCACATCTCTGGGCCTGTCCACCATAACACCCCCAGTATGGCAGCCACCGAGGCAATCACCGAGAACTGGCCCAGTGTGAGAAATCCTTTTGTCCCAAGTGACTCTGCAAGCACTCTCTTCTGTACCTCTTCACTGCTCTGAAAAGTAAACTGCCTCAGATTCGCTGTGCTAAAGGTAACTGTTATAGGAGTCTGGAGGCAAATTAGAAAACATTGATTGCACTTTCTTCCTCTAGAGTGAGAAATTAAATCAACCAAGCAAAATTAGAGCATCCCAGCTGAAGTGTCAGGGGAGCCCCTGAAGCAAGAAGCCAGCCTTGCACGCTGGAGCATGGAATCCAACCACTACAGCTTTTCCTAGGTCCTCACAGACCCCACAGCACCAAGCCCGAGCGTACCTGGCCGTATGTGGTTTTCTTGGTGAGCATGTGCTGATCACAGACGGGAGCCCAAGGCATCGAGGGTCAAGATTTTAATCATCTTTTGAGTCTTGGTGCACAGAGCATCCCCTGCCTGAGGTTCTCGGAGTTTTAATCACTTTTATTGATTTCTCCTTTCTCTAAATTTCACCCAGAATTTCTAGATAGAAGGGGCCATGAGGTGGTGATCTGGTTCGAGAGTAAGCACATTGATTTTACTTAGTTTATATGCTTGTAATGAAAAAAATTTGCAAAGTTTCTAAAAATGAAATCATTTTTTGTCATTCACACTTTACAGAGATCGAGAAATCAAGTGTCTATAACTGAGAATATTATTATGTGGACGGAAGGCCAAGGAAGATGTGGTGGATTTCATGGAAACAGGGAGCCCTCTCTCCTGGCCATCACCAGAAACTCCTCCGTTCTTTCCCCGCCCAGCTTAGCAATGCAGTCTGTCTACTACCAGAGGGTATCTGCATGTTAACAAATGCAATTTTATCAGAACTTCACAACATTTATACTGATTCATGAAGACAGAGACTCCGTCTTTGTATAGATCAGTGTACTCAGCATCTAGGACCATGTTAACATGTCAGGCACTAAATGTGTGTTGAGTAGATGGGTGCAAGGAAGGAAGGAAGGAAAGAGGCAAGGAAGGAAGGAAGGAAGGAAGGGAGGAAAGAAGGAAGGAAGGAGGAAGGAAAGAGACAAGGAAGGAAGGAAGGAAGGAAAGAAGGAGGGGTGTATGAATTGATGCATCATTGAATCAATGAGAACACTCGGGATATCAAAAACTATTTTATAGAAAGCCATTCTTTCAATGGACAAAAGAGGATTAGGGAACAGAGTTCCAGAAATAACTGAGTTCTATTTCCTACAGAAATTTCAATGAGATTTTTGTAGATTAAAAGGTACTACTGAAAAAAAAAAAAACCCAAGCATCACTAAGGAACTTCAGTGCTTTTTAACATGCAGCTTTTTATTAAGGGTTTCTTCCACCTTCCACCCATCATGCAGGCACCAGTGTCAGCAGAACATAATCTACAGTGTGGTGCTAACGTACAAAGAAAGCCACACGAAGAATGCCAGCGGGCTGCACTTGGAGCAGTATTTTTCTAGGGATGGTACTAATTCCTAAGAAAGTCCAGATCGTCACTGACAGAGGACATGTGATGGACACCATGTTCCCCAGATTACGGACTGTCGTGTATCCAGTATGCTTTATGGTGATGCTAACTGTAGAGGAATATCTGCATTTTTATTTCATTCCCATTTTGCCACTATAATTCCTCAATTAGAGTATAAACAGGGGCTATATTTTATATTCATCTACCTAATAGTAAAATCACTTTTGATCCTCACAATAAAATGATGCTGGTATTATTAGCTCTGTGTGACCGCTGCAATTTTAAGGTTTTGAGAAGTCACTTTGGCCAAGGGGACGCAGCTAGTAAGAAAAGAAAGTGAGGAGCAAACCCAGGCAGTCTGACTTTTAAACTAATGTTCTCAAGTGTCTCATCAAACCTATCACAGTGCTCACAGAAAAGTTATAGATCTCAATTAATGCATTACCCGATTCCCATAAATATATCATCACCGAGGTAAGATGGAAAGGGAGAAGTAAGTGAGTGGGTGGGGAAGGAGGAAGGAAAGGAGGGGAAGCAGAGAAAAGCCAATGTGGTAGTAGGTCTAAATCGATTCTTGCTGGTTCTATCTCATTTCTCAAAAGCCAATTAGCCACAGAGTGGTTTTTATAGCTGTGCATACCCAACTGTATCAGCCAGCCTCTGACCCAGAGCTGTGACTATCTGCAACCCCATATGGACTTTTTTCCCAGTTCCTTAAAAAAACTTAACCACATCTGCCTGTGGGTGCCATTCTCAAAATGCAAGCTCTAATTTAACAAAGGACCTTTACTGGGCAGTGAACACAGCTAAGCACAACTGAGGAGATGGAACGCCATGGTCGCTGTCTTTAAGACAATTATTTTTTTAAATACCTGGATGGCACATACATGTGGTCCAAACCCCACCGATTGTGGCTTCCCAGAGCCCTATACTGAGAATTCTGAGCCTGAATCCAGGCCAAACGGGTAAGTGTTGTGGTCAGTTAGCAATGTCTGCCAAGGACAATATACTGGGGAAGTTTCTAGCACAGTGTCTAGTGCTGAGTGTATACTCAACAAATACTGCTTCTTTTGCTTTGACTTAAGTCCTGGAAAGCTTTATCTTGATCACAGCACCAGAGAACAACCTCTTCCTCACCCAGCCTGACCTCAGGACAGTGAATAGGTATTGAGACAGGGAGATAGACTTTCCATGAAGGGTAAAAGTAGACCCAACTCAACCCTACTGGTCTGCATTAATAAATCCTACCGGTCGTGATTAGTATCCTATTATTCTAGCAAAGCCCTGGGTTCCTCTTCACAGTGGGATGACATTATCTAATTGGATAGGACTCTTAGTGAACTTTAACTATGACATAGTTATTTTTTGCCCTACAAAACTTGCTGGCAGGCCTCTTTTGAAAAACCAAGAGTGTGAAAAGCTTTTCACTCCACCAAACATTGTTCTACGTGACCATACTGGTGGAGACCACAGAATCCTGTGGACTGTATAAAGTACCTTCAGCTCCTCACTACATAAACTCCACGGATCCTTCTGTGTCACCTTGGCAGCCTTATGGGTTTGTACTCAAACAGTTAAATAAAACGAAGACCCATTAGGAGCTGAATAGTTGTCCCTAAATTGAATAGCTGAATTGCTTTCCCAGATTTCTGGTGGATATTCTGACCTGGAGCCATCCTTGATGTGCCTCTCTGAGCCTCTGATAGCTTATATAATTGATAGTCACTCATTTCCTGAGCAGCAGGTGACAGAGATCAAAGACCATCAGTGACACCACTGAAATGGTCTGCAAATGGCGTTATTTCCAGGCACCGTTTTTTGCTATTGTAATTTCCTGGTACATCTGACCTGAATCAAATTCAGGCTCACCATAGGCCATAGAAATGCTATCAGTCAAAGGAAGAGTGTCAAAATGTGTTTTTCCCTCACCCTGCCCTGCAATTTCCTCACCTCAGGATTATACGTTAGCATGGCCACAGTTATTATTTCTGTTGCAAGTAAAAATAAGATCAGCCAACAGGATTCACTGAGAAAATATCTCTGACATTTACCTTAATGCATCCAGAAGCTTAGCTCACCACACTTCTCTTGGCGCAAGGGGGGGGGGCGGGGGAAGGACAGTCCTGACTCCTTCAGAGAAGTTAAATGATGCAAGGGGACATATTATTTTGTTAAACAAATATACTGTCTTCAGGTGTTGGTGGGGGAGGGAGACCCGACTGCATGGAAATCCCACACTTTGGAGACTCTCGTATTTTGCCTTTTAAAATCTGGTTTCAAGACAAGAAGGTAGAGACATGGGTAGCCTAGAACAGCTCCTATCACCCAGTAGGCACCTGATAAATATTTAATGAATGAAGGAAGACCTTTTTTAATGTTTATTTATTTATTTTTGAGAGACAGAGCATGAGCAGGGGAGGGGCAGAGAGAGAGGGGGACAACAGAGAATCTGAAGCAGACTCCAGCAGACTCTGAGCTGTGAGCACAAAGCCTGGTGTGGGGCTCAAACTCATGAACCGCGAGATCATGACCTGAGCTGAAGTTGGATGCTTAACTGACTGAGCCACCCAGGAGCCCCAAGACTTCTTTTTTTTAAAATTTATTTATTTAAATTCAAGTTAGTTAACATATAGTGTAGTACTGGTTTCAGGAGTAGAACCCAGTGATTTGTCACTTACATACAACCCCCAGTGCTCATCTCAACACACGCCCTCCTTAATGCCCATCACCCATCTAGCCCAGCCCCCCCACCCGGCCTCCAGCAATCCTAAGTTTGTTTTCTGTATTTAAGAGTCTCTTAGAGGGGGGAAGGGGAAGGGGGAAAGGTAATGGGGGGTGATGGTCTTGGTGGAGGTCACTTGTGGGGAAGAGCACTGGGTGTTATATGGAAACCAACCTGACAATAAACCATAAAGTTTAAAAAAAAAAAAAGAGTCTCTTAGGGTTTGCCTCCCACTACTTACTCCCCAGTTGTGTGAGTGGGTCCTGTCACCTCACCCACTGAGCCCCAGTCTCCTTGAGGGTAGTCTAAGACAAGGGCCTGGCCTTCTCTCTCAGAAATGTCATGAGGGCTTATTGTAAAGTTGGAGGTGATCTGTGAAATGGGGACCATAGCCCAGTGTGGACTAGGTGGTTGATAACAGGAGTCCCGGCTTGAGGGCCAATATATTCAGTGTCTTCATGGGAACACAACAGCTTTTAACAAGCAGATAAAATGTGCTGTCACTCTCTGTGACTCTTAGAAAAGGCCAGAGGCCCTCTCTTTAATGATGCTCAAGTTTTACTTACGCAAGAGGGAAAGGAGAAGCTACGTTTTTAGCCAACAGATACACCCATTCTAAGTGCCCATGAGCATCTAACATGGCACCCAACAGATCAAGGAGAGCCACAATTGTCTTCTGAGTTAAAGGATCAGATACAAGGTAAGATGAACAAGCTCCCCCTTTAGATACTGCAGAGGTCCAAACAAAAAGGTGAAGTCTTTTGTGGTTGTTGTTGCTGCTGTTAGTTGTGGTGAGAACATTTGACATGACATTTACCTTCTTAATCGTGTTTAAGGGTACAACACAGAAGCGAAAACATGCACTTTCCACCCTGCTACCTGGCCGCTCACAGGGCTCTCCCACTGCGGGGACGCATTACCCACCGTGCTTGATAATCAGGCACTGGGGCAGAGATATATCAGCCCATCAAAATGAACCACAGACTTTGAGATAAAGGGATATGTAGAGTGTGTGCTTCTGCAGACTGTAGGCAAGCGGCCTGTTTCTCTCTCCTCTGGTTTATCTCACTTACCATCCCACTTCCCGAGGCTCCTCTGCCCAATTTCCTCACTGGTAAAATGGGGAAATGCTACTGATGTGCTCTCCCTGTCCTTTGGAACCCTCTGCCTTTCTCCCCTACTAGCTTTTTCTTCCTATTCAGGCCGTTCTCATTTGGGGCCTCATTTCACCAGCCCCACCACTGGGACTCCTTGTTCTAACTGGGGACTTAGCTCCCGGTCTCTCCAAATGTCCTGCTTTCGCTTGCATTCCCGGTCCCCCCAGCTACGCTGGTGACTTGAGATCCATGCAGGCTGGAATCTGTCATGTTCACTTACACCAGATCCTGTGCAGGCTCATGATATATACATGCTGAATGAATGAAGGAATGAATGAAGCAAAGGAAATGGAGACACACACAGGCAGCCTGTACAGAAACCTGAGCGTTAATGGTTTTGACAACTGGGATTTATTTTAAATGTATCACCGCACTACAAAAATTACCCTTCATCAATCAGACACTGTTCTTAAGAGTTCTATCTTAAGCTCCTGTATCTCGAGTAATTATACTAAAATGGTGTTATTAGAGTTAGCTCAAGAAAATTATCCGGCAAGTGAATGAGATTTGAAAGAAAAAAAATCATCTTAAAAGAGATTTCTAATTACATAGTTTTAAAAAATTACCAGGGTTTCCATCCCGACTACGCCCTGCATTTCATAAAAAGCTTTAGAGAGATGCACACCCACCTCCTCTCACCCCGTGAGTGCTGGAATCGGTGGTACTGCACAATCATCAAAAGCACTGGTTTTGTAGAGTGCACGAGCCAGCTGGGGGACCCTAGGCAAGTACTTGCCTCTCCAGGTTTCCCTGTCTTCATTTCCCAAAGGTGGGTAACAGTTCATAACGGGAAGGGATGTGGGGAGGATTCAAGGGCCTAATAATCTATGCCGAGTGCTTAGCACAGTGTCCAGGGTGTGGTGAACGCTGAGTAAATGTCGGCCATTTTCTTCCTACTTGTAAAATGCTTTTCTATTGGGTCAGTGGAAGAATGGCAAAGATTTGCACTCTCCCCTGTAGTGAGTCATATTCCCTTCCTGTATATTTGCTATTTAAGTAAACTTCATTTAATGTCACTAGCTCTTCTCTCCCAACTTCTGCCAGTGAAAGAAAATAGTGGCCAACCCCAGATTAAAATGTAGATATAGAGAAGCAGATATATCCATGCCTGTCATCCGTCCACAAATCATGAGCTCCTAGAGGGTGGTGGTAGACGAAAGCGGCTCACATTTGTTGAGTGCTTACCATGTGGCAGATGCTGTTTTTATGTTCTAAGTACCTTACATGTATTAACTCATTTGATCCTCACAAGAAGCCTAGGAGTCAGTCAACATGTCTTATTTACCCTCTATGCACTCAATAAATGAAGACTTGTGTGATGTTTACTGATATGCCCTTCCAGGTACATTACAGACTATACAGTCGAGTGGTTAAAAATGCTCCTGGCTCCTCTACTAATCAGCAGTGTGACCTTAGGCTAGGCACTTAACCTCTTCGTACTCCAATTTCTCCATATGTAAAATGGGAGATGATGAACATGATCAGAACTCTCACAACACATGCAACTATTATAAAGATGAGCTGATACACGTAAATGGTGTAGAACAGTGCCAGGCACACAGTACATATTCAGTGAATATGAAAATTCAGCAAATTTTACCATGGGTCCATTTTATTTTATTTATTTATTTTTAATGTTTGTTTATTTTTTTAAAGTGAGGGAGGGAGGGGCAGAGAGAGGGAGACAGAGGATCCAGAGTGGCCTCTGTGCTATGAACACAGAGTCTGATGTGGGGCTTGAACTCACCACCGTGAGATGATGACCTGAGCTGAAACCAAGAGTTGGCTGCTTAACCGATTGAGGCACCCAGGTACCCCACCATTGGGTCCATTTTAAAGAGGAAATAATGTCCTTTCTATGAAGTAAAATCCATTTCATTGGTTATAAATACGAATAAGCAAAGTTCATTTTTTGGTCTCTTGTAGGAAAGCAAGAAGAAAGGATCAAAGTTTTAATTGACATAAAAAAGTTGAAGTACTCTTGGAGTAGCCAGGAAAACAACGGAAAGGTCACTTATTGTCCAAGACATTGGTCATCATTAGCTGATAATATGCAGAGGAATCTTTTTTTTCTTTTTAAATGTTTATTCATTTTTGAGAGAGAATGTGGGGGGGGGCAGGGAAAGAGGGGGGGACAATGGATCTGAAGCAGGCTCTATGCTGACGGCGAGAGCCTGATGCGGGGCTCAACCTCACAAACAGCAAGATCATGACCTGAGCCAAAGTTGGACGTTCAACTGACTAAGCCACCCAGGTGTGCCCCCCCGCTCAAGAAGAATCTTTTGATAACTAGTCAAAACCTGTGAATTGTCTTTGGGTATAACATGTCTATAAACAGAATTGAGCTTTCCCAGCCTGTTAGAATGGAATGTTCTCTTGCTTATTTATTCACATTTATTCACTCAACAAACATGGGGAGCATCTCCTCTGTGACTGACGTTGATCTAAGCCCTGGGGATTCAGTAGTGGTCCTCGGGCACTTTTTTATGGTGTCAGCAAACAGATAAGTACGTAGTAACATGTGAGACACTAATAACACAACTTACTGTCTAAGCAGTAAGTTGGCATTTGCAAAATTATCTGCTCCTTAAAATACTAAAGGCAGACGGGAAAGATAGAGAGACTAAAATAGTTGCTGAACCATAATCCTCTCGTAGGTCAGCTAACTCAGCTACTTGACCCCAAACCTCTGTTAGGATCCTCTGAATGAAAACAGAGGGGGTAAAGAGAAGAGCCTGGGAAACAAGGGGAGGGGTATGTGCCCTTCCCCCAACCCTGCCAGGGCAGGAGGCTGCCCTAGGCTGAAGCACCCTGTAGAGAGGAGGAGAACTTCAGACAGAGATCCAGCACCCAGTTTGTTTCCCAAGCTGATGCCACTTCCATGGGCCCCAGTGATGTCATCTGATCCCAGCTGCAGGCTCAGTCCAGCCAGGTCCCTACAACTCAGTTCTGACCTGCTGGTGGTATGATTTCTGGAGCACGGGTCTGACATTCAGGGCTCAGTATCCAGATCCCCTGGACTATTTCTGACCTGTACGCAGGGCTCGGAAAAGTGGGCTTCCTCCCTGCTCATGAGACTTGGTTCCGAACCAATGGTTCACTTCTGGTGACAAGATTCTCAGTTTAATCTCTGTACTGAGGCCCATTCTGGTCACCTGCTGAGCACTTCAATACTCCTTAGACTGGGGACTACATGCCGGTCATCTCATATAGTCCCATATAGCCCTACAGTTGGCCATGCTATCTATAGGCAACTTTTTCCAGCATTTTCAAGTTGGGCCTGTTTCTGGATTGCCCACCCATGCATGTGCCTGTTTTGTCGCTTCATGATGGAGCCCTACCACAATGGCTGATTGTCTGGCTCATGAATTTTGTTCTGTTGCCATGGGGTTCTTGAATGCTCATTGTGGCTGCTCAACAGTATTTCTGCTGGGGCAAACAACTGGGGACATCACTCAACACCTACCCACATACCATAACCACTAAAAAGAGAGATGAGTATACTTCTAGGGCCTGGCCATTACAGTAGTTAATATCAAACACTGAGTAGCTGTCTCCAGATACTCACCTAGAGTCTTCTTACCCCTTCCTGCATAGAATCATGCCAGAATCAGAGCTCCCTGTATCATGGTCTGAATGTTTGCATATCTCTATTATCAAATTTTCTACTTATATTCAGATATTTATCTGATTATTTAATATCTATCTCTGCTACTTGACTGTCAATGTCACGAAGACAGGGATTGTATCTGCTTTGCTCACACAGTATTTTCTGAACCTCAGGGAGGGCCAGCACATCAACAGAAGGTGGCCTCTGGTTGACTAACACAAGCGTCTTCCTTGATTCAGCCCATCCCTGCACTAATATCATGGAAACTGGCTTCTGTGAAGAAGTCAACCTCTTGATGAATATTCTTCTCTGTCTTCTTTTTCTAGACACAACCTGATTATGAGGGCACTGCTTCCCCTATAAAGTTCTCGGATGGTGACTCGTCTTCTTTACTGCAACACTTGTTTTTCTGGACCAGGAGGAGCCATTGGTGTATGCCTTATGTTTTTTTTTCTTTTAAAACTTGCTTATTCATCTTGAGAGAGATAGAGACAGTAGGTGGGGGAGGGGCAGAAAGAAACGGAGAGAGAATCTCAACCATCTCCTTGCTGTCAGCACAGAGTCAAATGTGGGGCTCAAACTCACAAACCATGAGATCATAACCTGAGCTAAAACCAAGAGTCAGACACTTAACCAACTGAGCCACCCAGGCATCCCAATGTCTTCCTTACTTGATGCTGCTACCACATAATTCTCTGCTTATTCCCTAAAACCCCCTCAGCTTTGAAGCTCACCTGATCACACTATAAATTACCTACTATTGTTTCAATCATTTAACAAACTCTGAGTCCTTTAGCTTCATTCTTTGGGTTCTGGGTCCTTCCCTGGCATCATAATTCTGGGTGGTTTCAATATACACCATGACATCCTAATAACAGCATGACTACAAGTTCCTCCCCTCCAGCAGTCTTGTTTTTACCTTATTTCAGCTACTCGGTCTCACTTTCAAACTTACCATGAGCTATAACTACATTCTTTGTGAACTCAACAGAGATGGGATGATATAAGGAAAGTCCTAGATATCCATTACAACTCACATCTAAAAATACTTGTTTCTTAACTGGAATGAAGCCACTTAGGTTTATCCTTAACCAACAAAAAATGTAGGCTAAAGTAGGACAAATCAAAGAATCAAGAGTCTCCATGTACTTTCACAAATAGCTGCAGCTGTACAATATGCTTCTGGTGTAGGCCATTGCTGCTAGAGATAATTAAAGAAGAAAAATCTTTCTCAAAATGTGGTCCACTGCTCCTTAGATTAACTGATTTGGGGAATATTGAGAATTGCACAGTGTTGGTCAATAAATCTTACCAGCTGTTGTAGGGGATATTTGCTATTTTTGCCATTGACATTCATTTATCCTATATCTCATAAGAGCTCTTTTGGTATCTACCTCACCCCCAATCTTGATTCACTATGGTTCAACTGCCCCTCTCCCCATGCCCTAAATCTAGGGATGGAGAACACACATTGCTCTAAGGTCACATTCCCTTGGTCAAAGTAATTGGTTATGTGATGGGAAGGTGACCCAATGGGACTTCTGAGTCAATGCGACTTCTGGAGCTACCAGAAAAGACTCTCACTAAATACCACTCTTAAGTGGCAAGATGTGAAGCTTGTGCATCCATCTTGCTTCAGTGAAAGAGAGTCTATCTGAGAATGGGGCCAAACTGAAAGGGAATCCAGAGATGGAGTTGGAAAAAAGGACCATGGTGTCATTGAGTATCTAGATAAAACCACACACTTGGAGTCTCAGTTATGTGAGCTGTGGCACTCAATGACATGTCCCCACATTACTTCCTTTCCCTGGGCACACAAGAAGACTACACTGTCAGCCTCCCCTTGCAGGTAGGTTAATCTATTAGACTAAACTCTGGGTAAAGGAATATGCACAGAAGTGATGTAAGCCACTTTCAAGCCGTTACCTAAAAACAGCCTATAAGATACTCTGGTACTTTTTCCCCTTCTCTATAGCACCTATGAAATATTCCAGAAGGTATGAAACAGAGTATGTGTGATATAAGAAACTGACTGGGGAGTGAGGCAGGAGACAGTGTCAGGAAAGACTTCTTTGTGAGACTGACATTTGAGCAGAGACCTGCTTTGCATAAGCAAGCAAGCAATAAAGCTTTTAAAGAGAGGAGAGGAAGAAAGAACATCCCTAAAAGATGAAATAGCTAGTGCACAAGCTCTGATGCCAAAAAAGGGTGTGGCATATTGGAGGAACAGAAAGGTCACAGTAAGAAAATGAAAGCGTCCATCAGTCTAAGTGTGATAGGCAGGGATCCATAGTTGAGGCAAGAGATGATGATGGCTTGGACCAGAGTGGTAGCAATGAAGATGGAAAAGAAGTGGACAAACTTTTTGTATTTTTCAGAAGTAGTACAGACAAAAGTTTCTAGTTGGTTGGAAATTAAGGAAGAAAAAAATGGGAAGAAATCAATGTCCCCTAAGTCTTTGGTTTGATTAACTGATTAAATGGTGATGCCATTTAATCGGATGATGAGACAAGAAAAGTAACCATTTTTGGACACGTTAAGTTTGATGTTCCTATTAAACATCTGTGCATAGATCTCAATGTAGATGTAATATCTTAGATGTCAGCACTTAGCTCCTCTAAGTTGATGAGCTTAGATGATGATCATGACCATGATGGCAGCTAATATTTACTAAGCACGTATTATATGTTGGGCATCATGTGAAGAAATGGTGTGAGGTGAGACCCAAACAGAAAAGGCTTTCTTTGCTCTTCTCTTTCACCTCTGTATTTCCTTAGTTCCATGTAACAAGGACCTGCTGATGCCCTGGCTCACCGTCTTCTTTCACAAGCATTTAGAACACTCTTCAGAGGGGTACATACAGTATGTCATGACAAGAGTGGGAGCACAGAGTCACCAGAAACAAGGATTAGTTGGTCTCGGCACACAGCTTTCCTTCAGTAGCTCATTCAGCCCATGCTTTTCAGTCAGGCCTTCTGGATTACTAGGATACTCTTTAGTCCATTAAACAGTAAACTCATTCTGTGGCCCATCAAAAACTCAAGTCACTTCCAGAAAACAAGTGGACATCAGGAGTAGCAAGATTGGAGATCCTGACTGAATCAGATACAAGCAGTTCAAACTGGGATTGGCTTTTCTATTTCTCTATGGCCAAACATTTTAAGTCAATCTAGATGAAATAGGAAATGAAAATTCAAAACACCCACCACACCCTCCACCTGCAATGTGAAGAGAAACGAGGTTACTAGATTCAAGGAGACCATACTGCTTCTCAGTAGAGGGTCAAGAGGAAGTGGTTTGGCGGGAAGTCCAGGGGCGAGGCTCACATTGCTCTCTCCTCTAGACAAGACTCTCAGCTTTCTTCCTGGGACTCACCCTTGCCGGTCCTTGAAGGCTCCACTCAAAGGGCACCTCTTCTAGCGCTCTTGGGATGGTCCTGTGCTCTTGGGCCTTGTTTTTATGCCGGTGCTCATTTCTGCCTTAATTTTTTAAAAAAATGATGAGATGTCCAATCAATCTCTCTCTCCCTCCCAGACTATGAATTCCATGTCTTACCCATCTTCAAAACCCTGGGGTTTATCCCAGTTCAGTGACACATGGTGGAGTTCAATAAAATGCTGGTGGGCTGAACAGTGGACACAGTGGTGTTGGCTTGCCAGGGGAACAGGACCCTGTGACACAGGAGACATCGGTGCTCATCCTGGCTTTTGGCTGACTCCCTGTGAGCTGCAGAGTAAGCGCCTCACCCTCTCTGTGTCTGTTTGTTCATCATCCAAAATAATGGGGCTGGACCAGCTCAGTTCTGCAGGCCTCGCGGCTCTGGCACTGAGCGATCTGAGCACACAGATGGGAAAGCAACTGAGGATAATGCATTCACGCAGGCTGGCTCTACAAGGCCTTCATCATTAATCACAATTCTCCAGTCTGACAAAATCCCTTCCCAAATGATCTCAAAAGGATGCTGCACACAATGAAGGAGAAATAATCACCCTCAATTTCCAGACAGAGAATCATGTTCAAATGTCTATTAATTGTCAGTCTTTTTCCAGCCAAGTGCATATGCTCTGCTTCCCCTGGCTTCTCCCCACCTTAACCCCGCCCCCTCCTAACCTCTCCAAGGTGGAGGTGGGCAGGGGACACACCTGGGCCCCTGATGAAAGCAGGGTCCTGCTCTCTGGCATTCACTACAGACGGCTCAACAGCAGAGAGACCATTCCGCATATTTCAATCTCCAGATCTGGCTCCAGACTCAACGTTAAGACCAAAGTCCTGAGAAAGTGCTGGGAATTTTCAGCAGAAAGTTTTTCGCCAAGAGCAAATCTGAACAGACCCATGAAGAAAATCCTCTCCCTTCATTGCCAGGGCCCCAGGAGGCCCTGGGGGTCTGTCCCAGACTATGAGAGGAGGTAACAATTGCATGAGAGGCCAAGGCAGGGCTCCAGAGGGACAAATAGACTGCCAGGTAGGGTCCATTTTTATAAATGCTTTCAAAATAGAGCTTCTGATTTTAAGTCCAGATGTTTCCCAGTTAAATGCATTTCTCCCCTACCTCCACGCGCCTTTCTTCTTTCCTTCTCTGTAGTTCTAGGTCTGTTTTTGAATTATTCTCTTATGGATTCCTGAATCCACAGTTAATATAAAAATCTTCCAGTGGAATAGCATTTTATGCTTTCAGATATTGATGCCTCACAAATATTCTCTTTAAAAAATTTTTTTTAAGTTTATTTATTTTGAGAGAGAGAGAGAGAGAGAGAGAGAGAGAGAAAGAGAGAGGGAAAGCGTGAGCAGGGAAGGGGCAGAGAGAGAGGGAGAGAGAGAATCCAAAGCAGACTCCTCACTGTCAGTGCAGAGCCCAATGCAGGGCTCAAACTCACGAACTGTGAGATGATGACCTGAGCTGAAATCAAGAGTCTGATGCTCAACAAAGCTACCCATGGGCCCCACCTCACAAATATTCTTAAATATCTTAATGTATAAGATGTCTAATCTCTTTTATTAAGTGCACCCCTCAAAACAGAGGGCCACATCTGCTACTTCTTTTGAATGCCCAACACACAAGCCATCAACTAAACATGCCTGTGTCAACAAGCCAGGTCCTCAACTCAACCCATGCTCATGTTTTCTAACTGACTTTGATGGGAGAGGTGTTTATTAATAATAGTGACCAGTCCTTACCATACCTGATCAGTGCAGAAATCAGTTTTACAGAATGCATTATGACTGGGTTTTATTTTATTACATGCAAAAATGCTTTTCTTTCTTTCTTCCTTTCTTTCTTTCTTTTCTTTCTTCCTTTCTTTCTTTTCTTTCTTTCCTTCCTTCCTTCTTTTTCTTTCTTACATTCATCATTTATAATAATTAGCAATTTACCTATATTACCTCTATTAGAATGTTGAAAAGGAAACTAAAGTCCCTCCACATCTTACAGTCACAGTGTTTTATGATGTCTTCCTTCATTCTCATGGACCCACAAAGCTTACAATTTCTGTGCCAGACAGTGGTTTCTTACATAAGCTTTTCTTCATACTGTTAAGAAAAAGACTAAAATGGTCAAACCTGAAAACCGAATTGTAAATATGAGTGTACTCCATTACTGGAGCCTGAGGGCTTTTATATACATACAAATGGTATGTCATTTTACTATATTAAATGTGGTAAAATTGTAAAAGCGTCAGCAGCCAAGAAGTGTTATGAAATGCCACATAAGAAATGCAGGCATTCAAATACTCCAGAGTAATTATCACAGTCAGAAGACCCTAATCTTTGGCATAGCACTGTCCATTCCTCATAATGCCATAGTATTTTCTAAAGATAATGTATTTAAAATACAAAGCCGAGAGTCTGCATTTCTATTATATTTAAAAACTTATCCACTGAAAGTCAAATAACAGACTGTATTTCTTTCTTCTTATCACAATATTTGGAAGCTGATATAAATACACTTGAGCTTATCTTTGTCTAGTCATTTATAATTTCTGGGAGGCATGACATTTTTTTCTTCTAGAATCGGTTTTTAAGTCAGAAACTGCACTATCATGCATATATGATACGGGATTGCTTTGGTAGGAAAAAAAATGCAGCGTGTGATATCTCACTTGCTCAGATCCCATCCAATTATAACGGAAAAACTATTTGCAGAATTATCACCATATGAATTATCAAACAACCATCAACAAGGGGCCAAGAAGAGCATGAAGGAGACCCTGAGAGAGTGAGGAGCCAAGGTTCACGTGTAGCAGAAACAGATGTAATATGTGGATCAGGAAATTACAGGAGGTTAACGTTGCAAGCACACGCCTGAAGCACAAGCATTATTTTTATGCACCAGTTTAGAAAACAATGGAGCAGAAAACAAAGGTTTGACCATTTGCTGAAAGGAAATTTCAAATGAGGTCAATTCTTTCACACTCCTATTGGCCCCAATGAAAGCCAAAGTAGATAAGAGGGTTAGGATTAAAAAAAAAACACACACATACACAAAAATTATTAAGCAAATAAACAAAATACAAAATTGCTTTCCAAAAAGGAAATCTTTTGTTTCATCAGCTCTTTTCATCCCCGAAGGACTCATTACTTATGAAAAGAAATTTGTTCAGTGAAGCTCTCTTGAATGACTTTCATGACCTTGATTACTTTTATTTAACTCTCTATAATTTCTAAGTTGGACTGAATGTGTTTGTATTGCATTTGTGGGACAATAGAGGTGTTGGATCCCTGGGTTTCAGAGTCCCTGGATTCCAAAGATAAGACCCTTCTTATTTCTGTTGAGGACGTCTTGCTCTCTCTTCCCCTTGGCACATCACAGCCCTGAGCTGGGCACAGGCTTTGAGTGTCTGTCTCCGGTCCATCCTTTCTCCTTGTCTACAGCCTCTGGGATTAACTACGCCATATCATGGCCGCAGCTATGGACAAGGGTATTGCTTCTCAATCTTTAACATCCCTAAAACTATCAGGGCAGGGGTTGGGGGAGTCTTTAAAATGCTGAATCTGAGCCAGCAGGTTTGAGTAGGGTTCCAGAGTCTACATTTCTATTCAGCTCCGGGTCCTGCTGCTGCTGATCCACACACCCCACTTGGAGTCACAAGGAACTGGGTGTATCATCAGATTCTTGGTCCCCCATCTCCTCTGGTGAGCAAGGATATCAAACTAGCCCTTGGACAATCAGTCCCCCTTATCTATCTGAATTACTATTTCCCATGAAACAGGAGATCGGATGAAGGGTAAACCAAGGACTGCAAGAGGAATCATGGAGTGAGAGAAGGGGAGAGGAATGACCAACAACTATTTGAATGAGATTATAGAGGAGCGTGGTTGTTGTGAGTATAACACAATTGTGCATATTATTATAATATAATATAATATATATATATGATATTATATATGATAATAATCATATATAATAATATACGATATATTACCATATATTAATATTAATATATTAATATTAATATATCATATATAATAATAAATTATTATATGATTAGGATCTGATTGGGCATTACAGTAATATATAACAATAACATGTCTGGGGGATTCCTGGTAAACAACAACAACAAAAACACCAAGGGTTTATCCCACTCATGGCCCAAAGAGTTCTGAAATGCACTCCACCTACCGTTTTCAGCATTACCCAAAACAACTGTAGAATATCTTGGGTGGGGAAACAGTGGGTAAGCGCTGGAGTCTGTTAAGAGGCCAGAAGCATGCTATACTGCTACTACTAAGGCAAGTTACCTCTCTGGACATAAATTTCCTCACCTATCAAATGAGATATTAACAACTACAATTTAATTGTAAGAATATTTTTTACGTTTATTTTATTTTGAGAGAGAGAGAGAGAGTGTGTGTGATCAGGGGAGGGGCAGAGAGAGAGGAAGAGAGAGAGAGAATCCCAAACAGCCCCATGCTGTCAGTGCAGAGCCTGACATGGGGCTCAAACTCACAAACTGTGAGATCATGACCTGAGATGAAACTAAGAGTCAGAGGCTTAACCGACTGAGCCACCCAGGCGCCCCAACCATCAGAAGTATTATTAATGGTAAAATATATGTTCTACAGCCTCATATTGTTACAGTTCACTCTTGAGGTGATGATCTGAACAATAAAGAGATGAAAAACTAAGGCTCAAATCAACTTTGTAGAAAAGCTGCCACGGAGTACCCCGGTCATGGCTGTAATGTTGCCTTTTGGCCTGAGGTCTCACACTAAATACCACACAGGTTGTAAGTCAAAGGAATACTTACCTAATACTTACTATTTTTAATACATGTTTAAATAAATATTTTCAAGACGTATTTAAATAAACATTTACTATTTTAAATCTCCTTTTTCTCCTCTACTTTGGTTCCCATGGGAATCTGTACTTATGGGGAACTTCAAAGAAAATCCACTGAGTTTCCAACTTCTGCCTTTCTGATTATTAATAGAATGGCAGTTTGTTGTAGAATGGTGAAGACCTCTGAAACTGCCTCGTTCAACCTGTTCTCTGGAGCTCAGGGATATGTATGTCACTCTTTCAAGAAGTATTTTAGTGGATCTCTGTCACATGCCATTTTGTGTCCACTGGCATCAGTCTAGAGCAACCTTGTGTTTCCCATGCAATAAAGGGTGTGAGTTGGATGATGACAGTGTTCCTTCATATTCATGGGTATGTTTTGTTTATTCATGGGTTAAACCCCACAGATTATTTCTATATTGGTTGAGGTTTCTAAAAGTTCACCAGCCTCTGGCTAAATCTAGTCATATCCACACTGAAGTTAGATGCCCTGGATCTAATGGGCTGCTGGTAGATGATGATATAAGATGCCAAGGGAGACATCCCAAGGTGAGCACAACAATCAGAGTGGTCCAAGGGGTGGCTCTGTTTACCTCCCCAAATCTACACATGGGAAAAGAACTTAAGGTCATACACACCAAATTTTCAAACTGGGTTCTTTAGCAATTCTGATCAGAATTGCCTCAGAGCCCTGGTAGAGAGGAAGGAAAACTGAACCAGTGGGACTTGGATACCTCCACTCAGTCAGAACCACTTCCTTTTAATCTATTTATATGTTGGGGTTCTGCTCACAATTTTTTTAACCACTGATGTAGAACATACTTATTTTCCAGGCATCATCAAATTTATCTGTGTTTTCATTACAGTGAGGTTTAGCTCCAAGTAACTGAGACACAAACTAAGAAGGAAAGAACAAGGTATATAAGTTCATTGCTCCTTCACGTAAAAGTCCAGATCATGGCTGGCCTGAAAGCACAAGCTTCAAGCTTGAAGCAGTCTAGTCTCACATCTGTTCCACCTTCCCAAATGTGTTTTCTTGATCCTCATGCTTCGAGCTGGAGTTCCAGCTACCACATCCATATACCAAGCATGTTAGAAGGAAGAGCACATGCGATTCTTTAAGAACACCTCCCAGAAGACGCATTCTCAGTTGACTTGCCCTGAGTCAAGCTGGTGACACATAGGTCGAAGGGAGGCTAGGAAATGTGGTCTTCCTTATTCTCATGGCCATGTGCCCAACCAACCATCTGGAATTCTAAATAGCTAGAAGTAGAGAGAGATGCTTTCATAACCTATCTTCATCTCAGTTAGCTGGTTTTCAAAGCTTAGAATATCTGATTTTCTCCTCAGATCTTCCTAGAGCTAACAGATTAAAAAGGGATCGGAAGATACCTTGAAAACCAACAGCTGAAATAGCAGAGGCTGCTGAATTACAGGCTGCAGCTCAGAGCCACGCAGTGGGAGAGCAAATCCACATTCACAGTGCTACGCAGACCTGTGTTATGGAGGAAAGGTTAAATTATGTTTGTCACGTTGTGCTTAAGGCATGGAAGGACTCTTACTCTATGGAAAGATTCCCATCACCATGGTTGAAGGTTTGAAAAGACATCTTAAAGCTTGGTCACCTGAGAAATCAACCTGACATAGCGTATCTTACTCCATGAGTCTCCAGGCCTCCAATAGTGAGAAGTGCAGTAGTCTGGCTTCCTTGGACAGGAAGTGGCACCTAAGGTGTGGTCCATGAATAGATGCATGGATGAGGTTGGGGCCCAATACCCAGCTCTGCCTTGGGGTGGTCAAGATGACAGAGTGTTTGTAAGAACTGGGAGCGAGCGTCATCTGGTGGGAGAGGAAAAGGAGTCCGTCCATACATTCAGAGTGGCCTCGGGTCTACAGTTCACTAACAGATAGATTTCAAGTGATAGTGGTCAGTAAAGGAGGACTCTTTAAAGCCCAAAGATCAAGTTTTTTCACACGATTTTTTTTGAGTTCTGTTTTAGTTTATGTTCCATTCATTGTTATGGGTGTTACTATTGTGCTTTATAAGTGTTTCACAATTTCTTCAAAAAAGACTCTAACCCATTTACAAAAGAGCAAATATTGTGTGATTCCACTTTTATGAGGTACCTAGAACAGTCAAATTCATACACACAGAAGTAGAATGAGGCTACTGTGTCCCCCACAGGGGCTGGGGGACAGGGGAAAAGGGAGAGTTCTTTCATGGGGACACAGTTTCAGTTTGGCAAGATGAGGAAGTTCTGGAGACGGAATGAGGCAGTAGTTGCATAACAGTGTGAAACGTACTTAACACCACTGGACTGCACACTTAGATATGGTTACAATGGTGAACTTTATGCTATGTTTATTGTACGATTAAAAAGCGAATCTAAAAAAATGAGTCTAAATATCAATTGTATGTATTAGAGAACTGCATTTCTTTGCAACTCTCAATATTTTAAAAATCATTTTAGCCATAGCCTGTAACAGCTGTGCCAATACTGTAAATGGTTTTGTTTTTGTTATTTTCTTTGATGTTGGTTTATTTTTAAGAGAGAGAGAGAGAGAGAGAGAGAGAGCGAGCGCACATGAGCAAGTGGGGGAGGGGCAGAGGGAGAGGGACACACAGAATCCCAAGCAGGCTCCTGGCTCTGAGCTGTCAGCACAGAGCTTGACACAGGGCTCGAACTCGTGAACTACAAGATTACGACCTGAGCCAAAGTCAGATGCTCACCCGACTGAGCCACCCAGGTGCCCCTACTGTAAATGGTTTTTAAGTCATTTCTTATAACTCCCGCACAATAGGCAGTGTCCCCTCCATGTCCTCCAGGAGCCATTCCTAATGGACTCACCAAAGCAACTTCAAATCATACAGTGACGTACACCCTTACCTATTTCCTTCAATACCAAACCACTCACCAGCTTGCTGGAGCCCAGTAATTCATAAACTCCCACTATCTACTTGGTACCTACCTGAGGAGGAGGTAGGTATACAGTGCTTCCAACAAATTCTCTAAGGGGTGGTTCTCAAAGTGTGGGCCCCATACCAGCAGCATCAGCATCACCGGGGCCATGAGAGAAATGCAATCCTCAGGCCCTGCCTGGACCTCCTGAATTGGAGACTCCAGGGGTGAGGCCCAGAGGTCTGTGTTTGCTCAAGGCCTTTAGGGGATCATGAGGCTCAGTGAAGCTTGAAAAGTGCTCCCTTAAGAGCACAGGGACTCTAACCATTAGGACTGTGACCTCCAACATGTTAAGAACCAGTGTGTTCTCTGGAAGAGTGAGCACAGTCAGAATACTGATGTGCTTCTTTTTTGGGGCTTCCTGAGGTTTTTATAAGAATGAGCCAAGACAGGTCAAAAGTTCATTGTGCCTGTAGCATTTCTGCAAACATGGTAATCTGATTACAGCCTTCATGTCCCCCCAGGAAGTAGGACCAAAGTGCCCCACACTGCCCTGCTGGTTTGTCTTAGGGAAGCAGCTGTGTCCCCTTCCTATCTAATCTGACAACTCTCTGGTAAGGCCCAGGGACAGGGGATATTTCACAGCTACCGTAAAAATTAGGTGTTGGGGCGCCCGGGTGGCTCAGTCAGTTGAGTGTCTGACTCTTGATTTCAGCTCAGGCCATGGTCTCACACTTTGTGGGATCGAGCCCCATGTTGGGGTCTTCACTGGCCTTGTGGAGCCTACTTGGGATTCTCTCTCTGCCTCTCCCCTCGCTCACTCACACACACTCTCTCTTAAAATAAATAAATAATCATTAAAAAAAAGATCAGGTCTCCTGCCAACCCTGTTTCTCTGCCTTCTTGGAAGCCCAAACAAGGGCAGGAAAGGCACAGGCTGTGCTGACCTATGATGTCCACTGATTACAGTTAAGGTGATTCTGTAGAGAGAGCACCAGGTTTGGGGGGCAGAAGACCTCAGTTTGAGTCTGTTTCTGTCTCACATAAGCTGTGTGACCCTGAGCGTTGGACTCCCCATCTGTTAAATAGGGGTGGCAGGTGTGCCTTTGGGAGTCCTGAGGACACGGGAGTGAAAGCAGCCTTGGGTCCTATCTACATCCAGCCTTACTCTGTGTCAGCCATGTACAACATCAAAACCAGAATATCAACTCACTTTCCATCTCAGAGGGTTGTTGTGTGAATCAATGAGACAATAGTGGGGCGCCTGGTGGCTCGGTCAGTTAAGCGTCCAACTCAATTTCGGCTCAGGTCATGTCTCACGGTTCGTGAGTTCAAGCCCAGCACTGGTCTCTGTGCTGACAGTACAGCCTGCTTAGGATTCTCGCTTTCTCTCTCTCCCTCTCAAAATAAATAAATAAACTTTATAAAAAAATAAATGAGACTTATAGCAATAAAGGGCCTAGCATACTTGCAAAACATGATAAAAAATGTTTAATGCTAGCAATAGTAGTAGTAAAGCTTAGAGCTACAGAAATCTCAGGTATCCTTAAATACCTTTAGAGCACAAAAAGAAAAGTTGATGACAATATAACAGTATGCACAGCAGTCATGTATTTTAACAACAAAAAAAGATGCACACTATTGAGCTCATTAGTTTAATGTGAACAAGAAAGGGTATTCACCTTTCAGAAAATCTTGAAACAGAGAAAGGTAATATATTCCAAACTCCAAGAGTCTTAAATCCCTCTTTTGATCAGGAGGTTATTTTCTTATTTCTCTAAACAGAGTTCTTCAGATGGAATAAAGATGATACTACTTAACATTCAGATGACAGTAAACACTCTTTTAAACTTATTTCATACCTACTACCTCAGAGAAAAGATAATACAAGGAAATGGACTGAAGTACAGGAAGCTTATTTTTTTTGTTTTAGAATTTGATACGACTTTGTGCTCAAGAGGATACAAAACCATCCCCACCTCCGTAACCTGCATTTGCTGACCTGAATGACTATATAACCACCTGCTGGCAACTAGTAAGTGGCTAAATTACATGAATTCTGGTAAATCCTTCCGGATTAGTTGTCACCATACAGCCAAATGTTTTGGGTGATGGCGTTAATCTGTTTTGACAGATTTTGCTCTCTGAAGAGTAACAGATTCATAGGAACTTTAAACTGACTTAACAAGGCGGGGAATAAAAGAGCTGGAAAGATCTGAACGGAAACTGCCTCTGATAGAGAGGTCTCTCTCCTCCAATATTCAAAAGAGTATTCAAAATGCATCGCCCTGCAGTGTTCTTTGGTAGTGCTCGAATCACACAGTCTCAGCGGACAGGCACTTCCCCTTCTCTCTGACGCACAAACAGACCCACTTTCCCAGAGATGGTACACTACATTTACCAACGTGTGTTCCACTTCCTGCCAATCCCAACTGATGTTCGAGCATGGCAGTAAGCCCCAGACGTCCTCCTCTCAAATGTTTTCGACCAGATAACTGCCACGCTGTACAACTAATGACACACCCACCAGGCTTCGAGAGAAACACAGAGATTATTTTGGTAGTGAAGAGCAATCATTCCTTTACCCAAAGGTATCATTACTAGGCACCAATTATGACTACGGCTGAGGCATATAATGTATTCATTCATTTTTTTTTTTTTTTTGCAATTTAAGCAATTGAGACAGTGGTTTTAGTGTGTTCGCAAGATGGTGCAACCACCACTACTACCACCACTACTACCAGTACATGGGCATCATCACCAAAGAAACCGGGAGCCCATTAGCAGTCACTCCTACTTCTCTACTTCTGACTTGCTGGCACAACCTGGCATTCACTCTCTCCTGGTTTTGAGCACCTCCTTAGCACCGGGCACTGTTTCATGCATAGGGGGACAGACTGGTGAACCAAACGAGCTATAAATCTCCCCTAATGGAGCTTTTCTTCTAGCAACTACATGCACTTCACTAAATAAAATACAATATACATTTAGTGAGAAGAAAATAGGTGCAAGAAAACAGAAAATGTCAGGGAGCCTGAGAGGCTCAGTTGGTTAAGCGTCTGACTTCAGCTCAGGTCATGATTTCAAGGTATGTGAGTTCGAGCCCTGAGTCGGGGCTCTCTGCTGACAAATCAGAGCCTGGAGCCTGCTTCAGATTGTGTGTCTCCCTCTCTCTCTGCCCCTCTTCCACTTGCACTCTGTCTCTGTCTCTCAAAAATGAATAAACATTAAAAAAAAAAAGAAAACAAAAAATGCTTGGTCTGACAAACAAAAAGATAACTCACCCCCTCCTCCACAAACATGCCATGAAAATAAGCAAAACAGACTCAATCATCTTTTTCACCAAATGACTTTTTCTAGAAAACCGGTAAGTGGGAATTTTCCCTTCTTTCCTCTTCCTGGTCCTCTGTGAGGGTTGCGAGGTTCAAACCAAAGAGTTAAAGAGTAAGAGGCAGGAGGGAGGCACAGCGTGGACCACGGTCAAATGAAGAGTGAACTCCAGAATGACAAGTGCTTTCATCTTGTGTTCGCATGCCTTATGCCACAAACCACCATCTGAGCCCAATCACTGCCTTAAAACCTCAGCTTTAACTCCAAAATAATAAACTTCAAGATTATCATCTAAAATAGCAGGATCCAATCAAAACTTCTGAGTCATTTGTTTTAGGCAGGCCATAATGATGCATTTTTAATTTTTAAGGATTTTTTAAAGTGTATTTATTTATTTTGAGAGAGACAGAGACAGTACTAGCAAAGGAGGGGCAGAAAAAGAGAGGCAGAGAGAGAGAATCCCACGTAGGCCCTGCAGAGTCAGCACAGAGCCCAATGTGGGGCTCGAACCCATGAAATCATGAGATCATGATCTGAGCCAAAACCAAGAGTCAGATGCTTAACCGACTGAGCCACCCAGGCACCACCCCCACCCCCATTTTTAAATTTTGAAGGAAAACAATGTTAGCATTCTAACAGTTCAATGAACCAGATCTCAGAGGATTTGACCTGGATGTGAAATGTCCTGATCAGCTCACATTTCAAAAAGTTTTGCTGAAGCTCAATCTCTACTCCAAACTGACTGATCACTCACTGCCATTTCTATGATAAACTTGTTGTCATCCCTAAGGGAGACATCACCAACAAGTTCGTGTGTACCACCACATCTTTATTCACGAATACTTCCCAGTTGTACAGACTCAAAGATAGATCTATGGATAAGAGCAAGTGAAGAAAGGGGATTAGTGATTAAAATGAGTCTGTGAAGTGGCTTCTTCAGGTCTAGTAGGACCATATGGCCAAAGCGTTTTGTGTAACTAGAGTGACCTTATAATTTATTATCCAAATGAGGCACTTTTGGGGGTGAATGGGGGCACCTCTAACAAACTGAGACAGCAGACATAAGCCTGGACAGCGCCAGACAGAGGGGGATAGATGCGTGGTCACCCTGTGTGTGGGCATCACAGCCGTGCCAACAGAGAACCACCTCCCCAGTCCTGCCTTGGAGCCTAGAATCTGGAAGGGGAAATCAGATTCTCTATATTACATAGCAGAAAATGGTAATTATTATAAAGAGATCATTTCTTATGATTTCTCTTTAATACTTTTCAGATAGACTCAAGTCACCCTGAATACAAAAACCTGTCTTACAGCAAATCTTGCAACCGCATACAAAGAAGTTTATAATGAGGTCAGGTGTGAAATAAATAAGTGGTGAGTCTGAATTAGTCAGAAGAGGTTATAGGAAGTCAACGTGTTTGTGTGTGTGTGCGCGCGCGTGCGTGTGTACATGTGGAGAGGTGTGGCAAGGAAGAAAATTTGTGTAATTTATTTAAATTGATGAGAAATACTTAAAAGCATGACAACTCAGTGATAACTAACATAACATAACATATGCATTTTTTTGCAATGGCAAAAAAAAAGAATACAGAATGATTTTGGGGTAAAAACAAGAGCTACAATCTCTCCTAATGGCCCTTTCCTTATTTTTTCTGATAAATCAAGGATATATCTAGTTTTGCTAAACTGTTCATATTTTCAAAGGATTTTTACCTGTAGAGAAGCTTTCTTTGCAACAACTTTTCTGCACTTAAGTAATAGTGCTGACCTCCTTTATGATAAAAAAAAATTATCTCAGGCCTCCCTTGAGCTAACTAAAACAAAATTATTATGAGGCTACAAATTCCTTATGTTTTAAGTTCTTACATAGCAATAAAATCAGAACAAATTTATAACTGATAATACAAACAAATTCACGGAGCCGATAAAATCCAAATTAATCACATTAATTAATCTGACATATGATATATTGTTGAAATTAGATTTCCATACTGTGGCCTGGTTCTTGTGAGCTTGGCCTCTCTATTCTATTGTATGTTATGTGATGACTCACTTCTCCATCCACTTTTTCTATTTTTTTATAGTTTATTTATTTATTTTGAGAGTGAGCGAGCAGGGCAGGGGCAGAAAGAGAGAGAGAGAGAGAGAGAGAGAGAGAGACAGAGACAGAGAGAGACAGAGAGAGAGAGAGAGATTCCCAAGCAGACTCTGCACTGTCAGCACAGAGCCTCGTATGGGGCTCGAACTCATGAACCACGAGATCGTGACCTGAGCAGAAACCAAGAGTTGGACACTTAACCGACTGAGCCATCCAGGTGCCCCTCCATCCACTTTTTCCTATTCCAGGCTATACACACAGCTTTCGTTGTCACAGACATTGCTCCATATTGTCATTTGGACTTGCCTTCGCTGGAAGGCGTCATTTGTAATTGTATGCACCTCTATCCTTTGAGCTACTACTAAGAAAAACCATTTGACGCATGGGCACTAATAACACACCCGTCATTGTGGGCACTGGGACCTCACAGCCGTATTCAGTTTCAGGGTGGTCACCCAAAGAGTCTAGAAGGTGCTTACATTAAATCTGCTTTCAAGATGTCATCTAAGTTACTCATTTAGTGAAAATGACTTTCACTAGAACTGGAAATTCCACGAGGTCAGAGATTTGAGGACACTTTGTTGACTGTGATGTTCACAGCATTTAGCAGGTACCCGGCATGTGGTAAGCATTCAATATGTAGATTTACTCAATGAATGAATGACTGCGTGGATGAATGGAAATTCTCAAAGAGAATTCATGTAACTATAAGAAATATACCCATGGTCCCATGGAACCTGAAGGAAGAATACAAGCAGGGACTCTAGCCAATAGGCTCAACCGCTGTAAATATACCCCAAAAAAATCCACATGTGTACTCACTAGACTTTATACCCAACTCACTTTAAAAACAAAGCATTGGTATGCAAGCAAATGGACTGGTATTCCTCCAGAATCTCAGTGCAGCAAAGGACGGCTCCTTGTCTCTACCTATTACCATAGAATCACTTTGGATTCTGGTGGTACAATGGAATAGGACAGAGGAAAAAGGCAAGAGGAAAGACCGAGAATTATATTAGCACCTACTGCTCGGTGAAAGGAATTTGATATCTATAGTTTGAACGTTACAAGGACTCTGTGGGGTGGGCTTTAAAATATCACTTACTTTTTTACAGATAAAGACAGTGATGACAGAGAAGTTAAACAAGGTTCACACAGCAAAGGAGCGGGAAGTTGGTTTCTGAACCCAAATCTGTCCAATTAAAGTCCTTCCTCTGTGCACCATGTGGCTTCCTTAAAGAAGTGACACAGGGTGATGAAGGGGCAAGAGAGCAAGGGGTAAAAAAACAGATGAAGAGATGATTTCCTGTCCTGAGGGTCAATGGATAAATTAAAAAATAAAATGATATTGTCTCATTTATTTCTATGAAACACAGTAGAGGCTCTTTATTTTTTTTATTTTTTTTTAAACTTAATTGCCATAATTTATTATATGTTTGCAATATCCTTTTTTTTAATTAACTTTATAGTTTATTGTCAAGTTGGTTTCCATGTAACACCCAGTGCCCTTCCCCACAAGTGCCCTCCTCCATGACCATCACCCCCCTTCTCCTTCCCCCTCCCCCTTCCGCCCTCAGTTTGTTTTCAGTATTCAAGAGCCTCTCATGCTTTGTCTGCTTTCCTCTCCCTAACTCTTTTTCCTCCTTCCCCTCCCCATGGAGTAGAGGCTCTTTAAAAGAAACCCCCAGGGCCGCCTGGGTGGCTCAGTCAGTTGAGCATCCGACTCTTGATTTTGGCTGAGGTCATGATCTCGTGGTCCTGAGATCGAGTGTAGAGCCTGCCTGGTATTCTCTCTATTCCTCTCTCTGCCCCTCTCCTGCTCACATGTGCCTATACTGTCTCTCTTTCAAAATTAATAAAAAATAAACTTAAAAAATAAAAGTAAATAAAAGAAACCCCCACAGTCCCAGCCAGGATTTTTTGGCTTAAAAAATGGAAGGTCAGAATATATTAGTTTATTCTGTCATCATCACCTTTGGACTGAAAAAAAGAGAAACAGCAGCAGCATCTGCAGCTATTTCTAGAATTAGCAAATGGGCACATTTATAGCTTTTAATTCAAGCTTCCTCCACCTTCAAAGCTAAGCTTTACCCTATTCATTTTGAAGAACACACCATAGCACTCATCCCCAAATAAAACCATATACTCCCTTATATTTCCTGTGTTAACTTTTGATTTACTAAAATAAATCATCAATGGGACAAAGACTGGTCTGTATGGCACATGAAAGGCTGTACTAACCAGTGGTTAGAGCTAGGCCTCCAGAATCAGACTACTTGGGTTAGAATCTGAGGGTTGTCTCTTGCTGACTGTTTGACCTAGGATAAATTTCATAAATTGGTTAAGCCTCCATTTCTTTATCTACAGTGGGGATGTTACCAGTTGCTCCCTTAGTAGGGTCTTTGTGAAGTCATACATGTAAATCACTTAGCCCCATGCCTGTTACATATAAAAGATAAATAAATGTTAGTTATTATATTAGATTATGCCTAGAAAATATTAGAGCTAACGCAGTAATATAGGGTGGAAACAAGCCACACCTACTGCTTTAGATGACTCTGAGCACAGTAGATTATCACTTAACATCATACTATAAACTGCCCTACAATTTACCCTTTTTATATGCAGTGGTATTCCCCCAAGAATATTTAGTACCATATTTGGAAGAGAAACCACAAAATCTCTTAAATTACAATGGTGAGCACTGTTGGGTGCACACTCAGTCATAAAAAAAATAGAAATGGTTACCAAGGTGGAAACAGCTACAGGGATGAATTAATGCACCAGCACAAGATCAGATGCATCTTAATCCATCTGGTTTCCTCTTTTATTTTTTTTATTATTATTAGAAAAAAATTTTTTTACATTTATTTATTTTTTGAGAGATAGAGTGAGACAGAGCATGAGTGGGGAGAGTCAGAGAGAGAAGGAGACACAGAATCTGAAGCAGGCTCCAGGTTCTCAGCAAGCATTCAGCACAGAGCCTGACGCGGGGCTCAAACCCACCAACCGGGAGGTCATGACCTGAGCTGAAGCCGGACGTTTAACCAACTGAGCCACTTAGGCGCCCCTCCTCTTTTATTTTTTAATTGAAAGGAATTTTTGAATCTATACCATCATCAAATTACTCAAAAGTAAAGGCGGGTAGGTAGATCAGAGAGCAGAGCTATAACCAACACTCCCAGCTAACTTCAAAGCATCACAAGGGCTAAAAAGCAACCTTCAGATATGAACAGTGAGGACCACCTGGGAAGGTAGATGAGCTTGTCCACTGCTTGGACGAGTCTTATTTAAGGCGCTGGTCCCCGTAAATGCAGTGTCTCCATGATGTGACTTCAACATACGTGGGGAAAAGAGGGCACAAAGAGACATCTAAATTCCATTATCTGTAAGAAGTCCCCTTTGGGTCTTCTTCCTAGAAGCAGAGATAGAGACCCAGAGGATAATTACATGCAATTACCTATAGCAAACTGCATTAAAGAGCAGCCACACTGAGAATGCAGGTTTTGGTCATGGTCCCATCAGGTATGCTTTCCCAACTGTGGGCCCCAATTATCCAATGTTTCCATCTCCCCCATCCCTCCTCCCAGCATGTAGCTCCTTTCCACCCATGTGCCACTGTGTTCACTTTAATGTTTCCTAGACAAATTCTAATAACAATCACTAATAGTCGATTAGCTCTTCCTAGGTGCAAGTCAGAGATGCCTACTGTGGGATGGGATGGTTTTCAGCTAAAACATCAGGTTAACCCATAAACATGTACTGTATGTGTGACAGACTAGGCAAGGCACTGTAACAAAAAAACAAAACAAAACAAATCAGATGTCAATTCTATTTCTTCATTCAACCATGTGTTTTAATGCTTACACTTATTTATTGCTGGGCATTGTCCTGGGGGGTGGGACAGAGAAATGATGCTGAATAAAAGTAACAATGGTTCATGTCTCATAGGGTTCATATTCTAGAGGTTGACTTCTGTCTGTAGAGAGCCTCATGCCAGATGGAGAGGACCTATGCACTACCAACATGGCATAGGGTAGAGACTGACCAGTTATATTTATACTGAATAACCAATAGTGGAATCTAATCTGCTGAGTCTGTACATATTCCACCTAGATTTGATCACTCCCATCACCAACGAATACTTATGGACTAGTCCCTATACAGACTGCCCCAGTTTAAGAACTAGTAACACGGTACGTGATCATGATGCACATTTGCTGTAAGGCTGGGGAACTGGTGAGAACATGGGAACATAATGGAGAAGAAACTGGGATTTGCCACTTTAACCATTTTGGGGTATACAATTCAGTGCCATTAAATACATTCACACTGGTGTAGAGCTATACTTCCTTCTAAATCCTGCTTTCTTGCTAATGAGATTAAGCCTGGGTGCTTACTGACATACTTAAAGCAGACAATGCTAAAACTCTAGGCTCTCAATGTTTTAATATCAAGATCACACACACACACACACACACACACACACACACACTCACCCCCCTAGGTAGACCAACACAGGAGCAGCAAAGACATTTTTTAAATGCCAACTTTAATTGCTTGGGGAAGTCTGCTAGGATGCTGTGTGGGAGGCGTAAGGGCAGTGTGTATGCTACATATCGATTATCCGTGGACTAGTCACTTTAGTACATGTGCACAGAAATGGAACAGAGCTCAGGCTCTTTGAGAGGCACACAGCCACGCACAATAGCTTTGTGCAACATCCCCACCATCTCTCAAACTGTTTGTCGGCTGCTGACACAAGCAGCTGGGCTGGCATCAGCCACTTCTCTGGGAACCAGGGAGAGCCTTGTGAATTTAATCCACTCAATATTTAGTGTATTCTTGCTATGTGCAAGAGACGCTGTTCCAGATGCCACAGTGATTAAGTAGGAGAAATTCCAACCCTCTAAAGCTTACAGTGTACAAGGCGGGTAAGGCAGGTACCTGAATAACTATGATGTGAGCAAGGATATGATAGCTTCCCTGGAAAGACAAACAAGGAGGTAGGAAGGAAGTCAAGATCACCACTTATATTTGAGTTAGGCTGGTCTGGGTTAAAAAAGATCAGAGGATCGTGGCAGGTAGAATCAGGCAGGGCTGAGAGGCAGGGCAGGCTTGGGCAGAAGAAGAAGTATAATCCATGGCTGAGGGCAGATACACGGACACAAAGACAGGCTAAGGCTCAAGATGTGTCATAAGAGATTCTCAGCAAATATTTTCAGGCTTTTTAAAAAAGATGTATTAAATAGAAGAAGAGGTACAAAAATATTGGAAAGATCTGGGTTCAAATCCTAACCGTGTCATCTGTTAGCTGGGGATATTAGTTAAAACTTTCAATTTCTCTGAATGTCATAGGTACAAAATAGGGATGATAATGCCTATCGATGGGCTGTGTCAAAGTCAGTGGAGATGCAGTTTGTAGAGCGTCAGTGCATGGCAGGTACTTAATGTATCTTGGTTCCCTTTTATCTAAGGGGGTTCTGAATCTTGCAGTAGAATACAAACCACATCAGTCAACTTTACTGAAACAAGCGCAGGGTTTGTTGCTTGGAGACAACTCGAAAGAAATTTAAATCTTAGGTCCCACTCTCAAGGAATTCACCCAGTGGTGAAGAGAAGGAAACATGTATCTGAAAGGGTCCTAAGAACATAAATCGCATTCGTAAAAAGGAACTTATAACATGAACATTACTGCAGAAACACACTGTCTGGGTGATTACACAATATTCGTTTGTGAAGGCTGGGAGGACCCGGAAAGTCACAGGAGAGAGCTCTATAAATCAGGAGAGGAAGTATGAGACTCATAAATACTATAAGCAAATCTGCTATTTCAATCCTACTTCTTTACCAGCTGTGTGACCTTCCATAAATTGCTTAACCTCTCTGAGTCTCTAGTCCTTCATCTCACATGGGTGTTGTGAGACTCAAACAAAATCACGTACATGCATGGCCCTGCCAGCCATTACGAGCCATACCAAGGCAAGGCATCATTATTATCATCATCTTAAAGAGCACAAGAAAAACCTCTCAGTAAAACACAGGCCCCTCCATCACCTCCCCTGTGCTTAGGTTAGGACAAACAGAAGAGCCGTGATGACCTGCTTACAAAATAAAATCTGCTTTGTGAGAAAGTTTGAGCCCCTCACACACTCACTTCTTGAATTCTAAGTTTTAATGGATGGGATCTGACCTAATCATTCACATTGACAAAGGTACTTAGGATGATGTCCTTGCGTGTGCACACACACACACACACACACACACACAATGTTCTGCTTAATGACATAAATAGCATTTTTCCCATTCCTTGTTTGCACAGCCAGCAAAATTCGCTGACAAAACTAAAGATTCTTGTTCTGGGTTTCTGTATAAAAAGTTGCCTGAAATCTCTAGAATATTAGGAAACCGAAAAAGATTTCCCAGCACACAAAAACAAGCAATTGAATACTGAACAGAAAACAGTCTTCCCTTGACATCTTGGTCTCAAAGCCCTGCCTGTCTTCTGGAAAACTAGGCTCTAGTTACTAGCGTTGCTCTGTCTCTCCCCAGATTAGATCTGGCAGTTAGTACTGGTGGCTTGCAACTTTTCCTGGCGATGGTCTAGAGGCTTTTAAAGAAAAATTATTCTGTAAGTCAGGGCAAAACCTGGCAGAAATCCTAGCTCCCTCTCCCCGACAAATTCGTATTACCAGTCCTCGGGGAGAAAAAACAATGAGAGGCTGAAAGGTACACACTGAGCTTTGAAAATGGGTGACTGAGAGAATGCCTCCCAAGGCTATTTGTAGGTGAGATAATAAACCACCTCTTCCTTCTCTGGCTGGCCAGGAGAAGTCCTAGGGGTCAGAGAGTGGCTGGCAGGGCCCTGTCCTCGTCCTTTCCATCCACTCCATCTCCTGGTGGAAATGCCCGGCTAGGGGGTGATAGCGTGCGGGCTCAGGCTGCTCCGGCCACATCAAGGAGCTGCACAGGTGAACAACGGTGAGGTTTCAGAAGGGAAGAGGCAGGCTGAACCAGCAGCAGGACACAGGTGGCACAATGAGGCAGGCCCGGGGCTTAACGCACGAGTCGGGATTGAATCTGTGCCCTGCCTTGTACTGACTGTGAAATGTAGGGCGAGTTCTGTAATGTCTCAATGCTTCCGTCTCCCTATCTGTAAAATGGGGATGCATAGGATGATTGGTAACAATCAGTGCCCGGCGCGGAGGAAATATTCACCAAAGGGTAGTTATCACCCCTGGCGAGATGAGGTCAACACCGAACCTGGTGAGCTAGCCTTGATGCAAGGGGGGTTTTCTTCAAGCTCTAACTCCACAGGTGTTACTTCCTGGAGGATTACGTGAATGGATTAAATTAAATTAAATATAGCACATTAACAGTGTTTCAGGCAACTTCACCTTGTTGTCCGGTACTTCAACACCACTCAAATTCCTTTCTGGAAGATCTCTGGTGAGGTCCTAGTTGCGTGATTTCTAGGTCCTACTTGTGTGATTTCTAGGTCCTAGTTGCGTGATCTCTAGCATCTCTAATTTCCCACTTGTTTGGCACTGCACCACTTAATACTGTATCTGTCTTTAATTTGAGAAAACCAGTGTTCTTTTGGTTTCCTGCAACTGAAGCTTCCTGGTTCTCGTGGTACTTCTTTGCTCCCTTGCCCTTGCCTGGCTCCTCGTCCATCTAGACCAGAAGGAAGGCAACCTCCATAGTTGCTGTCCTGTTTGGTTTTGCTGGCATTCTAGATTCTGCTTCTCACCTGTGTCATCCATGTCTGTTGTGGTATTTCCTCCACTCTGCTTTTCTAGCCCTGCCTCCTCTTCAGAGAGTGAGACCCAACGTTTCCCAGCATCCATGATATCAACTCAAAGTTGGCCAACTACATCTCTCCCTGCCAAACCCATGGCTCCCTGCTGCCCTATCATGAGCAATGGCCAACCACTCTTCCAGCTCACCATCACAGAAACAGAAAAGCAGAATAAAAGCAGGACAAGGCAGGGACAGGGAGACTGCATAGCACAGTGGCCAAGTGCATTGCTCTTGAGTCCAACTGCTCAGGTTCAAGTCCTGGCCCTGTAAACCTATTAGCTGTAGGACTGTGGGAAATTACTTATTCTCAGTTTCCACACTGTAAAACAGGTAGGATAGTAGCCCCACAATGTAGAGGGGTTTGTGAGGACCAAGCGAGTTGGTATACCTCAAGTACTGAGAAGAGTACTTGGTACACAGTACTGGATGAGTACTGGCCATCGCCACAACTATTCTTTACGAATTCACTAGAAAAATGTGAGTGAGCCAGTCTCAGCAGGCTTTGTAGGCAAATGTTTTATGGTCTTTAATCTACTTTCTACTAGTGAATAAACCATGGTGCTTGGCAGAAATGAAGCAATTAATTGGAACCCAATGTTGGCTATGATTAGTGACAAACCATGCTCTATTTTCCCAAATGGCAGCCTTATAAATAGGATAGATGATGCCTCCTAGTCCACCAGAGCCAGCGAGTTGTTAAAAGATCATCACCTGAGGCAGTGGCCACCCAACCTGAGGACCACCCAAATCACATGGGGAGCTTTTAAAATGCAGATTCCCGGGGCTCAGATTCTGAGTCTGTGTTTCTGGAGGTCTGGGATGGGTCCCAGGAACCCGGAGATGTCATCATCCACAGTTGTGATCCACTGATTCAATCCATTCCCTTCCTGTCAAAGATAATGAACTAAAGACCCAGCAGAATTAGCCCACCTCCCCCACATCTCAGAGTGAGTAAGAGGCAGAGCAAGGCTCACACAGCACAGATGTCTCCTCCAGCAAAACCATCTCTAGAAAGTGAAACAGAGAAATGAATCATATACTGAAGGCTTACTCTTGAAAGGTGGTTAAATACGAGCATGTCAGGGTCTAGGTCATTATAAGAAAAGGTCGGATCTGGCAAGGGTTCGTCGTTCTTCCATTTGCAGAGAGAAGTGCCACTGAGAGATGTTTCTGGCCTGTGAAGTCATTCACTAACAATAGCATTTAAGGCCAGTGCACATGGAACCAAAGCCTGTTTTTTACCTTTTTATACTAAGCAGGCTTTTTGAATCTTCTTGTGATGCATTCTTTTGTATGTCCCAGAACAACTTATCCAGAGCTCAGGAACTAAACTCCTTCCAAGCACAAGATTTCTCCCTGGAAGTTGCAGCAGGGATGAGAATTATGACTTCTAAATTGCTCACAACAAACCCCTCTGATGTTTGGAAAGCAGCTCGTGGTCAGCTGCGGTATTGGCAATCACAGCTTAGAAACGGCACGTGCTGTCTTTGTGATCAGCTCAGACAGCAACGGAATCTGCAACGATGACCTCATGACTCAAGTGTCCGCACGCTTGGCAGAGCTCAGGGTCCTCTCCAAAGACTCTCCAAGGGGTCCCACCAGAAAAAGAAGGCCACGCTTTGTCACTAAGGGGCCAGTGTCTGACATGACCTTTGGTTCAAACAGCAAAGTGCTTGAAAAGTCCAGGAAACAGCAAGTTCAGTGGAGAGAGGCTCATAGGTACTCCACTCAAAAACCTACATGATCAATCCACAGTTGCTTTGGAATGTGCATCCTGCATGTGAGAGCTGTATCCAGTGCTGACCAGAGACTGTGACAGAAAAGCTGATGTGAGGGTGCTTCTACTGGTCCGGGAGAGCCTTGTTTTCCTTGATTCCTACATGCCTCCTCCACTTTTCCAAAAGCTCTTTCTTCTTTTCCTTTTCTTTCTTTCCTTCTTCCTCTCTCTCTCCCTCCCTTCCTCCCTCCTCCCTACTGTTCCCTTCCCTTCCCTTCTCTTTTTTCACTTAAGACTTGATCTGTTAAAAGGCACAAACCCTATGGAGAAGGGTACGGTACTTTTAGCACATCCTCTTTTCAGAGGGTGTTTGATAAAAGAAAGCAGTGCGCAAGCTTGACATCTGGAAAGGAAGAACGAGATTTAGAGCAGGAGGTGGATGGGACATGGCAAATCTTCCTCGACCGCACCATTTTGCCAAGGGCTGACCCCGAGGAGATCTGCTAACTGTTCCTGACGTCCTTACGTCTGAAAATGAGCTGGGGAGGAGGGGTGTTTTGAAAATGCAGATCCCTAGACTCCAAGCCTAGCTGCTGATTCAGGTGTGGGTGGGGCCCTGGAACCTGCATTCTCAAGGCTTCCTGGCCATCTCGGTGCACATGGTGCACTGGGAATCACAGCCTGACTCCTTGCATGTTGTGGGAAGTGAAACTGGTGGACAGTTTTGTTGTTCCCAGCTTTGTGACCTTGAGTAGTCACCTTAATGCTTCTGATTCTTCATTTGTTGTTAGTACTTCTCTCACGTGGATATCTTGAGAATTACATAAGGTGGGTGTGAATGTATTTTTTAGAAATGTAAAGCAACATAAAATGTAAAACATAAATCATCATAATGCATTTTTTTTCTTTCTCACTCATTTATAACCCATATTTAGAAATGCTGGCAAAGTGCTTCTGAGGGATTCCAGACATGAAAAAAAAAATGTTCCTGGAGGCCCAAATTAGGATACTGTGTAGTCCGAGCCAGTTTTCAGGGAAAATCAAATGGTCTCTAAATTTAATAAAGAGCAGTACAAATTTCCAGTACAGTGAATTTTAAATGAGTAGCCACACTGCGTGAGATCAGCCTAAGGATGGACGGGTTAGGCTTAAGATGAAATCATCCCACACACTTACAGAGCAAATAACGTTCATTCTTACTGTACCAAACAATCTGCTCAGACTGAGCCAGGATCCTAAATGAAAAACACATTCAATTTGGAAACAGTTTTTATACCTCCAATAACATCTTTAATTCCCTTCTCTTATTAATTATTAAGGAGAGTACATACGAAGTAGCATTTTGTGTGAGAGCTGGGATGGGGGGGGTCCTGTTCTGTCCTGGTGAACACTGAATGAGGCTGCCCCACCCCCACCTCCACCCCCAGAGCCCAGGTGAGGTACCCGGCCTGTCAAAAGACCTTGTTATGCACTCTGACCTGAACTAGACCTGCCTCAGAGGAAGGCTAAACATGTTCTGAATCCCAGAGAAAAACCCGCTGAAATCAAATTTCCAAGGAATTACACTGATCTTCACAAAAAAATGTAGAAGGGTGTGACCAAAACTTTGTCCTTGAGCAAGTGTTTGGAATCGAAGCATGATTTATAGCCTAAGTTTTCCTAAGTGCAGAGAGACCCAGCTGTGGAGTGGAGTTCACACAGACATCAAAATAAACTTAAACATGCTTCAAATTCTCTTTCTCCACTGGCAAACTGGGACATATATTTCCAGATTTTTCTTCCCATCTTTTCAAAGGAAAAATAGGTCACGAGCAGCATGTGTTACAGACACATAACTGCTAACAACCAAACCACAGCGATGGGCTCCCACCAGGCCTCTTGCCTGAATATTGCCTTCATGGAGCTTACATTCCAGGAACCTTTGAGTCCTATGTGTGCTTAATATAAATTCAAATTCCTTTCTCTGCCTTACAAAGCTCTGGATAATCTGGCCCCAACATTGGGCCGCTTCCCCGGTACACACCAGCCACAGAGGCCTTTTCTTTGGCCTTGACCACATCAAGCTTACACCAGCTGTCCCTTCTGCCTGCAGTGCTTGCCCAGGACCGCTCCTTTCTGATATTGGGATCTCCAACTGAAGTCTCTATTTCTCAGTGAGACCTTCCCCGACCGCCCAAATCGGAAGTAGTTAGTTGTCTGATCACTCTTTATCATGAGGTCCTATTTAATTCTCTGCATAGGACTGACCTTCAGCTGATACTGCTCTTGAACATTTACAGTTTGACTGTCTTCTTCCTCAAATGCAACTTAAGAACAGGCATGTCGTCTGTACTGACCACAGCGGTGTCCCCAGGGCCTAGAAGGGCACATAGTAGGCCCAGAGATACTTCCTGGGTTAGTGCGTATGTTGTCTGTATTGACCACAGTGGTGTCCCCAGGGCCAGAAGGGCGCATAGTAGGCCCACAGATACTTCCTGAGTTAGTGTGTATGAAAATGATGAGGTTGTCTGATCTTAGGGCTCAAGCATTAATGGATACTTAGAGAAGTGTCACTCATAGTCCCGGTGAGTCTGCATGGCTGTCCTCAGCTGAAAGTAATTTAATTAAAAAACTAACTCAAACTTTTCATTTGCTCTTTGTCAAATTTAATGTTAACCGTATTATTATTATTATTATTATTAGAGAAGGTGTCCTAAAGTCTGAAACACATCCCAACAGCCACAAGAGAGCTTTACCCAATGCACAACCTTGAACTTGAATATCTGTGAGTACAACGTATGTCACTGGGCTTGAGTTTCCTCACGGCCTAAATTACTCTCCGGAAACAAATTCAGCAGATTAGTTCTTAAGCACATGATTGGGGCAGTATATCCAATGCTACCCTGATCATCTGGAAAGGCTTCATCTGAGTTATCTGGTAAGGGGGATTAACTGGGATCCTGGGGGAGACTCAAACGTTAACTACCATTTAAGTGTAATTCTAGGTCTAGGAAAAAGCAATTTGTTAAGTACTGGTTCTGTCAAATATTTTTCCTAGCCTTTAAATGAGGTTACTATTTTTCTAGAACCAATTGGTGGAGTCTAAATATAGTTCACATGCTTATAAGGTCAGTGAAGGGCAGCGAGTGCACCGGCGATATATGTGGTTATGCTGATGACAAACTGAGCTTCGGCCATAAGCAACTACCAAAAAGTGAAGAGCACTGGGCTCAGATTTTGGCCAGTAAGGTCTTTCCACTGCATAGGGATAAACTGTTTTCAGACAAATGTATGTGAGGAGCTGTTAGTACTTTTGAAGGACGATATGAAAGCCAACAGTGGTGATCCAGTAAATAAAATTCAAATCAATTGTCCATTTTAATATGTTATGTCCCTTCCCATCAAGGATGAGGGGTCACAAATTTTGTAATAGTACACAAGAGAGTGAGAAAGGGCTGTACGCTAAACTACCCGAATAAGCATCTCCTCAAAAACAGGGAAGAGGAAAAATGAAACATGCTGGCCTCTTTATCTGTCAACTGACTTCTGACAAGCACCTAGCACTTTGGGCCATTCATATGAATTTACTCTTCCAGACTTGGGCAAGCCTCCTTGAGAGAATGGAATGGGAACACAAGCTTTCAAAGCCCAAGAAAAGAAAGAAATATTATGATTTTCTGTTCATATCCTAAGGCATACCAATATCCATAAAAGCCAATGGCGTCTCTTCGCATATTTATTTACCTACTAATGCCAGCCATTAAGTCCCCAAAGTTTCTAATTCTGAGGCCAGTGGGAGAAAAACAGCACTTATGAAGAAAAAAAAAAAAAACTTGGACAAATTCAGAATTATTATTTTAAATAATGCTTTTGCTTTTTCAGATTTCTACCTTGGTAATTCTGGCTGTCAGCACTTAAAAAGTGCCTTCTAGTCACTATTCAAACCCCTCCATACAATGCTGCACGCAGCTGATCTGTTCTTTATTCAGAATAAAGCTAATGCACTCTGCGGGCCTTCCTTAAGGCACTTCAAAAGCCAGTCATTAGGAAGAACGTAAACAGAAATATACCACCTCATAATTACCAAAACTATGGGCACTCTAAATGTGAGAAAGAATTTTTTTTAATATCTCAAAATTACTATTTTTTTAAACCATTTTTTTTATTGTTGTTGTTATCAAATAACACTGTCTTTAGGCTCATTATAGTTCAATGCAGTTAGATTCACCCTAGGGTTTTTACTTTTCCTTCGCTCTCAGTCAGATTCTGAAAAACAGTTCTTCCGTTAACTAGCTCCCTGGGGGATCTACCCTTCCTTAACTGGCCTGCATGGGAGGGCAGACTTTCTAATTTTACAGCAAACACAGAGTATTTGTGGGCGGGACGTGCTGGGTGAGTTCATCTGGGCCGGCCCCCACCCTGACTGTAGAATTCCTCTGACAGTACGTGCACCATCTGGGTGTCATTTCGCTGTTATGATCCAAACGACTTTCCTGGGTGACATAATGACAAGCCAAGTGGAAACTGTGTTAATGCCACATGGAACGCACATGACAGTTACCCCCAAACTCTAGAGCCAAATTTCGTCTTCCTCAAGAGCAAGTCCTCTGTTTTCCTTCTATGACACTCAGGGACTCTTTGCCACCCCCAGACCCTGAGAGATCCCACAATCCAGAAAGAAGCTTGAGAAAGGAATACAAATTAGTCCCACAACTAGAAAAAAAAATGAGGCCCCAATTCGACCATTTTATGTCACTACTCACTTCAGCAAAAGCTATAACATGATGGTTATGACCAGAGATGGGGGTGAGATACCTGAGCACAGCAGACACCCCTTAAGGGGACCTCAATGACTCTGCCTCCTGCTTTGAGGGTAGGCCTGGCATGTGACCTTCTCCTAACCAAGAAAACAGCAAAGTTGACAGGATGTCACTCCCAAGACTCTTACAGTGAGAGATTCTCTTTGCTGGCTTGGTGCAGGAAACATCGATGCTGAGAAGTCCATGTGGCAAAGAGCCGTGGGTGGACTGCAGTCAGCAACTAGCAAAAGTCGGGCTCTCAGCCACATAGCCCAAGGAAATACATTTTACCCATAACCTGAACGAGCATGAAAGCAGATTCTTCCCTGGTCAAGCCTCCAGATGAGAACACAGCCCAGGAACCCCTTACCTGTAGTCGTGGGAGACCATGAACAGAGGATCGAGCAAAGCTGTACCCAGACTCCTGACCCACAGAAATTGTGAGATGAGAAATGTGTGGTTTCAAGTGGCTAAATTTGTGGTAATCTGTTAGATGACGCAGAAATAGAAAACTAGTTCAGTGGGAGAAGAAATTAGGGTCACAAGTCGTTCTCTGCACACCCTGAAAAGGAACCAAGGTTATTCTAAGTCTGGCTACGGAGTGCTCTGCTGACCTCCTGCCTCTGCAGATAATCATGGGAAGAAACGTTCAAATAGTGCTGGACAAAGCCAGTGAGCATGTGTCAACCCCTCCAAAGGAGGCCTCTTAGTTTCATATATGTTCTGGATCCCACAATGGAGAGCTTATTAACCAGAGAAACTTCTTAAGCTGACAATGAAAAATAATGGATACAGTGACATGTTCTAAAATCTTATTATACTATAAAGGGGACTTCTAAGTAGCTTTACTTAAAATTCCTGGAAATGCAGAACAGTGAGACAATCAATTTGTCTTCATCTGCCTATAGCTCATGTTTTTGCAAATAAGTTTCCATTACATCTCTATACCTAGGAGTCCATATCCTATTTCCGGAATACAAGTGAATTAAAAAGAAAGACTGCCTAATGGAGCCTTCCACTTAAATCGGTTTCTATAGAGCTACGAAACTTCATGTGTTAATCTCTCCCTATGTTAACTCTTAATTCTATTTCTTAGGCTTTCAAAAATTTCTTCATGGCTTTTTTTTAGCTTGACAACTTTGAAAATTGACCACATATGGCTGCTTATATCAAACTATACAAAAGGTAATTTCAGAATACATAGTCTTATCATACATAAAGGATAAATACAAAAATTACACCTGCAGACTGAATTGAAACCAATTATAACTCTTAAATGTATGTTCAGGATTTCATCAAGAGTCCTTTCCTTCCTTATTTAATGTCGGTGTCAAATATTTGGTGAGTGGCAAGGTTATCTAACATTTGGAATATGTAGCTCTTAGTTAAAACTTTACTACATGTAGCGATTAGACACCTAATCCTTATATTAACCCATTCCTGATACTAATCATGACACATGCCATATATTTGCATAATCCCTAAGGTTCTTTCTAGTGTTAATAGTTCATAATTATTTTTACTTTTTGAGTACTAAGCATCTAGAGGTATTAAGTGAAAATGACATAATATTACCATGTAATGATGATACCAGTTGCATAAAATGGAGTCTGAGTCCATATTTTGTGTTACTGCAGATGTTATACCTCCAGAAATTTCCAGAGGGACAAAGCATGGCAAGGTCTTGGAGCCGACAGTCCAGGTTGAGAGTCTTGGATCAGCTGTGCTCCAGGCAAATCAGAAGTTTCAAGTCAGGGAGTTCAGTCAAGTTAGGGAATGTAGCCAGCAGTCATTCAACAAATATTTGTTGAGCATCTACTATGTGTTGGCACAGTGCTGGTGCAGGGTTTACAACAGTAAATAAGACTGACAAGGCCCCTGCTTTCAGGGGAGCAGGGAAGACAGACAACTAACCAGCAAGCCAACAACTGGTGAAGGTAACTTCCAATAGTGGAAAGTTAATTCAGGTGAAAATATTAGTGAGGTCCTAGTCCTTGCCAGGCCGTGTTGTGGCACAAGAGAGTCATCACTAGTGAACAAAACAGATTCCCACCCTCATAGAGATCGCATTCTAGCAGCAGAGATAATAACACAAGTCATAATAAGTAGATAACTGATATACTGTGTTATAAGGTGATAGGTGCCATGTTTTATTTTTAAAGAAAAGCAGGATAGAGGTCATTAGAAGTGTGTGTGTTAAAGAGGCAGTGAGTGGTCACAATTCTAAATGGGGCAGTCAGGGGAGACACCAATGAGAAGGTGACTTGTGCGCAGACTTGAAGGAAAAAAAATGTGCTCTGAAGGGAGAAAACAGGGGCATAAATGGAGTGACTGGAGGAAGCTGCAGGGGACTCCTTCAGAGGCAGTGGCCAGGAAAGTATTTTCTGAGAAGAAGACATTTTAGCTGAGACTTTCCATGTCGAGGAGGAGCCTGACATACAAAGACCTGGGAGCAGAGGAAACCGAAAATGCACAGGTCCTAAGGCGGGAGGGAGTCTCGCACAGAGGAAGAGAAAGGCAAGAGTGACTGGCCTTAATGTACAAGGAGACGGGATGTGCGCAGGAGCCAAATCATACAGAAGTAAGTCAAAAGGTCAACTTTCCCTGCTACGCTGTCTGTGGACCCTGTTCATCAGTCTCAAACACATCCTATCATCTCCTACTTTTCAAGAACCATCCCATCCTCCTAGCTGCCACTCAGGGTCTTTATCCCTCCCAGCAGAATTTCTCCGAGGAAGAGTCCAGACCTGCTGCCCCCACATCCTGCCCCCTCCCCCTAACTCCTCAGTTCACTCTAATTGGATCCTTCCCCTAACACTGCTCTTGCAAAAGCCACCAAATGATCTCCGTGCGTTTAAGTCCAAAGGCCGCTGGTCCTTAATTTATCTGACTTGCCGCTCTTTGCCATAGATAACCAAGGTAACCATGCCCTCTTTCCAGAAACACTCCTCTCTCTCCATGACACCATAACCATCCTCATTTTCTCCAGAGTCTCTAGCCTCGCCTCAGCTTCTCTTCTTGGGAATGACCCACAAATAAATGTAAGTGTTCAGGGGAAAAAAATACTTAGGGGCCTTGGTTAAGTAAAAGCACAGTCATCAGCCTTGACTGCCTTGCCCCAGGGCAAGTCACAGTGTCCAAGAAACACTATGGTGGAAAAGATGGAACCAGAGCAAGTGAGACCTGGGCTTGCATTTGCTAACTGACTTTGGGCAAGAAACTGTGTCCAGGACTCAGTCTTCTTGCCTGTAAAATAGGGGTTTTAACAGTTGCCTTGCAAGGCTGTTAATGAAGATGGAATCATTTATCCTTCTCAAGTCCTCAAGCTAGTGTCTGGCACTCGGTAGATGCTATTCTGTGGTTACTGTCCTTCTGAGGCTCAAAAAGAAAACGTGCCTGTGTCAGAGGAAAGAAAAATAGCATTGGGGCACCTGGGTGGCTCAGTTGGTTGAGCGTCCAACTTCGGTTGTCATCTCAGGGTTGACAAGTTCGTGTCCCACATTGGGCTCTGTGCTGACAGCTCACAGCCTGGGGCCTGCTTCAGATTCTGTGTCTGCCTCTCTCTCTGCCCCTCCCCCACTCATGCTCTGTCTCTCTCTGTCTCAAAAATAAATATAAACATTAAAAAAATTTTTCAAAGAAAAATAGCATTAAAGGGAAGAGAGAGAAAAACCATCAGTAAATTGTTCTAGGTAGGGTCACTGTTAACGCCCCACAAACAAATGAACTTTGCCTTTTAAGCCTGAAATCCCCAAAGCGGGGAAGAGACTTCTAACATATAAAATTCCTTTCCATTTGTCAACTGGAAGCAAATATGAATCATGTCTCAACTCTGCAACCTCCCGCCTCAAATGTATTTGATGTACTTGGACTTCATGGAGTCAGAGGCAGTATGGGGCATGGACACAGCTCTGGAGCCTGGACTGCAGTCCTGCCCTGTCCCCCCCCCCCAACTTCCTAGACATGGGACTGTGAGCAGACACCTTGGGCTCCCTGTGCTTCAGTACGCTCAAGCGTAGGATGGGACTGATTACAGTAGGTATCTCAGGGATTGTTTTGAAGACAAAATGAGTTAATATAAAGTATTCCAAACAGCACCTGGCACAAAATAAGTTCTTACTGAATATTAAGATGAGAACAATGACTACTATTTCTAGTCCAACTATCACTGGCGTGTTCCCTTCAAACCCACAAGGTGATCTGAAATCAGGTATCTGAATCACTTGTCCATACTTGTCATTTTCCTGTATAAGACAATCCACTTTTCTATGTATTATAGGAAATAGATGTCACTGGATGTTTTCCATCTGCCTCTCCGGTTCTACTCTCCCTCTGTCATGTTCCAGAAGGCTGACCTTCTGCCTCAATGGGCTTCCTTATTATCCTCTGGCTACCGGCTGGATTCAGCCCATGGGAGGCACCGGCAGGAGACAGAAGAGAGGAAGGAAAGTGAGCTCAAGGTGTCGATTCCTCTCGCTCCCTGTCTGCTGGGTCACCACAGGCGACCTGTCCCGGAGGCCACAGCTCCAGCCAGGCTGCCCTCTCTTATGCAACAGCCACTCTCCCTGGGGTTTGATAAATCCTCTTTCAGGTCTAACGTGGGTAAAGACTCCTCAGTGTTGCACACCCCAGGAGGTTCCATCTTCCTTGCTCTTTTCCTTAACCCTGAACACATGGTTTTAAACAGTCCCTTCACTGAGAACTCCTAAATTACCTGATTGTTTCCTGCTGGGATCTAGACTGACCCCTAAGTCGGGCATCGTGACATACAACCACGCAGAACATGCGGGAAGGGTGACACCTCGAACACTGTATCCAAGCGAAAAAAGAGCAGCTGAACCAGAAGGTTGAGACTCTCCCCCAGATCACTTTGCTTCTGGCTCTTGTCATCCGAGCTGGCAGCTTAGGCGGACGACAAAGTGAGGGATTCCTAACCCTCTCAGCATTCACGGTCCTCATCGACCTTCTATGCAGGTAAATGTTATTCCCTGACAACTTGCAGGATAAGAGGACTTTCTGGCACTCCAGCTCTCAAATGATCAAAGTGTCCTCTCCATACACATTCAATCCACCAAGGCATTTGCTACCATGCCCTTGAGAACAAGTTCAAATACAATGTTCTCTAGCACTACCTCACCTTTTCCAAGCTGACCTACTGGAGCCAGACTTAAAAGATACATCCTGGAGCTCTCCCTGTGAACACTCACGCCGGCAGTCATACTGGATGCCTTGGGGCGGCAGTTCTTAATTATAACCAGAAGCTTAATTTTAGAAGGTGACACCAAGAGCAGCTTTCAGCTCCACAATATGAATTAATCATTAATTGCATCTTTAGGTCATACTCTGTATGAGAAAATTACTCCATAAATGTTTGTGAGCTGCTTCGGTCATAAACCACTGGCCCAAGTAAGTACAATGGCAAAGCCTGTTTCTATATCCTGGAGCAGCAGACCCAGGTAAAGGCAGTTCTAAGATGGACAAGTCCTGGCACAGAGAAGCTATGCTTGTACAACGCTTTCTGTCCATTTAATGTGGACCCAAACACGTAAGAGCAAGACTGACATAGAACATCAAGGTCTTCAATATGGTCAGGATATTTTAAAAATCAAGATTATCAATAATAATGCTGAAATTTACATTTTATTAGGAAGATGGATAATGGGTCTAAAAATGGAGCTGGAGAAGAGTTGTCCAACACTGGGGAAAGAGCCAGGACACGTGAGATGGGAAAGGAAGGAAATTCAGGAAAATCCAGCCAGCCTACCACATTGTTCAGGGGGGGGATATATACAAGTCCTGACTTCAGCATGTATGCCCTCCTGCAAAATCCACAAGTGAGCAACATTAGCAACCTCTGAAAATGGTGTTGTTTCTTCCAGAACACCACACGATTGATGAGCTGTAATTTTATTTACTCAAGAGATGCGCTGAAGATGCGTGTACAAATCAGATTTTTTTGTTCAGAGAATCATATTTCAGGTGCACTTAGGAAATCGAGCTTTATGGACAAAGTGCCCACGTGAATGCTTCGTAAAGTGAATAATAAAGCCCTTGCCCCAGGCCCTCTCTTCATTTATGTGTATGAGATGAAGCAGTCAGTGTGTGTATACATGCATGCCTGGTATGCGTGCATTTAGGTGGTTTAAAGAATCTCAGGTTTCCAGTCGGCAAAAGACTCTAAAGTGATTAAAAGTCACATCCCAAATGTTTGCTAAGAGAAGACAGTCTTGGAGTCAGACTAAGCAGATACAAAAAAACTTTTATTTAGATGCCTCGGTGACCATTCAGAAGGTTAATGGAATAAAGACAAAAAAAGGCTTAACCTTTAGCGAAATCACAAGAGAATAAAGGTAGAGATTTAGCCTGAGACGGGCCTTCTCTAACAGGTGGCTAACATGCCTTATCCCAGGGCCCCTAGAGCCCTAGAATTCAGTGAGGTTTTAATTTCTAGGATAATCCAATCTTATGCTCCCAACATTTGCACTAAATTATTTTATTAGTTATAAATGGAAAAAAAAAAACACCCTCCACTTTGCAGGGACAGTTTGCAATTAAAAGACATTTTTATGGTATTATTTTCATCTATCCTTAACTTTAAGGATTTTTTTTTTAAATTTTAACACATTTATTTTTGACAGACAGAGAGACAGAGTGTGAGCAGGGGAGGGATGGAGAGAGAGGGAGACACAGAATCCAAAGGAGGCTCCAGGCTCTGAGGTGTCAGAACAGAGCTTGATGTGGGGCTCGAACTGGTGAACTTCAACATCATGACCTGAGCCGAAGCTGGACGCTCAACCGAATGAACCACCCAGGCGCCCTTTAAGGATTTTTTTTACTTGAAGTATCAGATTCTTCTCTTTTAAAGGGGAGTTGTAATCCTATAGTATTGAATTTGAATGGGAAGTATCAGCATAAACCCATGATGTATTTTATTTAAAAAAAATGTATCTCCAAATTCTGTCCATTAAATTGGCCTGGAAATAACAGCCACCCCATGTAGCCATGAATAGCCCCAGGGGACTGGGGTCTTCCTCATTCCTCCCTAAAAGAAACAAGATCCTTAGGAATCTGGTTGATTCCAGCTCTGGTGCAGGAAATATGAAAGATGAACCTGGAACATCCTATCACACCAGAAGCAGGGCAGTTGTCAAGGACTACAAGGATTCTGTCAAAAGGACTCAGGAGCCAGCTTTACTAGGCTCCCACTGGCCAAACTGTAATGGGCTAAAACGCATCAAATGTGTTTAAATTCATGGCACTGAAGTCAACAGTCACAATAAAACCTGCTCCTCACTGGTTAACCTCTGGAGAATGTCGGCAAACCAACTCCTTATTTCAAAAAGTGGTAAAAACAAAGCAATAGAATCAAGCAATTATCCTGCCTTGCCCGTGTGAACTGTAATTAAAAGTAACCAGATGAGTGATACAGGGACAGCTCTCTTTATAGAAGACATCTACCTGATAAAGAGGAGGACGGTAAAATTAGAAAGTTATCATTTTGCAAAGCCCAATAAATTAATAGATTTAGAAAAACCACTCATGAAATAGTTTTGCAAAAAACAATTGAAACTGAATCTGATACAACCTCTAGATCTGACTACCAGTTTATGTAAAATGCAGAGAAGACACAGCATGTTAAATGACACCATAGGGGACAGCCAACAAAATACAGACTCTGGGACATCCTATAGGAAAACTGACCTCTTTGGTTTTTTCTGCAAACAAATTACAAAGGAAAGAGGGAGAGAACAGAAAATGTTAATGATGGCAAGCTTTACTGAGATTATGCCAGTCCATTTTACATGGCACATATATGAACAGCTTCAAGGATCTTTACACACACACTTACACACACCCTATATGTACATATAAATACAATAATTTCTTTAAAAATTATTAGAAAACTTTAACAGTTTTAGAATATAGTATTTAAAAAAATTTTTTTAATGTTTATTTAGTTTTGAGAGAGAGACACAGAGCATGAGTAGGGGAGGGGCAGAGAGACAGGGAGACAGAATCCTAAGCAGGCTCCAGACTCTGAGCTGTCAGCACAGAGCCCGACATGGGGCTCAAACCCACAAACCATGAGATCATGACCTAAGCCGAAGTCAGTTTAACCAACCGAGCCACTCAGGTGCCCCTAAAATATAGTATTTTTATTGGGAAATCACAGAACAGCATGAGTGCTCACACTTGGGAAATCAAGCAAATTTGGAAAACTTGGGACAGCAATCATCATCTGAGATACTAGCACCCCTTGGGGGAAGTGTAGAACTGTTGGGATCTATATAATTTGCAGAGTTTTCAAAGAATCAACATTTGTTGATTTCTCACTTAGTATAAAGCTACAGTAATCAAGAAAATGTGATATTGACATGAGATCAGTGGATAGACATATAGATGGATAGACATATAGACCAGCAAAACAGAGTCCAGAAATAGACCTGCCGTATAGGAGAAGTTGATTTTTGACAAAAGTCCTAAGATAATTTAACGGGGAAAAATAGTCTTTAAAAAATGGTACTGGAACAACTGGATATTCACATATAAAAGAAAAAGAACCTTGATCCTTACCTTCTTTATACACAAAAATTAACTTGAAATGAGCCAGAGACCTAAATGTAAGAGCTAGAGCTCTAAAACTTCTAGAAGAAAATACAGGAGAAAAATCTTTGTGATCTTGGGCTAAGAGAAGATTTCTTAAACAGGACACACAAAAAAACCAGAAAGTATAAAAAAAATTTGATAATTTGTGTTTCATCACAATGAAAAACTTCTATCCATTGAAACATACTATAAGACAATAAGACAAGTCATAGAGTAGGAGATAACATCTGCAAAACATGTATGTGCTAAAGGACTTATTATTGAGTTGTAAGAATTGTCTATATCGTTTAGGTATAAGACAAACAATGCACTAAAAATATAAGCAAAAGATTTGAACACTTGAGTAAAGATGACAAATGATTGGCCGATAAGCACATGAAAAGATACTCAACCTCATTAGTTGGTCATCAAGGAAATGTAGTGAATTAGCTCTACAACCCCATTAGGATGACTAAAATGAAAAAGCCTGGAAGTTTCAAGTGTTGACAAGGAGGCAGCGCCACTGGAACTCTCTTCCATTGCTGGTGAGAAAATCAAAATGACACAGCCACTTTGGAAAAATAGTTTGAGAGTATGATGGTTAATTTTATGTGTCCAACTGGCTGGGCAAACACTATTCTGGACATTTCTGTGAAGGTGTTTTCCTGGTGAGATTAACATTTAAATCAGGGGAACTGGGGTAAAGCAGATTATCCTTCATAATGTAGGTTAACCTCATTCAACCATTTGAAGGCCTGACTAGAACAAAAATGGACCCTTCCTGAACAAAAAGGAATTCTGCCAGTAGACTATCTTTCAACTTGAGCAGCAACTCTTCCCTGGGTCTCCAGCTTGCTGGCCTTTCCGGCAGATTCTAGACTTACCAAGACTCCACAATCACATGAGCCAACTCTGTAAAATAAATCTGTTTCTCTCTACATATATACATATCCTGTTGGTTCTATTTATCTAGACAACTTGAATATAGGCAGTTTCCTGTCATTATATACATATATATATATGGTCCAGCAATCCCACTCCTGAGGATTTACCCTTAAAAATGAAAACAAATGTCTACACAAAGACACAAAATAATGTGAATGTTCTTAGTAGTTTTATTCATAATAGTAAAAAATGGAATAAGGTCAAATGCACATCTAGTGATGAGCTGGTAAACAAATTGTGGTATGTCTATATAATGGGATAAAAATAAAACAGCAATAAAATAGAACTACTGATCTATGCAACAACATGGATTAATCTCAAATGAATTATGTTAGGTAAAGGAAAGAAGACATACAATGTTATATACCATATGATTCCATTTGTACGACATTCTTCAAAAGAGCAAAACTGGAAGGACAGAAAACAGATTCCTGGTTGTCCAGGGCTGAAGCTGAGGGGAGGGGATCGACTACAAAGTGGTACAAGGGAACTTTCTGGGGTGACATAAATGTTCTGTATCTTGGTTTATGGCCAAGGATACAAAACTGCATACATTTGTCAAAACTCATCCAACTGCACATATTAGAAAAACAAATTTTAAATTAAAAAAGTTTTTTTAATGTTTATTTCTGAGAGAAAGAGGGAGAGGGAGAGAGAGAGAAAGAGAGAGAGAGAGAAAGAAAGAAAGAAAGAAAGAGAGAGAGAGGGACAGAGGATACAAAGCAGGCTCTACCCTGACAACAGACAGCCTGATGCAGGGCTAGAACTCACAAACTGGGAGATCATGACATGAGCCAAAGTCAGCCACTTAACTGACTGAGCCACCCAGGCACCCATGAATTTTATTGTATGTACATTATACCTCAATTTTTAAGAAAAAGGTAATGGTTGTGAAGTAAGCATAATGAAAACTGGAAATATTTCCCTAGGTGTCAACAGCCATTGAATTTTTTGAAGCCGATGACCTGCCTCATCCCAATGAATTTGCTTTCTTCAATATCAACAGAACAGCCCCTCATCCATACATTTTATGAGGCATCAAAGTGCCCACGGAGTTTGGAAGAAACAGGAGCTTGCTCAAGCTGGCTTCGGTATACATGGATTTACTAACAAGGACATGGATATTTTATGAATTTTGAAAACAAGAAATATAGCTGGCCTCTGGAAGATCTGAGTATTGGCAGTATTGGCATATCTCCTCTCTTTCTCAAGATTCAATGGTCTCTCCTATCCTTCTCTTTCCTGTCATATCTGCCTCATGCTTCTTCTTTGTTCTGGAAACAAGAGCCAAACAAGCTGGCCCAGACCTGCCTGGCCTCCTATCACTTTATAAAGTCTTACACCCAAATTCTCAGGAGAAAGAATTGGATTAACTCATCTTGAAGTCTATTTGGCTATGGATAGTGAGCTCATATTACAAGGCCTAATGTTCAGTGAGCAGGAAGAGACTGGCTTATGAGACAATGCTCTGGGAGGGAGACATGGAGTTAGGGAGACATGATCAACCTTCTGGCCTATGAGGCCCAACCTGGACTGATAATGAGCTCATACTATTGGCCCCTAGCTTCTTGTGATTCCCAAGGAATCCAGCCATGCTAATGCCTCAGTGCCTTTGCACTTGCTGTTCCTGTTGCCTAGAAGGCTCTTCCCATAGATATTCACAAGACTGGCACCTGCACTTCATCAGGCCTTTGCTCAAATGGTCGGGCCTTCCCTGACTGTCCTATCAAAAACACAAACACATTCTTTGCCATTGCTTTATTTATCCTTGAAGCACTGTAAAAACCTTATTTGTCCTTGGAGCACTGTAGAAACCTGACATGATGATATATATCTACTTGTTAATCTATTTTCATCTCCACTAGAATGTAAGCTTCATGAGAGTAAGAATTGTTATGTCCCCAACGGTATCACCAAGACTCTCATGATCACAGAGTAAATGTTCCATAAATATTTGTTCAATAAGGTATTAATTTTTACATCCCTATTTTAATTTAATGACTACTATCACAATCCATTTACCCCCAAGGATAATATCCCATGGTGGGCATTCCCTACCATTCTATGGTATTCTGTAGTCTTTCAAGTTTGACACTAGGTTTTTTCCCCCATCTTCCCAAAATCTGTTGTCAGTTCTCAATAAAAGACTCAACTCAATTCCTGTTTATTTAATTACATTCTGTCGGTTTCAGCTTGGCTTTAGGCAAATCCATAAGATCCAAATGCTCTTACTAGAAAGTTCTATTTCCAGAGGCCCAGCAATGCTGTTCTTCTCTTTACAACTTGGCCATGTCTCTTTCCAATGTGACACTTCGAGAATTTAAGCTGCTTTAAACACACCCACAGGACTTTTTGCACAGGGACTTATAAACAAAAGATGCTTAACAAGTACTTGCAGATTGAGACTTAATGATTGATCATTCAGTGGATGGGAGTGAAAAATGAAAATTTTGTTCCAGACAATTTAATAATAGTGAGCACATAGTATTGCTGCATGTACTGGGGGCTGGAGCCAGAAGAGATAAACAATACATAATCCTTAGACCATGCCAAGGGATAGACTGTTGAGTGCAGGAATTAAAACATCCATACAGTTATTTATAATAGCTAAATTATGGAAGCAGCTCAAATATCCATAAATAGATGAATGGATAAAGAAGATGAGGTATATAAAACACAATGGAATATTACTCAGCCATGAAAAAGAATGAAATCTTGCCATTTGCAATGACATGGATTGAGGCTACAGAATATAAAGCTAAGTGAAATAAGTCAGAGAAAGACAAATACCATATGATTTCACTCATATGTATAGTTTAAGAAACAAAACAAATGAGCAAAGGGAAAAAAAAAAGAGAGAAAGAGAGACAAACCAAGAAACAGACTCTTAACTATGGAGGACAAACTGATGGTTACCAGAGGGGAGGTGAAATGGGCAATGGGGATTAAGAAGTGCACTTGTTGTAATGAGCACTGGGTGTTGTCTGGAACTATTGAATCACTATATTGTATATCTGAAACTAATATTACACTGTATGTTAACTATACTGATATTAAAATTTCAAAAATTTATACGGCTGGAAAAAACTTCTTAAAAACTCCACACAGGCAAGTAATAAGGCAGATTATAAGAGGGTACTAAGAGAAAAAACTTTCAAAGTCAAGGAGGGTAGAACATAACGGATTCTAGATGTGCGATGAGACAGGTATTAGGAAGGAGGTAGCATATAAAAAAGGCCTCGAAGAACAGAGAGGAGAACTATCTAGAACTGAATTAGAAGGTGAACATTACATGTGAAAATATGTAGGTATGGTTAAAACAGTATTCAGAGGAAAATTTTGGTTTTAAATACATTTATCAAATAACAAAATTTAAAAATAAATGAGCTAAGCATTCAAATTAAAAAGTTAGAAAAGGGGCACCTGGCTGGCTCAGTCATTAGGGCACATGACTCTTGATCTTGGGGTTGTAAATTCAAGCCCCACATTGGTTGTAGAGATTACTTAAAAATAAAATCTTTTTTTAAAAGTTAGGGGAAAAAAAGCAAGCCCAAATTAACAAAAAGATGGAAATAAGGTAAAAATCAATAAATTAGAAGGCTACAAAAACAAAATTTAAAAAAAACCTAACAAAGCCAAAAGATGGTTTTTTGAAAAGGTTTCATAAGATAGGCAATCTGCCAAGACTGACCAAGGTGCGGGGTGGGGGGGGGGGAAGATTCAAACAAAGCGGAATGAAAAAGGAGAAATTACTACAGACACAACAGAGGTTTAGAAATAAAAAAAAAAAAAGTAGAGGATGTTTTGACAGATGGAGATGGCAGAAGGTGCCCCAGGAATAGGACACGATGAGAATAGAGCCTGGGGGTGGGCATGTTTGGGAAACCACAAGTAATCAGTCTAACTAGAGGACATTGGGGGGTGTCTGTTGAAAACTGTGACATAATACCGGCTGGGAAGCCAGGGTCCTAATGGTGAAGCCGTTTGGAAGCTAACTTTGTGAGTAGTAGGGAAGTCTATTTTGTGAGTAGATGGTTTTGAGCTGGGGTAAGTAATGAGAGCTGTGTTTTAAGAAGATGCCTGGTTGCAATGATTCAAATGCCAGTGACTGCAATTGTTTGGGATGGACAATGACGAAGGTCTGAACAGGGCTCTGGAAATGAGGCCCCACAAAACAACTGGTGGAGCATGGGGAAAGAATCGATACAAACTGGTGAGTGACCAGAAGTATATGTGGGGAGGGAACTAGAGGAAGATGGTACTCCTCAAGATCACAGCTTCACACGGAGGATGGACTGCAAAGGAGAGATAAAGAACTTGGTTGAGGGGTCGAGTAAGTAGAGCTTCTCTGTTTTTCCTTGTTTGCAAAGCATTTTGTGTCTTATTTGATCCTTACTGACCTGTGAAATAGGCAGGTAAGAAAGCCTTGATTTGTGCCGGTCACATGAGCCAATAGGATCGCAGTCAATTTTTGTACCATGATAGGGGCAGGAGGTTGGTCTCGTTATCTGGAAACATTAGTTAAAGGAAGGACTCATGACAAGGCACGTGCAAACCACTTTTCCTTTATTTGACTCCCCGCTGCCTGAACTTTGCTGTGTTTGGTGAGTCAGCATTGCATGAGTCCCATTAGGTGAGGTAACACTGCCTATCCCAACAGGAGAGAAAAATCGAGATACCTGCTTGCCCAGTTCCCCGGGGTAAGCTGGAGAAAAAGGCCTGTGACCTGGACTCTGCCAACCAGGCAACTGTGCACAGAGGCGGACTCAGGAGCTTGGGGGGTGAAAGGAGAGGATGGGGAGTCCCCTCTCTCTGCAGTGGTGGCCGAGGAGACGGCGGCTGCATGGCCGACTACCTGACGCAGCCGGTAGCATCGGGGACGGTGGGTCCCGACGCAGAAGCCGCACATCATCGCATCTCATCGAGAGCTCAGAAGAGATGACATTTTCTCGTCAGACCGGTTCTGAGGCTTGGCCTTGCGTGCTGTTCCAGGAAGCTCAGCCAGCTCCTGGTTCGCCCCGCAATTCTGACAGGTGTATCCAGTAACTTTGTGCTTGGTCAGCCGGCAGCTAAGAATCCTGACAGATACATTGTCACTGTTCTATTTTACTTTAAACCCTCCATGTGTGTATTCCACTAGCTAATCTTAAAACCAAATGAAAGCGAGTCCTCTAACATATAAGCAAGCTCAAAATAGGAAAAGTTTTATTTTGATTAGGCCCCAGATTTATTTATAAGCTTTCTAGATTTATTAAAACTGAGGATATTGCTAAGCGAAAGGAGGAAGGATATAAAATAGCATGTGTGCTGTATGTTTTTGTTACCCACACGGGAAAAGATTACACCATAATGTTAACAGCCATTATCTGGGGCTAGTAGGATAATGAATGATATCGATTTCCTTCATTTTGCTTATATATGGTTTAAAAGTTTTCTACTATAATTCTTGTGTGATAAAGTTATTTTAGAGCAAAGAGAAACTTGTCTGGCTTTTTGTGCAGGTATGCCAATCATTACCTTCCATCGCTGTTGGCAAGGTTCAGGAACAACTTCCTTCCCTTGGTCTGATGTTCCCAAGAGGGATTCGCGGGGAGTAACCCCCTGGCCCTTTTGGCCCTGCCCCAACATTCACCCCTCCTCATGGGAGGGGGTGTGTCCCGAGTGACCCAAATGCGGGATTAGCTGGCCCAGCTTCAACCCTTCCCCTGTCTCACCTCTGCCTGCCCACAAAGCGCTTTACTGCAACCTGCTCTCCTCCCGGGCGGGCTTCCCAGGCAAGCCCGGCGCCTGCTGTCTCAAGGCCCAGCGTGCGAGCCTTCCAGGCAGCCGCACACCCAAGGCACAGTTTCCAACAGGCTGTCCCGGTAACAGAGCTCCGTTTGTTTCTCATATGGTTCCAGAGTTGGGAGGGGAATTGAGGGACGTGATTTAGTAGCTCCAGACGCGCCCAGGCACCCAGGGACCTGTGATGAACACTGTTTCTCCTCTCGGCGCCCTCCACGCCCAAGTCCCCGGACACAGGGAAACAGAGGGCGGTGGACAGCCTGTCTCAACTGCCTGTGCCTGGGGAGAGGACACGCAGCCCCCTTTCCCACCCACCCCCCAAGAGCTGCCAGTGGGCTTGCAGCCTCTCACCCCACTGCTTTGCCAGAAAATGCATCATTACTTAATATTCAGAACCCCTCCACAGGGTTCTGTGCCTTAGTAACAGCAGTATAAAACCTGTGTCATCAAATAAAGTATCTGAGGCTGGGCCCTGAGGTTTCATTAGCAGCAAGACATTTTAATGGGATTATAGCTCTTTTTGTTCAGAAAGCAGGCAGTGTTCAAGCCTAGAAAGTTTATCTATTGATCTTAACCTTTTCCTTCACAAAGTAAATGAAAAGGAAGCAGATCATGGAATCTCAAATCTGCAGTTCTTCCTCGGCTATTTTATTGTTCCCTGCCTCCCTCAGATAAAACATCTAAGATTCATAAATCATTACTCTTAAAATCAAGCCATAAAAACACACCCGCCTTCCCAAGAGTTTATCAGCATTTTGCAAAGTAGTTGGATAGGGCGAGTGTGATTAAAAACTACCGTAAAATAGAGAGCTGAATCCCAAATACTACACATAACCTCCATCTGACAGGTTTCAGGGTAGACAATAACCGAAGCCAATTACTTCTTTCTTGGGTTTCCTGACAACAGTTTCCTCAAATTTATTTTTAAGTTATAACTCAAGGTCATGAAAGAAACCATTTATGTGTGTCATTAAACAGAAAAGCAAACCTCAAACAATCAAGCCTTAAAAATTGGCTTCCTTAATGTACCAGAATGTGTGCTGTGGAAACATGAAGACTTGAGCACACAAAAATACACAACAATTGAATAATAATAGTGAGTGTCTAAAAATCTTCATATAAAATGTTTCCAACAGCATCGTTTTCTAGGAAATCAAGCCAGAGATGCCGAATGACCAACATAGCTCGTGAGGAGTCCTTTGCACTAGAACCGGCAGGCAGGAGAGCAGGGCTTTGGTGCTGGCCTCGCCGGGGGTAGGTACATGAGGGTGACAAAGAACTGGCTTGAAGGACCGCACTGTGTGGCTGGTGACCTTCGGTTGTCACTGCCTAGGCTGGGCCACACAGCTGGCCCCACTGTGGGCCTGAAGCCCGCAGAGCCCCTCTGTGCACTTGGTCAGAGCTGCAAGGTACCTCAATGTCCTTGTTTACGGGGGTCTGGATAGATGAAGGGCTCGTAGTCACCTTCCAGGAAGTGAAGAGCATGTGCCAAGCCCTTTATACTGGTTCCTCCCAGTCCAGCCACCAGACCCTTGGCCTCACCGTGCCTCACCACGTGAAGGGAGATGGGAACAAAGTTACAAACAAAATTATCCCAGAGACTGGGTCAGCACAGTGAATGGGTTTACCTTCACAAGAAAAGTTGCAAAAAACACTTGAAGAAGCTGCCCTAAGACACCTAAAAGTCAGGAGTAAATGTAACTTTTCCAATTATTCAGCAGTCATTACTATAAACCTTACTATTGGCCAAGTGTGTATGTAAACATGTTTATAAACATTTTATACAAACTGCGCACCTATTTTAAAGACAAATTGATCAAATACCTACCAATGGGTAAGTAGCTGCTATGCGTTCGGCCACTTCTCTTTTCAACCTATCTGTCCATTCTGCAGAGTCCAAGAATTATTTTTAAAGCCACAGACAGGCTCTCAGTTTAAGAGCACGGATCACCCATGCTATCACAGAGCTCTATGGATTTAGGACTACAGATGTAGTTTAGAGAAGGCCTGAAGCTTAGAGAAAGGGCAATTTGACAAGTCTAACTCCTGACTCTCTCTGCTCTATTCCTTGCCCGTGCTGCCTTTTTAAAGCACTTGATCTACCAAAGTTCAAGGCATCCCTGTGGATTAGTGAACCTAATTTCTAAAGCCATGATGCTTGATTAGCATATTCTTTAGTCCAGAGCTCTTCTTAAAGTTCTGGACTTCTATATACAAGCACCCACCTTACGCCCCTCCTGTTAGGCCTCCCAGACACCTTAAGGTCAGTGCCTTCTTCACTCCCTGCCCACCCTCCCAACTGAGTCATCTTTCACATTACAGCCCTTATTTATTTCAGTGCCAGAAAACTCCATCCCTCCAGCCTCACAAAACCACCCCTGGGAATCAGCCGTGATGCCTGCTACGTCCTCACCCCCCACACCCAATGCGTCCCCAAGCCCTGATGATTTCACCTGCTAAACACCTCTACAATCCAAGCTCTTCTGCCAGCAGATTCCAAATCACCACCTTCCCCTTGGAGTTCTGAAATGTGCTCCAAAGGGAATCGCCTTCCATCCTGAAAAATGTTTACACATGTGCTCTCCCTGTTGGCCTCTTTCCAGTCTACTGTCATCGAAAAGCACAAATCTGATTGTGTCTTTTCTTTACCTGAAACATTAAAATGGCTTCTTACTGTCCTCAGAATAAAGAGCAGCCTGGAGCTCTGCCTGACCTGGGCCTGGCGATGTGTCCAGCCAGCTGACCCCCACCGTCCCCTCTGCACACCCTCTCCCTTCCCTGGGCCCGGGAGCTACTTCCTCTCATCCCCTCAGCTACTTCCTCACACAGAGAAGCCCTTCTTGAGTGACCCTGACAGGACCGGGCTCCCTGTCACACACGAGCACCTTCACCTTTCCCTCACAGCACTGGTCAGTTGTAACGACAGCAATGGCATGTGTGTGGTTGGTGTGAGTGCCTGTCTCCTGTGCTTGATTGTGAAGCGCCCTGGGAAGAGGCGCTGTGTGGGCTCTGCTGGGGTCCTGCCCAGGCTTGGTGCACTGTCCGCACACAGCAAAGGGGACCAAAGGCGCGTTCACAGAAAGGACCCAGTGCTCTGATCACAGTGGTTGAGGCCTTTCTCCCACAGGATCATCCTCATGCCATCCAAGTGATGGTCTCTAGGGCCTCGGAGTATTTGTAGGAATATCCCGTGTCCCCAACAGATCCCCCAATATAACCTCAGGGCTTAAAAGGTGGGGGGAGGGAGGTATTCTTTTAATGCGATTTTTTAAAGATAGTGACAGGAGGCTGGCATCCCTTTGCATCTGATTAATGGAAATCAAAGTGATAATAAAGATTTTTTAATTTTTTAATTTTTTTAAAGTGATAATAAAGATTTTAACGGCTACAGCTTCAGTCTAAACTGAGAAAATGTCCAGAAACGGAGAAGGCAGGAATGCTCTTTCCCACAGCCTCCGCCGCTATGAATAAACAGAGAGATGAGAATTAAAAGGCAGTATTAGATAGTGGTTACATGTGCATAGATTCTGGACCTTGGCTACCGACAGGTAGTGTGATCTCGGCTAAGTCTCTTAACCTCTCTGTGCCTCAGTAACTTCGTCTGTAAAATGATAATAATAGCATACTTTCTAGTGTTGTTGCAAGGATTAAATGAGGTAATGTCTGTTAAGTGCTTTGAACAGTATCTGATGTTACTTATAGTGAGCAATATGTACACGGTTGCCATTTTATTATTGTTAGGTGTTTTTTTAAAGCTACTTTACAGTATTCTAGCTAAAATTGCTATATTTTGGTTAGAATGGGTCTCAGCTAATGCTTACAATTACGATGTTAAAAACTGAAATATGCAATGGCTTGTTTTGTTGTACATAAAACTATTTTTAATGAAAAATATTCTGAATGTCTAACCTCGTTGGTTCAGATAAAACAAACAAAATGCCTGTTAGTAGATGGTTGTTGCCTTCTTAACAGAGTGTGACAAAAACATTTCTCAAATACGCATGAATAGCCTGTTCTGTATCTAGTGAATTCACAAGCATATGCCTCGTTTACCTTCGATATAGAATAATAAAATCACAGTCAGTGAACTGAGCTAGACAAGGAAATTAATCAGAAAAAAAGTCAAATAAAGCAAATTGCTACATTAAAGCGGAGCATGTATACCTACATCTATCCTTGAGTTGTGAAGAGTTGATGTTAAAATTACATCAAACAGTAAGGTACTTTATTATCAAAACAGTCAATTAAAATGTTCCCAGCTGGACAGACACCTATCTCTGTGGCCAAGGAATTCCACTCTTAAATATATATGCAAGAAATATGAATGAAGACAGAAAGACATCTATAGGAATATTCATAGCAGCTTAGCTCATGATAGCCAAAAACTGTAAATAACCTAGATGTCTATCAATAGAATGGATACATAAATTGTTCTACATCAATGAGAAAAACACACTACATATACATATAACATGTATATATCTCACACACGCTATGCCACATAAAAGAATCTGAATTTAAAAAGTATATACGTACTTCTTTTATGAAGCTCAAGAATCATCAAACCTGATAAATGATGATAGAAGCCCTAACAGTGGCTGCCCCTGGGGAGGGAGTAACAGATAGAGACTGGGAAGGAGTCATATGAAGACTAAGGGGTGCTGCCTATGTTCTACATCCTGATTTGGGTGGTACTTTATACGTATGTGAAATTCATCAAGCCATATGCTGAGAGTGCAGGTATTTTATGCTTTTTATTGTATGTGTTTTAGTTCTATTGTTAAAAAAAAATCTTCCCAACTAATACTTTAAATCATGACTAATTGTACTTTAAAAAAAATTTTTTTTAATGTTTATTCTTGTGAGAGAGAGAGAGAGACACAGACCATGAGTGGGGGAAGGGCAGAGAGAGAGAGGGAGACACAGAATCTGAAGCAGGCTCCAGGCTCTGAGCTGTCAGCACAGAGGCTGATGCGGGGCTTAAAGTCAAGGACCGTGGGATCATGACCTGAGCCGAAGCCAGACACTTAACTGACTGAGCCACCCGGGCGCCCCTGATTGTACTTTGATTTAACAAAATTGGCTGTCCCTTCGTACTTCCTGTGTTGCTGAGAATTGGCAGAGTGCTCACCCCACATACACACTAAACCAAGAGTAATAGACTGAACTGTACCCCACTCTCCCCCACCAAATTCAAAGGTTGAAACCCTAATCCTCAATGTAACTATATTTGGAGACAGGGTCTCTAAGGAAGTAATTAAGGTTAAATGAAGTGGGGCTCTAATCCAGCATGACTGATGTTCTTGGAAGAACAGGAAGAGACATCAAAATGGGCCCAGACAAGAAAAGACCATGTGAGGACACAGCCAGAAGGTGGATATCTGCAAGTCTGGGAGAGGGGTCTCAGAAGAAAAACCAAACCTTCTGACACCTTGGTTGTGGACTTCCAGCCTCCAGAACTGTGAGAGAATAAATCTCTGTTGGTTAAGCCACTCGGTGTGTGGTATAGGGTTAAGGCAGCCCTAGCTGACGAATACACCCAGCAAAGGCTTTGAGAGAAACTCCAGGAGCTTGGCATCGGCCCTCCGGTGTCAGGGTCTGACTCTTGCTGTGAGCAATGTACAGCTAGTCAGAGCTAGCAGGGCAAAGACAGAAGGGATTGTGTTTAGAGCAAAAGGCACTTGTGCAAGTAGAACAGGGTGTGTGCTTCCTGTGATCATAACGTGGGCCCCGCAGAAGCAGCCTGCCCGAGCTGGAGGACGTGAAGTTTAGAACTACGCGTGTAACATGACTGCACACTTCCCAGAATGGCTAGAGCCCCAAACCAATGGTAGGATGCCGGTGCTGACAAGCATGAGGAACAGCCGGGAGAGGACATTGGTAAGAGGGCTGTGGAAAACGGACAATATCTCCAAAACCCCCAAACGCACCTATCCTGACTCAGCAACACCACGCCTACAGACATGAGTGTATGCGTGCAGCAAAATAAGTGTCCACGCATGTTGCCAGAGAAACCACCCAGCTGCTCTTCAAGGGAAGAATGGATGTGTCCACTTCGTATATTCACACAATGTGTTATGCATGAGCAACAAAAGCGAATGAAACACGGGTACATACAGCCACATGGCTAAATCTCTACTACTGAGCATAGAAGTCAGACACAAAAGGTTACATACTGTATGATTTCATTATGTGAAGTTAAAAAGGAGTAAAGTTGCTTTATGGTGCTAGAAGGCAGAAGAGTGGTTACTTTGCGGTGCTGGTTGATATTGACTGGGGAGGGGTGTGAGGGAGGCCGGGGGTGGGGGCCGAAGGCAGGAGGGGGCCGGAAATGTTCTGTGCCTTGATCCCGTTACATGGCTTTTCAGATATGTGAAAACCAAACATACTACACTTGACATTTCTGTTCTTCACTTCTGTTCAGGTAATACTACAACTTTTAAAAATCGAAAATTAGGTAGGAGTTTGGCATTTTAATTATTACACAGGACTGTATCACGTGATTAATAGACTGGATTCAGCTTTTCACCACTGAAGAGTAACCGGGAGACCTAAGGGACCTGCCCGAGATTTTCTTCCACGAAGGAAGGAAAGACAGCGTGTTAGGTGGAGAGGAAGGGATCATGCAAGCACTGGAGCCAGGGCTGCTGCCTCCGCACCGCGCTGTCGGTAAACCTGCCGCGCACACGGAGCGGTTGCTTTAACTCAAGATTCCCCGAACAACAAGATGGTGTTTCTGGAGACTGCCAAAGTGATTGCCGAAGTTATAGACTACGAAACTGCCAAGATGAGCTCTGATGTGATAACATGGAAACCACGGTTCGTGCTGGTATCAGCAGTTTACTGACCTGTGTCTAGGTTACTATCCAAAAAACGTTGCGGAAGACAGACGTCCCCAAGCTGAGCCCAAAGATATCAACAAAAGCCACCGGCTCACATTATCCTGCTAATGGTTGTAATAGATTGTAACTACTGCTTTTAGCTAATATAGCACTTTGCTAGATAATACTTAGATTGGCTAATTCCTGACGATTAGCCTATTTGCAAGAAGTTGCAGTTATGTAAATGTTTAAGTGTGCGTGCGTGCGTGCGTGCCCTTACTTCATTCAGAGATTCCGCTTTAGCTTTTGTTTTGAGTGGCTTCTGGTTAAAGGTGGCAGTTTGACCACATATATTTTTATTCTTTTCCTCTCGGGACCCCACGTAACTAAGTACCCAGGCATAGATGAGGTATAAATCCACAGAGAATGAAAGCGAGAAGATCCACAAACAAGAGATTTCAACGTATGTCTTTGGAATCGACTGGGTTGTGGTATCCTAGAAAAACATGGAGGTAGAGAAGACTCTGGAAACAGGAGATTCACTGGAACAGTTGGATCCCAGACCTCTGCTCCATGCCACACACATGTGACCAGAAGCCACCTGCTGGCATTTGGAGATTCCCTCTTCTCAGTGTCTGCTCCAGGGAGCCCAGCCTAAGACCTCCACAAACCCTACCAACTAATACAGACTGCTGGTCAGCTTCAGCGTCACAGCCTGCACATGGATGGACAATCAGTGATAACCAGACATTTGCTGGAAACCTCCCGCATAGGAGGGAGCCATCCACTTGTATACAAGCCCACTGTAATTGCCCAAATGGAAGAAAGAAAGAAGGGGTGGGAGGTGGGTAGGACAGGGAGGAATCGCACTTAGAAAGAAGAAAAGGTAAGATTCACTGTGCAGGTAACGTAATGAACCAAACGGTAATCCTCTGCCTGTATAAGCAGAGTCTCTTGACTTCAAGGGGAGCCTCGTTCTACTCAAGAAACTGCAGACAGATGGGCAATTACCTGCCCACCACCTTGCTGCTCCCAACGCCCTCTGCCTCCACCCACTAAGGGTCATTGTGAAAAAGGTCTTGGTACCGCCAATAAGTAGTATGTTCTATCTCACCTGCAGCAGCTCCCACATAATCGGGAACGGAATCCTGAGCCCCTCGGCCTATATTCCTCCCCAAACCGGCTTCAAATACCTCACATGACTTAATGGCAAGGTGCAGTTCTAACACCAGCTTAACATTCTGTCTTTGAGGCTAGACAGCGTCTACCAGAGCAGTAACCGTCTGCACCAAGCCGAAAGCGCACGTTATGATTTATTTCACACCAGCTATGGATCTTTTTCTCAGGTTACAGAAAATTAGTATATTTGGGCACACTAAAATAGTGCTTATTTGAAAGAAAATTTCCTTAATGAATTTTACTAAAGGGCACATTCTATTAATAATTTTGGTTCCAATTGTCCTGTTCCTTTCTTCCTATCCCTTAAACACACATACACACACATAGAGCTTCCTCATGATAGGACACAGAGCAACATACTCATCAAAGAATATCTGGAAAACTAGCGCATGCATACCTGCTGTTACAATTCCACCAACCAGTTTCTGTCCACCTTATTTTGAGAGGAAAAATTTTAATGTATACATTTCCTAATCATTCCACTCTCAGGCCTATACTTATCAAGAAATAAAATGGGGGGGGCACCTGGGTGGCTCAGTTGGTTGAGTGTCTGACTTCAGCTCAGGTCATGATCTCACAGTTCATGGGTTCGAGCCCCACATCGGGCTCTGTGCTGACAGTGCGAAGCCTGGAGCTGCTTCAGATTCTGTGTCTCCCTCTCTCTCAGCCCCTCCCCCACTCGCACTCCCTCTCTTTCTCAAAAAATGAATAAACATTTAAAAAAATAAAATAGGAGCTGTGTTCAAGGCTTTGCTGTTCAGAGATGTGCGTGATTCCTTGATACATGTTGGGGAAATACAGATGAAAAGATAAAGTACATTCTACCAGGTCCTCTTTGTTTATAGCTAAATGCACAGAGTTCTGCCCCTCTCCCCCGCCCAGTTAAATTTTTGATAAATGCCACAAAAGGCAGGGCTTCTGACAGCCGAGGCACAGAAGCCTTCAGCCTCCAGAGCTGGGGGGGGGCGGGGAGGGGCGGCGATAGAAAGCCCCAGGGACTAAAGCTAAATAAACGTTTGGCCATTCCAGTTATTCTCCAGTAAGCCCTTTTGATGCTGAAAAGTTGATTTTGTATTGACTGACTGTTTTTCCCTTCTTTCTTCCCTGACATTCTTTTCCTTTTATAGTTAATAGTAGGGGGTGGGGGGAACTTCAAGGCATGAAGTCTAAAGCCCTTAAATTTAATTACAAAAGTTGACTCAGTCATTCCCCAAAGTTTGCTAGAGAATAGGTGGGATTTCTTTAAAAAGATGGAAAAATAAGATACACAGAAAAGCAACAGATTTTCTCATCCCCACGGATTCGACAAACATGTACTCCGCATACACTCTATATGAGTATGTATGTGCATGCTGTCCATATGCTATTATCCTTCCCAGTGCTAAAGGAGGTGAAAAAAAATGTAGGTGGGAGATGTACATTTTGTAAGGACAGGAGAGAGATGGAATAAAGTGGGCATGAACTGCTGTAGTCCAAAGAGAATTGTGGCTGCTTGCTAACAAGCGGAACATGTTGTGAGCATTTATGTCAGGAGTCAGAGAGCTAAGTTCCATGGGGTAAATCTGGCCCACTGCCTGCTTTTGTACTGCCTGGGAGATAGGAGAGGCTTTTACATTTTTAGAAGGTTGAAAAAAAAATGAAGAAAGGAATCAAAATTTTGTGACATGTGAAAGTGATACAAAATTCAAATTTCAGCAAACATGAATTAAGTTTTATTGGAATACGGCCACGCTCGTTGGTTTACATATTGTCTATGGCTGCTTTTGCACTACAACTGTGACAGAGACCCATATGGCCCGCAGGACCTATTTACTGTCTTGCCCTACACTGAAAATGTTTGCCAATCCCTTGGTTAGAGGAGGGAGATCTCACTTCTGCCCAAGGTTATTAAGAAGGAAGTGACGTCTACCTTACTTGTCTGCAGCCCTTTATAGCTCATTTGACCCTCCCAGCTACTCTGTGGAATCAAATGAGGTTTCATTATCCTCCCTTTTACAGCTGGGGAAACTGAGGCTTGGCCCAATCTAGAGACTTGTTCAATTTTGGCAGGTGATCGATGGCAGCACCATATGAAAATGTCTGAGCCTTTCCATCCCATGGTGCTGAGACTGGAGAGACAACACACACACACACACACACACACACACACACCACACACACACACCCATGTGGGACAAAGGCATCATAAAGAAGAGAGGCCAGCTGGGTGAGTGGTGGTGAGGGGAGCGGTCCCAGGACAAAGGAGATTGGCACCAGGAACTGTCTGGCCCTAATAGTTAGCAAACTAAATTTCAGGGGACAAGCCCACTGCCTGTTTCTGCCCTGCTTAGGAGTCGGGAATGGTTTTACATTTTTAGATGGTTGGAAAAAAAAAATCAAGAAAGGAATCAAAATTTTGTGACATTAAAGAGATATAAAATTCAAATTTCAATCTCTATAAATAAAGTTTTATTCTAACACAGCCCTGCTCATTGGTTTACACATTGTTGGAGTACAAAAGCAGCCTGAGACGGTATCTGTCCCTGGACCTGAGGTGACTGCCCTTGTCTGGTCTTGAAGTCTGAGAGAACCTCTGGAAGCCTCAGAGTCCTGTCTGCTGCATTAATCCTTTCCTGATGAGGTTGTAAAGAGTAAATGAGATCATTAGGAGAAGCAAATGAGTTAACCGTGTATACTACTCAGCACAATGCCTCGCACTTTGCGTTTGTGATGTTACCTTGTTGTTTATTCACTGCTTACAGAAGCTGCTGAGCATTTAAAACAAGAATTGATAGGGGCACCTGGGTGGCTCAGTTAATTGTCTGACTTCGGCTCAGGTTGTGATGTCATGGTTCCTGAGTTCAAGCCCTGTATTGGGCTCTGTGCTGACAGCTCAGAGCCTGGAGCCTGCTTCAGATTCTCTCTCTCTCTCTCTCTCTCTCTCTCTCTCTCTCTCTCTCTCTCTCACACACACACACACACACACACACACACACACAGTAAGAAACAAATAAAACAGTGCTGATATGTACTTATATTAGATAATTAGAGAACCATAAAGAATGCATTCATACTTGAACCTAAAAGATCAGGTTAGACGTTCATACTCCCTAACACTATGGAAACATTCCATCTGTGGAACAAATTCAAGCTCCTTTAGGACAAAATTCCCCTAGGTATTAGCTCAGGGGGAAAAGAAATTCTTGTACTTTCAAGTTATTTGGAAGAGAATTGGGTGTAAAAACTATTTTCACATCAGGGAAGAAATAGATTAGGTTGCAATTGAGAATTAAGTAATTGAATTCCTGGGGCTTGGGGGCTGCAGCTTGGGAAAGAGGCAGGAAGGCAGAAGGGGAGGAAGGAATTGTAAGGAGAGATTAAGCAGGCCAGTGAGTAATCAGTCCAATGGTGAGGTCAGGGCCCAGCGCCTGGGCGTGGTTTGCACAGCCCAGGAAAGCCACAAGATTTAAGAACTGATCCATTCATCTGATTCTGCTCTCCATTTTCCACACTAATAATTTCTTCTTTTGGAAATGAAACATTTACTGAAAAATAAAGTTTCCTCTTTGGACTGCTGTGCTATCATACATGCATGCCACCCAATATCAGATATGCTAATACTCTGAAACAAACCCTCAAACTTCTGACATGAAATCATTTCACACCATAAGAAAAAATAAGCACTCTTTTTGATGGATGTAATACAACAGAACAGTGTTTTTTGAACTGCATGTCAGAACCCATTAGTGCTAAAATCAGTTTAATGGGTTGCCAACCATATGGAATAGAACAGAACAAAACAGAAAATACCAGTGTATTATACATAATAAAGGACAAGTATTGTTGAGTGAAACTTCTGTGTTTCAGTGATGTGTGTGTGTGTACATGTGTGTTTACATTCAATCATCTAATATCGCCAGGCTATGGTGTAAATTATATTCTCACTAGGGATCACAGTACAAAAAATTTTAAAGCCACCGAAGCAGAGTGTGACCACTTCAGGAAAGTCCGGTATAAGAATCCTAATTCATTGAACAGCTATGTTAAGGGCTAATTATTCCGGATGAGTGGGATTGTTTTCAATGCCAAACTCTTCCTCTGCATTTAAAATATCCTACAATTGACAGGAGAGAAAAAATGTACGCGTAACTTGTCAAGTATACCCAGTCTTTAAAATAAGGTGTCCCTGATAATGAATACAGAATTGATCTCAAGATACAGGATGTATTAGAAATCAAAAATGTGAATGATTACATTATTCAGAATGATAACTAACCCACTCCTTTATGAAATAAATGAGGACTGTATTTGTCACATGAGTTGATTCACCAGGAAACAGAAGAGGAGGGGGCTGGAGAGGAAACTTAGTGGACAGGTATGGTATTACCACCACCCAAAAATCAGATTTTGGAAAAAGATTTACTTTGATTACATAGAAAGCTCCCACGTTATGAGGCATTCTCTCAATTACTTTCTTCTGAACACCCCAAAGCAAAGAGCCCATTATCTCCAAGATAACAAGAGCTGAAATCAAGCAATTCATTAACGCTAGATGTGACGGCAGCTGATTTTAAAGGGAGAAACCATGTCAAAAACATTTCTCCCAGTAAGCCTGAAGATTTCATGAAAACGAGGTGCAGGCAGATTACTTGAGAACTATCTGGGGAAGAGAGCCTGAAATGATTGCTATTGATATTACGTAGAGATGCATATGGAGGTCACATGATTGAAAAAGGATGGATAGATGAATGAATGAATACAGACACAGGTGCATGAAGGAGGCCATGGATTTAATACTAATTTAAGCAAATATTTCTTCACAGCTGCCTTATCCAAAGAATTCAGAGGTGCTGGGTTGTGAGATCGTGAATATACACCTATAGGAACAACTGTTCTTATGTAAATGGGCACACAGGGCTCGGGATAAAGTTTGTAGCGGCAGCATCATAGAAGCATTTAAGAAGTACCAAATTTTGGGGCACCTGGGTGGCTTTGTCAGTTAAGCATCTGACTTTGGCTCAGGTCATGAGCTCATGGTTCCTGAGTTCGAGCCCCACAGGGCTCTGTGCTGACAGCTTGGAGCCTGCAGTTTGCTTCGGATTCTGTGTCTCACTCTCTCTCTGCCCCTCTCCTGCTCACTCTCTCTCTCTCTCTCTCTCTCTCTCTCTCAAAGATAAATAAACATTAAAAAAATAACTACTATTTCAAACAAGGTAGACAGAAATTAACACACCAAACCTTGCCTAATGATGAAAAGGACTCTGAAGTCAAAGGACCATGTGAAACAGTGGAATAAATGATTTTATACAGTGTGAGAGTAGAAGGATGTCATGTCTAAATTACTAATTTTATATAATACGATTTTAACTATATGCAAGTAAATTAATAAATTGAATACAAGTAGACATTTCACCCTTTATCTGTATCCCTAAAATGTGCCTTTTTCAAGTTGATGTAAAGCCTTTTTAAAAACCATCTCATGGGAAAATTGGGGACCACCTTACCATCGAAGGTACGTTATACATGGATATATGGTAATCTGCATCCCACATACCCGAGGCTCCTCATGGTCCACACATGAGTGAACTAGACTGCAGGTAGCTATTACAATACATTGAAATCCCTAAATTAAAACCCCGGTAACTGCTATCAAACTGATTCTTATCTGTTACAAAGTTCTTCACACTCTCTCTGTTCCATGCCCGATGGAGGCTGTGATGTCCTGCCTCCTATCCCCTCACCCACTTCTCAGCTCTGATGGACACTTCCCACGCACACTGACAAATCCCCACCTCCAGCGCACTCTGCCTTCTGCTTATCTGCCCCAGGGCTTCCCCCGTGTCTCCCGAGCTTGCTCAGGCCATTACTGGCACCCCTAAAGTTGCTGGGGGTAGTGTGACTAGTATCAAATGAGGTGTGAACACCCCAGTTTCTCCACCACTTGCTGGCTGCTATCCCAGCAGAACCGAGCCTCCATTGCCCACAGTGGTAATCTGCTCATCAGCCCACCTCTTACTGGCTTTCTTTCCTTCCCGGTCTCATTTTCTCCGCTCTCTCATTCATGCTTCCTGAGATCATCACCCCCCTCCCAAAAAACTACCTGCACCCAAGCCCCTGTCTCAGAACCTGCATGCATAGGCTACTTCAGCATCATGTGGCGATTCTGTGTCCTCTAAACCAGCTGTCTGCAAGAGTCAAGGTGGAAGAGCTTTTCCTTTATTCTCTCCACCTGCGTCTTTGGAAATGTCTCATCTCTTCCTTTCCCTAAGTACTTGATGACCCCTCACTCATGCACAGAGTGTTTCTGGGGGCCGTAGGGTTTGCCCAGATGGACAAAACATGGTTCCAGTCTCAAGAACTTGAGAATGGGACATGAAACAGGAAGGAAGAAAAGCAACCCTAAAATTGAAGAGGGTTCGGACTGTGGAAGAGCCACGTGGCAGTTTCAAGAGAGGGACAACCTGGAGCTGACTAGACCTTCATCACTACCCAGACGGAGCCAGTTTTCCAGCTTAAATGTTTGCTCGAGGACACCCATCTTTTGATAAGCCCAGCACTGACTCACACACAGGTCAGCCCAATCATGGTACCTGCTAATACAGCCTTATGGGTGACTGACTGAATACTGAAAGGCAAAGCATCATGTTGTCCTTACAAGTCCCTTAAGGATCCCTGAGTGACTGCTCTATGAGGTATGTTATGACACGGCCTGGTGAAGCAAGGAAATCCAGGAGACCTCCCTGCTGTTCCTTGATCATATCGAGCACATGTCCACCTCAGGTTTTTAGCTCTTGATCTGATCTCTGCTTACAAGGCCCTTCCCCCTAATATCTGTACGGCTTATTCCTTTACCTCATTAAACTCTCTGCTCTGAGCCTTCCCTGAATACCTTATATAAAATAACAGCACCCCCTACATTGTCATGCTCTATTGTCTTCCCTACTTTATTCTTTACGGCACTTCCCCCCCCCCGACATATTATATATTAGCTTATTTATTTTTTAATCTCCTCCCACTAAAAGGTCAGCCATTGTAGGAACGTTTCCCCCCTTGCTGAACCACTTGAATCTAGAATGGTTGTCTGGTCCAGGGGAGGGGTTCAGGGAATGTTTGTTGAAGGAATGAGTAAATTATTTCATCTTAGAACCCCAAAATCATCACTCAACTACAACAGAAGTGCTATAAACTTGTCCAGAATCACAAAACTCCATAACTGAAAAGCCTAAAGGGTACACAATTATTTTGTGAAAATTTATAAAATTTTTTTTATAAAGCTTCAACATATGTAGCAGGTATGAATAAATAAAACTGCTTTAATTCTATCATAAACTTGTATGGGCCGTGGAATGTAACTCATTCAATGTCCACGGTGTAAATCAGAAAGAAATCCCGATATTTTAGATCTTAGATACTATCTCTAGCTTACTAAAAAAATAAATTTATTCATGTATTCATGTGACAAATATTTATTGAGTGCTTATGATGAGTATGGTGTTGAGCAAGGTGCTATATTTGATTTTTCTTTTGAAAAATCGACTTCATGCTCTCTAGTAAAGCCATATCCTGCTGTTACAGATAGAGAAAGCCCATCTTTTTGAAGACGCTTGCGTTTTTTTCCCATTCTTTTACTATATGTCTTATTGATTTAAGTCAGCAATCCCTCAAAGAAAATAGTCACAGGAAAGACTTCAGGTGGAGTATTTTTTTTAATCAGTTAATTTTAAAGGTAAACACTTTTTGCTCTTCATTGAGTTTTAGGGAAATGGGAACCACTGTATTTTACAACATTAAATGCTCACGATTACAAAAATCACATAAGTAGTTGTCCAACTCTGCTTATGTAGGGCTAATTGGCCCCACTATAAATTCACACTCCCCAAATGCAAAGGTCCTCATAGTTGGGGGTGGGGAATCTTTTACTCACCCCTAACTGACTCACTGCTACATTTCCACACGGCATATTCCAAGTTGTCATTCTGCCCATGGTCTCAAACTGCCCACCTCTGACTTTATTTAGAAGACTGTAGCCAAATTATTCTCTTTTCACCTCAAAACTCCTATGCTTCTGTCTCAAGAGCCCTTCCTCTGCCTTCCTCCAGTATCCTTCCACCTTCCTGAAGATTCCATTCCATCAGTTAAGACTCTCTCTTATATTTTCAATCTCTCTTCTTTCCTATGGATTCTTTTTCTCTGACGATAAGGTAGGGCCAATCCTTCTTAGGCTCAACACATTCCTTTCTCTATAGTATGTCATTTCTCTGATGCATCAAACTCTCCTTCCCCTTCTCCACCCAATTTATTTGAAAGTAAGTCTGTCTTCACTGCATTCGATATGCACCACACCCCCACTCTAACCCCCCACTTCCACCTGCCTCAAAGATAATCAAGCAAAGCCAGGAGTCAAATCCAATGGCTTTTGCTTTGTTGCGCCCTCGGCCCAATGGGGGGGGGGGCGCCATATGAATGATGTAGGAATGGTGGTGGCTCCCTCACCTTTCCCAGCTTCCATAACACCATGCGACTTCCACCATTTTGCTCCAGCTGCCCCTGGTTTAATATTGCTCCTATCCTCTTCTTTCTCTTTTCCCCTCCAACAGACAGACATCCCCTGAGGATCCTACCCTAACCCTTGGCTTTGCTTTGCTCCATTTTCTTCCCTTGGCCATTCCTGAGACATCAAAATCACTAAGTCACAGGACTCACAAATCTCTTTCCATAGCTCTGACTTCTCTCTGAAAAACCGACACCTGTATTCTAGTCCCTTCATTTGGACAAATCTGTCATGGCCAAAATGAAAGCTCTTTTTTCTCCTCTTCCTCATCCTCCTCTGAACCTCCTCTCTGACAACAGCCCAATCACTGTCTCAGCTGAGCCCCATAATGATTTTTGACTTCCCTTCTCAGTATTTAGATTATTCCCACACCCCATCTGGAGCCCTTCTCTTCTCTTATTCCCACTGCCTCATTTCCTCTTACCCCTAATTTGACAATAGACTCTACCTCGTCTCCCTACAACCAGTCTTTTCTCACTGCATTATGTCCAATACAATGCTAACAAGGTTGTTGCCCTAAAGCACAGTTCTGACCCTGTCAACCCTCTTCCTCAGAAACCTCCCATGGCTCCCTGGCACTTACTGACTGAAATCCCCACACACAAGCTGCTCCACAACCTTGAAAGCCTCTCTTTCTCACCTTCTCTCTCATTACATCCCTTGGCATTCCCTGCACTTCAGCCAAAGCACACGATTCTTTGGGCAAACACCTTTCCATCACCAAATCTTTGCTACTCACTCCTCCTCATGCATGCCCTTCCTTCTCTCCCAGCCCAGACGCCGCCTGTATAAATCTCAGCTCAAATGCTATCTCTTTCGTGTAACATTCACTAATTCTTCCACTGGATGTCATTGTTATACCTTGTGAATACCCGCAGCACTGGAGGAATACAGCATTTGGGTAATTGAGCCATTTTGCCCATTTTTTTTAAAGTTTGTGTTTATTGATTTTGAGAGAGACAGAGACAGTGCAAGTGGCAGAGGGGGCAGAGAAAGCGGGAGAGAAAGAAAATCCCTGGCTCCGTTGCTGCCAGTACAAAGCCCGACATGGGGCTCAAACTCACGAAACTGTGAGATCATGACCTGAGCCGAAACCAAGAGTCAGACACTTAACTGACTGAGCCACCCAGGCGCCTCATTTTTGCCCCATTTTTATAGTAGTCAGTTTCGTGTGTGCCCTGTCTCTCCTTCCGGGCCATGCATTTCCTCCGGGCAGGATCTAAGTCTCCCTATTCTTCACATCTCAGGCGCTCTCAACATCCTCCAAACTCTATTCAAAGGTACAAACAGATGAAGTAGGGAGTTAAGAAATATTTGTAAGTTAATGACTGTAACCCAAAGGGTTAACTTTGGCCTCTAGTCCTTGAAATTCTCTCCACGTTAGTAACAATTACTTTTTCCTGGTAGGACTCAAGTCTCATCTCCCCACGGTACCACAGTTTATTTCTTTTGGCCCCACAGGCCAATTTTCAAATGTCTTTTACTTCCAAGTTTTCTGAAAAACTAACTTCTTTAAGAGACCCAATAATGGAAAAGAAAAGCATTAATGGCACTTTAAGTGAAGAAAATGCATCCATGCAAAACAAACGACCTGCTGGGGGCTACAGCATAAGGTAAGGCTGTTTACCAGCCTGACTTATAGGATTCAAGCTGTATCATTAACTTACCAGTCCAGTCTTTGGAAAAGCCAGCCACTGGATTTTTTTAAATTATCACATTTATATTAGAAAGGAAATCACTAATTCCTGAGTCATCAATTGTGTTGTTGTATAATTATTCTTCTTCTAAACAATGTATTTACCTTGTCAATTCCTAATATTCTTAAACTTTCTTGTAAGACAGTTACATCTCTGGATTTTACTTGCAAATATAAAGACAACTTAAAAAAAAACCGCACAGAACCTCTTCGAATGCCTTTTAAATTCCATAAGTACTTTTCTCAGAAAGACATTGGCAGAACTGGTAGGGAGTAAAGAACTAAGATTCAAAATTCATTTTCATAAATCTATCCTTAAATCTTGGAGGAGATCCAACAACCTCACATTAAAATTTTAGAAGGCTTGACTGAAGGACACGGGGAAATTTAATGTCCACAGCTTCAAGAGCACCTGGTCTGTCTATCATCGTTAATTAAGAGAAGATAAACAGAAAGAAAAAACCAAATGTGCACAGCACTAGTTTTATTATTTTTTGATGTAACAACAATATCATGCAACCTTTGCCAAAACAAAGCAATTTTTTTTTTCAAAAAAAAAAAAAAAGGAAAAAGAGAAAGAACGCTCTGATGCCAACGTGTTATATATTTACTTGTATAGCTATGTCTGCTACAGGCTTTTCAAAGAGCACCGGGGCAGCCAGTTTGGATTCTGACAGCAATGCAGTAGAATGTAAGGCGTTGTGATTTAAATATGTTCCAAGAAAGCTAATCTAGTCACACAACATTTTAATAATGAAGTCTCAAGATACTAAGCGTAGAGGTGCATTAATTCCTACAAATAACGCAGGAGAAATACAGACGCTGGGGAGTCGAACTGCAGTGGACACACATATGAATATGCCATCTCCCTATCTCTACCCAAGCCCACATAAGCCTACCTTTATCATGCAGAAACAATTAAACAGCTATACACTCTGGATGCAATTCTGTGTCCTGGCTCCCACTGGGTGACTTATTGCCAGCCCGACATTTTTCAAATTCTCTATTAGCAGGCTACATTGGCTAGGAAAGCAGACCTCACCAACCCAGGACCCCCGTCATGATGGGTCTTAGGAGATTTCAGTTCGTGAATGACATGTGGCACCACCTAGCCATTGTGAAAGCTGGGAGAGTGGATGGCACCAGCCATAGAAATAAAGTATCCCTTTTCCTTAGGAAAACGCCCTGCCTGTGTGACGCTGACCAAGGGGGTACGAACACTTCTCAGTAAGATCTTTTTCTTCCTTACGAATACTCCCCCCACCCCACCTTTCTCTACACACCTCCAGGGTTCATTCTACATCAAGATCACCCGTCTTCAGCCTTAAGGTTTCCAGTGTTGAAATGTGAAAGAAGAAGGTCTAGTTGACATTCAAAGTTGTGGGGACGGAGAGATGAATGTGGCCATTAAAGACCCTTCTCCTTCAGGTCAGACAAGAGATAAACAATAGAAACTGCAGAGTCAGGGCATCTGAGACCCTTAAAGAACAGGGGCTGAGGAGAGAAGTGTCACCGGATAGAAGCTCCCTTCCAAACCCAGGAAGGCTAGCAAGCCCAGACGGGGTACCATTATCCCATTTCCCTGCCGGCCATGCGCCCTAGGCTCACACGCACACTTCCACATCCTCATGTCCAGGAGCCAGAGAAAGGGGAAGTGAGAATCCCTGCACGCCGGCCATCCACACACAAGAGCAGAACACAGACTGTACTCAGAATTGCAGGGTCAAAATAACAAACACTGTCCCATAGTCAGCGGGTGACAGCAAGTCAGGGCACCGACAGATCTCTGGGTTTGGAGCGCAGTTACGGGAGCGCGGATGCAATCACAAGAGTACACACATACACACACTCACACGCATGGGATTTTACACATCCGCACCTACCCCACCGCCTCTCTCCACACTCACACGCCAAGTGCATCCTGCCCTCCTCACCGTTGCCATCAGCGCACTCTTTCTCCGGGAGAGTCGCGGCCGAGGGATGAGGGATCCTAGCGGGGATTCCTGGAAATGTCATTCTCCAGTACCTTCGGTCCGCCGCCCCCATCCCCTTGGCTGAACCTTTTACACACACACACACACACACACACACACACACACACACACTCCTGCCTTGACTGTCATCAGGCACGCCCGCTGCCCCCAGAGCCCCGCATCTCAGCGCGCACTGGACACCAGGCGTCCCTGCCTTCAGCGCCCCCTTCCCCCGCCCCGCTGGCTCGATGGCTAAAAGCATTGCCCCCTGGATGTCGCCGGCTGTCCCCGCTCATCCGCACTATTGTTCCAGGCAGCCCCTCTCGCGCCCGGGGGCACCCTTCGGCGAGGACCGGGGCTCCGTCGGGGGCAGCATCAGCGCCGGGCACCCCCCACTCACCCACCCCTCCCTGGCGGCGGTTTCTTGCCTGACAGCTGGGTCCGCGGGCCCGCGGGAGCAGGCGGCGCTAATGACAGCGCTGGTGCCAAGCCTGGGAATAAAGCTCTGCTCCAGCCGCTCCTACCTCCAGCGCCACCATCTTCTCCCGCCGCCGCCGCCGCCGGGACCGCAGCCGCCCTCGCCCAGCTCCGGCTAGGGCTCGGCAGCCGCCGCTCGGGCCCCTCCGCGCCGCGGCCCCACCCCCTTCTGCCCGCCCCTCGTGACGCGCGCCGAGGCCGAGCCGGGCCGGCCTGCGCGGGAGGGCGCCCGGGGGAGCGCGCGCGCACACGCCGGCGCTAGTAGCGCCCCTGCCACCCACGCCCACCCGCGCGCACGCGCGCCGCGCGAGCCCGAGGCGGCGAGGCGGTGTCCCCCGGCGGCCGCCCGCCCCGGCGTGGGTGGGCGTGCGCGGCGCGGGTGCCCGCTGCGGCCGGTAGCGCCCCGGCCCAGCCGGCGAGCCCCGGGCGTGCGCGGGCCGGGCGCACCGAGCGGGAAACGCCGCTGCCGCCCGGAGGTGCCCGCCCGGGACCTCCACCCTCCTCGGCGGAAGCCCGAGGGGGGTCCCGGTTTCCTTAAGGAGCAGCCGAGGCCAACCTCTGCGCGCAGGACCGCGAAGCCGGGCAGCCGCGTCCGCTCCTGCCGGGTGTTGCCCTTCCTTAGTTACTCGCGAGCTTTCCCGCTTCCCGGCCCCGTGAAAACCGCCGGCGCTTCTCAGAAGAGCAGCCTGACGGCCGTTCTGGCCGGCTGCAGTCCTGCGTCGGCGCCGCTAGGGGGAGAGCCCCTCGGGTTCGGGCCCGAGCGAAGCTTGGCCGCGTTTGCAGCCCTCGAGGGAAACTGCCCAGTCCCAAGGGCCAGGCAAAAAGCCTCCAGCTTCTGATGCCGGGAGATGACCGCCTGGCCTTTTTTGTTTTCTTTAACCCGCTTCTCAATTCTGGTTGGTCGGAACTTGAAATGTATTTGAGGCTGGCTTAGGGCATCAGCCCCAGATGTGGCCGGGAGGAAGGGGCCCTTGGCCGTAGGGCGCAGGTGGCAGGTGCTGTGTGTTAATGAAAAGCAGTGGGCAGGACAGGCCTCCGGAGACCTGGGTCCTGGCGTCAGCCTCACCTGTAATTGGCGGTGTGACACGAGCCAGTCATGCCCCCTCTTCGGGACGGATTTCTCAGTAATAAGTTATATTTGCACAAAGCCTTACAGTTTGCAAAACCTTCTTCATACACATTCTCCTCTAATAAGATGGAGATGAGCCTTGGTTATCCAGATGCCTTGGAAACTGGATCTTTTACCACCCCGTGTTTCCATATTATTTTAAGCACAATGGCTTCAGAAACATGGGGCGGGGGGTGGCGGGGGCATAGGCTGAAGCATTCCTGGAATCTTTTAGCTTTAAAATTCATACGAATTATGCATTTTACTCCGTAAAGGATCTTTTATTTTTGCTTTAATAAAGAAAATAATAGATTCTCCCTTCCCAAAAGGATCTTGTACTAAAATTGCAATATTTACCAGGAGGATGTATCATGCTTGTCCTGTGACATTACATATTCTTTTCCCTTTTTTTTTCCAGTAAATATTTATTCTGCACATGTTCCAGACATGGCCCCTGTCCTCCCCAGACTCACAGCCCCAGGAGCAAACAGGTATCAAACAATCAGAGTAACAATTAAATGCAACTGTGATCGACTCTCAAATGCCAAGGGGCTGAGGGTTCACAGGTAGATTCACAGGTAGATGTAGTTCACAGGTAGATCTAGTTCATAGGTAGATCTAGACCTCAGGATTTGGTAAAGCTTCCCAAGGAAATGACCTTTTGGGTGGCCCATGAGAGGTGGCTATGAAACACTTCCAGGTACAGAGAGGAGCAAAGGAGCAGCAGCTCCTGCAGGTGGGGTAGAAGCGAGAGGGAGTGTGAGACCGGCCAGAGAGGCAGGCAGCCGAAGCCAGAATCTGCAACACCTCGTGGGCCATTTTAAATAAGGATTTTATCTTATGAGCCTTGGAAGGTCTCTGAAAGGCTGTAAGGGCTGGGAGCGGATGATCATGAGCTCATTTCATTTCCTGTGTGAACAACTGATTCATGGAGGGTCAGGGTCCAGGCAAGAGAAACTCTGACCCCTGGACGCATCCCTCCCCATGCTACCTGGTGAGTGTTTTTAGGGTTTTCAGTTTCTACACCGCGCTGCGTTTGGGGGTCCTCTCGGAGTGCCTCTCTGTAATAGCCCATGTTTTGTTAACTTTTAATCTGCTGTGGTTTTAGGAAGTTAGTTAGCTAATCTCGTTAGAATTTCAGGATAAATAAGGGAATATAGGTTCTGCGTGAGGAGTGCTTTTCTATGCATATCCTTCGTGCTGTTTGGTTTGTTATCTCACAGATGATCTGCTTATTTTCTACTTTTGCATTGCGTTCCTACCGAGGCAAAGCTCCTTGATGCTTGAGTGAGATATACATTATTGCTTTAATAACACCATCCCCTCAAATCTTGCATCATAGGATTTTCATGCAAACTAAAAAAGTGTGTAAATTACTTTGCAGAGCATTAAGTGCTATATGAATGAATGTAATAATGGTTATAATGGCAGCTTAGAGATCTTCAGAACTAATTAGTCACCAAATATTAATATCTGGAAAACTCACTCCTTCCTCCTGCCCCCACCCTCCCATGAAAAACACAAATACGCCTCTTCCTTATGGACAGTGCAAATCCTCGTCTCAAGTGCTCATGTTACTTTTTGTGCCTTGGCTGGCAGTAAACTCAAAGCCAAAGTTGCCGGTCATTGCAGGAAATGAGCCGATCCACAGGGCACTCATATCTATGTCTTAGCTCTTCCTTTGGGTCTTGTTCTTCTATTCTGTCTGTAGTTTTCCTGTGTCTGCTTTATTGGCATTCTCGTAATATAGTACAGATATTCTTAGAAGCCACTTCAAATATTCTTTTATATAGTTTATTGTCAAGTTGGTTTCCATATAACACCCAGTGCTCTTCCCCACAAGTGCCCTCCTCCATGCCCATCACCCCCCTTTCCCCCTCCCCCTTCAGCCCTCAGTTTGTTCTCAGTATTCAAGAGTCTCTCATGATTTGCCTCCCTCCCTCTCCCTAACTCTTTTTCCCTCCTTCCCCTCCCCATGGTCCTCTGTTGGGTTTCTCCTGTTAGACCTATGAGTGAAAACATATGGTATCTGTCCTTCTCTGCCTGACTTATTTCACTTAGGAGGACGCCCTCGAGTTCCATCCACGTTGCTACAAATGGCCAGATTTCATTCTTTCTCATGGCCATGTAGTATTCCATTGTATAGATAAACCACATCTTCTTGATCCACTCATCAGTTGATGGACATTTAGACTCTTTCCGTGAATTGACTATTGTTGAAAGTGCTGCTATGAACATTGGGGTACATGTGCCCCTATGCATCAGCACTTCTGTATTCCTTGGGTAAATCCCTAGCAGTGCTATTGCCACTTCAAATATTTGTACCCACCTGCTTTTAACAAGGGTCGGAACTGCTATTCAATGTGTCAGAAGGCAGTATATAAAATAATGGCAGCCTTCCAGCCACTGTGGCAGGTAACCATACTGTAGATACAGTGCCAAGGGACTGGGGTTTAAATTAAAGCCTTGCCCAGCACTGCGTGTGGATCAGAAGTCTCTGTGTACACCAGTTTAGAGCCTTGTATTAGCCAAATTTGTTTGTCTCCCACTGGCTCATAGACAGTTTCTTTCAGCATGAGCTCCGAGTTCCCAAGGTCCATCAGCCTGCCCTGAACCTACCAAGTATGTCTTACTAGTATGAGCACTGTTTGTCACTTGATAAGAGGCCAGCGATCCACGAACTTTTATTCACTTAGGTTTCTTTTTGTCCACGATGACCTGGAGATTCCAGGATTCACTACATTCATTCAGCCTTCACAAGAGTGTGACCATGTCTTTCAACCTTCGATAGGACTCTAGACAGCCCAAACTGGGCATGTCTCTTCTAGTAGCAGTAGATACTCTTCCTTGATTTCAAGTTCCTTAGTGATAATCTTCTTTCTCTCTCAGTCCCTGAGTTTAAGTCTGAGGAGCTGAAGGGTATGTGCAGAACAGATATTCAACATCCTTTGGGTAAAGAGTTTGTTTGTTTGTTTGTTTGTTTTTGAAGACTTTAGTTCTGCTAATATTTGGTAATTCAGAAACCTTTCTAATCCACAGAATGGTACTTTTGTCACCGAATTTTAAACGTACAGACTAAATTATGAACTAAGTTACAGTTATGAAATGTACATGTCCTAAATTTTAATACATTTGCTTTTTATATGCTGATTCTTATTTCACCAGCCTTTTCTCTGGACAGCAATTCTGTCGTGGCTTCAGATAGGTCCCCTTCCTTTCCTTTCTATTTGCCAAACAGGTCAGGCTCCCTCTTTATTTTTCTTGAATCACATCCATTGTGACCTTGAATGATTTGAACGAGAATTTTGTGCTGTGGCTATGTTTGTGTGATACACTGAAGGACACTCTGGTGCCACAGATAGTAATTCTGCCTCTTGATACTCCTGAATGGAGTTTCTGAGTGAAGAGTGTCATGGGAATGTATTGTCTTTAAAAAAATGTTTTCCTTAAGTTTATTTATTTATTTGGAGAGAGAGAGTGCACAGGTGAGCAGGGGAAGGGCAGAGAGAGAGAGAGAGAGAGAGAGTGAGAGAAAGAGAAAGAGAGAATCCCAAGGAGGCTCCATGCTGTCAGCACAGAGCATGACACAGGGCTTGATCTCATGAACCATGAGATCATGACCTGAGCCAAAATCAAGAGTAAGACAGATGCCCAACTGACTGAGCCACCCAGGCGCCCCAACATATTATCTTTTTTAAATGCTTATATGCCTCTCCCTGAACCAACCTCCATGGCCAGTCATGGCAGGGCTCCCACTACTGAAGCTGGGTCAGTCCTTCCCAGACCACATGGCTGATGGAAGACAGAGCAAGACCTACGAACCACAAGACAGAGGCAAACAAAAACATCAACTACTCTGTTCATTTCAGGCTTATCATACTGAAAGACGAAAAACTTTAACCTAAATATACAGGAATAAGGGAATTGGTACATAAATTTATATATCTTTACAGTGTTAAATTATGCATCTGTTAAAGATACCACACCCACCGATTTATTTTATTTTATTTTTTACTAAAAATTTTTTTAATGTTTTATTTATTTTTGAGTGAGAGAGAGAGAGAGAGAGAGTGTAAGCAGGGCAGGGGCAGAGAGGGAGACACAGAATCTGAAGCAGGCTCCAGGTTCTGAGCTGTCAGCACAGAGTCTGATGTGGGCCTTGAACCCACGAACCATGAGATCATGACCTGAGCCAAAGTTGGTCACTTAAGCGACTGAGCCACCCACACGCCCCAGATAGATTTTTTTTAATAATGTGAAAAAAAGTTTAAGTTTTCATCTTAACTGAAAAACTCTGGATACAAAATTATATAGTCAGTTGATTACAACTGTTAATAAGTGCACAAAAAATCAAGTACGTCAAAATGTTAGTAATAGTCCACTTGACTAGTATGGTTATTTTCCTCTTTCAATGCTTTAGTAGTTTAAAAAAATTTCTACAATGAGCAGTGACTTGAACAATGGGAATAAGATTATTTAAAATGTGGCTGTAAAATTAACGTTACCACCAGATGCCATAAAAATAACTACTGGGTCACTTTGCATTTCAAAAGAATTTTTTTTCCAGATTTGAAGTATCCTTCCAGGCTTATTTGAAATACCACATACTTCAGGAAAACATTTTCGGTCTTTGTTGCTCTCGTTGGTGTACCTTATTATTTGAAAATGTGTTTGTAGCATTAACAGCCTACAGCCTCTATGCAATGTCAGGATATAAATAGACAAAAATTGATAAAATTGTTTGCTCATTCTGTTGGACATCTGTTTCCCAACTTATTTCAGTAGAAAAATACCTGAATATTATGGTCATCAGGTAGGAGCACCGTAAAATATTGATGTATTTAATTCATCCCACAAGCTGGGAACACTGTTACCAGAAGAAAATATGACTGTTCTATAAGAAATATCATATTACAACCAGGAGTATATTTCCTTAAAGATAAGAAACTGTGAAATTAAGTCATCAACAATTTCAGAATTTTTTTTCTCTCAATATGTGTTTGCTACAGATTTATATCTCTTTGCCATCTTATTAATAGCTACGTGGTAGTAAACACCAATGTTTAAGGAAGATGGATAGGATAAAAATACAAGATTGATATAATTCTAATAACCAGTTTTTTTCTTTTACCATTCATAAACCAAGAAATAGGCTACCATTATTCATTTTTGGCAGGAGACACCTCATTTCTGTTTCTAGAAGAGCACTGACATACAGAAACATGATTTGAAATCACTGCTCTGTTCCTATGGTCCGATCGGTGTTTTGTTTCAGGTATGTTGTACTCGCTCCCCAACTAGTTTGCGAGCCATTCAAGATTAGTGATTAGATATAAACGTCTGTTTTATTACCTTTGCATTCCCTCCACCAAGCACTTCCCATATTTGTTAGCTGATGATGCATTTACTAACTGTCCTTCCAATTACTCCAGTTGGGTTGTTCAAGAAGATTATTGAAGTGATTTGCCTTTAAAATAGTTTCTTTTTCCTTTGTTACTATTTTTGTAAGGATTCAATAGCTTCTGGGAAAAAAAAAAGTTACAGATATCTCTATTGACTCAAAAATATTGAGCCCAGGTAGGGCTTTAATAGGAAATAAAATCAGTGTTAGCAATTTTATCAGACTTTGCCAGCCGGGGGAGATATTCTCTCTGGCTGTCACGCACACACAAATACATGCCCCTCAGAGGTGGGATCCTGTGAAATTCTATTTAGTTTAAGCACTACTTCTTGGGACCTTCCCCTATATGGTTGCAGATTATCAGGTTTTAGGATGAGGAATAACAATATAACTAATAGTCATGGGTATACTGACAATTTTCGGTTGGTAATACTATTGAAAAGCCACTCGATATTTATTTATTTGTTTGTTTGTTTGTTCATAAGTGTTTATTTTTGAGGGGGGGGGACAGGGGGAGGGCAGAGAAAGAGAATCCCAAGCAGGCTCCGAGCTCTTAGCTCCGAGCACCCAACATGGGGCTCGATCCCACGAAGTCACCCAGGTGACCCAGCCACTTAATATTTACATCTTCATCCAACAAGCTTCATTAAGCTCCTAATATATGTTAACCACTGTGGTAGGCATTTGAAAAACCAAGCCACATATTACAAGCTCTCTATCCTTGAGGACTTTTCTACCTTAAGAAAGACAGACAGACCTACAGACAAATAATTTTAGTGAAGTCCACTTGGTATGATAAAAAGGTGTACAAAGCAAGACCTGGCCAAACTGTATTTTCACTGTTGTTGCTATCGTTGTTTGTGTTGCTAAATACTCTGTGTTCAGGAAACTAAGTCAGTTCTCTGTCTTCTAGAATTCAGGTCTATAGTTATATGAGGAGGGTTTTTTTTTCCTTAAAAGAAATTTTGTTTCTTAATTGTAAAAATTCTTATAGCCACCTAGATTTGATGGTTTCCATTTAACCAAAAGGCTTCAAGCATCTCACAGTTGAGAAACATACATACTTTATTTAAAGCACTAAGGGCAGACAGATGCATTTGCTTCCAGAAAAAATAATAGAGACCATCTTCCTAATGGATAAACCCCGGAAAACTGAAAAGAAAGGATTTAGCATCTTTGACTTTTTCTGTCAAACAGAAAACTGATTTTAAAAAAAGGGACATCAGAGGGCCTGGGTTGCTCAGTCCGTGAAGCATCCGACTTTGGCTCGGGTCATGATCTCGCGGTTCACGAGTTGGAGCCCCGGGTCAGGTTCTGTGCCTGGAGCCTGCTTCAGATTCTGTGTCTCCCTCTCTCTCTGTCCCTCTGCTGCTCATGCTCTTTGTCTCTCAAAAATAAGTAAATGTTTAATTTTTTTAAAAAATTAAAAATAAAAAGGGACATTAGCATAAACTTTAAAAAATTAAAAAGTCACTTTATACTTTTATTTTATATCCTAGAGCCACTTACCCTTCTTCTGCCTTCTACCTCAAACTCCTATGGTTTTATTAAATGTGACTGTGAAGATGCTTCTAGGTGAGGTCACTTTTGCTGTGGATTGAATTTTGAAAGCACATTGTAATTTTAGCATCCGTGCAGCCAAGCGCTGCTAAACTCGATGGGCTGTGTGGTTGTGGGAACAGCCAGAACTGAGATGGAACCAAGAAATCTGTTCCTGGAGAAACCTTTTGAAAACCAACAGATTTTTAAGTCACTTAATAAGGTCTGATAGGTTAAGGAATAACATGTTCTGGGTTTCAGGAGAGCAGTTTTTCACCCTTCCTTGCCATTTGGGAATTAGTTTCATCCTCATGCTGCGGCAAAACTGTCAAGAAAACGGAATTGAAATCGGTCTCAGTGAGCTGTGTAGCATAAATCTGAAGCTTGGGCAACAATAAGATTCTCCTGCCGAGTGGAAAGGCGGGGCTGTGTTGCAGGCATGCTGCTCAAAGAGCATCAGGTATCATTCCCGTTCTACTTGCATAGAGCAGAGAATAATTCTTTAAGCTTCCGGGCAGTCTGCTTAAAGAAAAAAGACGGTTGAGAAATTTCAACCATCTACACTCAAATGTAGACTCTCTTGATCAATGTTGAATCTTAATGCAATAGAAAGTTAATTATTTCCTAAATTCTTCCATGGAATACTAGTTCTGGGAGAAGATAGTAGTTATTACAGAGAAGAAAAAAAAAAGTTCCAGGATCAAATAAGCCTTGAGAACCCTGGAGTAAAATGTAAGTTGTATAATTTATTGTTGTTGTTGTTGTGTTGTGTTGTGTTGTGTTGTCTTTATTGCCGAGCTCCTCTGAGCCTTTAATTGTGAATTTCCAGGAAGAGAACAGAGAAATAGAGATGTAACATCTAAAATGTTTAGTGGTCCCTTTGTAATTTTGAGGGACTAGCAAGGCTGTGTTATGGTTTTTGTGGTCCCCATCCTTCAAAAACAAATAGTAAGATTATAATAAGGATGAATATGTCAATATTATACAACAAAACATTTTCTTTGACATAGTGGGTTTTTTTTTTGCTTCTGATTTTAAAAGAAATTAAAACAGTTTTGTGGCCCCCTAGAAGTATTGAGGACCCTAGGCTTCGTGCCTACTCTAATAGGCAAGTTGACCCTGCAGACAGGTGTTATATAGGAGGAATGAGGGTTTTTTAAAATATAATTTATTGTCAAATTGGCTTACATATGACACCCAGTGCTCATCTCAACAAGTGCCCTCCTCCATGCCCATCACCCATTTAGCCCATCCTCCCATCCACCTCCCCTCCAGCAACCCTCACTGTGTTCTCTGTATTGAAGAGTCTCTTACGGTTTGCCTCCCCCTCTGTTTGTAACTATTTTTCCCCCTTCCCCTCCCCCATGGTCTTCTGTTAAGTTTCTCAAGATCCACATATGAGTGAAAACATGATATCTGTCCTTTTCTGACTTATTTCACTTAGCCTAATACCTTCCAGTTCCATCCACGTTGCTGCAAATGGCCAGATTTCATTCTTTCTCATTGCCAACTAGTATTCTATTGTATATATAAATGGCATCTTCTTTATCCATTCATCAGTTGATGGACATTAAGGCTCTTTCCATAATTTGGCTATTGTTGAAAGCACTATTGTAAACATAGGGGTACATGTGCCCCTATGCATCAGCTCTTCTGTATCCCTTGAGTAAATGGAGGAGTGAGTTAATGTATAAAACCCACTCAATGGGATCAAAAGGCCCAATATGGCATTCCATCAGAGGTCCTGAGATGGTGAGTTACAGGGTCTTTCTTTTCCGTCATGCTGTGGTAAGGGGAGTCTTCATACACACACACACACATACACACACACACACACACACAGAGGCAGGAAAGCAGACTGGAATTCCTATTGTTGATCCTCTGTGAACTCTATCCATTCAGATATGTTCCCTTAAACTAAAATACTATGTGTATTTTATGTGTTCGATGTAAATCTACACAGGGTTAGATATACTAGCTAGAAAAAAGGATTCGTCGTTACATCTACATATGAATCTAAATATCTCTTCATACTGAGGGCATCTTTCAGAGGAGAAGTTCCACTGCTTAAATTAATGCCCCCAACCTTTATAATATACAAGACTTTCAATTGTGTGGTTATATTATTTTGTCACTGTGAACTCACTGGTCACACATTGAGAGATGAACTTTATGAATCCCTCCTTGACAAGTAAAGTAGGGGTAAGGAATTGTGGGTAAAGCTCACAGTGACTTGGGAATGATACCAAATTTGACTATTTTGGTTATTTTAACCCTATTGCCAAAGATTCATCTTGAAAGATAGATTAGTATAAAGGGATTTCCCATTTAGTCTAGGGATGTCAAACTCCGCAGCAGCAGTAATTTATTTTTCTGTTAAGAATATATTTTACTCAAAGGTAAATTGCCACATTCTGGCTCAGGGGCTAAGGTAAATAGGTCCCAGAAATACACCAACTATATATGAGAATTTAGTACATCATAAATGTGGCATTTAAAATTGGTATAGAAAAGATGGATTATTTAATGAGTGGTATCAGGCCAACTGATTAGCCATTTGTGACAAAAAGAAACTGGACTCCATCTCATACTTGACATCAAAATAAATTTTGGATGCTTCAAAAATACAAATGTAAAATAATGAAATCATAAAAATACTTGAAGAAAGCATGAATATATGGAGAAGGACTTTCTAAGCATGACACAAACCCAGGATTAGAAAATACTGGCAAATATAACTACATTAAACTTAAAGATTTTCTATACCAAAAAACTGAAAATAAAAAGTCAAAAGAAAGCCCTAGGAATTTATGCAAATAACATAATAAAGGGCTATATTCCTGGATATAAAAAGAGCTTTGACAAATCAATAAGAAAAGATAAATAGAAATACAGACAAAGAACAATAATGCTAATTTCTAGAATGAGCCAGAAATGACCAAGAGATCTTTGAAAAGATGCTCAACCTCTGTAATAATTAAAGAAATGCAAAAGAAAGCAATGACAATATTTTGTCCATATCAGATTGGCCAAAACAAAATAAAACCTGGTAACGTACTGCATTGTTGGAGATGTAAGAAAACAGGCATTTTCATTGTATAGTAGTTGTGAATATAATCAGCATTTGTAGAGGCCTGCTTAGCAATAAGCTTTAGCCCAGAAAATCCATTTCTAGGAATTTATCACAGAAATATTCAAGAGTGATGGATGTTTATTGCAAAACAGTTAAATATTTCAGACACATATATATTCAATTGTCAATAATAATGCGTTGGTCACCAAAAGGACTATCCATAGGGCATTGGTTAAATAAATTAGAGTAAACTAAAAAAGGAATATTGTAAACCATTAAAATAAATAAGGGGGCTCATGTGTTCTTACAAGGCAAACTGCGATATACTATTACACTGAAGATTCAGGTTAAAAAGCAGCATGTCTAAAATGGTCCCACCTTTGGGTGTAAGATATTTACCCCCAAAATTTGGAGTAATATATACCAAACTATAATAGTGATAATCACTTTCCTCATCATAAATAGAGCATAAATGAATACTTTATAGCAAGCATTTATTATTCTTATACTCTGAAAACGTAGTTTAAAAAAAGAGCAAACAAAAATTTACCATTAAAAAATTTTAGTAGAATTATAATTTTTCCTAAAAGATTCTTTTCCTCTTCAGGCCCAACTAATCATTGGGTATCTTACAATGATTAGTTGTTAGCACTGAAGTGCCTACCAATAGCATTTGTGGTCAGTCAGCCTTTGTCTATATACCTGACCTCTGTGTGGCTGGTAGTGTAGATGGAACTGAAAACAACTGCCACCATTGGCTTAAAACTTTGTAAATAATTCTTTCATTAAGGACAGAAACCTGGAATCTATGAAGAGCACATACCATGGGGTTTCCCTGCCACACTGGACACAGCAGTGATTTGTTTCTGAGTCATATTATATATTATAAAAGTATAAACTAATACATTCTCCTTGAGATAAATGGAGTAAATATAAAAGAGTTGAAAAAACAACTCCCCTCAAAACAACTACTGTTAGCAGGTACTTTAAAAAATTCTTTTTTCCCTATTCATTTTTAAAAATATGTGGCCATATTATATAAACAATTTTATATCTTGCCATCTTCATTTAGCACATTTTATCACAGTATTCTTAAAAAAGCTTTTTTTTAAAAAAACTTTTTTTTTAACATTTATTTGTTTTTGAGAGAGAGAGAGAGAGAGAGAGAGAGAGATCATGAGCAGGGGAGGGGCAGAGAGAGAGGGACACACAGAATCGGAAACAGGCTCCAGGCTCTAAGCTGTCTGCACAAAGCCCGATGCGGGGCTTGAACCCATGAACTGTGAGGTCATCACCTGGGCCGAAGTCGGACGCGCAACCGACTGAGCCACCCAGGCGCCCCAAAAAAGCTTTTTTTGAGAGACAGAGAGAGAGAGCATGTGTGTGTGAATGGGGCAGGGGCAGAGGGAGAGAATCTTAAGCAGCCTCCATGCCCCAGCACAGAGCCCGAGATGGGGCTCAGTCATACAACTGAGATTATGACCTGAGCTGAAATAAAGAGTCAGATGCTTAACCAACTGAGCCACCCAGGCACCCCTAAAAAATTCCTTTCTAAACTACTAGAACTGATAAATGAATTCAGTAAGTTCACAGGATACAAAGTCAATATACAGAAATCTGTTGCATTTCTATACTCTAATAATGAAGTAGCGGAAAGAGAAATTAAAACAATCCCATTTGCAATTGCACCAAAAATAATAAAATACCTAGGAATGAACTTAACCAAGGAGGTGTGAGACCTGTACTCTGAAAACTATAAAACACTGATGAAAGGAATTGACAATCCCACAAACAATTGGGAAGCTCTTCCATGCTTATGAATTGGGAGAACAAATATTGTTAAAATGTCCATACTACTCAAAGCAATCTACAGATTTAATGCAATTCCTATCAAAATGCCAACATAATTTTTCACAGAACTAGAACAAATAATCCTGAAGTTTGTATGGAACCACAAAAGAACCTGAATAGCCAAAGCAATCTTGAAAAAGAAGAACAAAACTGGAGATATCACAACCCTAGATTTCAAGATATACTACAAAGTAACAGTAATCAAAACACTGTGGTACTGGCACAAAAACAGACACATAGATCAATGGAACAGAAGAGAGAAGCCAGAAGTAAATCCATGATTATATGGTCAATTAATCTTCAACAAAGGAGGCAAGAATATGCAGTGGGAAAATGACAGTGTCTTCAATAAAGGGTGTTGGGAAAATTGGACCACTTTCTTTTGTTACACACAAAAATAAACTCAAGATGGGTGAAAAATAAACTCAAGATGGGTGAAGGACCTAAATGTGAGGCCTGAAACCATGAAACTGCTAAAAAGAGAGCACAGGCAGTAATTTCTCTGACATTGGCCATAGCATCATTTTTCTAGATATGTCTCATGTGGCCAGGGAAACAAAAGCAAAAATAAACTATTGGGACTATTCAAAATAAAAAAGCTTCTGCACAGCAAAGGAAACAATCAACAAAACTAAAAGATAGCCTACTGAACGGGAGAAGATATTTGCAAATGACATATCTGAAAAAGGGTTAGTATCATAAAGAAGTTATACAACTCAACACCCAAAAAACAAATAGTCCAGTTAAAAAATGGGCAGAAAACATGAACAAACATTTCTCCACAGAAGACACACAGATGGTCAACAGACACCTAAAAAGATGCTCAACATCACTAATCATTAGGGAAATGTAAATCAAAACCACAATGAGATAACATCTCACACCTGTCAGAATAGCTAAAATCAGAAACACAGAAACAACAAGTGTTGACAAAGATGTGGAGAAATAGGACCCCTCTTGCACTGTTGATGGGAATACAAACTGGTGCAACCACTGTGCAAAACGGTACGGAGCTTCCTCGAAAAATTAAAAATAGAATTACCATATGACCTAGTAACCCCCACTACTGAATACAAAAGAATACAAAAACACTAATTCGGAAAGATATTTGCAATTGTAGCATTGTTTACAATAGCCAGATTATAGAAGCAGCCCAGGTGTCCACTGAGAGATGAATGGATAAAGAAGAAGTGGTATGTATATGCAGTGAAATATTATGCAGCCATAAAAGAGAATGAAATCTTGCCATTTGCAACAACATGGATGGATCTAGAGAGTATAATGCTAAGTGAAATAAATCAGTCAGAGAAAGACATATCTCTCATATGTGGAATTTAAGAAACAAAACAACGAACAAAGAGAAAAAGAGACAAACCAAACTGACTCTTAAATATAGAGAACAAACTGATGGTTACCAGAGGAGGTGGGTGGGGGATGGGTGAAATAGGTGAAAGGGATTAAGAGTACACTTAATCGCGATGAGCACTGAGTAATGTGTAAAATTGTTGAATCACTGTATTGTACACCTGAAATTAACATAACATGCTATGTTAATTATTTTGGAATAAAAAGTAAAATAAAATAAAAATAAAGTATCTGGCTTAAAAATCTTTGTATCCATCATTTTAATGGCTATATAATATTTCCTAATTTATCCAGTAACCCCCTGAATAGCTTGACATGTAAGCTTTTTCCAAATTTTCATTAATATAAATAATGCTCAGTGAACTTCTTTATGCATAAAGCCTTTTCTTTCTTTTTTTTTTTTTTTCAGGATTTCCCTTTTAGTGTGATGCCTGAAAGTGGGCATACTGTATTCAAGGATGTCAAGACTCTTGATACAAAGAACTAAATTGGTTATTCTTATTTATACTCCTGCCAGTCATGAGAAAGAGTGCCTGTTTTATGATACTCTCACAAGCATTTGGTATTATTATGAAAGACAAAACCAAAAACATTAGCGAATTTGATAAATTAGCATAAATTGAAGTCTTATTTTGTTTGGCATTTCTTTCCTACTAAGACTATTTTTCTGCTTTGTCTGTTAACCACCTTCCCCCATCAAATATTTAATGAGTATATTTCCCAGTTTATTTTTTTAATGTTTATTCATTTTTGAGAGAGAGATGGTGTGAGTGGGGGAGGGGCAGAGAGCGAGGGAGACACCGAATCAGAAGCGGGCTCCACGCCCTGAGCTGTCAGCACAGAGCCCGACCTGGGGTTCAAACTCACTGACCATGAGATCACAACCTGAGCTGAAGTTGGACGCTCAACCGACTGAGCCCCCCAGGCGCCCCCAAACATTTTATGAATAATCCTTTCCTCTTGTGGGTTTGCAGTGCCCCGTTGACCACATATTCATTCTTGTATGTCGGAAAGCCTGTTTCGTACATGCGTCTGTCTACCCTTATGCTTGTACTATCTAGATGTCTTAAATTATTCTAATTTTATGTAAGTCTGTTATAGTCACTTCGTTATTTTTCCAAACTTTGTAATCATTTTTTAAGGAAAACTGTGACTTTAATTGGCACTGAGTAACACATATAAAATATGATTCACAAATGTACAAAATTTGTTCTTTCCATCGAAGAACATGATGTCTCTTCTTTGATAGCTCTCGGCATTTTTGTGGTTTTCTTCATATAGGTCCCTGCATTTCTTAGATTAGAATACATCGTGAATAGAGTCTTTTTCCATTGAATTGTATTATGTTTTGTAACTGATTATTGCTGCTGTATTAAGAACAAGCAAATTTATGCTGTCTTCTAATAACAAAGAACCAATTACATATTTATTTTATGTCTAGCATCTTATTGAGCTTGAATTAATTCTAGAAATTCCATTTTATGTTCATGGCTTTTCTAGTATATAATATCATCCATAAGAAATGACAATTATGTTTCCTCTTTTCTAAAATGTAGATCTCATTTCTGTGCCATTTATTGTTTGCATTGACCAGGGTTCTAACTCAGTGTTAAATAATGTGAAAATTATATACCTGATTTTATTTCCAATTTTCATGAATATGTTTCTGTGAGGAATTATGTGGCTATTGGTTTCAGATAGATTTTTTTAAATTAAGATATTAGCCTTTTAGTCCTAGGTTATTAAGAGCTTTTTAAAGCAATCAGACATAGTCTTTTTTTGGGGGAGGTAATAATAACTGCAACCATTATTTATTAAGTTTTATATAAACCGACATGACATCTAAGTTCAGTGAATTACTCACTTCTCACTAGAAGTCAAACTGTATACATTTGTGTCTTGTTTTTCTCTAAAGCAAATGAATTCATGGCCATTAAAATATTTATTAGGAAAAGTGGCCCAGTAATCCTCAAATATTAAAGTAATGCCTGCATGAAAAATAGAAGTATAAGGAGCACATATGTAACATACAGAATCTGAAAGATTAAAGGGGCAAATATCCTATAAATTTACCAGTTTTTAATAAGGTTCAGTTACTTTGTATTTTTAAAAAATTTGTATTAAATATAGTTGGTATACAATGCTATATTAGTGTCAGATATACAACATAGTGATTACACAGTTGCATATATTAAGTTACGTTCACCTCAATTAAGTGTAATTACCACCTGTCACCATACAATATCATTATGGTATTGACTGTATTCCCCCATGCTGCACACTTCATCTCTGTGACTTATTTTATAACTGGAAGTTTGTATTTCTTAATCCTTTTCACCTATTTTGTCCATCCTCTCAACCCCTTCCCCTCTGGCAACCACCAGTTGGTTCTCTGTATTTATGAGTCTCTGTTGTTGGATAGTCTTAACTTTATTTTATGCCTCTAGGCATTTTTTTTTCTTCCTTACTTGGGCTACTGATGTGATATATTAATGTAATGTAAAATATTAAACCATCTATATAAGTCCCTAAGATACATTAGACTTCCTTTCTATATTATGTATCATCAGTTATTTATGTTTGGTTTTCTATAGAAATAATCCCCCCCCACTTTATCTCAGTGAATTGAAGTCTGCTTATAAGGATACATAAAATATGATAGGATAGGAAAAATTCAAAACAGGAAATGATACATTGGATAGGCCAGCAAGATGTTCAAACTGCAGAGTATGTGCTCTTTCTCTACTCACTTTCTCTAGGAGTACCTGGCTTTCTGATTCTCTTCTAGCTTGATCCTAGGGTAGAGTTTTATCTGAAAGAATGCATGGATCTTTGTCTCCTTCAGAAATTCCCCATCACCACTGCGTTTCTCAACTGAGATTTTATGGAAGTTGGGCAACAGTGAATTTGCGTTCTGTAATGAGTGCTCACATTCTGGTTATTTTATGTGGTCAGCTAAACAGAAACACATCTGCCTTACCAACTAGTTCAACTGGGGACAGACCTATATTCTCTCATAGAAATGAAGGACCTACAGAAGATCTGGTGCCTCAAATAAAATGACCCCTCTGAGCTTTGGTGCCAAGCTTTGTTGCTTATTATCATGGCTATAGTATTTTTAGTCTGAATATTTTTAAGGCAGTAAAACCAGATGCTTGTTTTAGTCATGAAGCAAATAACAAAAAAATCATTGGTCCTTTAAAAATTACGACAAGAACACCTAGCTTTAAGTTATGTTATTTCTTGATGCACTACTCAAAGTAAAGCATATGTATAATGTACCTCTCGGTAACTGAATGAGTTCACTTGTAAGGAATTATTATTTTAAATTTGTTAAGCTTTGGGAAAGAATTCCATAATTATTAACTTCGTTTCTGAATAATTCACCTCTAATACTTCTGTAGTGGCAATAATTAGGGAGCGGGGTCAGTTGTTTTTAGTTATTGTTAGTTTGAGATAAAATCATAGTTGTAGTGTCTGCACATCAAAGAGTGGTTGTCTTTCTTTTATCGACTTCATTCAGCTCATCCCAAAATGGTAGACTCGTTAAAAATGAGTTGAAAAGCAACGCTGTTTTATCCTGTTGGAAAAATTAAACCATCTATGAAGGGTCCATTTTTCTGAGTGTGACTCTTAACAGTAATCATCACAGGGCAAATTCTTCAATGGGGTGAGGCTATATGAGTGCATCTTAGCCTAGAACCAATTTCCATCTGTGGAATTATAAGCCAACACATGGAATAAACAACTAATAGTCTAATATTGGCCCTAGAAACTTCTCCTCAAGGAATGAAAGCATAAAAAAAGCTTGAGGTGAAACAGTTGTACGTGAAAGCCATCTGTGTTTAGGAGGACCATCATATACCACCTGTGAAAGCCATCTTTATAGTTTTGAAGGGTGGCTAGTGGAAGAAAAAATAAAATATTGATCTCTTCAAATATTTACTGAAGTTAGAATCTGTGCCAAACAAAATGTTAAGAGGTTCGTTTGCTGGGAAAAAAAATAAGTATCAACCTTTATGAAAGAAGTGTATTAACTTTTTGGTCATTTTGTCCTATTACCAAATGTGTTGGCAAATTGAATTTTTAGAAATGTTAGAAACATTCTAATAAAATTTTCAAATTAAATGTTCATTTTGCTGATTTTGTAACATTTTAAGGTTTTAAAAAATATTTTAAAACTTCTCTTTGATTGTTTTTCACCAATCAAAATCCTACATTTGAGATTCAACATTTTCTACTCTTTATGCAGATTATATTATATGGACAAATTAGTGGGATGGAACGTTAAATTTTTTAAAAGTAGGATCTCACATTTTGTTGTTATTATATATAAAATCTATATTAAAACAATTGTTAGGATTGTGGCAACTCAAGTAACTTTTTTTCTGGTTTTCAAACTTTTAAATATTGCTTCTATAATTAGATAAATATTTTGCCATTGATGTAATTTAAAAACCAGAATTCTAGATACAGTAACAATATTCTCACAATCTTCCAGTGTATTCCTCTGTTCAACATGGGTCAAATTAAAGCATTATGATTGAAATAAACAGATCTAGAAGCCACATTAAAATACTTTCGGTTTTATTAATGTGGCCAGTTATAAGTGCTTCTGTTCAGTGGAGATGACATACCCTTAAATTCGACCTGATGTTAACAATTCCACTTTACAACATAATCACACCTACCCCTGTCTGTCCAATGTTTATTAAAATAAGAAGCCAAATTATGTTGGCCTCCATTGTTAACCTTTGGATGGTTTGCTTCCCAGTGAAGCAATCTGACTATTGAACTGAGTTTACAAATTGGCAGCCGTAGGCTGTGCATATGAAGCCAGCGGGGGGCGGGGGGGGCAGTTTTATTATCTGTCCACAATGTTTTAAAACACTGGGCAGCTAAGTAAAAATAGGAGCTCGGCACGTAGTTTTACATCCAGCCACTTTTACGGATGTACGCTAACCACATACTGTCATGGTCACTGGAGATTATGACATTGCTCAAGGTTAGGCCAGTAAATGATCCGGAAAAGTGGTCTTAATACTTTTAGATTATTTCCCCTCTGGTCCCTTATTTCAGTTTTGATACATATTTATTTTTACTCCTTTATCTACTTTGCTACAGACTCAAGCAACCCAATAAATCCCGAAGGGTATTTATTCCCATTTAGTTATAAATCCAATTTGTAATATTTTTCCCTTGTTTGACCTAGAGGTTCATCTTTCTCCCTAATGCCTAATTCGGATACATGATGGCCATCTGAACCTATTATTTGGATGAAGAACCCAATGTACTTTTTCAGGAGAGATACCATATCAGTACGATAAGAATTATTTAAGTACATATTCTTTAAAACCATTAACATCATAAGGTAAAACAGAAACTGAAAATCTCTCACAATTCCATATACTCACCAACACTCATTTTTATATGATTATTATGATAGCCACCCATGTGAATATGAAGTTGTATCTCAGTGTGGCTCTGATATCCATTTCCTAATTTCCTAATGGTTATTGGACATTTGTGTATTTGGACATATCTTCTATGTAGAAATGTTCAACTTCTTTGCCCACAATTAATGGGTAATATGCTTTTCATGGTTGGGTTGTGAGGGTTTTTATACATTCGGGAGACTAATCTCTTAGAAGATACATGAGTTTTAAATATTTTTTCCCACTCTGTGGGTTTTCTTTTTACTTTCTTGACAGTGTCCTTTGAAGTACAAACTTTTTAATTTTGAAGAAGTCCAATTTATATGTTTTTGTTGTTGTTGTTACTTGTGCTTTTGATGTCATAACAACAAAAACCTTGCCTAATACAAGGCTGCAAAGAGTTACACCTATGTTTTCTTCTGAGAGTTTTATAGTTTTAGCTCTACATTTAGGTTCTTTTAATCTTTTTTGAGTTAATTTTTATATGTGGTGTGAGGTAGAGATCCAAATTAATTGTTTTGGGTGCATGTTGATATGTAGTTGTTTGAAAAATCTTTTGTTAAAAAGAGTATTTTTAGGGTGCCTGGGTGGCGTCTGACTCTTCATCTCAGCTCAGGTCATGATCTCACAGTTCATGAGTTCAAGCCCTGCATTGGGCCCTGTGCTGAATGTGTGGAGCCTGCTTGGGATTCTGTCTCTCTTTCTCTCTGCCCATCCCCTGTTTGTGCTCTCAATCAATCAATCAATAAGAATAAAGAGTATTTTTCCTCATTGGCCTTGGTGCCCTTGTCAAAAAACAATTGACCATACGTGCATGGTTGGTTTTTTCGTTCGTGTGTGTGTGTGTGTGTGTGTTTTGACTCTCAACTCAAATCCATTGATTTATATGACTATCTTTATGCCAGTACTACACTGTTTTGATTACTATAGAGCTTTGTAATTGTTTTTGAAATTGAAACTAGAAGTCCTCCTAGTTTGAAATTCTTTTTTAAGGATTGAATTGGTTCTTGGTCCCTTACAATTCCAGGTAAGTTTTCTTTATCAGCTTAATTTCTTAAAAGTCAGATAGGATTCTGATAGGGATTATGTTGGATCTATAGATCAGCTTGGAGAGTATTGCCATCTTAACAAAGTTGTTTTCTGATCCATGAACATAGGATCGTTTTCCATTTATTTATATTTCTTTAATTTCTTTCAGCATTGTTTTATAGTTTTCAGAGTATGTATTTTGCACTTATTTTTTAAAACAGATTCCTAAGTATTTATACTTAGGAACACATATAAATTGTGGACTAGGTCTCTTTTTAGATAATTTTTAAAAATTTATTTGAGACAGAGGGAGGGAGAGACAGCTGGGGAGGGGCAGAGGGAGAGGAAGAGAGAATCTCAAGCAGGCTCTGCATTGTCAGCATGGAGCCCAAGGTGGGGCTCGAACCCATAAACCATGAGATTATGACCTGAGCTGAAATCCAGAGTGAGGATGGGATGCTCAACCTACTGAGCCACCCAGGTGCCTCTATCTTTTTGTTTTAATAGACTTTATTATGGGGGTAGCTTTAGGTTCATACCAAAATTGAGTGGAAGACAAAGAGATTTCTCATCTACTCCCTGCCTCCACACTTACACAGCCTGCTCCATTATCAACATCCCCAACATAGTGGTACATTTGTTACAGCTGATGAACCTACATCAACACATCATTATCATCCAAAGTCCATCGTTTTTATTGGCTTCTTTTGCTTAGTAATGTGCATTTAAATTTCCCCCATGCCTTTTCATGGCTTGATAGCTCATTCCTTTTTAGTGCTAATACTTCATTATCTGGACAGACTAGTTTATTTAGCCAGTCTCTTACTGAAGGACATTTTGACAGCTTCTAAGTTTTGGCACTTATGAATAGGACTGCTATAAAAATCTGTGTGCAGATTTTTGTGTGTATCATAAGATTTTTATTCCTTTGGGCAAATACCAAGGAGTTTAAATGCTGGATTGTATGGTAAGATTATGTTTAGTTTTATAAGAAATTGCCAAACTGTCTTCTGAAGTGGCTGTACCATTTTGCATTCCCATGAACAATGAATAAGAGTTCCTCTTGCTGCACATGATTGCCAGCATTTGGTTTTTCAGTGTTTTGGATTTTGGCCTTTCTAATAGGTGTGTAGCAGTATCTCAATGTTTTAATTTGCATTTCCCTAATGACACACGGAGCGCTTTTTCATATGCTTATTTTTCATTTGCATATCTTCTTTGGTGAGGCACCTGCTAAGGTATTTGGCCAAGTTTTAATCAGGTTGTCCAAGTTTTTATTTTTGAGTTTTAAGAGTTCTTTGTATATTTTGGATAACAGTTCTTTATTAGCTATATCTTTTGCAAATATAATATCCCAGAATATGGCTTATCTCCTCATTTCTCCTGAAACTGTGTATAAAAACTATGTATAAAAACATTCTTCCAATTTTTGCCTATTAGCTTTGAATTTAATCCATTTACTTTTCATATAGTTACTGATAAGGTAGGATTTATGTCTGTCACTTTGTTTGCTCCATGTCTCTTATCTTGTCCCTGAGTTATTCCACAGTTGCCTTCTTTGTTTATATTTTCTAGTGCACCATTTTAATTCCCTTGCTTCTTTTATACATATTTTTGACTTATTTTCTTAGTGGTTGCCCCCTGGGATAGAATTAGCATCTTAATTTAGATCAGTCTAGATATGAACTTAGTTTCAGTAGTATACAAAATCTGGTATACTATATAGCTCTGTTCTCCCCCTTCTTCTATTTTGTCATGGCCTAATTCTTAATATATTGTAGATCCATTAATATAAATTTAAAATTATTGCAATATACAGTTACCTTTGAAATTAGAGGGGAAAAGAGTTTCACAGGATACATTTACATACATACTATGTACTTACTTTCACTGGTACTTTTAATTTTTTCATATGGAAAGTTGTAGTAGCTTTTCATTTCAGCCTGGAGGCCTCCCTTTCGTATTTCTTCCTAGGGCAGTTCTGCTAGTGATAAACTCTGTTTTTATCTGGGAATGTTTTAATTTCTTTCATTTTTGAAGGCTCATTTTACCAGATATGATTCTTGGTTGAGTTTTTCTTTTGGGCACTTTGAAGGTATCTGCCAGTGCCTTCTAGAAGCTTCCATTGTTTCTGATGAGAAATCACGTTAATATTATTGAGAACCCCCTATATGTGATAAGTCTCTTCTCTCACGGCACTGTCCAAGATGTTCAGTTTGGTTATAATGTATCTTCAATGTGGGTCTTTTTGAGTATGTCCTACCTACAATTCATTGACATTTTTGGATTTGTAGATTTGTGTCCTTCAAATATTCTTTCTTCTCCTTGCTTTTTACTCCTTTGAGGACATCTACAATACATATATTGGTCACTTTGATGGTGCCCCACAGGTCCCTTAGGCTCTATGTACTTTTATTCTTTTTCTTTTTGTTCCTCAGACTGAATATATTGTCAGTTGACGTTTTCACTCATCCTTTCATCTTATTCAAATCTGTTGGTGACCCCTGTGGTTTTTTGGTACAAAAACTACAATTAACTATTCAACTTTGCAGAATCTCGATTTCATTCCATTTATATGTCTGTCTTCCCAGAGGTGTGTCAACCAGGGTCTATTTGGCTGAGTTTGAGCAATTTCATTCCTTTTAAAATATCCATCACTGTTTGGTGACGCATGGTTCTCATTTTGCTTTAGTTTTTTAAACATGGTCCTTTTAGTTCTTTGAACATATTTAAAGTAGCTTGTTTAAAGTCTTAAGTCTAACGTCTGTTTTTTCTCTTGTGCAGTTTCTATTGATTGCTTTTTTCCTTGGGTATGAGCCATACTTTCTTTCTTTCCATGTGATTTATTATTGTTAAAAATGGGACATTTTAATAATATAATGTGCCACATCTGGGTATCAGACTCTCTTTCATCCCTAGGGTTTATTGTCATTGACTGTTGTTGTCTAGTGACTTTTTCTGAACTACTTTTGTAAAGCCCGTATTCTTGATAGTGTGTAGCCATTGAAGTGTCTAGGGGTCAGCTAATGATTGGACAGATATTCCCTTGAATCGAGTCTCCAATTCTTGCTGAAGAGTTCTGAGTGCGTGTTGTGATAGGCAGTAGATAACTGTCTTAGCCTTCACTTCCTGCCTGTGCAGTGAGAGGTGACAGCTATGGCCTTCTCAGGTCTTTCCTGAGCACATGCACATTCCTATACATTTGCATGGCCTTCTAGATTTAAAATGTTTACTGATCATATCCTTATTATTAGGACTTTTTGTGTCCCGTCCAATAGTCTACTTCAAGGTTGCAAAAATATTGTTTTCTAGTGGTTTTATGTGTTCTTAGTTTTATGTTCTGTTCTATGATCATCTTTTTTAATGTTTATTTATTTTTGAGAGAGAGAGAGTATGAGCAGGAAAGGGGCAGAGAGAGACACACAGACTCTGAAGTGGGCTCCAGGCTGTGGGCCGACAGCTCAGAGCCTGATGTGGAGCTTGAACTCACAAGCACTGAGATCATGACCTGAACTGAAGTCGGACACTTAACTAAGCCATCCAGGAACCCCTGTTCTATGATCATTTTTAATTAATATTTGTATATTATGTGAGCTAAGGGTTGAGGCTTATTTTTTCCATATAGCTATCTTATTGTTCTATCACTAATTATTAGATTTCCCCATTGAAATGACCATGATGCCTCAGTCAAAAATTAATGGACTCTACGTGTGTAGGTCTGTTTCTAGGCTCTATTTTGTTCCAAAGATTTGTCTTTTCTTTTATTTTTTTTATTTTTTAGTGTTTTATTTTTTATTTTTGAGAGAGAGAGAGAGAGAGAGAGAGAGAAACAGTGTGAGCAGGGGAGGGTCAGAGAGAGAGAGGGAGACACAGAATCCGAAGACAGGCCCCAGGCTTTGAGCTAGCTGTCAGCAGAGCCCAACGCGGGGCTTGAACCCATGAACTGTGAGATCACGACCTAAGCCGAAGTCGGACACTTAACAGACTGAGCCACCCAGGTGCCCCAAGATTTGTCTAGTCTTATGCCAAAACCATAGTCTTGAGTACTATACCTTTATAGTAAGCCATGTTTTCAAGATTGTTTTGGTTATTTTAAAACCTTTTCATTTGCATATCAATTTTAAAGTGGTTTATCAATTTTAGTGAAAAAACTAATTGGAATTTTGATAGATTATGTTGAATATACAGGTCAATTTGGTAAGAATATTTTATGTACTATCTAGTCCATAAATAGGGTATTTATTTAAAAATAACTCTGTACTCTAAAAGGTATTCTTTATTGTGAACAGAACATGGAGAAAAGTACATAAAACATACAAGACACGTCCACACGGCCCAGTTCAAGAAACAGAACCCTGCCAGAATTCCAGAAGTTCCCTGTCGTGATCCCATCCTTGATGGTGGTTTCATTCTTTCCCAACCAAATGCATCTGGTTGACCTTTATAATAATCATGACCTTTATAATAATAATATTCTTGCTTTCTTTGTACATCTATTTTTAAATTTTTACATGAATGGAAATCATGTATGTGTATATGGTTTTAGTATATATATTTACTTTACCTTCTTTCCTCAAGTAACTTTTTCTGTATGTAGAATTCTTTAATAGTAGTTACATAATTCTAGCACATTAAATTCATCATTCCCATACCTTCTGACTCTAACAAGAAGTTGGCTATTGATTTAATGTCTTTATCTTCAGTTACTTGTAAGATATTATCTTTCTATTGGTGTTCTGCAGTTTCAGTATGATACAGATTTCTTTATCCCGCTTTGAAGAAAATTTTTAGTATTTTTTCTAACATTTTAAATTGTGTTCAGTAGGCGTGTTGGTCCTGCCATTATTGGAAATGGAATTAATTTTAATTTTTAAAATAAAATCAGAATCTTACTTTATACTTCTTGATAACTTCCTGTTTTTTCTCTATAACTTCCTTTTAAAAATTAATTTTTAAAAGGAGATTTTTTCATGTAATTTTATATTTTTGTGAGTGCATATAATACCATTGTAGGAAAATACCAATTTGCTGAATATCCTACTGTGTATTCAAGTTGTTTCTGACTTCTACTCTAACAAAGGCCACACAAAATGCTTTAATCTTAAAATTTTCTTCACATGGAATAACTCATATTAAGACTCATGAGATCAATGTTACAAATTAGATGTGTCGCCACTTACTTACAGACAAGAGAGAACTGATGATTACTTTTGCTCCAGGGGACCTTACGTGGTTAAGTGTCTACAAAATTTCCTTGCAAACAGATGGGGTAACCAATCCCGGTTACTCACCAATCTTCCAGTATTCTCTCAGCATGTCTAGAGAGATCACTAGCGCCTTAAGAAATATGAGAATACAAAAATATGGTGCGGACCGTTTCAACCCACAGTTAGTTCCCCTACACAGAAAGCAGACCTTTCATTAATCATGCTGTAATTACTATGAGAAGTATATAAGGAATTTAATACAAGAGATTTGTATATCTTCGGAGGATTCTGATAGTAACAGTGTAAATTCAGAAGTATTATGTCTGTTGTTCAGATAATTATAAGGAGTGGTAAGGGACTTCTTCCTGGTAGCCAGGGTTACTCTAAGAATCTTTCTGTGGAAGAAAAGGTAGTGCAGTAATTATTGCTTCCGTTTTCAAATTCTGCTGTAGCACAGGGCATATACACAGTACTTCTCATAAGAAAAGGGCATACTGTAACCTGTTATCTTAAATAAAGCTGATGCCCAATCTAGCCATTTTGGAGTAGGATGGGAAATTTAGGAACTCTGCCATTCTTAAAAAAAAAAACAACAGTAACAATAAAAAAAACAAACAAATCGCTGCTTCTTCTCCCAAAACAAACAAAACAAAACCAAAAAACACCAAAAGCAAAAATTTGAGGTTGCAGAATAAGGAATGTAATGCTGCTAAATATATACAAATGATGAAAGGCTCCTCATATTTAAAATTTTTACTTACCTAGTGTATCATCCTGCCTCTGTCATTACTGTTAATCTTTCATTTCAAGAAGCATCCTATTAGGGAAAGCAATTTCCCAGGGAAGCACTTTGCTAATATTAACTGTTGTCACATTTCTTATATAATCTGCTTACTAACTCAAACCAGGACTGTCTTTAGCAAGCTAGTTCCCTTCCCTAGTGTATCAAAGCAGTTGGTTTCACTTAGACAACAGCTCACACATCGAGCCCAGGGCTGCCTGGCAGACTGGAGCGGAGTTTAAAACACCAAAACAAGCAAAAATAAAATCACACTTACACTCATCTTAGGAGATGAAAAGTTTACTTAGAAATTGCAAACATTTAGCAAAGATAAGACATAAACACTATTTTTCATATTCTACAGAAATACAATAAGTTATAGCTGGCTTGGTACATGATCACATGATAAAAACAATCTAATGGAAAAAAACCAATGGTTCATTCTACTTTTCTGCCACTTGTAACAACTTAATAAGTGTACCAGTAAGGACTGGAAGACAGATGCATAGGAAGATTAGAATCCTAGGGCTGTTTGTTAATACACATTATTATAAGAATAATATAAAAACAAAACAAGTACAGATATACAATTAACATGCAATTTAAGCTATTATTTTGAAGAGACAGGACAGAATTTAGTGAACACATTGAAAAATGTGTTAATAATGTGTTGTTATAACGAGCATATCATGGTATTTTACAAGGCATGGCATTTCTTCCTCCTTAAATAATCTTGGCAAATTGGAACAGATTGAGCTACTTCTACAGCAAATTTAAAATGAAGACCATGTGGATAATTTTATTAGATACTTTTCTAAGTATACTAAATAATTTTTAAAGTACCATAATTTCATGCCTACCTCACCATCTCCCAATTTAAAATAAAGTCAAACTCTGTACCCTATGAACCTGCACTGTCCAATACAGCAGCCCTTAGCCACACACCGCTATCTGAGCACTTACAAAGAAGCTAGTCAGAACTGACATGCACTGTGAGTGCAAAATACACAGTGAATTTCAGAAACTTACTATGGGGGGAGAAAGATAAAATATCTCCGTAATTTTGGATATTGATTACAGAGTAAAATATTTTTAATATATTGGGATAATTAAAATATTTAAGTTAATGTCACCAGTTTCTTCCTCAATGTGCCTGCTAGAAAATTAAAAATTACAGATGTGGCTCCCATTTATTTCCACTGGACAGTGCCCACACAGCCAGTCCACAGCTACACACTAGCCGTAGAGTCTGGCATCCTGCTTTAAGCACTCCGGAGTACTAACTCCCAGACCACGATCAGCACACGCTGCACATACTTTCCTGCGAAAATTATTTTTTATCTCTCTGCAAGGTATACATTTTAAGTGTAAAGAGAATTCACCAAATATTTAATCCTTAAGAAATGTCAATTACTATATATTGTGAGAGCTAAAGGAACTTCAATGCAGACTGGAGAACAGGGGAAAATAGTTTAAAAAACAACAACAGTGCAACCAGAGGGAAGACAATTAGTATCTTCAGTAAAATTAAGTTAGCCAAACTTATCTTTAATGCCCAGGATCTGACCTTGCACCACAGATCATATATGTAACTTGTCCACTGAAACACAATCTATAAGAAAATCTTAAAAAAACATTAAACTGCAACTTAAATACTCAATTTTTTGGAAAATCTTCAAGCAATGTAAAATTCACACACATGGTCAATTCTAATAGTACACAGTATCTGAGAACTATCCCTTAAAGTCCCGCAGTGTTAAATAAAGTAAGCAACTGCTTAGTGTCTGAGAGGCTTGGATTTTTAAAAAAAATTTTAGAGGCTACTAAAAAATATCACTGACCTTTTATCATTTTCTTCCCCTCCTCCTTTGTTAAAAAAATTTTAGTAATAGTGTATATAAATCCCTGGCATATTGATACCACGTCACCTTTTACTGTGTCCATCTAGCACACATTTCATTATTCTCCCAGGAACAACACCAAAATACAACACGACCAGCGGTCACCACAGTCAGAAGCCAGCATCACAGTCCTGCATCAGAACCTCCCCAGGAGGCGATGCCTAATGACACTAGTCCTACACACTCTGTTCCTCACAGCTCAGGTTGGAATGTTTGTTTTTCAATTGTTGAACTCTGTTTACATTGGGTAAGCTCTGTCAAAAATGCTCTGAAAGCCGCAAATGAACAGATTCTGAAACTACTGTCCTTCATAAAGAATTCTCCCTCATATTAAAGATGTTCTGAGAAAACAAGTAAGGAGAAGTTATTTAATATAATTTTATATTTTACCATTACCACTTTTAAGACACCGGAAAGCAACCAAGTTTTAAGAAGAAATAAATAGAACCTACGCCAGGTAACACCAGGTGCACCAACATAGAAAGCGACTGCAGAAGTCTATAGCAGCTCGCTCTCTCTTGAGTTCGGCAGCCTATTAAGACATTTAATCACATTTATTACTGTGCTTTGCACAAAAAGATACTTGCTTAAACTTCTCCCATCTCCTATCTTCAGACCATGTCTATGCAAACAGTACTTTTATTGAATGTTACTAACTCCAGCCTAAATAAGCCTAGTAATTCATGTCAAATGAGATAATTTGTCAATTTCAAACATATATTACTCTAAAAATATACTCCTCCATGAAAAGATAACAAGTTTCCTTTCCGAAAGCTGTTAATTTGACGTTAGATCAATAAATGACTAAATATTTATTGAGCACCTACTATGACTGCACTCAGTCTACACTCATTCTTTAACCAGTAAGAAAAATACCTGCTTCAAATGCAAGATGACACTGGTGAGGGAAGATAATATATAAGCACTTCTAATAGGAGTCACTATCTGAACGTGTGAAACTGTTTACCCCAGGACATGAAAAAAAATCTCAATATATAGTACTGATCACTTTATGAAGATAAATAAACATTTGAAGTAAGTGCATAGTACTTTGAGGAAAGTGATGGCCATACACAAAATTAAGGCTGGTCTCCAAAGGTATGGAAGAAAAGCCAGAACGTCAAGGTTCATAAGCATCCAAAGACAAAAATAAACAGTTACACAAATATCTGCTTAATTCAGGCGAATGGCACTTGTGTTAGGTTTCCAACTTTGCTTGAGGGGGCTGGTTTAATAAAGAAAACTGCTTTTAAATAGGAGCACTTTAAGCAAATATGAAAATAAAAACCCTTCAAATAAAATTCTCTGTAAAATCACGATATAAATTCAAGTTCCAAATCTTAATTAAAAATATATACATACATATATGTGAACACACACATATATATGCCTGAAAAGTATGGAAGTTTCACCTACAACGTGGTGCACCTGTGTTTCTTGCTTTGCATGTTTTGAAGCTTATGTACCTTCAGCACAATACCGTATTTCTCCCGAAGCTACGGATGCGGGCAATGGTTGACGAGACAGAGGGAAGCTAGTTTTCACTTTCTAGCCTTTAACGATTCCGACCTGATGGATTTCTACAAGGTGCGAGGCATCATGCACTGTACTGAACACGTACGGGGTCTGCACAGAGAACACTCTTTCAGGGAAATTGAAGTTTTAAGAAGCAAAACAGCTGTTCAGTTTGAAAACCAACAGTAATCATTTTCTGAACAGGATTTCCAAAAACAAAATGATGTCAACTAAAACAACTCCACCTCTGCCACACGTGGGAAGCAATACATTACAGAAATTGTTTCCGTAGAAGACGTAAGAGAACATTCGTAACAGGGCTGTAGGGTCTGAAGCAGCGAGGTGAAGAGTGAAGCAGTCACAGAGTATCTACGAGCTACTGAACTTTTAGTGGTTTATAAAAAATACTATCTATACTAAAATTGTAAGAGCTAGTAATATATTTAGCATATTTTTGCCTTTTCTTTTTTGCCACTGAATATAAAATTTTGTCCTAAATTTACTAAATCTTCTACACCCTGAGGAATAACAGATCAATAAAAGAAATGCCAGGGTTAGCCTTGTGGACCATACTATTGTCCCAAAAGCACAACCTATAGAGAGCTAATATTCTTGGAAGCACAAAGTTTCATCAGCAGACTAAGCTACTGCTCTATTTTTTTTTTTTTAGCAAAGTTTGGTTTTACAGTGTTAACATGACCTAACGAGAATAGAGATGTCCAAGTTGAGAGCCAGAGGCGCCCCCTGCAACACACACACACACACACACACACACACACCTGACACAGCGGTTTTCTGTCTCCCCTATCAACTATGACATATTGCTGCCATTTAGGAATATATTATTTAATAGTCCTCTGAAAAGCACTTTGGAATCTTTAGCTGTATATTTTTATGAAATTATAATTAAAATTTATCTGCAATCCTGAAATATGGACTCTCTATCCCTACCCTCCCCATAACCAAATATATAAAATGCCATATTTTAAATTTCATCTATGTACTTCTTTTCCTCCAACACAGAATTTGGGAGGGAATTCTTAAAAACCTTAAAGTGAGGCAAAGGATCCATTTAGGACAATCATACGGACTTTCTTTTAGGGCACAGTGCCACTGTTTCCCTTGAACATGGGCTGCACCCGTTTCAGGCTAACCTTTAATTATGCACACTCTAAATACAATGCCTCCAATCCCCATAACGTTAGTTGTCACAGGGAAAGAACTAATTCTTCCTAGTAGGGTGCTTAAACATGCTAACTAAGAAATACAAACTGAAGCATCCTACCTGCTCATATCAGTATCTCATGAATGGATAAAAAACTCCACGGGACCGTGCCTAGCAACTGGAATAAATAAAATGAGTTACAATCAACTGTTAGATAAAACTTCCATCCTTTGTTTTCTACCTAAACATTAATCTTGCTCCCTCCAGAAATAAGAAAGGCACTCAAATTAACACAGTATGTATAGCTATTTTTTAACAGACACTGTGTGACAAGTAGGATTCTCAGGGTTGATTTTCCCCGCTCGCTGCCTTCATGCCACGGGATTTGTCTCCGCCTTGCTGTGCCTCCACACACCTTTCTAGGGATCGGGAGCACAGGAAGTGTGCACCCAGGCATTGGGGGGGAGGGGGAGGGGGACAGCAGGCGTGAAGGACCGGGGCTGCACAGTTCGACTAGAGAAGTTTACTCAGAAGACAAAAGTTTTTAATAATGCTGTTCAAATTTTCTAGCATCTTTTAAATGTCTTAAAGTTCTAAAATATAATTTTCTAGTAACAAAATAACTGTCAGCTTACAAAAACTTTCTGCAAAGAAAAGAATATATGTTATTTCCTTTTGTAACTAAATCTTTAGTATCTTCTGTAATTAAGAGGGACTAAGATACTGATTGGACTGTTGTACAGTAAGTGGCAGCTGAACTCCGAAATTAATATTTAGCCCATGTCAGATACCATCTTGTGCTACAGAAAATTACTAATGATAATGTGTTCTCAACAATATTAAAAGTTCTCTTTATATAACAAGCATGAATTGACATGACCTGAATACATCTAAATCACACAGTCTATGTTTTCCTACAAACTGCCACGTAAAAGTCGAGGAACTTTTGTTTTCACATCTTGTGTCACATAAGCCCTTATCTGAAGATTTAAACGGGTTTTAGTGACAACATTATACATTTAATCCTATTAATAATGAAGCCTTTAATCAGAACCGTACCATAGGAATAAGGGATATGACTCAGAGTCTGGGCCCAGAGTTTCCAAAGAGGTAATAAAAATGCTAAAACCTAGAAAAGAAAAAGGGGAAATTAATAGGCAGCTAATCTTTAAATTTAAGAGAAAAAAAATGACTCACATAGGTTTAAGAAATACCTGAAAGGTCTACAGTTCAAGCTGGGGAGGAGAAAAGGAGAAGCATAAAATGACTATTCGTGCACAAATACAGATCAAAAAGTCTTTGAAATCAAAGAATTTCTTCAAATGCCCCACAGTGTCTCTGGCTCTGTTGGCAAGATCTGTCCTCCAATACCATAAACGAACAGAAAGTGCTGTGGTGTTCTTAATGCAAACGAGCTTTGTTCCATGAATCTTTAATATATATTAAAGTACAGTTAATTCATAATTCTCGAGCTGCATTTCTTGGCTCGGATTTAACAAGCTTTAAACAAGGTAGTTAAATGAAGAAGAATGATCTAAATTAACTTAATTCTATATGTAATAGCTCACCTGTAGTATCATGATGCTAGAATATATCATTCATCATCCATTGCTCTAATCTATCAGTTTCTGACTCATAACTCATTCTATCCATTACTCATGATCAATCTTTCCTTTTTTCAGTGAATCACTTATTAATTTGGTAAATATTTAATGAGTCCCCACCATGTGCAAGGCACACAGTAGCATCTGGGAACACCAAATTACCAAAACAGGTCTACTTAAAAAAAGGTGGGGTTGGGGAGGAAGTTGGTGGTGGAGGTATTTACAGATCTTATTGCTTTTGGCTTCTCAGTAGTATTCTTGATCCACAGGACAGTATGATGGCCTACTATTCTTCCAATGAAAGTCTGATGAAATGTGTCAATCTAAACTATCTTTTCCTTTGAACAATGACGTATTTATAGAAAACAAAAGTCAAGACTAACAAGTCCCTGAAAACAGACACATCCTTTCCACTGCATGAAGTCATTCAGTGAAAGAGATACTACCACGCTATAACTAATGAGTTTAAATGTCAACCATTTAGGAAAAAAACACAACCACATAGGGCAACACTAGGTTTTTCTGTGAATGAACACTTGGAAAATGCAGACATTAGAAATAAAGTAGCACACAAAAGTCACAAACGGTGTATCCTTTGGATATTTGTGTTTTTACTCCCTACTCAAAACTTTATTAGGAAGACCAGACAAAGGTATCTTAAAGGACTGCACTGGCTTCATAAAGGGGTGGATTAAGGGCCTTAAAACACATGAAGGCAGATAACATCAAAGGTGGGCAGGATAGTCTGTAAGAGGGTAGAAAAAGGTGTGGAGCACTGTCAAACTGAGCTGCTGTTTCACAGGGTATTGGCTATACTCCTGTCCTGACACTTGCACATCAAAGCAGAAGAAGCCCTATTACTTGGGATACTTAAAATGATGCTTGGAAGAAAGGGAATACTGCGTGAGGCCAGGATCTGGCAACATGTATCCAGTGGAATGGTTTGAGTCTCTCATGTCCTCTCCGTGTAGTCTCCCCACCATCCCCTGCAGGTGCAGAAAATGATAAACTAATGGTTTTATCCACAGAGGTCTAGGTAGACCTTGAGGTATTTGATTCAAAATATGCTTTGTATACAAAGGGCCATGGAATTATGTTCATAATGGCAATTATTTTCTTACATTTCTAAATACTATGAAAACTATAAAAGGTTAATTTTGCCCCAAAAGAGAAAAGGAGCTTCTGTCTACAAGGGTCAGGCTGGACAGTTTTTCTGGTGTTCTGAAGTCTCACCTGACAGTTTGCTCCTCAACAAAATCATGATGCACAAATAAAGAACTTACTCTTTCCCTAAGCTTAAGGCAGTGTGCCTCACTCAAGCCCAAGGTTTCCATAATATAAGCTAGGAGAAGTCTGCCTTTATGCCTGTCCCCTCACCCTACAGGTGACCTAGCGAGTGAAAAAGAGAACAAGCAAAGCATGGTAGTCACTTACTTCTGCCACTATGACATCCTGCACATACATAAAGGACAACAGGCGGTTTCCATCATTAGGGGAACTTTCAGAAGGGCAGTTCATATGAATATTGTTGTGTGTTTGTTTAATGGGGTATGAAATTCATTGGAAAGAGGACGGAGAACATCTTCAGAACACAACCTTAAAATTAGACAATTAAGGAAAAACGTATGAGAGTGAAAGTGTCAAAAAATATGGAATGGATTGGGAAAATGAAAAAAAGATAGGTGGAAAGGAAAGAACAAACACAGACAATTTACAAAGGGGGAAGCATATTAAGAAAGTAAACTTTAGCTGGCCCTTTTCCCACCCGGCTTCACAGACCTGAAACACCCAGCCCTTATTACTGAGAAGATAAGATACAGCTGTGCGGTGGCTACTTTGGTACCTCATCCCTGATAAGTTTTATCAAAGTCTTTAAGTTGTTTTATTTTTTTAAAATAAAGATTGAAGACCTAACCTTCAAAATCTATTCTTCCCCCCTGGCTTTTGCCAGCAAATTTTTAATAACCACTTCATAAAAATTTTGTGGTTTAAGTGTATCCTCAAGAACTTAAATTTTTAAAAATGAAGATTTTTTATGGATACATTTCCATGCATATTTCACTTTTCATTGTGAATTTAAAAGGAAAATAAGTTGTAGTAACTAAAAATGGCATTCCAGGTTTTAAAAAAATGGTTTTTATAAGGGCTAACATGAGTGTTTTTGGCCCATACCAAATCTGAGGTAAAAAGAATCTATCAAAATTAGTAATAAAAATAATTTCCCAGTACTGCAATTACATAAATTCTTAAAATTAGTTTTTTTTTAAAATAACTGTTTTAAAATGGATTACACATCGGAAGCATGTTTTTTATACAAATTCCAATACTTCTGACTTTGGTTACATTGGTTGATAACTTGAGTCGAGAAAGAGAAATGGTATTTTTGCAAATCCCATCTATCTGGCCATTTGATTCTCAAAACAATAATTAGATGGAGTTATTTTGAGCTTGTACTATTGTAAGGCTGAACTACAACTTAAATTTTTAACTGGAAAAAAAAACTAGCCTATCCAGCAACTGCACTGAGGTGGGTAGATGTGTCCATGAACCAATCAGGAGAACCAAATCAGAAGAAGCTTCACATATAGAAATATAAAGGATGAGAAGAAAAAAAAAATTAAGACTCACTGTTTAGCAGGAAGAAACTACATAGTTATTTTATCCCCAAAGGAATGCCAGTTCTTAACAAAATAAATAAAATCAAAGATTTACTATGGACTTTTAACCTAAAGATGAAGAACACATAACACCAAACGATTCATGCGACTATGTAAGAAAGGAAAGCAATATTGCACTGAGAGGGGGAACCTTGCAGGACTAATCCACCTCCTTCACTGACTCAGCGTAACCAGCCATTTCCGGTAGGCACTGGCAAACCTGGCCTGCTCTACGTTCCGGCAGGTGGACAATACTTGATCGATGAACCTATGCTCCATTTCCAGGCCCCGAGAGTCTGGAGCTGGGGTCCGCTTCAGGCGTTTGGTTTCCTGGGAATAGCCTTGCTTGCTAGAGTCATTCAGCCCATCCACCTCCATGGCCTGAGACATGTGGGGGCCTCCTGGGATGAGGTGCAAGTCACTCGAAGTCCCCCCAGGGCTGTCTGCAGGTGACAACAGGGTCACACTGTGAGGAAACCTACCATGTAAGTGATGCTGAAGGTAGAAAATATGCCGCCTGTGAAGGGGAGGGGGGAGAGAATACAGAAAACTCGTATCACAAAGTCAAGCTTTTCAGGAAAAAAAAATAAGTTGCTAATTTCAAAACATACTGTACTCAGTTCATGGCCCCCTTTAGTGACCTAGAGTTACCTGAAGGAAGGAGGTGGAGCAGTTACCCTGAAGTCTCTGCGTATTTAGACCAGAGTCTCACAAGCCCAGATTACTGGGCTTTTTAATATCACTGACAGATGATGGCAATCACCTGGAATTGTTACTCTGTAACTACAATCGGAAATTAGAAATGGGTCGTAGCCCAATCTCTGCTATAAAAAAAAAAAAAAAAAAAAAACAGAACCCCAAATTAACTTCACTGATATCCTAAAACAGAAGTGATTTAACAAGGGGATTAAATAGCTCCTTTAAAGGCTTAGTCCATGGCCTCTATCCAAAACTTTCTTTAATAAGAACAGGTCTTATTATCTAAAAACCAACTTAACTTTCCCTGAAATCCATCACTGTAACTATAGTCTCATCAAACATCCCTGCAGGAGGGATGCACTGAGCTCTGAGCAAAGCATTTAAAAGACACAGCTCTCGTCCGTCTCTAAGGAGAGCAGGTCTCCTGCCCACAGACTCATCTAGAGTTGTTAAAAACGCAGATTTATGTGCCTAATCTCCAAAAATTTTGACTCAGTGGAGTGTATAGCTACGGTACACAATATGGTAAACAACACAGATTCTAGGTTTTTCTATGTCATTATTTATATTAGCAACTCTAAGCTCTGAAAAGTTAATTCTGCCCATTTTCCCAGCATATTCTGGAGTAGACAGAATATATATATATATATATATATATATATACACATATATAATTTACCCATCTTATAGAGGATAAAACTCAAAGGACAGATAAGGTGCCAAAGGGGAATGACTCAGCAGTAGAAAACTGGCCTGTATAATATCCAGGTCATCCCAACTTTCTCTTTTCCCCATGCCCCACCCCAAACCTCGATTAATCTTTATACAAAGCTTCTACTCTGTTAATCAAGCTATCTCTTCAACACAAACATAATTTAAAAATTTTCTCAATCTTGCTACTGATTACCTAAATATAAAAGAGCAACAAAAAATCTGTAACAGCAAAATGACATGGAAGTTAGTATCTATTTTGTCTCTAGAAAATGTGGAATAAGACTGTCTTTTTTGTACGAGAATACGAGAATAAGAAAATTATTTAGGAAGGTGCCAAAGAGGGTAGATGGTCTTCCATCTTCTAAATGTATTTAGCCTCGAAGAGCAGCTGAACACATCTCTTCAAAAGGGGGCACATCTCAACAACTTTAAAAATATACAAATATTTAAAATGCCTATCTCCTGCTTGGCACAGGCAAGTCCTTTGTCTACAAATAGAATTCTACAGCCTGAAGTAGAATCTGCATTTATAGAGACAGAGATGCTTCAAAAAAGAACCAATCAGGGGGTTCCCATACCTGGACTTCATTCCAACATGAAAGTTACCTGGCTGTCAAATGTACTCAGAACTCAGGTTATGAGGTTGCTAATCCTCTTTTACTCCTTCCTAATAATCTTGCCCTGCTCCCAAAGTACACCTTAATTTAAAAAAAAAACCCCAAAAAACAACAAAAAAACAACCAAATGTCAAGAGCTTATTAACTTAAGGAAAGTTAATTTGCAGACCTTCAATAAACTTAACTATTCTCAAGGTCCAATCAATGGTCTAATCAATGGTCTAAACCCGACTCTGCATCGAAATTTCCTGTTAGGTTTTTTCCATTGCTTTTTTGAAGACTAGATGGCAGCATCCCACCCCAGACATGCTACAAATATTAAGATCTCCAAGGAGGGAGTCTACGAACTTTTGTTTTCGGTTTGGAAGTAACACGGGCGTTGCACAGTCAAGGTCAAATGCCACCATCTAAGCATTAGACAAAGATCCGCATGAGGAACCTCTTATTGAAGATCATGAGGATATGGTAATGGAAACTCTTCTGCGCTCGGGCAAAGCTCCACAGCCAGACTGCCGTATTTACTCCAGAGGGTAGGCCTACCACAGCTCTCAGGAAGACATGTGGTTTCATGCAGAAAATGGATTTTCCGTTTCTCTTACCTGTGACACCAAAGGGTTTCATGTCCTGGGTAGGAATCAATAAGATCAGTGCTGAATTCAACTTCTTCTTCCAGAAGATGCGGAAGATTTATCCTTGCTTCCTCTGTTGAAGCTGCTGCTGCTTCGTCTTTTGCAAGAACTAGAGCTGACTCACTTCTCAAAGGCTTTTGCTCCAATACAGAACTATCTATCAGAGTTTGGCTAATCAAAGACTTTAACAAAAACTGGCGGTAGTGAAATCCACTGTGGTCTGAAACGTGCACGGACGCCCAGTGTTTAGTAGAAGACAGTTCATCAAGAAGAATCTTGTGGGAAGAAAAAAGGGAAGTGAGAAGTGGAACAGCCAAAGGCTTTTCTTTCTCCATGAATGCTTGATTTTTTCATTTGTGCCTTGTTTTTTTGATAACAATATTTCTACCAATATTTTGTATACAGTGTCCAACACAGTGCTGTCACTTAGTGGAAGCTCAGTAAAGGCTCATTTCCCCTTTTCCGTGATAAAGTAATGAGAGATGTTTTTATATACACCACAGACGTTAAGGACTTGTCATTCTTTCCCTGGACTTTGATCAATCACATTCTGATTGGCACACCCACAGAAAAGCCAAATTCTATAATGATGACGAACAATAGGGCGATTATTTACAAGAATGCTGATGTTGAAGAGAAAATATAAATTCAGAAGTTACTTTGATGTAAAATTTCAACATTTAATGAATACTAGAATACTTATTTGTTGAACAGCTGACTCAAAGTAATTATTTGCTCCGAGGGCACAGACCATGTCAGTTTTGTTCACTACCTAATTCTAAGGGCTCAGTACAAAAAACACGATGCGTGAATAACAGGAGTTTTCAAGAGCTCATGATTTTCACTATTCATCTCAAACTCAATATCAATGATAAATGATTTTTTTAACTAGATGAAACAAAATTCAGCAGTGAATTGTTAAAGCCTTTGTATTTTCAATCTTGCAAACTAAGCAATTTCGAATGGAATGATAAAAAGAGAAGCAGCAGTATGAAAAAAATAAATTATTTGGCAGTGTCTCGTACAAGTAGCAAATACAAATGGATTTTGATTGGTGAAAGCTACACAGAAGGCCTACCACATTCCATCAGAGGATTTTCAGATCGGCTGCGGAAAAAAGACACACAATTTTCAGCGGTGAACAACAGCTACGGCACACGGCCAAAGGGCTCCTCCTCCACCTGCCTGTCAAGGGCCCCAGGAAAATGCCTTCTCCCGCACCAAGATCACCTCTCCATTGCTCACATGTCCTTTCTTCCCTAGAAGAAATCTCTCCCTCTTCTGAACCTCCAGTTTCTGTGTGTTCTGCCACATATATTACAGAATTTATTGTATATCTTTTGTCACTAAACTCTGCAAGTTGTTTAAGATATTTATTCATTCCTAATTATTATTTCCATCATTCTGTAGCCAGGGGCCTCAGAGTGGACATCTATTTTATGAGTGAACAATTTAATAAGTGACCAGTACAGAGGGCCAAGATTACTCCCAGCTAGGAGAGTAGATTTATATCCGTGAAATGTTTTAAACATCTCCTTTAAGTTCTAAAGAGTTTATTCGAAGCCAAGTAAGTTTTGTTCCCAGAACTGGTGAATCTCTGAGAAATGGAAAACAAGACTGTTCATTTGATTAAAATAGTGAGCAAAACAGCACCAGATAAACTTTTACCTTAGAAAAATACATACTAACCTTAAGATTATTACAATTTTGAAGAATTAACCGGCAGAACATTTGGGCTACAATGTATCAGGTTTTTAATTTTGGTAGGGTTTCTTAATATTGGTTGAAAAGAGTAGAAAACATGTTTAAAAGGAATTTATAATAACATGAAAAACCTTTAGATGATTTCTTACTGCATATTCCTATAGACAAAAATTTTAAATTTTTTTTGTAATTTTGAGACAAAAAATAGCCCATATATGAAAGATTTTCAACAGTATGAATTTAATTCCTTTAATAATTTTTCTCAGACTTTTTGGGGCACCTGTGTGGCTCAGTCAGTTAAGTGTCCGACTTCGGTTCAAGTGATAATCTCACAGTTCATGGGTTCAAGCCCCGTGTCAGGTTCTGCACTGATGGCTTGGAGCCTGTGGCCTACTTCAGATTCTCTGTCTCCCTCTCTCTCTGCCCCCTCCCCCACTTGCATGCGTGCTCTCTCAAAAACAAAACATTAAAAAAATTTAAAAAAAATTTTTTTTCACAGAGTTTTTAAGAGAAAAATTCACTAATTCACTGTATTCTTTCCCCTTGATATATTTAAGGGGCATACTAAACTAGAAAAGAAACTTTAAAAGAAATTTCAGGGCATTTTTTATTAGAATGAAAAGGTAGAGAGAGATAAGCAATAAGTTTTTAAAAAGACAGCTATTACTTTTAAAGTGATTTTAAAGACACTGCATAGACATATGGCTTAAATGTCAGGTACGGACAGAATCGATGACCTATGTGTGGTATAACTTACATATTATTATTCTTTTTCAGAACTCCATCTAAAAATGAGTGAGTGAATAAATAACTACAAGAAAGCCACAGAAGAAGGGCTATGACACAGAAGGGTAAGAGGTAACAGGCCTAAAATTAAAATTGAAAATGCCTATATATAAGCCATCTGCTCTATAAATTTTTAAAAATACATTTGTTTTTTTTCTGATTATAAGTGATACAGAATGATCATTCTAGAACATTTCAAAAACACAGAATACAAAAAACCCAAAAAACCAAAAGAATCACCCATCACCCCACTGGCCAGAGAGAACTACCCTTAACATTCTGGCCTATCACCGGTCTTTCAGCTTTTCTCTATGCATGCATGTGTGCAGTTTATTTTTTAACACACATTTGGTGTGTTGGATACTCTTTTATTGATTTTATTCCACTTAAATTATATGCATATACCCATGTCATTAAATATTACTCTATAATTTTAAACTTGCATAATATCTCATCCTAAAGATTATCACGATTTAACTATTACCTCATTTTGTTTCCACTCTTGCATAAGTAACACTCTTTTGAACACATATAAAGTCTATGTGTACAACATATTTACTTAGGGGAAATTTCTAGAAGTATATTTACTGGAACAGTAGGAAACATTTTTTAAAGTTCTTCATATATATTGTCAAAGTGCCCTCCAGAAGGGTTGTGTAATTTATATTTCTACTGGTAAAACATGTTAAATATTTCTTAAATTCCTTACCAGTACTTTAATCTTTACTAATTTAATAAGTGGAAAATCATGTCATTTTAATTTGCATTTCCTTTTATCATTAAGGCTAAATATTTTACTCCCTTATTCTTTCTGTGTCTTTTTTCCAATTTTTTTTAACGTTTATTCATTTTTGAGAGACAGAGAGAGACAGAGGGTGAGCAGGGGAGGGGCAGAGAGAGAGGAAGACACAGAACCTGAAGCAGGCTCCAGGCTCTGAGCTGTCAGCACAGAGCCTGACACGGGGCTCGAACCCTCGAAAGTGAGATTATGACCTGAGCCAAAGTCAGAGGCTTAACCGACCGAGCCACCCAGGCGCCCTCTAAGAGATTTTTATAAAGCTATTAGGTCCCTATGTTATAAGTATCTTTCTTAACATATTACTGCAATTGATTTTTTTAATTCCATTTTGTTCTTCAGGTAAGTTTTCATTCCATTTAGAGTTCAGTGTGTTATATGAGATTAAAACCTGACAAGTATTTGCTAAAAGGTCAGTCTCAATCAGCATCACAGGTTGTTGAACAAAGAATCCTTTTTCCAATTATGTGACACTCCGAATTTCAATGAAATTTGCACACATTATGTATTGGGATTTATATTTTCTGGGCCTTATGTTTTCCATTACTGGGTTAGGTTTTGAGCTAGTACCGAGACTACTCTGTTTTTATATACATATACTCATATACGCTGTTCCTCATTTTTATTGTTTTCAATAATTTCTTAGGTATTCTTGAAGTTTTATTCTTTCTAATGTACTTTAAGAACCAATTTTTGAAGTTAAAAAAACAAACTGGTGGTTTTTAGTATATTCAGAGTTGTACGGCCATCACTGCTAATTTCAGAACATTTTCATCACTTCTGTAACAACTCCCGTTATTATTAGGAGTCCCCTAAACCTGCATTCCCCCCCGTCTCTGGCACCCACTAATCTGCTCTGCCTATCCTGAATGTCGTATGTTGGACAACAAGAAGCCGGAGGCACCGTAAGAATGTCCTGAAGGGAAGGGATGGAGCAGCCAGGAACTGAAAGCAGTTCCATTCCCAGGTCGGAAAGGCGCTGGGACTGCTCATTCTCTCCAGAAGGACACCATACAGGTGCCAGGCCAGGGATGAGATGTTTGGTCTGGTGCCAGGTGTGCTCATGACCCAGCATGGAACACACTGCAGGTGCATGAGCTGTCAAGACGCCAAATACTCTGTTGTATGTGCTTGCTGTCATCAGACAAATAGCAAAAGAAGAGGCTTGAGCCAGGAGAGACCGAGGCTCCTGGAGAGTTGTGGCCCCCGGCTTCTTAATTCTCTCATCGCCGCACCTTTGGGACCCGTGTCTCTCTTTCAGTTGTATAAATGGGATTACGGGATATGTGGCCTTCTGAATCTGGCCTCTTTCAACCAGCAATGTTTTCAGGGTTCATCCATGTTCTGGCATGTATCAGGACTTCATTCCTTTTTTACGGCCGAATAATATTTCATTGTATGGATGGGTATACCACATTGCATTTATCCACTCATCGGTTATTGGACTTCTGAGTTGTTACCTTTTGGGGGCTATTATGACTTAACGCTGCTGTAAACGTTGCTGTAATAAGTTGTGGTATGAACATATGTTTTCGATTATTTGGGGCATATATATGTACCTAAGACTGGAACTGTAGGGTCATATATGGTAATTCTAGGTTTAAGTTTTTAAAGAAATGCCAAACTGTTTGCCACAGTGGCTGCACCATTTCACATTCCTACCAGCAATGCATAAGGGCTCCAATTTCTCCACATCCTTCTCAACACTTATAACTGCTGTTTTTCAGTTTAGCCAGGCTAGTTGGTATGAAATGATATCTCACTGTGGTTTTCATCTGCATTTCCCTGATGGCTAAGATGCTGAACATCTTTTCCTGTCTTTATTGGCCACCTGTGTATCTTTTCTGCAGAAATGACCCTGTGTGCTTTCTCAGGTGACACACCGTATCAACTTTCAATGCACTAGTAGTAATAAACTGTCTGACCGTGAGTCTTTCCTCTCACCCCACCATCACAAATGAGACTATTTTAAAACCTACTTAAACCCACTTCGAACACACAATCAGTATAGAAAACAGAAAATGAAAATCTCGTAATTCCACCCTGGCACTTTCACAATTCTTTATTTTTTTTTTCTGAGCAGAAAATATATACATGCTTGTAACAGAAAACACAAACCAATATCTCTGTAACAACATCATGTGTGCGTGTGCGTGCGTGCGTGTGTGAATGTGTATTCATGTTCAGCAGTAACAACATGCCAGGCACTGTTCCGAACACTTCAAAATCCCATTCAATGCTAATATGCTTAAAAATTATATTAGAACCATCTCATATTTAGTTTTAGATCCTTATCCTATAGTGGACATTTTTCTTTAAATAATCTTCCAAAATATAAGTTTTAGTACCAACAAAATATTCCAATTTGTGATATAATGCAATGTAACTAATCTGTCAGTATTGGAGGATTAGACTGTTCTAGTTTTTCACTACTATAAACTGTATTTTTATATATCAAACTTTCATATTTAATATAACAGCCAGTGTTTACTGAACACTTAGTACAAGCCCTTGTGAGAGCCACTTTGTGTGGATTCTCCCATTTAATTCACAACACTTGATGAGGTAGGGATTACCATCATCCCCATTTCACAGATGAGGAAACTGAAGGTTAGTGAGGCTAACAAACTCCCCCAGGGCTACCAGGCAACTTGGTGGTACAGTCAGGATTCAAGTTAGCTCTGCATGACCACTGAGTAGAGCCTTTGATCACGAAACCACCAAACTGTCTCCTGTTATATCTTTAGGATGAACTCCTACAAGCAGAAGTGCTCGCCTCTTTGTGGGTAAAGTCTGATAAACGCTGCCATGCTACCCTTCAGTCAGATTATACCCGTTTCTACAACCCTTGTTTTCACACCCTTATGAATGCTAGATCCCAGCACTTTAAAAAATATTATTTTCAATTGTCTATGTAAAAAGATGCCAGCTCATTTACATGTAGTATTTTTAAGCTGCTTTCGACCATGGGACCTCTGTGATCATTCCTCTAATAACCAAAGCGTAGTAGGGCATGATCTCCTAGCGGGGCCCGAGGGCTTCTAAGAACAGAAAGGGGATTTTGTAAATCCAGCCCTCGTCAGAGAGCGCTGTGGCAGCAGTGGTGACAGGAAGAGCACTGAGGTCAAGGGCAGGGCATAGCAGGTGGACAACCCAGGTGAGCCCAGGACTGGACCCAGGCACCTGAGGCAACACACCACGCATGAGTTGTCATCTTTAACATCCAAATCGTCTCAAGAAACCCAAGAATTTCCCCTGGGCCCTGTGCTCCTGACTTTATGGGAATGCCACTTTAAAAGGTCCACATCAAGGCAAGGAAGTTTCCAAAGACCTCTCGGCTCACCTGGACTCTGCCTTTGTCTTTATCCTCCATGCTCCCTGTGCCCCTCCCCACCGCCTGCGCACTGCCAGGCTGTGGAGCTGGGATGACCGGACTCTGTAAGGACCCAGACCTCCCACACCCACCAGACCCCTGACAGGGCCACAGTCTTCCTTCTGGAAGCCGTGTCTGACGAACCCAGCCTGAAGGAGAAGCCGTTCTGGGGCTCCCACTGCACCCAGTGCTTCCCTTGGCTCCGGCAAGCATCAGCATTGCTGGCATCTGTTTTCTCCACTAGATTCTCAATTTGTTGAGAGCACTCTCTTTGTCATTACGTCACACCCGGCATACAGGGCAGTGTCTGGGAATGAAAGAGCTTCGGTACTTTTCCATAAATAAATTACACTGAGTTCATCTAGCAAACTGGTAACCATTTCCTAAACTTTCTATTGGTGGGGCACAGAGAAAGGCACTAAACTTCAGTGAGCCTCTATTAGGTGCCCAGTACTTCACGAACTCCAGTAATTCTCACAATCCACTGAGGCAGGCAGTGGAGCCGCTATTTTACAGACGAAACATGAAAGGCGGACTTTCCACACAGAGCTAGTAGGGCCAAAATCTGAAGGCGGGTCAGTATGATTCTGTCTTTGTGCTCTTTCTGCTCCATTAAGGGATGTCCCCTCCTGAAACACAAAGCCAGTATAAACTGGAGGGGAGGGGCTACTTTTCCAGAAGTGTTGGCTTAAAATTCCCTTGGAATTTAAAAAAAAATCCAGGAATCTCTGGCTAGGACACAGAGAGGGGAGTGGGAACGTAAGAAGGGAGATGTAGGAAGGGGGTGGTGAGCAAAATTAGAGAATGCTTCCCTATGAATCTGAAAGTACCACATGAGTTAGTCTGACCCCTTTATGTTGTCTCAAGCCTGGGAAGCGTTCAGAGGAGTACCGTGGATTCTCATGGCAATGAAATATAAGGAGTGAAGAAAAACAGAAGCTGTCGTATGTATGATGGAGCAAAAGGATAGCTGGTCTCCATCTGATGAATAATAAGTGATACGTCCGTGGCCAAGCCAAGCCATTAAAATTCTCTGGAAACTTCCATCTCCTCATTTCTAAAGTGAAAGGCTTAGGCTATGACAACTTCCAACCTGCTCTGCATCCAGAGTCCATGAAAAATACTGCTCTTAAATCCTGCCCTCTCCCCAATTTAGCAGGCCTGGGGTGGGACTCAGAAATCCTAAGGCGGTTTACAGACTCAGCCAAGTGTGGGAACACCAGGTGAGATCTGTTCCCTCCCCAGGAGAGAAGGCAAAATCAGGCAGCCAGCTGATTCAGCCCATTAAATTGCACAAGGAAAGGCCACCAAGAAAGAACAAGTCCAATTCTATAAAGCTTAACAATCCCTTCCTGTTTCAGGACAAAATGAATTATGCTCGGTCTTCTTTACTGCTTAAACTTGCCGTAGTTCTACCAATGTACTAACCAAAACCTGCGCTGGTGAGGAATGCAAACTTTTTTTAACTGCCAGGGTTTCCCTGGAGGAATCAGCTGCTAGATCCTTCCCAGGCTGCTGGGCCTTTAGTTCCTCTACTTTCCTCCTTAAGTTCCTCTGAGGAGGGAGCGCGATCAGAAGACTTACGGGCAGGCAGGGAGTGTGCTCCGGGAGACTGGAGCAACAGCCTTACCTTGACGTCTAGCTTGGCCAGGTGCTGTAGGACCCAGATGCGATGGGACCAGGCGTTGTAGTTGCTCGGGTATCTCCCTGCTGCTTCTCCACAGACCTCCATCTCTTCACGTATCAGTCTCTGTGTCCTTTCTGCAGGAATTGTTCCCAAGGTTCCTTTTGTCACAAAGGAAGGCAAGGAGGTTTCCTGAATTAGCTGTTGTAGCACCCATCGCCTGTTAAGGTACGTGTGGGAACGAGAATGAGGAAAGAGCTAAGTCAGAGAGGAAAACAGCCAGTTTTCTTTGATCTTAATTTCCATTCATGCAAAGCAAAATAATGCCTGTCTGTGAGCCCAATTTTGAGGCAGTGGGAATACTTTGTTGTATTTGTTTTTAAAGATGTAATTAGCTCCAGCACCGTGGATGGGGAGGACAGGGAAGAAAGGACAGAGAGAGAAGCCTTTCTAAAACATTAAAATGTGTCAAAAAGAGACTGCCTAATTCCAATATGACAACTCAAAAAGTCCAACTGGCCAGGAAATGCGAAGACAAGGGGTGTGTGTGTGTGTGTGTGTGTGTGTGGAGGGGCACGGGTTGTGGTAGCGGTGGTGGTACTGGAGGGGACATTAATTAATGGCTGGTAAATACTAGAAGAGGAGTCATGGCTCACATCTTTAATTATATGTGCATGCCTCACCCTATGCATATTTGCTTGCAAACAACAAGCTGTGTTATGACTACTTTCATTAAGCAGAATTTCTTTATTATAGCAGAGAATCTGGAAGGACACAAATACAATATAATTAGTTAAACCATCAAGGAGGTTTTAAAATGTCTTTATCCACAGATTTTCCCCTTGTCTCTTTAAGATTTTCATTAGCATACATTTAAATGAAAAGCACTAAAAAAGCATCTCTAACCACCTATGTCTTTAGTTTTTACAAATATTTTCTCCGTAAGAAGCATTCTCACAGACTAAAATTTCCAACCCAAAGGTTACTAGAAATTGAGCACAAAAACTCATTTTGTCATTTTCAAATAGAAGCTTTTTACTTAACAAAAGTTTGCTTTATAAAATACTAGATAAGCCTATAAACTGGCGAATGCATATTCAATACAGTGCACTTCCCCTGCCATCAGCCCTTCCCAAACCTCCACACACACACTCAGATGCCTCTCTCAAGTGCGATCCCAAGTCCTACGAAGACAATCCCGGGGACCGCACGGTGGAAGCAGCTGATCTGCAATGCCAGCCCAAGGCAAGATCACAGCTAAGATACCTTGAACTGACTAAGATCCTAAAAATGCTCAGGACTGAAGAAAAGTTCTAAGTGGCTTAGTAAACCGAGAACAGACTTCTCTGAAGAATCTCTCGACTGACCCCAGCCAGCAAGCCCACACCATCTCGTTTTAGTCAGAAAGGAGTCATTCTCTGGAGTCCAAGAGGAAGACTCCAGAGAGCCAGGATGTGGAGAAGAGTTTTTACGTGCATTTTGGCTGCTTTGGGCCTTTAACCTAAAAATATCCTTTGCAACTTACAGTCTTAGCAACTTTAGCGTGGCCTATGCACCATTCACCTCAGCTACCCTTATTTTGTTAATTTTAATAACCACAACCACCACCACGGCAAGCTGTACCAGAAACACACCTGAGTGAATTATAAAACCCAGGTTGCTCATTACAGTTGAGTATCTAAATGCCATCTCTATTATGAGTGCTCAGAGAGTTAGTAATAGCAGCTAAAATCTACTGAGTATTTAATATGTGCCAGGCACTGTGGCAGTGTTAACATACATTATCTCATGTAAAGCCAACCATTAACTCTGAAATAGGTGTAATTATTATACCCATTTTATGAATGAGAAAACTGAGGCTTGAAGAGGTTAAATAATCTCTGAAGATCACACAGGGAGCAGATGATGGCATCTAGATTCAAAAGTAGGTAACTAGGTTTTAGAATTCATACTCTGAACCAATATGTGACCCTGGTTGACACTGTGCTTTTCTCCAGACATTCTGAATCCTAAGTAAGAATCCTATAATGTAAATTAACCACACCTGTGAATCCATGTTTCTGGACTCTTTGGAAATTTAGTTAAGGCCAGTTTTCCCAGATGTAAGTCCTTAATTGGATTTAAAGTGCCAGAGAGGATCAGCTCTTTTCTGTAAAAGAAAAATAAAAAGAACCATTACTCTATCTTTCCATCCAAACATACTGCATGGCTATTAATGGAGCCTCACTGTGAAGTGAATTTCCAAGAAAAAAAATAAATAAAACTGAAACTCTCATAAATACCACACAAAGTAACCAAAAATATATTCTCATTATCTCAAAGTAACAGGAATAATAAGCTGAAACATAAGCTCTTAAATCAGTAGTGGAACTTGAGTTACCAGTTTGGAGAGGGCAAAGAGGTTTTCTGACTTGTCGCATTTCCAAAACTTACAAGGCCTGACATCAGTATCTGCAGGGCATATCCGATACTAGTCAAGAATTGCTCTAGTTGGACTTGATACAGTTCATTACCAAAAAATACACATAGAGCAACACACAAGGTATGATTAAGATATAAGGGAAAAAATTCATTCAATCATTACCCTAATAAATAACTATTTTTATTTTTCAATTTTCCCTCTGTCTTTCCCCATATGTGTATATATTTAATTAACATATAATTTTATATTCTGTTTTACAGCTTAAGAATTACCCCATGGTTCTAAAGTCAAATAGTTTTCACTGATTGGCTATGCTACCATTTAATGACCTTTTCTTCTTCGGTTAAACATTTGGGTTGCTTCCAAGTTTTTGCTATTCTGAAATATTTCTGAAATAGCATTGTGCCTAACACTCTTTTGTTGCTACCATTACTTAGGATAAGTTCCCAAAAGATGTTATTACCAGGTAAAATACCTGTGTAGGCCCTGGGACGCTAGCCCACCCCTTTCTGAAATACAAACAGCAGAGCATCCATGCAGTTATAAAGACTGTCACGCAAGAGCTCTCGGCCTATTTCTCAAGTAAATACAATTTAGGTTTTGATTTACTTTCTCAGATTTCTGATACTAAGTTCTGATATTCCTGATTATATTCCCAATTAATTTTCAACGTATCTATTACAATAAAATTAGATAATTTACTAATCTTAAAAAGTCCCTCCTGTGGTAGGGCTGATAATTCATTTATTTCAGAGACATTTAATCCCAAGAAGACCAGAGCCCAGATCATATACCTCACCTAATTACATGAATTTAGTTCCTAATTACCACAATACATTTTCTTTCCAACAGCAATGTGCTCTTTCTACATTATTTAATATGGGCAACAACTTCCTTTTTAATGAAAATACTGAATGGTGATAACAAATATTTTTATTTTATAATCATTTTTAGGTCAGGCACTTCAGAATATAATCTGAAGTGATACTGAGGTTTATGGATGCTTTAACAAATGTATTTAGTATTTTTCTTTCAATGTATAGGAAGTCTGTGTGTCACTGAAAGACGAATACAACAGTGAATTACTTTTACAGTCCTATGTCCTCTTTCTTCTGAAATCAGTAATGTTTTGTTCAGACACTAAGTCAGGATATCTATGGTATAAAAGGAGGCAAAATATTATCCTATATAATTGTAACTTCTTTGTAACACAGCGTTTCTCAGTGTAAGGTCCTTAACTACAACATCACCATCATCTGAAACTTGTGAGAAATACAGATTCTCAGGTCTCATCCCAGACCCGCTGAAACAAAAACTAGTGACACAGCACTGTGTTTGAAGAATCCCTCCAGGAGATGCACCAATTCTGCGGTACGGAACTTACTGTAGGCAGCCTGGTTTCCATGGACTAAATTTTAAACTTCACCTTGTTTACTACTGCCTACATAGACTGTCATATATGTTTATGAGGAAATCAAAATTTTCTTCAGAAAAGTCACTTTATATTTCAATCTTTACAAAGTTTCTTAAATTAGAGATCTCTCTTAATTTATTTTGAATAACATATATGGGAAGATGTCTTAGCCTGAAATAACCTCTGTCAATGTTATACATGGATGCATTAAAAGATCACCAGATAGGGGCACCTGGGTGGCTCAGTTGGTTAAGTGTCCCATTTGGGCTCATGATCTCATGGTTTATGTGTGAGTTCAAGCCAGGCATCGGGCTCTGTGGTGACAGCTCAGATCCTGGAGCCTGCTTCCGGAACTGTGTCTCCCTCTCTCTCTGCCCCTCTCCTACTCCCACTCTGTCTCTTTCTCTCTCTCTCTCTCTCTCTCTCTCTCAAAAATAAACAAACATTAAAAAAAGAAAAGCAAGCAAAATTTAAATAACAATTTAATAAACATTCCTGGGGACAGGACTGACACTGTAGGTATTTAATACTATCATAAACAAAATTTTTAAAGATCACTTGAAAAAGAAATATAGTAATTAAGTTATAGCGATCACAGAACCAAGAGATAATCATAAAAGAAAATCAACTGCTCGAATGCATTCAAGTAGGAAATCTATCTTGAGAAAAATTTCAATCACAGATGGATTCATAAAGTGCTATATCTCAAACAAGCTAGCTATATGTCAATGTGATGTGCTCTGGAAAGCTGCTGGGTCAGTTGAAAAAAGTAACTCTCATGATGATGACAAAGTCACTGATGTCCATTAACCACATAAAACACTTGAATTAAACTGTTTACTGAAACATAAGAAAATGATGAATTAATAAGTTAAAATATTTTACATAACATGCTATTTTAAAGGTATGTGACTAAATTTAAAAAGTAATTATCATAGTAAGACATTTGCTTATTTCATGCACACAGGTTAAGGTTATATATTAATAGTAGCCTAAACATTTTTTTTGGACTTCTCTTATTGAGGAAATGGAGTACTGCCTTAAATCTGAGGTGGCTCTATTTTCAGGCATATTGAATAAGTTGGGTTTTGAGATTCATCCTAAAAGCCTCAGGTGATACAGTGCTAACAGAGGACGAAGGAATAACACAAAGGTCACATAAATGTGGGGAGAAGTACCTCGGAAAGGAAAAGGCCACCTGTGTGGTTTTATAAAGAGCAAGGGGTGGTAGGGAACAGTGCCGTGCCACATGCGCAACCTTACTGCGACGAAATCAAGAGAGGGCTCTTATATTTCTACAAAGTTTATCTTATTTAAGTTTCTCTGTCTTCTCTCCATCTCAACCTGTTAGTTATGGTTTCTCTCTGCTGTCACTTGATTTAAATTTGTAGGAAATCAGGGGTTATGTGTATCTTGTCCATGGCTAAGTCTGCACTGGTTAGCTCAGTCCGTGGCACATAGTAATGACTGAATAAACAAATGCCATCTTTTTTTTTTCTGTATCTTTATTCTGTCTGAAATAACAATAATGATGATAATAAAAATCATCCTCATAAAAACTACCATTTACTGAACACTTTTCCTGATTCAGGCACTGCATTAAGTGACTTACATATATTATCTAATTTAATCCTCAAAACAATCCTGTATTATGTTAAACCATATGAAATTGCCGATACGCAAATGTTTTTTGGGCTTTGTTTTTTATTATTTTTTTAAGACATTTTTAAAGTTTATTTTGAGAGAGAAAGAGAGAGGGAAATCCCAAGCAGGCTCAGCACTGTTGGGACAGAGCTTGACATGAGGCTCGAACTCACAAACTGTGAGATCATGACCTGAGCCAAAATCAAGAATTGGACGCTTAACTGACTGAGCCACCCAGGCACCCCCATTTTTCCTTTTTTTAAATAAACTTTTGGGACACCTGGCTGGCTCAGTTGGCAGAGCATGTGACTCTTGATTTCAGGGTTATGTTCAAGCTCCACATTGGGTATAGAGATTATTTTTTAAAAAAGTCTTAAATATAAAACTTTTAATCTTACAATTCTTTTAAATTCACAGAAAAGTTGTAAGGATAGTACAAAGAATTCTTGTATACCCTGTACCCAGTTTCCTTTATTAATATATTATAGTATATTTGTCATAATTGATGAACCACCATCAGTAAATTACTATTGGAAGTCCATACTTTATTCAGAATTCCTTAGTTTTTTACCAAATGTCCTTTATCCAGTCCAGCACCCTGACCAGGACATCACATTACATTTGGCTATGTCTCCTTAGGCTCCTCAGATAAACCTTGACCGTCTTGATGAGTCCTACTGCAGTATTTTACATGAAGTGTTTCCTATGGTCAGACTAGGGTTTTGAGGAGGAAGAGACCACAAAGTACCATCTTTATCGCATCATATCCAAGGGCATAAAATATCATCATGACCTGTCCCAGCTGATGCTGACCTTGATGACCTGGGAAAGATGGTACATGGCAGGTTTTTCCATTTTGCTTTGTGGAGAGAAATTCCAACTTAAGGAGTAGGGGAGCTGCACTCCAGCTCCCTGAGGGGATTGCCTGGATAAATTATTTTGAATTCTTCTATATGGGAGATGTATCTACTTTGTGTTTGCTTATTCAATTATTTATGTCACTATAAGTTACCATAAACATCCATTTTACACTTCAGGGTATAATCCAATATTATGTTACTGCTCAATTGTTCCAGCTTTGACTACAGAAGCCCTTGACAGATTCCCACCATTTTGTTTTTTGAGCACTTCCTTACTTTCTGGCTCTTTGAGATGTTCCACACTCATCTTATATATTTCCTGCCCTCCTCTTAGAATCAGACATTTCTTCAATAAGCCTATTCCCTTTTATTAGAGAATAGTGTGAGGAACCAGGATCTGGATGCTTAGGTTTAATCGTATTTGATAGATTAATACAATTCCATACGGCACAGCCTACTACTATCTCAATTTTATAGAAGAGACAGATGAAGCTACGGGAGAATCAGTAACTTAGACTCAGGGTTTGGAACTCAAAGTCTCAGAAGCAAACATCTAATCTGCATAAAATAAAGTCACCAATTTAACTCAATAGGCTATGAGTAAAGGACACGATCATGGGAGCTTGATGTCAGCTATTTTTGTTGTTCAAAGATGTTCTGCTTACTCTACGTTCACAGAATGATGGAAAAAATAGGACAGCGTTATCAAGTCAAGCTCCTTCATGAAGTAATTCACTGGATTTCAAAGTAAAAAAAAGTACCAGTCATTTTTTTCTGCAACTGGCTGGATTTTTAAACTTTATCCATCACTCACTGTAATCACAGGAAATCAGCTCAAAAACTTATTCTTGCATCTATATTTTCCTCCTAAGGCCACAACGCCTATAAAATGAACTGCTGATGTATTAATACCATCTTTCAGCGGTTTCTAACATACAGTCAAAATCACTTAATGCTTCCCAGAGTAACTGCAGAAGAAATCCACCAACAATTAAACAGAGTGTTGAGTATTTGATCTGCAAGAGACCTTACAGGGTTAGATCAATTTACTTTCCAAAGCTGGCTGTTTTTACATAAAATGTCCTCACGATCCTGTGTCTTCATGTCAGTCTTACTGATACGAATTAAAACTTACTAGAATACATACCCACAAATGGATTTTTTTTTTTAAAGAATCAGGGTTTCCTTTTTATTCCTTTAGCACAAAACTTCATTGATCATCCTACTAGAATAACTTTCAAAAGTGATTCAAAAGTGTCAATATCACTGAAGTCACATTTATGGAGCAAATTTCCCAACAACCAGACCATGCAAAAATTGAAAAAGAGTTTGAAAAAAATCATAAAAAGAATGACCTAGCTCAAATCTTTTATTTCACAGATATAGAAACTAAAACTATTGTGAAGTTAAAGGCTTTTGCCTATAAAGTCAACTGCTAGTGAATTACTGAAAAAGGACCAAGATCCATGTATCTTAAGATCAGGTTCTTTCTCCTACACTGAACTGCCCCATAAAATATACAATAAATCATATGTGTGTGTGTGTATATGTATGTGTGTACATATCTATATACGTATTTGTACACTGTGCTAGTAAGAATCTTTTCTGGTTGAAGGATTTTTGAGTCCTCTGTGATACTGTGTAAGTGTCTCAGTTCACACTTACAGCACAAGTCAACTGAGATGAGTCACCTTTCAAGGACCACACATGGCTAGTGGCCACAATACAGGATCATGCAACACTAGAAACCTGTAATGTTCCAGTGGTCACTTTCTGCGTGGTTCTTTCCTCTATCTACACCCACTCCTTTGGGTGCTTCAAACTATCTCATGGCCTTAAATACCACCCATTTTCTACTAACTCCCAGATTTATATCTGGCTTCAAACTCCTGCCTGAACTTCAGAGTCATACACAAGTACAAAGACACAAACCTAACGTGTCCCACGCTCAACTCCTGACTTCCACCCAGCACTCCCCACCTAGATCTGCACCTCCCCCAGGCAGCCCTATTTCAGTAAAGAGCACCTCCATCCTTTCTGTCGCTCAGGCCAAAAACCAGACAAGCTTGACCCTCTTCTCTTTCCCGCATCGAATTCATCATCTGTGTCTTTAAAATCGGTTTATTAAATATGTCAAAGCTTATACAGCTCATGAAATACAATGAGAATCTCACCTTTTCCACTTCAAATCACAGCATCTCTCACCTAAATTACCGCAACCACTGCCTAACTTCCCAACCACCCCCTGCACGCCTACAGTCTACTTTCCACAGGAGCTAGAACTTTCAAAGTGAGATATTGACCCTTCTCAGCTTTCAGGACTTTCTATCTCCCCCGAGTTAAGAGTCCAAGTTCCTACCACAGCTTATGAAGACCTACAAAACCCTGAGATCCGGTTCCCGCTACTCCAGCCGCACTGGCTGCCTTGCTGTCCCAGCGCACCAAGGAGCACTTTGAGCACGAGCCACAGCTTTCCCACTTGCTACTGTTCCCTCTTCTTGGAATGCTCTCACCCCAGAACTCACAGATTGATCCCCACCTTCATGGCAGTCTTTGCTGCCCCCTACTTAAAACTGCAATACTATTCTTCCCTCCCTCCTCCTGGCATTCCCCACTTTCCTTCCCACTGTTTCACCACAGGATTTAACCACCGCTTGATCTAATGTATATTTTATTTAGTAATGTCTTCATTTCTTTTCCTCTCCTATTAGAATAAAAATTCCACAAGCACAGGGTTTTCTTTGTTTGTTCGTGGTTCTATTCCCAGTGCCTAGAACTTAACATATAGCAATCAATAAATATTTGATAAATGAACAAATGTTGTTGAATATTGTGTGGATTAACTGAAGTAACGAGTAAAGTTATAGTATGTCCCTATAATATAGTAGCCACTCATAAACTACCCATTGTGGTGCTTTCTAGAAAAGAAAATCAGAATTCTAAAATTATGTAAATTTTAAAGCCTTATATCTCATCCTATACTTTTCTTACTCCTTACTCTAAATATCTGAATATTAATTATTCAACAATTTAAAAATACATATAATAGAATTTACCTAAATTTTTAAAAGTCAGTTACATACACAAAAATAGGTAATGTAGAACACTAATGCAGAATGTAACGCTGCTTAGATTAAATAAATTGTTTAAGTCATCTCTAAAGATAAAGAGCTCTATCTAATCTATGGCTCTCCCCTATAGGAAAATTTAAAATGTATTCACTAAAATAAATAAATAAACAAACAAATAAATAAAAAAAATGTATTCACTATGTTCAACAGGACTTCACTTTTCTCTTTAACTTGTATCTTGCTTTCCTCTGAGAGAATGTTTGTTAGTCAGAGACCACCATTTTTAAAAAACCACACATATCGTTTAACTGAAAAAATTTCAATGAAGAAAAACATTAACCTGGTCTGAACTTTGATATTTATTTCTATAAAGTATTTTGTGTTTAAAGCTAAAATAACCAGATGAAAGAACTAAGATACTAATCAAATGTGATCTCTTCCCAAAATCCTGAGTGCCAGAGACTTTCAGTGATTTGCCCACAGAGGTCACAATATTAGTAACTAAACGGAGACTGAAAGGTCATGGCCTTGAATCCTCATCCTACACACTTAACACTGTGCTTCACAAATACATAACCAATGCCTTACAAACCAACCAGTTATGCCGGCTGCCCCTACTCCTGTACAAAGGAAGGAAAACAAAAGCGTGTATACAACGGTGTACTATAATTCAACATGATAATTTATATTTCAGACAGGGAAGTTTATAGAGCAAAGACAAAAACATACAAAAAGGAGCCGAATTTAAGTCAGAACTGTCGTGGAGATAATATAAAGAACAGGTAAATGAAATAAGCATAAAATGCAATAGAAACATGGTTTATATTTCATTTTTCAAAAAGGTAACAACTCATGGGGCTTAGAGGTGTTCAGAAGTTTGGACAAGTTCATCTGATCACTGGTGAGAATGACGTACCTTACGTTCCATGCAGTGGTGAAATCTGGGTTTAGGAGCAGCAGGGTGCATGTGACATCTATCAGTTCTAAAATAAAGAGAAGTCACATTAAAAGTAGTCCTACCCCTTGAAGCTTGCCTTCTCTTCAAGGCCCTGTATATCTGTATCTCATGTTACACTTATGTATATACCATGTCATAGTAATTTTAATAACAGATGCCTTGTTCTAAGCTGCCAGAAATATGAAGATTATCCTCAAGATTTTTTTCTACTTTATGATAGATGTAACTCTTTTAAAAGTTGACCCTCAAACAACTTTACAGTACAATATGCCTACAAAAAATACTCAAATTAATCTCCTCATTCTTATAGTAGTTTTTGGCACTAATTTAATATTGACCAAGGAAAAGAAATATTTCTATACTGTTATTCTTTTAATTCCACAAACATTTCAATAATTGACTATGTGCAAATTTTCAAAAGGGGAAAAAACCTACTCATAATCATTTAACACAATTCGTTTACATTCCTTTGCAAAGATTATTCTTTGTCACACACATTTTTATACAGTCGTAGCAATGACAAATGCACAATTTTGTTCTCCTTTTTCATTATTATTTCACATGCATTCTCCAATATTGCCACAGTACTCATTTTTAACAGCTGTACGACAAGCCCTTACTGTGATATACTATCGTTTATATTTATCATTCGTTAGGTTGTTTCCTGTTTGTTTTTACCGTTATAGTTAATATTACTATAAACACAGTTTTTGTCTAGTTGGTTATTTTCTTAGGACATATTTCCAGGAGCTGAACTTCTATGTCAAACAATATAAATGCCAGTATGGCTCCTACTAAGCATTTCCAAACTGTCCTTCAAATGAACTGTATCTATTCACATTGCCGAGAGTAACAAATGTGTACTTATGTCCCTGTAACTCTAACTTAGGTAACTGTATTTAAAAAATGAATGGGGCAGATACAAAATTATTGTTTCTGTTTTATTTTACAACTTTAATTTATAATTATTAATATAAACACTTTTTTCATTTTTGTTTGGTATTTTCTATTTTCATTTTTTAACAGCCTATATATTCATTAGCTATTTAGTGATCATGGTATTGACAGGATTTCCATATATTCAAATAAGCTCCATAAGTTTGTTTAATAGAACAAAATCGTTAATATGTTTAGATATATTGTCTTCCTTTTATTAAAACTGAAAAGAGAATTTTAGGATTAAGATGATCAATGTAGAGACATGAAATTAAGATAACCTCTACCAAGCTCATATTAAACACTAAGTAAAAGAAAATAATAAAAATAATTATAATTATTTAGCATTAGTGTATACCAGGCACCACAGTAAGTCCTTTATTTACACTATTTCATTGAGTTACAGGATCATGGTTCAAGATATTCTTATTCTGCTTCATAGATAGGGAAACTGACATAAGTTTAAATAATTTGCCTCTGGACATCCAGTCAGTATGTGGCAAAGTCAGTATCTGACTTGTTTTTAATAACTCAGTTATACCGCAATTAAAATACGTGTCTACAATAAATAATGGGGACACATAAGAATGTGCATAAATATATCTCTATAGGCATTTAAAAATATCCTAAATGAACAAAAAAAACTTACTTCATTCTCAACCATCTTAAGAAACTAACATTTTTTTGTGAGACTATGATTTCATTACTATGACATTCAATAAATAAGAAACAAAAGGTAGGATTAGCATACATTTTTGTCCACGATCTTCCTCATTACAAGTCATTATATGCATAAACACAATTATGTCTGTAAAGAATACTCTAGAGTGCCTGGGTGGCTCAGTCGGTTAAGAGTCTGACTCTTGGTTTCAGCTCAGGTCATTGGATCTCACCATTCACAGTTTCGAGCCCCCCATCAGGCTCTACACTGACAGTGTCAAGCCTGCTTGGGATTCTCTCTCCCTCTCTCTCTGGCCCTACCCTGCTCACATGTGTGCTAAATAAATAAATAAACTTGAAAAAAAATCTAATTAACCTCTCTTTTACCTTTAGAAGCTTTTGGCACTAGTTTAATATTTACCAAGAAAAATAACTATAACTTTCTATACTATTGTTTGATTAATTCCACAAATATTCCAAATATTGATTATGTGCAAATATTAAACTGGGCCCTCAGGACTAATAGAATGGATATAATGATAAATAAGACCTGATCTTGCCTTCTAGAAGGTTACCCTTTAGTTGGAGAGAACATACAGTTATATAAGACAAAATGAAACAATTATGAAGTAGAAACATGTATTTTGGGGATCACCAAAGCAGTTGAAATTAATTCTTACTAGATGGGGTGCCTGGGTGGCTCAGTCGGTTAAGCGTCCGACTTCGGCTCAGGTCATGATCTCACGGTTCATGGGTTTGAGCCCGGCGTCGGGCTCTGTGCTGACAGTGTGGAGCCTGGAGCCTGCTCCGAGTTCTGTGTACCCCTCTCTCTGTGCCTCTCCTCAACTCATGCTCTGTCTCTGTTATCTCTCTCTCTCAAAAATGAATAAACATTAAAAAAACTAAAAAGAAATTAATTCTTACTGGAGTACCCAGGAAAGGCTAGAAATTAATAAAGTGGTAAAGAGCACTGCAGACTGGGAAAAAGGATGAGTGAGGATAAAGAGGTGTGGAAGTTCACACAAGGTGCTCGCCAGGAGACTGGGAGTCCAGAGCTTGACTACAGCACAGGATGCTGGGGAATGTACAGAAACCTAGAATCTGGTCCGAAACAAGAACCCACAAGCCCCTTGTCAGCCTGCCCTGTGCTACACTGCACCTGAACTAAACCCCTCTGTTCTCTAAACACACCTCCTATCTGCCTACCGTCTCTGGATAAATCAGATCTACCTGCTTGCTCTTCTATGCCAGAAATGTCTTCCTATATCTAAATATCCAAAAAAAATTTTTTTTATTCAGAAAGTCTCTCCTGACCTGCCTACCTAGACACAATCTTTCTTTAAAAAACAAAAAAAGTTTATTTTTGAGAGGGGAAGGGGCACAGAAAAAGGGAGAGAGAGAATCCCAAGCAGGCTTTGCACTGCCACTGTGAGCCTGACACAGGGCTTGAACTCACAAATCATGAGACCATGACCTGAGCTGAAATCAAGAGTCGGACACTTAACTGACTGAGCCACCCAGGTGTCCCAGGAAACAGTCTTTCATTTCTACGTTCTGTGTATTATCTTACTTTGTTACTGATATTGTATAAATAATCTCTTCTTGATAAGACTGTAATTGTTTTGGAGGAAGGTTGTGTCTAATACATCTTCAGATGACTCATTCATCCAACAAAGATGATAAAAATGTGGCCCCGTCCAAAAGAAGCTCCATGTCTGCCCACAGCACAGGAGTGGTAAGGCCTTAAAGCCATCCCACCCGGGTTTGAATCCCAGCTTTTCCACTTAATTGCCAATATAACTTAGTATCTGTGGACTTTAGTCTCCTTATCTGTGAAGTAAGGATGATGAAAACATCAATCTCTGTTGTGAACCAATGAGATTCATTCCATTTCTCCACAGTTACTTGATACACATTGAGTGCTCAACCAAACCAAATGTTGTTCAAAGGAGCATCATTACTACTTACCAACCAAGAAATGAATACTTTCAACTTCAATTAATCAAAGAAATCAGAAATGAGTTTATAAAATGAAACTACCTAAATTTCTAAACTTATAAAATAAGGAATTAAAAAAAATCCACTTGTTAAGTAGCTATATGGAAATGCTTGTGCATGATGGGACAAGCTTCCAGAATTTTTTTTCAAGCCTACAATTTTTCAAAATCCATTCTACTACCTAGGTAAACTGGTACTTAGTCTTTTGGACTCTCCCTTTTGGCATTAAAATGTGTGTGACCAATGGTAGTCACCATTTATTTGTACAGCTAACCCTTGAACAACACAGGTTTGTACCACACAGGTCCATTTATATGCCGGTATTTTTTGATAAACACAGTATAGCCCTGTAAATGTATTTTCTCTTCCTTATGATTTTCTTAACATTTTCTTTTCTCCAGCTTACTTTACTGTAAGAATACAGGATATAATACAAGTAACATACAAAATATATGTTGACTGTTTATGTTATCAGTAAGGCTTCTAGTCAACAGTAGATTATTACTCGTTATGTTTTTGGGGAGTCAAAAGTTATACGCAGATTTCTGAATGCACTGGGCGTGGTGACACCACTGCCCCTCATCCCTGCACTGCTGAAGAGTCAACTACACTTCACCACAGCTCTCCTTCCGCACTCACAAGTGAAGACAAGTTCATCCTCTGTTACTTCTACACATACTTCTACACAGCAGCACAGGGCAGAAACCAGTCAACTCAGAAAATACGTAAGCTGCCCTTTTCATTGTGGCTGTGTGAAAAGGAGAGCTAATTAGAGTAAGGCTTCCTCTAGCAAAGGGGCTCGCCCTAGGAGGGCAACAGCAGCTGCTGGACTCCCAGCCCAGCCCTGCTACTTACTGGGAAGTTCCTGGGCAGATCGCTCAATGTGTCTGTGCCTCTGTGTCCTCCTCGTATGTAAAATGGAGCTCTTAACAGTACTACCTCATAGGGTATTAAATGATTCATACAACGAAGTGTCAGGACAGCACCTGACACACAGTAAGCACTCAATGGTAATTCTAGTTTCAAAGCCTCTATCCCCTAGCCCTGTTCCACAAACTATACTGGGACTGGATGCCACCAGAGGGAGGAAAACGATCTTCTAAGCTGTCTAAGCAGTGACTGCTCAGCAGAAGGTGATTTCTCAGCTTCTAAGAATCTCAGATCAACAGCCTCAACCAACCATCAGTGGTGCCTGGTGACACATAGCAGCCACAGGCCCTTTCCCCTCCTCTCTGACACACTGCCAACTCCTCCAGATTCAGGACTCAAGTTCAGATAGGACCTCCATCAGGAAGCATTCCAGTTAGATCCAAGAGGTGAGAGTGAAGTGAAATGTCAGAAATGGTTACGAGAAGTAACCAGCTTAGACATACTGGACATAACTGAAGAATCTTTCCTGAATTATACGTATTTTTCTGTTCTTCTTCCCGTCTAGTTCTGGCTAAACCAGAGAAAGGAAACTAGTATTTCTTGAGAGCCTATTACAGGCCAGGCACTGTGCTGGCTGTTTTATACACACGGACTCACGAAGTCCTCTCAACAACCCTCTGACACCTTTTACAATTCCCTTCTTTGGGATCTAAAGATAAACATGTATATCAACAGTTAACAGGAACTATTTTATTCTACATTTCATCAACTATATACCATATTCTTTTTTTTTAATATTTTTAATTTTTTAAATGTTTTTATTTATTATTGAGACAGAAACAGAGCATGAGTGGGGGAGGGGCAGAGAGAGAGGAGACACAGAATCTGAAGCAGGCTCCAGGCTCTGAGCTGTCCGCACAGAGCCTGACGCGGGGCTCGAACCCACTAACTGTGAGATCATGACCTGAGCTGAAGTGGGGCGCTTAACTGACTGAGCCACCTAGGCGCCCCCCGCTTTTTTTAAATTTTAAACAGAGAGAGAGAGAAGAAGGAGGAAGAGGAGGAGGAAGGAGAAGGGCAGAAGGGGAGAGAGAATCTTAAGAGGCTCCATGTTCAGCATGGAGCTCAACATGGAGCTCTATCCCATGAACCAGGGATCATGACCTGAGCCCAAATCAGGAGTCAGACGTCCAACCAACTGAGCCACCCAAGCACCCTTATACCATATTCTTTGTTACACAGTAGATGTGAGCTACTGATATCCCTATGGTCTCTTGAAATTAACACAGATCTCTCCCCAAATACCAGCAAACGAATGTTCCTTTGTTACACACACTCTGATATATGATTAACTCAACATCACATCACAAGGAGAAAATGAATCAGGGCAAATTACCACAGAAAAATAGCTAAATTCCAACAGCGACAAGGAGAGGATAAAGGGATGCCACAGAAAAGTCAGAGAAAAATCAATATTCTTTCTTTGTCGCAATGGCATTCCAGAAATGGCCCAAAGCCAGGAGTCACTTGGTAATGGTCACTGCATTTGACAACTATCTCTGACAGAGATATGTTTTCATGCATCTAGAAATAAATCCAAGGCCAACTAGGTTGGTTAATCTCTTCCTCCAAAATACTTTCAGGTTACCACAAGAAGAGACACTTGAGATAAAGCTATGTGATAAACAATGAAAAGGCCCTTTTATTACAGAATAGTCACTGAATCGATAGCCAGACTGAGCTAAAACCTCTTACTTACCAAACTCTTGTTACTTATTTGACAAACGTCTGTTGAACACATTAAGGTGCTGAGTATATGAAGACAGACAGGCCATAATCCCTCTTTCTAACATATTCACAATCTACCTGGGGAAAATGTGTTTTAAATAATCAAGGACAATGAAGTATAAGTGCTGTTATGCAAGCAGCCTGAATAAAGACCCCTATGGGAGTGCAGAGAAGTGATTACTGCATCCTGGAGCAGCCAAACAGCCTTCACAAGTGTGTGCTGTGTATGGGCGTATAGCGGCAACCACAACAATGGTGACAACATAAGACATGAACTTGGCCTCAGCAAAGGCACGGAAATAAGGCAGTGGTGCACAGCAAAGTCCAAGGATGGAACAGTGTATGTTGCGGCTGGAAGGTATGTCAAATGGCTGCAAATTCTAATGCTTCTAGGGTTTATGTGAATGTCAAAAAAAGAGCAAAGCAAACCTGACGCTAAGCGGCAACCGACACTCTGCTTCTGTGCCTGATGGCGTGAGGAGGCCGCGGCAACCGCAACAGGCCGAGTCAGTCAGGAGAAAGCGCAAGCCATGCCCCGCCCCCGGCCAGCTGTTGCCGAGCAGAAATTTATGTACCTGATTTTTCAAGTGAAAACAAATCCAGATTTCCATCTCAGCTTTAAAAGTTCATCTTGGTTTTAAACATGTATCCAAATTATGAAAAATGGTTTTAAAAACATCCTATAAGCCGAAACAAACTCTATCTGTGGGCTGGCGTCAGCCTGGGGGGTGCACACCTACACCCTCTGCTGCTGGGTGTGCAGCAGAGGGAAAGGCTGGTGCTGAGGGCTGGGGACGCCCTTGAACATCAGGCCACGGAGTGTGCACTCTACCCTGACCCCGCAGGTGTCATGAAAGAAGATGCACAGATATGTATTTCAGAAAAGCATCTCTCAAACTGTGTTTCTGAGAAGGGTGACTGGAAGTACTGTCTGAAACAACCGGCTAGTGGCATGGTGAACGTGGATTATAGAAGAGACTGAAAATAGGGCAGACCAGCTGTGTGGTAATTACATTCGTCCAGGTGAAAAGTAAGACACAAAGAGCAGAAGCTGGCTGTTAAAGAGAGAGCACAGTTATGCGCAGAGGCTGTGAGGAAGAGAGAGCACTTGGACACACTGTGGGACTGAGCTCTACTCGGTCACGACGCCCATGCTGGAGACTTCTCTCTTGCTTTTTGTTTTAGTCATGGATTTCTCAAAACAGAATTACACTATCGTTCCTCCCCCAAATCAAATATGGCTACTACTGCAGCGGACTTCTAAAAAATACCAGTCTCTAAGCAATGAACAGGGAGGCTGTGATGGTTCATTTTGGTGTTAATGTTAAACCTGACTGGCTACAGGGTGCCCAGATCAAACATCGGAGTGTGTTTGTGAGGGTCTTTAGCATTTACATCAGTGGACTCCATCAAGTAGCCTGCCCTCCCCAGTGTGGGCGGGCATCATCTAATCTGCTGAGAGCCAAATACGACAGAAGGAGGAAGCGGAGGTATTTAGCCTCCTGTCTTTTTGCTTCCTGTCTGCTTGAGCTGCGACATCTCATTGAATCTCCTCTGGCCTTTGGACTGGGATTAAACCATTGGCTCCCCTGGGTATGATGCCTTCTGACTCAAACTAAATTTTACCACTGGCTTTCCTGGGTGTCCAGCTTGAAGAAAGCAGACTGCAGACTTCTCGGCCTCCATAATCCTATCAGCTAATTTGTCATAATAATTCTCTCTCTATATGTAACATTTTCTGGTAGTTTCTTCAGAGAACTCTTACCACTACAGGTCCTTTGCAAACATCTAAGGAATTCAGCACATGAATAAGAGCATGAATGTAGTTTGGTGAAAAAGAAAAAAAAATCTACCCCAAGAATAAAGGTCACCTCCAGGTGCAGAATACATTCCCAGGCGATGCCTAGGATCTGGGCTTGATCACTCACACAGATATGGACATTTCTGAAATTCTTTCAGCTTTCTTCACTTGGTTCTTTTTATGGATGTTTTTGACAAAAACAGTTTTAAAGGTACAGCATTTTCACAAAATAACTGCTTTTTCCTAATATTTTTTACTTTTTTCTTAGCAAGACTCACCTCTGTGTAATAAGTGCTTCGGTTCACAAGTTTGGTAAAATTCTCTGTTAGCATTACCGGTACCTTTTTCTGTCATATCAGAAATTCACTTTCGTATTTTTATTCTTAACACAATATACAACCTGAGTACTATGTGATACTGCACTACACTATGCCGTCACCGCCCACCAAAAAAGTGAAATAAAAAACTGTTTCCATGAGGATCTAGGTTAGGATGATGTCAAGTTGCTTCTGTACTCATGCACAGTTGCACCAGGATTAAAGTTTAGATGCCAGCTATTCATGTGAGTGAGCTTAACCGTTTGATTCTACATGAGTCCTCTCGGACCTACTGAGACTACAACTTCATGAGGGGATCTGGCAAAGCCTGCAGTGCAATAGTGTCTGGAGAGACAAGACGCAAGGACATGGAGAGAAGGACCTGGCTACAGGGAGATGGCAGGCTGGGCCAGCATACACAAATAGGCAAAAAATAATGATCTGAAGCCACATGAACAGAAGAAGCCTTTGGCATTTTAAAATTCAGACTGCTTCTCCACGACACGAGCATCATTCTGTCTCCACACTTCCCCCAGCTAGTTATGTACTGGCTCAATTATACATTCTTGTTTGTCAGGACACACACAATACAGCTGTGTTTGGCAAAAAAACTAACTTCATGGATTTACATGGTATTACTTAGTACCTTAATGTTACTGAAACCTACCACAGGTTTCATAAACATGCTATCTATCTACCACAGAATGAAAGAGGGCCCAACAACTGATAAACACCCTTACCTTTCAATTTATGCCTAAACTTAGACCATTAGGCTGATGCCACAAACTTAAACTATGCCATAAACTTAGGCATAGCCTTAAAAGTAAGAAATATGTATCAGAGGACTAATTGAGTCAACACAGAAAACAGAACCTATTTCGCATCAAATCTTCAAATCTTCCTTTTCTATTGGTCTAAACAGGGAAAAGTGCTATTACGACAGTCCTTTAAGGACGTGCTGAGAGGAATACAAGGAAATCAGGATGTCATACCTTTGGCAACATTCCACAAGGAGGTTGTTTTTCACCCGACTGTAAGCTTCTTGAGTAAAGGGAACATTATTCATCTCTTTATCCCCACAGTACTTAGAACAGCCTCTAGTATGAGTAGGCTCACGGTAACGGCTCCCAAACTGGTAATTAAAATTCTCCAGGAAACAAAGTTCTTTTTCAGAATTAGCCTCCAGGCATACTGAGCACTTCTGAAGGTGCCTCTGTATTGGGAAGGGGAAGGTACCGCTCTATGCAGAGAGGGACAGCTTGATAAAAACAGTCAAGAACACAGTCTTGATGAGTACTCTACTTTTGTTTTTAACCTAAAAAGTAAAGGGAATCTGTGCACATGGAGGCTTAATGTCACATATGGGGGAAAGCTAAGAAAAGAGACCAGGAAGGATGAACAGAGTGTCCATGCAGCAAAGAACTCTCTCAGAGGAACAAAAGCAGTGAATGCTGGGATGCTTTTCTTTCGCTTCTGCCAACACAGGAACAGGACAGAGAACCGAAGCTCAAAGGGGATTCAAAGCACAAGAGCGCCTCCGAACACCACTGAGCTGGTTCACAGTATAACTACCACCATCACACCTCCGGCATCTCATTTGGTCTGCTACCAAAATGAGTTCCAGTGCTTACAGAGTTACTAAAAGATTACAACCCACAGAACCTGAGCTTGTAGGGACTAGAGTCTTCCTCGGTATTTTTCAAACTTTCTTTTTTAGCCACAGGATGTTTGCTTCAAATAAAATTTTATAAATACCCCTGATACATACACAGGTAAAATCAGAACTCCTCTGACTGACTGCCAAGGCTGCAGGAGGTGCTCTGGAATCCTGTATCACTGTGGATGCAAAAGCTGAAAATCCTGATGCGTCCCAACTCCTCATCTGACAGAGAGTTAAGCTGCCGCCCGGGGCAGTGAATGAAAGAGCCAGGACCAAAATCTAGGACTGCCAACACCCAGAGAGGGTTCTTCCCCTGTATTTCATGCTGTTTCTAAAAACCAAAAGAGGACAGAGTTCACACTTACCATCTTTGTTCAGCCACTGCTTTCTCGTCCTATACAAAAGGAGCTTGTTGTGGACATACGGGAGGAGGAACTTCACACACCAGCTTTCCACACCAAGTTTGTTTTCAACCAGGACTATGGGACTCCGGTTATACCTGGCTTCGGGACACGGGATCAGACCAATTTCATCTCTGAATATGTCAAACATAAAGAAGAATTAAGGATCAGACTGCTAGCTTTTCAAATCCCCCACAGTATTAAAAAGAAAAGCAACGTATTTCCCTTTCTTAAAAATACCATTTAGCTCACCTGCTGTATTAGTAGGAATTAAAAAAAAATTTTTTTTTTAATACAGACAATAGTACAGGAAAATTAGTATGCTGATTCCCCATTGACAGAAATGAAAACTGGTCTAATCTTTGGATGGAAATTTGAAAATGTCTTTCAAAATTTTAAACTGCATATACTCTTTGACCCCCAGAGATTCCACTGCTCAGAAGTTATCCTAGGCCAAAGTGTATCAATAGGATGTTTACTGCAACACTGCAACACAACTGGAAATAATCTAAACTGTATCAATATAAGAGGGAAGAATACGGCTCATGCATGAGGTAGAGGTGTACAAAAATAAGGCAGACTGGCATATGCTGGTGTGGAAAGCATGCCAAGATCTATGAAACCAGAAAATGAGCAAAATGCCAAACAGTGTATGGCACAAAGCCTTTAATTTTTTTTTAGAAGAAGAATCCCAAGAAATTTGGGGACAAAGAATTTTATTTTTATGCAGTTTAAATTTGCTAATCATTTGAGTGTATCATTTCTATTTTTTTATATGTCAATAAATGTACTTGTTTTTCCTAGTAATGTATGTGAAGCAGAAACAAATTATCAACTAACGTTATCTATCAATGAGACTGTGGGCCTTTTCTTTATAATCTTGTATACATCAATGAATTAAAAAAATAAACACACACTGATAAATGTTGCTGAAACAGAAAATACATCTCAGAATTTGATCATTTTCATTTAAGGTGGCATCTATATCCTTCAAACCACTTCAACTTAAATTGAAATTTTACATTTGAGGTGGAGATTTAATAAACAATATGTATAGTAGTTGACTTTCATAGTAAATGAACCAGCAAACGTAAACATGTTTTTGCAAAACCTGCACCTGCCTTTCAACTATAAACAATTTATGATAACTGGCTCCATTAAAAAAATAAAAAATCAGTTTTCAGAGCTTATGTATGACATTATCTATTATGTCCCTGGGATTCCCCGACTAAGAACACAGTAGTTTGACAGATGCAAGAGGGGGAAACACGTTCAATTACAAGTTATAAGAAAATCCCTCTTTTTTTGTTCAACTGGTGGGAGGCTGTGGAACTACAGTAAAATCCCTCCTGGAAACTGTAAACCGGAGAGCGCAGAGTCAGCCTACTTTCTACTGACCACTTGGTTAATGACAGAGGGATACATCAATGAACAACAGTACTCTACGGGTTAAGTCACTAGCCATTCTTTCAAGCTGATTTAACCTCAGGTAGGTTTTGAGACCTAAGGCTATTTTTTTGTCCTGACCGTGGGCCCATTTGATTCAGAAGTGTGTGGATATACCACATCAGAACTATCTAAACATTTTCTCATACTGGTTACTGTGTTAGGTTCTGAAAATGCAAAAATGAATAAAACAAGGTGGTCCCAGACTTCACAGTGCTGACAGTTTTGATGGAAGTTGTAGCGGTATCTACAATAAAATGTTGACACTGTGCCATTCCAGTGGTATAAATAAAGTTTTGTAGGAAGAACTGAAGCAACGCTGAGAGCCCATCTGAGATCCGCATCCGGTATTTCAAAATGTTTTTGCATTTGTATTTGTTTATGTAAAATCTACCTAATTCACTGTTAGGACAACTAGCCACATCCAGAGCTAGCCCTAACACATGTCTAAATCTCTGGTATTTTCTGGTGTTCAGGTTTTACTATATAAAGTAGAACATTTAAAAATTAAACTAGAATTACAGTAAAACAAAATAAACTCAGCATCATTACTTTAAGAAAGTCTGTTCTCTGAGATCTAACAGCCACTCACAACACTTCAGAGAACTGCAGACGTCAAGAGTACAAATGCCAGAGTAACAGGAATAAAGGAATCCTACCTTCCAGGTACATTTGGGGGGGGGGGTGGTTAAATTCACAATGTGAAAACCTGCCTCGCTCATTCTTTATACCAAAAATAAAATGCCCAATTAATAATTTGGTACCTAAATGAAAGGAGAGCCATGTGCACAATTAAACAGACTTCTTTAGTTGGGTACCATTTTTCCAAGAAATAATGTTAAAAAACAAGAATGCCCTGATACAGCAGATGCTCAGTAACTGTCTCTGAAAAGCTGGTTAATGTGCACTTCAGTGATAACATTTAAATCAACTGTTTTCAAAGAATATCACTTCTTGACTCTCCAAAAGAACATTATCTCTGATTTCCTTCTCTTTTTTTTAGTTTTAATGTTTATTTATTTTTCAGAGGGGGGAGGGGCACAGAAAGAGGGGGACACAGAACCCGAAGCAGGCTCCAGGCTCTGAGCTGTCAGCACAGAGCCTGACGCGGGGCCCGAACTCACGAACAGTGAGATCATGACCTGACCCGAAGTTGGACATGCAACCGACTGAGCCACCCAGGCACCCCTGATTTCCTTCTAATGCAGTGGGCCCAAGTTCTATTCCTTTGGCCTCCAAAGACCTCACTTTCCTCATCTGTAAAATGGTGGAATTGCATCACATCTCTCAATAAGGGAAATGGACTGCTAGGTGTCGCTCAGCTTTCAAATTCTGACTGAGAAACCTGACGGTTATTCTCATGTAAGGAGAATGAAAATGGCCACATCAGGGGCAAACAAACATTAAAAGAGAGGTAGCAGCATGTAGACAAAAGCACTCAATCTTCCAAGGCCCAGGGTTCTCCCTAGCCTCTAACAGTCAAATGTGAATGTGGCAAGTCACTGGTCATCAGTACCCTTCTCTGAAATATAGGAACAACAATGCCTGCTAGGAAGAGCAAACATTACAAGGTAAAGAATGTGGTAAGCTATAAAGTGACAAGCAAAGATGAAGCTTATTATCTGTAATGCAGTTAAGAGCCTGAGGCCAAACAGAAAAGTTACTTGATTAACAGATGGGAAGCTGAAGCAAAAAAGTTAAGCCTTTGTCATTATTTTACCCTAAAATACAGTGCTTTGCTGCTTCCTAAAAATATAACCTGTACTTTAGAAAGATAGGTAGGTCAGTAAGCTTGCTAGTAACAGTGTGTTTGACTTCAGACTTCTTCTATGCTGAGTCCCTGAGGTCATAGTCCACTTTTTTTCCCAGGCAATTTAGAATAGGGTTCCAGAATCATTTTAAAATTGGAAGGGACCTCATTCCCCCAGTATCTCATTTTATCAGCCAAGGAAACTGAGGTCCACTGAGGTTAAGATGATTACCCAAAGTCATATTGCTAATGCTAAGTTAAAAATCTGGATCTCTTAATAGTCAGCCCAAAACCCATGATGCTAATGATAAAAACATCAGTGAAAGCAAGGAGAATTTAGATTAATTCCTTCTGGATTTCTGGGAAGAGTTCTGGCTATTTAAATTCTAATTTCATACTCAAGACAAGTTAGAAAACTCGGGAAAAAAACTAAAAGTCTTTTGTCATCCCTCTACACTACTGTTTGGGAATGCATGCTTTTTTTCTAAATGTTTTACAGAAGTGGGACTGTGGTGGACATACTCTCCTACAATCCTTTTTAAAAACTTAACAATTCACATTAAACATTTTCCTACATAATTAATTTTTATATGTTGATATAAATGGTTGCAATGAATGTGCTATAAATATCAAATACAACTCCAGTTATTTCCTTGTGAAATAATGTTAGGAGAAATTTCTGACTCTTTCACCAACACCAACATCCAGTCTTTTATTTTTCAGATTTCTGGCAATTTACATTCCTGGTGTTTAACAAGGACTCTCAAAACCTGTATAACCAGCGTCACAGAATTTTTAAAGACACGAAGGTTTGCAATGGTGAAAAAGTTGTAATATTCTCAGAGATCCCATGAAGCTCACTTTTTAGGTTACCTTCGAAGGCTGCTCTAAAACCACAGCAAAATGGAATGAACCAAAACATGTACTTAAAAAAGATCATCACCAGCAAGGTACAGCTTTCTAAGTGCTTCACTCACAACAGGGATCCACTGGCTTCCAGACGAAGTTCAAGGTTCATGTAACATTGATACTGACTTTGTCCCCGATGTTTGGACAGCTTCTCTTGTCTGCACTTCTTAGAAACATCCTCAATTAGAGCAGGCCCACATAGTATTTTCAAAAGTAGTATCACCCAGTTTCACTTCTGGCTGGGAAGAATGGTCCCCAAATACTAAACTGAACTCTGTAATATAGAGTGACCACACAGAAAACAAGCCCAAGGATTCTGGAAATAGTACAAATCTTCTTAATATAATAGTCATTTTGTTATTTCTTTACCCTGGAATTCTTTCCAACTAAAAAGGAGATTTAGTGAAATATCTAAAGGAACTGATCCTTTCATATCAACAATTAAAACTACCAGTGATTAAATCAAGATGTTTCAGAAACTTCATAAGCTTTCTCAATTCTAAAGAGTACTAATTTCACATATCACTTCCTGGACTTATTTTTAAAACAGCTACATAAATTGGTACTGTTTATTTATTGAGTGTTCATTATGTGCACTGCTCTGTGTTTAGTTTTACATAAACTGTTTCATTTGTTTCATACAATAATCTTATAAAGTAGAAATTTTAACCCCACTTTATAGATAGTCTTGTCTAAGTCTACCCAGCTACTAATTGACAAGTCAGGATTCAACTCCAAACTCTTACAACTATACTACTGTTAAAATAAACAGATAAAAAATCAAGTGTAAAAAGACAATTAGGTATTGTGGTTTCCTACTCTTCCATTCAACTTACAGATTTGCCTTTCCTTACTACTCCCTTACTCAAAAAATTTCCACTGGGGCGTATCCACTGCCTAGGAAGTGTATTTTCCCTGACCCAACCCTTACCTATCTCTCATGTCTCAACTTAATTGCTGTTTCCTCAAAAGAACTATCTTGAGCTTCAAATATAATTTAGGCCCCTTAGTTATTATTCTTTCAAATATCCTTCTTCTTTCAGGCTCTTTTCATAATCTGTGTGATTTGTTCCATTGGGCTAAGGACCACGTGATAACGTTTCACGAATCTTCGGCCAACTCCTACACCTGCACACCCAGGGGCTAGAATTCTATCTGTAAAATACAGCTGTTCTTTTGCTGAATGCATACATGGAATGAAAGAGATTAAGCCACATAGTCAAGGACTTCCGTGATTTGACTCTACTGTATCTTTTCCATCACATTTTGCTGTTTCGGGTTAATTTCCAGGTCCATGTGGAGGTGGCCCCGTCTCTGGAACTGTAAATCTTACCCAGCCTTCAAAGTTCAGCTCAAAACCTACCTCCCCAAAGGGCCCTGGCCTAGACATACAAAGCCTTCCTTCTCCGTCCAAATCACTCACACAGCACTTGCTCGGCATGCTGCTAGCACAGCCTTTACCACAAACCGCTTTGCAGTAAATAGTAATTTACTTTCATGCAGCTGGGTCTTAGGTCTCTATCTAGAGCTACGCTGGGCAGTACAGTGGTCACTAGGCACATATGACACTATGTACAAGTCAAATATCATGAAATAACTTTTAAAATTCAGTTCCTCATTCACATTAGCCACATTTCAAGCATTCTATAGTTACACATGGCTAGTGACTACCACACGGGACAGCACGGGGCAATTCCACCATCATAGATATCTCTGTGCCTTGAGTATAGGAACTGTATTTTATACTTCTTCCTATTCCACACCATGAGGGTACCACTTATAGCATCTCATAAATGATGAGAGTTCAATAATTATTTTAAAGAGTAATAAAAAAATAACTCCGTAGATAAGAAACCTGTGACAGGACCCTAATTACACCATAAACAGCTATCTTCCACATTAGCAAAGGTCTATACATTAAACTATCGTTAGTCCCCGGGTCAAGCCTTCAGGTGTTTTTCCAGTGGTATTCTCTAAGAGTCAACCATACAAACAACATTTGTATGGTATTTTTCGGTTTATAAAGTACTTCACATTCATCATTCAGTTGGCCGATATGGTTTTCTGAGGAATACAGAAATTCAGCTTAAATCTAATATTTACCAAGTGGCAGCTAAGGGCCAGACATTGGGTAATGTGATTTTCCTATGTTCTCATCAACCTCACCAGATCAAGAGGAAACCGAGTTTGACAGAGGGTAACCTATCCACATCCACCTGTAACAAAATCAACATCTTAACCAATGCATGTTCAACTCCTCCTGGTGAGGCATTCTCACAGAAACAAAGTCAGTATGTTTAATGGAGTGGATGTTGTCTAATAAAATTACAATCTATCTTGTGTTTGAGGAAAAAAGAAAACAGAAAGTAAAGAATAAAAAACTTTTCTTGGTAATACTGAAAAGTGTAGTTAGGTACTAACTTTTGAGATAAATGGTGTCTTTTTTTTTCCTTTTAACCAGAAATATGGCCTGTTTATTTTAGAAGTAAGATGGCTAGATTAGGGGAAGAAGCACAGGCAATTCTGAAAAATGCAAATCAGACATTTTTAAAGAATCTGCGTAGTAATATTACTGAAAATATCATTACTGTCGGAAACATATACTAAAAGATAGCTGAAGATTAATATTAAGCAATGAGTTATTTTAATTTTTCAGAACTATAGTATGTATCATTTCAAATCCTCAATCTATTTCAAACTATTAAATCTTGAATGATCTAAATGCTTACTAATAACATTAAATTATGCACTGATAGCACATTAATGAGATTTCACCATTAAAAAAATGATTGGGGGGTATTAAAGTCCTTTATGAGTTTCAATAAATATGATCCAGAAGAACGGAGATGTGTTCCAAACCGCACTGTCTCAACCCACCAAGCCGGTGAACACTCAATCTCAGTTTCTTCAAATATAAAACACTGATGTGCTTTTTAAATCTACCTCAAAGAGAAACTACTGTACTCGTTAGACTTCTTTCTAATCTCTGCGATAATTTCTTCAAGAAAAACAACATCAGTGATGAGAAAACAGGCCCTTCACTTATCCAACTTTTTTTTTTGAGGTTGTCTCTTATTTACACGCAAGCTCTCATTCTCAAAAAGGGACTGAAAGACTCATATACAAGGCATCAAAGCATTCTTTAGAAGACCCGGGACCCACTATGGTTACTGCCAGGAAATCATTCCAAACACCCACTTTACAAAAGGCAGCAGTCACAAGGGGAAAGGAAGTGGACACTGTCAGGGGCGGCAGGTGTGTTTCGAGGCCAGCAGCCTTTTGTTTTTAATGAGGCACTGTTACCGGTCTCCAACTGGGTGCCAGAGGGAGCAAGACGTCTGAGGGCTCCTTAATTTTTAGAAGCGCCACTGTGAAGTAAACGAACACTTCATTTAGATGTAGGTTTGCTACCTCCTTTTAGGCAGAAAGGCTTAAGGGTTTAAAATGCTTGAAAAGAATGTGTTCATGTGTTCCAGTTTAAAAAATAAATTGTTAGGTGCGCCTGGGTGGCTCAGTCGGTTAAGCATCCGACACTTGGTTTCAGCTCAGGTCGTGATCTCATGGTTCATGGGTTCAAGTCCTGCACTGGGCTCTGCGCAGACAGTATGGAGCCGCTCTGGATTCTCTCTCTCCCTCTCTCTCTCTGCCCCTCCCCAACTCGTATGCATGTGTGTGCTCTCCATCTCTCTCTCTCTCAAAATAAATAAACTTAAAAAAATAAAAATAAATAAAAAATATTAAAAGAAACACCCCACAATTAGAAAAAGTGAAAATACAGCAACGGTAAAACTGGATCCCATGATTCTTTCTTTTGGCGGGGGAGGGGGCAACGAGAGAAGGGTGGTAATTAAACACTCTTGCTTCTCTCTGCTCTTTTGTATACTGTAGACGTATCTTTTATTAGCTTCCTTTTTCACTCGTTACATCAAAGCAGAAGTGTCAGAAAGAATACAGTGTCTTCTAGGATCTCCCCGGAGTACTCCACGTACCATGAAAAGGAAGGAGGGAACGACAGTGTGTTAGTCCTGGGGTGCCCTACTTAAAGAGCGCAGCAGTGTCGGGATAAGAACAGAGTTAATATGTTCCCTGCAACTATGAATCAGCTAATGCTACAAAGTGTCAAGGTCTCATCCGCTTGACACCAGACCCATCCGACGCCTACCGACGCTACTACACTCCCGAGAATGCTCTGATCACATTCAAAGCAGGATGTTTCCATCGGGGTCCCTCCACAATCTTAGGACAAGTGAGGCGAAAGTCAAAAGCAGCCTCAAACTACCTTTGGCTAGTGAGCTGAGGGTTTCCTGGTCCGCTGAAAATAAGACGATCGGTGACACCCCCCCCCCACCATCGGTCCGGATGAACCTCAGAAGAGTTGTATTTACAAACCACCTACAGACCCACATTGCGTGTGCCCGTGTACCTTACACGGATGTAGGATGTGGACACACGGCTGAAGTCCTTCGAGTTGCGAGAACTCCTAGGAAGGAGAGCGAAAAAAGTCGCTCCGTTCTGATTTTCCGAGGTCACTTGTAGGGACTCGCCCGAGATCGCGTTCCGGTAGCGGAAAGCGGGCCCTACGGCGGCCGCCGACACTCCGGCCCCGACCTCGCTCGGTCCCCTCCGGCGCGGGGCGCGCGGGCCGGGACGTGCCCCTCCAGAGATCGGCTCGCGGCTCGCGCCTCGGCCCCGCCCCTGCCCGCCCCCGACGACCCCCGGGGGCGGCCGAGGCTGCGGCGCCGCCGGCGCACGACTCACATGTGCGGATTCCTCCTGAAGGCGTTGGTGATGTCCTTCACTACCCGCTGCACGAGCACCGCCACCTCCTCGCTCGTCTCGGCCATGTTGGCGGCGGCCGCGGCGGCTGAGGCGCGCCTCCGGGGGAGCGCCGGGCGGCCGGCGGGAGTTCCGCGGGGAGCGCGCGCGTGTGCGCCGGTTTGGCCGCGCCCCCGCCCCCGCCGCAGTCGCGGCCGCCGCCGCCGCCGCCGCCGCCGCCGCCGAGCACTTCCGGGTCACGCCGCCGGAGGCCGGGGCGTGGCGCCAGCCGCTCACAGGGGCTGATGCCGCCTGGTTGGTCCCCGACTTTCGCCGGTATCGGTATCCGAGTTTCTAAGCGTCCCGGAAGATGCTGCAGAGTTCTTTGAGGTCGCTGTTTTACACGTTTTATGTTAATTTGTGGTTCACTCAGGGCCGAGGAGGGAGGAGGCTTGCTAAAGTCAATCTTCCGGAGCCAGAGTCGGTCTGAACCCCACCCCCGACGCCGCCCGGGCCACCCTCCGTCCACTGCTCTGGGAACCAGCCCCCCGGGAGCTTCTGGAGGAAAGTTTAACTGAGAGCGTAGGTCCGCTGGAGCTGTTAGTCCCCGGGCGTTTTGAGAGCGTCTTCGCTTTATTTTCCCAACTGGAGGGACGAGGCGGCCCCCAGACGCCGGTGGCGGAGTGGGGCCCCAGTTGGACAGTGTTGGTCACCTCCTTCTGTGCCCGCTTGCCAATTTCGGCCTTTAAAAAATTTAATTAATGCATTAAAGGAAGAAAAAGGAAAGTAAGAGGAAAGTTATTTGCCATCTGAATATAGAGAGTGGACGTACAGAAATATGTTTTAGACTTTCTACTTTGGACTTCATTTTGTACGTCATTTGGCGTGCTTTGAACGTTGCGTGTCAATTTTGGAGTTAGAAAACCAAGACCCTGACCAAGTTTGCTCTTAATAGCCATTAGCCCTGCTACAAATAATTTTTTAAGAAAACCTAGCTTTCTACTTCATTTAGATTTTGAAATGCCCTAATTTTCATAGCTCGGATTTCCCTTCACCCTTCGGCGATAGAAAAATCTTGGGTGCCTTGGGTTCAGTTATTTTTACTTAATCCTCGAAATCCGTATCTTAAAAAAAAAAAAAAAAAAACTTTTTAAAATCGACCTCATAGTCTGTTTATTGTGAAATAATGTGGCGTATTTGAAGTAGGGTTGATGATTGTGAGAGTAGAAACCATACCTTGGTTGCAAAATTACTGAGTGAGAATTATAGATGAACTATGTCCAGTGCATGATACTCCCTGTGGGTATGTTTAGAAAGGTTAGACCACCGGTCTGGACACTGGCCTCCTGGTTTTAAAAGAAATAAACTAGAAGTTTCATAAAATTGTACAAAAGCAACATGGAACAGGCGTGAAAGTAAAATCAAACAAACCTTAACCTCTTGACAGGTTCCCAAATGAGGCAACGGAAGTGAGCGAATGCGTGTTTAGGTTCCCAGGCCAAGGATTACTTCAAATATCCTAGTTACTCTTAAGAATGTGGTACCAGTGCTCAAATGGTTTGCGTTGCAACTGGCGGGTCTTCCTCTTCACTCAAAGCCTTGCATTCCTTTTCCTAACAAAAGTGGAAAATAAATCCTGACTTCTCAAAATTATGAACATTTTTTTTTTCAAAGCTTCCATTTTTATCTTAAAAATCAGTGAGGCTTTGGGACACCCGGCGGCTCAGTCGGTTAAGTGTCCAACTCTTGATTTGGGCTCAGGTCCTGATCTCATGGTTGACGAGTTGGAGCCCCACGTCGAGCTCCGCAGCTGGTGGTGCTGAGGCTGCTTGGGATTCGCTCTGTCCCCTCTCCCTCTGCCTTGCCTCCTACTCACAAACTCGCAGTCTCTCAAAAATAAATGAATATTAAAAAAAAAAAATCAGTGAGATTTAAATTTTTCACTCTAATATATTTAACAGGAACAAAACCACAGACTTTGTCCTTAGATCCTGAAGTAAAGTTGATATTGCAGAAGGATAATTAATTTTTCTGTATGGTTCTCTTTATGCGCTCCCCACAAACACGAACCTAGATGCACACACACCTTCTTTGTACTCACTTGAAAGGTGTGAATTATATGTCTCATGTTTCTTCTAAGAATTCACAAATTGTTTCACCCAATTTAAGATTTTTGTTTAGAACCCAAGTTTTTTAGAATTGGACCATATTAGAACTGTCATCTAGCCCCCTCATTTTGCATACAAAGAAATGGGTTCAAGAAGTTAAGAATTTAAATTCATGAGACTTAATAATGACATGCATATAAGAATAGGATATGATAAATTTAGCATGATTTGTTGAAATCTTTTGTCAAAGATTTATGTTCAGGGATCTATAAAATATAGTTACTGCTAATAATGAAATATTGTAAATACCTTAAATGCCCGACATTGGGAATTGAATAAATTATAGTAAATCTATAAGATCAAATACTATTTGTCATTTAAAAGCACTTAAAACTAAAAGAATATATACCAAACTCTTAGTGGGAGATATATTTATAGGAGAATTTTACTTTCTGGTAACACAAAGAACAAAGTATAATATTTATAATTTAAGAAGAATTTTAAAAAGTTACATTAATAATGTATTTGTTAGTCAACTATCTCATACATATTAGTTATTTTTCTTAGAGATATTGATTTTTAAGTGACCTCTAGTTATTGTTCACATGTCTGTGAATATATTTTGACAGTCCACCCCCCTCGCCAAATCATGCTTTTCACATTTTAGAAGACTATTTGATAATGGGGAAAAGGTAGATACATGATGACAAAAAGAAATACCAAAACAGCATACAAGACAGCTCTAATTATACGAATGTAGAACAAATTGCATGTATATCAATGTAATCACATATACATGCATATAATAGACTGGGAGTTTATAAACTGAAATGTTAACCATGGTTATGCCCATATGTTGGAATCACTGGAGATAATTAAGAACTAGTATACATTCTTCATGTTCTTCTGGATGTTCTAAACTTTCTACAATGAAAAACCTAATATACGTTCAGGGCCTTGGAAGGAAAGAAGACAACAAGGTGATTTTAATGATGAGCCTAGTAATTACTGTCGTGAAGAGCTGTGAAGAAACTTGTAGTCTGTTTCCATCTTCACTCTGTTATTCTACTTCTACCACTGTGTTGTGTTGTTGATTTATTTATTTGGGTTGAAGTCCATTTCCCATAGTAATATTACACAAGATAGAGTGTGAATATTACTAAACATGTTCTTACCATGTGCTATTATTACAAAAACAAACATCTTTCCACCGTTAAGAAAAAGTAAAATGTTCAATTTTAAATGCTTCCTTATAGTATTACCATTGTGAGTAACTATGTAATTACAGTGTGCCAACCCTCACCCATATCACTATCATAAAATTTAAAACCCAAGAAATTACCAAGAAATAGGAGAAGGGAAATAAGGATGCTAATCAAAAAGCTACAATATCAATGTCTTTTAATGAATTCTTAAGAAAAGCCAACAGAAATGATAATCACTTTTGAAGTTTTTATTAAATACCACTTCAAGAAAAGGAATAGAAATTAGTAAATCAATTTTTTTTTTTTTTTTTTTTTTTTGGAGAGAGAGTGCACATATGAGCAGGGGAGGGGCCGAGGGAGGGAGAGAGAGAGAGAGAGGATCTTAAGCAGCCTTCATGCTTAGTGCAGACCCCAACACAGGCCTGACCCCATGACCCTAGGATCATGACCTGAGCCAAAATCAAGAGTTGGTCGCTCAACTGACTGAGCCACCTGGGTGTCGCAATAAATGACTTTTGAATGGCATGTGCATTAAACTTAGGAGAGTTTTGGTATACCCTTTGCCTTGGGGTGTTGGTTTATTTTCCCCAAAGAAAACTTCATGGATAATGAAGCATGATATATATATATTTTTAATATTTATTAATTTTGTGAGTGAGAACATGCATGCATAGGAGAGGGACAGAGAGAGAAAGAGAGAGAGAATCCCAGCAGGCTCTGTACTGTCTGTGCAGAGCTTCACAGGGGGCTGGAACTCATGAACCTTGAGATCATGACCTGAGCCCAGGTAAAGAGTTGGATGCTCAAATGACTGAGACACTCAAGCGCCCCTATCAAGGTCTGTTTTTTTTACACTTAGTTGATATTGTTAGCTCTTCATTAATTGTTGAGATGAAGTTGAAAATGCATTTGATACCATCTTTAAACTTGGAAGCATTATGTAAATGATTACTTATTTCTATGACTAAAGAAAGCCTTATTACAAGTAAATCGGTATTGGGGCATCTTGGTGGCTAAGTCGGTTGAGTGTCCAGTTCTTGATTTCAGCTCAGGTCCTGATCCCAGGGTCATGGGATGGAGCCCCATGTTGGGCTCTATGCTGAGCATGGAGCCTGCTTAAGATTCCCTCTCTCTCCTCACTCTATTTTTCTCCCTAACTTGCATGCATGCTCTCTTTCTCTAAAATTAAAGTAAAATAAATAAGTAAATCAGTATTAAAACACAATAATATACTAAGAATAAGGTAAACACTAACTTTCAATATGAAACTCTGTTGTTTAACATTTTTAAAGAAAATTACACTGATTGTAAATCTCCTACTTAAAACATGAAGTTTTTTTTTTAACCTAACAGAGTTGGTAAATGCTATCAAGATGGTAATCATGAAGATTACTTTAAATAACCAGTTAATGCTGATACTAGAATCCCTGAGGATACAGAAATGAGGATACTAGTTGCGTAATAAGGCTTTTGTTGCTGAGTAAGTGATGTTTTATTTTTCTTGACATTTGATAGTCTGAAAACATCATCCTTTCGCTTGGCCCTCTTCTTTCTTCTTGCCACAGAGGCCCAGGAGACCCATGATGTAATCTTCAGAAAAGAACAGAAGAAAATGTCTGAGAGAAACACAGAGAGAAAGAGCCAGTCCAGGACTTATATGTGGAAATAGCTAGGGAGATAGGTAAGTTTCCACAATGCAAAGAAGTTTTCTTACATATTGAAGATGTCAGATTGTTGTGGGAATTTTCTTAGGAATATGCTTTCTATTGGATGTCTCAATGAAACAAGTTCCCAATTATGAGTACATTCTTAGGGCTTTTTTCTGTTTTCTGTTTTGTTTATTCTTTAGTATGAATATTACTATGATAAAAACTTTAGATTTAGGCTAAAAAATCATTTAGAAAATTAGGAAGAGGTTCATCTGACTACAGAAGAGACTTCTTCAGTAATTGCCTCAAAGTAAGACAAGGCTCTACCTCCTCTTCTTTCATCTCCTTCTTAATTTTTCAACCCAGAAATTTGGTCACAAAAATATAGCATATTTCTCAGTTTCTTCTTGTTTCCATATTTTAAGCCAGTGTTGAGACTTGTCAAAATTGACATTAGGCCAAAATTACCCATAAGAAATGATGAGCTTTCTCTGTTAAATATTGAATTATGCTCTTACTTGCAATATAACATTTATAGGGAAGTATAGTCCCATAGTTAAGTTTTAGGAAGAAATGCCAAAGAGTAATTCCCCAATTTCTTCTGACTTTAGGCACTTTAATTTCTCTGATAAGACTCCCAAATCACCATCAGTGTGCAAAAAGGCCAGTGCGAAAGATGGACTGTTTGGTTTATAGAAGGAGAAGGATGACTACCATTCCTGAAAGGATGAGAGTCCAAGCACTTGTACTTATTTATTCCACAGATTTTAATGACTGTTTCTGTGTGTGAGACACTTTGCCAACGGCTGGGTATACGATGGTGAGAAAGACATTGTTCTTACCTTCTTGTGGGACTTGCAGTCTGGTGGAAGAGACACACAATATTCAATTAAACAGACAAATATATAACAACAAATTGTGATACAAGGCACAGAAGGGAAAGGCAAAGTACCATGACAGATGATAACAGTGTGGGGGTAAGGGCATAGCGTTAGACAGTGTGGTCAGGGACGTCTTTTCTGGGTGGTGATACTTAAGCTGAAATATGAACGATGAGAAGGAACCAGCCCTGTTAAAAATAGGGAAAGAGCCTCACCAGCAGTGGGAACAATATGCATGAAGGCTCTAAGAAGAAAAGAGCCTACGTAGCATGTCTCAGTAACTGAAAGAAGACCAAACTAGTAACTTTTACTGGCCTGACAATGTTAAGTGATTTCAGATTTAGTATTACTGTCAGCTGAATGTCAACTATGAGCATGATTACCTAGCTCCAGTTTTTCTTCCTTTCTATATTCTTTTTGTTTTCTACGTGCTACACTGCCGCTCACCATGGACAGCTCATGTTGCGTGGTTATCTGGTATACCATGAATCAGGTATTTAGTCTGGGGAGCCCAGTAACAAGCCTAGAACTATTTCTCAAAAGGGTAATATTTATCGGTAGGAGATGAATAGGCAGCTTTTTCCCCAAACAGTAGGGAAAAAACGCTTTTCCCTAACCTTAGGGTATTGCCATGATTTTTTCCTCCTTACAGTTGGGTCTTCTGGATCATATGGCCCAAGATTAGCTTGCCTGGAAGCTCTGGGATCCATTCAAAACTATGAATTACTCAGCAGATTACTCAATCTAGAACATTCAAACAGAGTACATGTTGCCTCCTGAATCCAAAGTGACTCATGCGTCTCTTTCTCAGTGGCAGAGTGTGCAAGATGAAGCAACTTGCCCTCCACCTTGGTAAAAATATTGTGACATGCCCTAGGTGACTGAACTCTTAACAACTGCATTGTGATTGCAGTTCCTTGAATGTTTTAAGGTTTATCTATCATATAAATTCTTACCAAGGAATGAGGAATATTTGCTACTTACTACACATGAAGTCAAATACCTCAGAGCAAAGGACTAAAACCATCATTGTGTACTCATAGACTCTTGTATTTCTTATCGTGTATACCACGTGTAACTAACAATTGTCTATTAGTTCAGTGTCTTTATCCTTGTATAGAAGACCAGCTCCACAAAGGCTCGAACCCTGTTTGTCCTGTGTGGTGCTGTATCCCTGTGCCTTGCCTTACATATAGTGGGCTCTCAATTTGTACTTAAATGAATGGATAGAGGGATGAAAGGAAAGGATGGGGGAAATAGGAAAGGACAGAATAGCCAACACGTACTATCGATGTAATAAAGAAGCAGTAGAGGAAGTCACCCAGGAATTTAGTCAGAGGCTGAATCATAGGAAATGCTCGGCCATATTTTTGCAGTTGAAATTTATCTGAAAGGCTGCAGGGAGCCATTGAAGGGGTTTATGCTTCTTGGTTGACATTCACTCATTCTTCAAAGGTGCCCTCGTTACGTTATACTGTGGTTAGTTATGTAAATAAGCACACATATTTGTACATACACAGTCCGAGTTTTATTTCATGACACGGGGAGAGAATCCTTTTCATTTTTAGTTTTGTTTTCCTAGGACCTGGCATATTACCTGAGCATAATGAGCATTTCAACATTGGTTAAATGAATAAATAAAGGCCCGATTAAAATGCTACCTCTACTATGAAGACTTCTTTGGTCACCCCAGGTGAAAATGCTCTCCTATATTCTTAACTCCATTGTATTCTATGTAGTCTGTGCTTGGCACTTTTCATATTGTTTTGTGGGATCATCAACTTCATTTTTGTATCCCAACAACATAGTACAGTTTCTTATATGAGGCAGACATTAAGTATATATTTATTGAGTGGAAAAAAAAGACAATATGTTTACTCTTTTATTGTTGATGTTATGGGTAGCAAAGAATTATACAATGAAAATCATAATTCCTAAAATTTTTCATTCAGTTGGTATTCTCATAGATTTATTCTATTCTATCATGTTATTTTCACAAATTGGGTGGGTGTGGATGGTATCGGAAAATTTTTGTTTTGGAAAAAGTTACAAATCATGCTAAATCTTTTTTTAGGCCATTTTTTAATTGAGATAATTATATATCATAAAGTTCACCCTCTTAAAGTGTAAAATGTAGTTGTTTTTAGTAGTCACAAGGGTATACAACCATCACCCCTGTGCAATTCAGAACTTTTTCATCACCCCTTACTGAATCTGGTTCTGGTTTTAGCTTTGTCACTTCAGATTCTGGGGTTTGTTTGTTTTCTTTCCTTCTAGCATGCCTTGTAATCTTTGGTTGAAAACTGGACTTGATTTTCTGGGACAATAGAAACTGAGGGAAATGGGCCTTTCATAAGAAGTTTTATGTTTAATTGGTTAGGAGCTGGACTATGGTTCATGTTACAGCTGTAGCTGCGGCTGTAGGGGCCACAGGACTCAGTTTCCTCGGGTGCACTTTTGTTTTCTCTCCCCTGTCATCTTAGGTTTCCCTAAGAATTCCTTCTTAAATAGAATTTGTGTCTTGACACCCTTTCAGTTATAATCCACTGTTATTATACTGGAACCCTGTTGATGTGGCACTAAGGTGTTGGGGGACGGGAATTGTTCTATAATTTTATGAATGACTCTCAGTCTCTAGTGGGCCTGAGTCCTTGGGCTGTCACTTTCAGAAGTACTCCTAGCTTTTTGCTTTTATTCTTTTTAGGTTAAATAGAATTTCAAGAGGGGCTGGAGTTGGCTAATTGCCCTTCCCTGGGTCATATAAGGGTCTGGTAACATCATTTTACTTGAAGCATTGGCCTTTATTACAGAGAATGCTTTGGGTGTATTTCAAAATGGTAATTTTAATGGGTGGATAATTTTGGGGGACATTACCATGAGAACCTGGTAGGGTTTCCTTGAGGTAAAACTCATAAGAATGTTTGGGTTCCTCTAAGATTGGGTCCCGAAGAAGCTTCTCAGTCTTGACCTAGTACACACTCAGCATCCAGCAATTCGTGAAGATTATCACTCAGGTATTCATAGCAGGTTAAGACTCCAGCATCTTTGCTCCAGGTAAGCTGATCTCAGCTGTGATTCTCATGTTTGGCTGTCTCTCAGATTTCTGGGTGGTGATTTGTCCTATTAATTCTCTGATGGGTCTAAGAAAATCATTTATTTTCAGTTTGTTTGCCTTTGGTCTTGTAAAGATGTAGGTGAAGACTTCCAAGCTCTATACATTTTGGACCTGAAATCAAAAGTTCCAAACTTTTTTTTAAGTGCGAAATAGAACATATTTTAGACTTTGTGGGGTCATATGGTGTCTGTTCCAGTTACTCAGCTCTGCTGTTGTAGCATTAAAGCAGCCATGGGCAACACATAAATGAATGGGAATTTATATATTGTTTTTTCTTTTATAATTTTTTTAAGTTTATTTATTTATTTTGAGAGAGAAAGAGAGAGAGAGAGAGAGAGAGAGCGTGAGCAGGGGAGAGGCAGAGGGGGAGGGAGAGAGATAATCCCAAGCAGGGTCTGCACTGTCAGCAGAGAGCTGGATGTGGGGCTCAAACTCACGAACCATGAGATCATGACCTGACCCAAAACAAAGAGTTGGACCCTTAACAGACTGAGCCACCCAGGTGCCCCTATTATTAAGTTGTCATTTTCTGTTTCCATTCTGTCAGGTTTTGACTCGTATACTGGGGCTTTGTTGATAGTTGCATATATGCTTAAAATTGTTATGTCTCCTTGGGGCGCCTAAGTGGCTCAGTTGGTTGAGTATCCCACTTCGGCTTAGGTCATGATCTCGCCGTTCATGGGTTTGAGCCCCGAGTCGGGCTCTGTGCTGATGGCTTAGAGCCTGGAGCCTGCTTCATATTCTGTGTCTCCCTCTCTCCCTGCCCCTCCCCCACTTGTGGTCTCTCTCTCTCTCTCTCTCTCTCTCTCTCTCAAAAATGAATAAACATTTAAAAAATTGTTATGTCTTCTTGATAGATCAGTCCTTTTGTCATTGTAAAATATCCTTCTTTGTCTCTCATGACAAATTTTGTCTTAAAGTCTTTTTTTGTGTGTGATGTTAATATAGCCACTCCAGTTCTTTTGTATACCATTCGTGTGATGTATCATTCCCATCCTTTTCCTTTCTTTTTTTAATAATTTATTTATTTTTTAATTTATATACTTAGCATATAATGCAACAATGATTTCAGGAGTAGATTCCTTAATGCCCCTTACCCATTTAGCCCATCCCCCCCCACAGTCCTTCCAGCAACCCTCTGTTTGTTCTCTGTATTTAAGAGTCAATTATATTTTGTTCACCTCTCTTTTTATATTATTTTTACTTCTCTTCCCTTATGTTTATCTGTTTTGTATCTTAAATTCCTCATTGAGTGAAGTCATATGATATTTGTTTCTTTCTGATGGACTAATTTTGCTTAGCATAATACCTTCTGGTTCCTTCCACATAGCTGCAAATGGCAAGATTTCATTCCTTTTGACTGCCAAGTAATATTCCATTGTGTGTGTGTGTGTGCAAATATATATATATATATGTGTGTATATATATATATATATATATATATATATATACATACACACACATACATATACACCCCCCACATCTTCCTTATCCATTCATCTGTCAATGGACATTTGGGCTCTTTCCATACTTTGGCTATTGTTGATAGAACTGCTATAAACATTGGGGTGCATGTGCCCCTTCAAAACAGCATACCTGTATCCCTTGGATAAATACTTAGTAGTTCAATTGCTGGGTCATAGCGTAGTTCTATATTTAATTTTTTGAGGAACCTCCATACTGTTTTCCAGAGTGGCTGCACCAGTTTGCATTCCCACCAGCAGCGCAAAAGAGATCCTCTTTCTCTGTATTTTCACCAACAGCTGTTGTTGCCTGAGTTGTTAATGTTAGTCATTCTGACAGGTGTGAAGTGGTACCTCGTTGTGGTTTTGATTTGTATTTCCCTGATGATGAGTGATGTTGAGCATTTTTTCATGTGTCTGTTAGCCATCTAGATGTCTTCTCTGGAGAAGTGTCTATTCACGTCTTCTGCCCATTTCTTCACTGGACTATTTGTTTTTTGGGTGTTGAGTTTGATAAGTTCTTTATAGATTTTGGACACTAACCCTTTATCTGATATGTCATTTGCAAATATCTTCTACCATTCCGTCAGTTACGTTTTAGTTTTGCTAATTGTTTCCTTTGCTGTGCAGAAGCTTTTTATTTTGATGATTCCCAATAGTTCAATTTTGCTTTTGTTTCCCTTGCCTTCAGAGACGTGTTGAGTAAGAAGTTGCTGTGGCTGGGGTCAAAGAGGTTTTTGCCTGCTTTCTTTTCTAGGATTTTGATGGCTTCTTTCATGCATTTTGAGTTTATTTTTGTGTATGGTACAAGAAAGTGGTCCAGGTGAGGGGCTCCTGGGTAGCTCAGTCAGTTAAGCATCTGACTTCGGCTCAGGTCATAATCTCATGTTTCGTGGGTTCAAGCCCCGCATCAGGCTCTGTGCTGACAGTTCAGAGCCTGGAGCCTACTTCAGATTCTGTGTCTCCTTTTTTCTCTGCCCCTCCCCTGCTCGTGCTCTGTCTCTCTCTCAAAAATAAATAAATATTTTAAAAAATTTTTATTTTTATTATTATTTTTTTTTACATTTATTTATTTTTGAGAGATAGAGAGAGACAGAGCGTGAACAGGGGAGGGGCAGGGAGAGAGGGAGACACAGAATCGGAAGCAGGCTCCAGGCTCTGAGGTGTCAGCACAGAGCCCAACGCGGGGCTCGAACCCATGAACTGCGAGATCATGACCTGAGCCGAAGTCACAAGCTTAACCGACTGAACCACCCAGGTGCCCCTAACATTTTTATTTAAAAAAGAAAGTGGTCCAGGTTTATTTTTCTGCATGTTGCCATCCAGTTTTCCCAGCACCATTTGCTGAAGAAACTGTCTTCATTCCATGGGATATTCTTTCCTGCTTTGTCAAAGATTAGTTGGCCATACGTTTGTGGGTCCATTTCTGGGTTCTCTATTCTGCTGGATTGATCTGAGTGTTTTTGTGCCAGTACCATATTGTCTTGATGATTACAGCTTTGTAATACTGCTTGAAGTCCAGGATTGTGATGCCTTCTGCTTTGGGTTTCTTTTTCAAGGTTGCTTTTGCTATTCGAGGTCTTTCCTGGTTTCATACAAATTTTAGGATTGTTTGTTCTAGCTCTGTGAAGAATGCTGGTGTTATTTTGATAGGTTTCCCATCCTTTTCAAGTTATTTATGTCTTTGAATCTGTAGTTTGTGTCTTGTATGTAGACAGTATAGAATTGGATTATGCCTTCTTTTTAAATGAAATCCATTCTTCCAATGTCTGTCTTTTAGTTGGAGATATTAATCTGTTAACATTAATGTAATTAATGATAAGGAATGATTTATAGCTGCATTTTTCTGTTTTTTCTATATGTCTTATTTCCATTTGTTCCTCTATTCCTCCATTATTTCCTTATTTTGTATTAAAATAGATATAATGTACCATTTTAATTAGCTTGTCATTTTTTTTATTGTATTTGTTTTTTGAGTTACATTTTTGTTGGGTTTCCTAGGGATTACAATTAAAATCTTGTCTTTTAACAATATTGTTCAAAGTAAAAACAACTTAATTTACAGTAGGGTACAAAATCTTGGCTTCTATATATTTTCACTTCCTCCTTTCTCCTTTGTGCTATTAGTGTCATACATAGTACATCTTTATATATCGTATGGCCATCAACACTGATTATAATCATTCCTTTGTGCAGTTGTTTTAAAAACCAGATAGGAGGTATAAAAAAGGAATTCCAAATTTAAAATACATTTATACTGTTTTTACATTTACCGTCCAGTAGTCTTTACTAGTCCTCTATTCTTCATGTGGATCTGAGTTCTTGTCTAGTGTCTTTTCATTTCAGCTTAAAGGATTCCCTTTACTATTTCTTGTATGGCAGGTATGCTTGTGACAAATCCTGTTTTTATCTGGGAATGTCTTCTTCCCCCACCTTAATTTTCTAAGGATGGTTTTGCTGGATGTAGGAATCTTGGTTGATAGTTTTTTCTTTCAGTATTTGGATATGTTATCCCATTATCTTCGCGCTTTTGTGTTTTTTCGATAAGAAGTCAGGTGTTAATTCTATTGAGAAACTTTTGTCTTGCTGCCTTCAAGTTTTTCTTTTGTCTTCTGACATTTTGATCATGATGTGCCTACCTGTGCTTTCTTTGAATTTATCTCACGTGGAGTTTTGTTGAGCTTCTTGCATGTATTAATTAATAATTTTCATCAAATTGGGAAGTTTTTCAGTCAGTATTTCTTCAAATATTATCTGTTCCTTCCTCTTTTCCTTCTAAATCACCATTTATTAATGTTTAATATGTTTAGAGTTCTAAATTTCATTATTACATTTTTTTATTTCTAGAGGCTCTTTTACAAATATGGTAATTTGTTTTTAGAGTTACCTGTTCCTCTCAGATATTTTCAGGGTTATCTTTTTATTTGTTTAAATAGAATAACTGTGCTTATTTTACAATTATAAGTAATATTTCCAATATCTGAAGGTTTTATATATCTGTTTCTTTGAATTATTGTTTTTGTTAGTTACTTATGATATGTTTCCTTGTGGACTTATCATTCATGAGAAAATATTTTGAAGGGATTCTTTAAAGCCTAGGATAAATCTGCCTTTTTGCAGAAGGATTTGCTTTTGCTTAATTCGGGTGCCTGGTATAGCACCAGTCTAACACCACCTTAAACCAATTCACGGCTTAGGTTTCCTGAATATGAACCTTTAAAAAGAAATCTGTCTTAAGGCTGTCCTATGGTCTCCAGTTCTCAGGATATTTTTTGTTTACTCTCTTCCATGTTTCACACTGTGCCATGAGTAGGAGTGAGAGAAGTAGAGGTGTGTCTGCATCTGGTTTAAGCATACTCTAATCAGTTGTGTCTCTTTGAGATCCTATTTGATTCTTCACCTTGGCCCTTGGTCTTGACATCTGTTCCCATTACAGGTAAGACTGCCAAAACCAAAGGGCATGTACCTGGATCAGCAAGTGTCTTGAGGGCAAGCATGGCTAAGGAGGTTAGGTGCTCCACTTAGCTATCTGGGGTCCCCTTTCCCTTAGATTTTTGACCTATTGGTTTCTCATCTCTTGATGGCTCTTCAGTACTTTGAGGAAATTGTTTTAAACTTAAACTAGCATTTCAGTTGTTTTTAGCTGGAAGGTTAGATTGAACAATCTAGCCCACCACTTAAGAAATAGAAGTCTGCGAAGTTTCTTGAAGGATAAACCTATAACAATACTGTCTGAAATCTCTTATTCTTTGTCAGAAGAGACAAAGATTGGAATGGGAAGTTAAAAAGACATTTTTAAAATACTTGGATTAATCACAGTCTTTCGTTTATAAATATTTATAGAATCCCTCACTGTTTTTTAGAAGACTCAGTGCTAGAAGGATACAAAGTTTTAAAGAGTACAGACTTTTCATTAGGCAGCTTTTTATTTTGGTAATTCTGAAATTGTACTGTTCCTTTAATTAAAGTACCTTTTAGGATTACCTCATTTACAGGAATAATTATGCTATTAAACCCCTTAAAATCTCAGTGTGCTATAGGCCTACTCTTAGGATAAAGAAATCTATAGCACAAGGATTGCACAGTTACACTTATTTAAACAGGTTAATTAATTTATTTATTTTAAATTAACGTTTATTTATTATTGAGTGACAGAGAGAGACAGAGCATGAGCATGGGAGGAGCAAAGAGAGTGCGAGACACAGAATCTGAAGCAGGTTCCAGGCTCTGAGCTGTCAGCACAGAGCCCCACGTGGGGTTTGAACTCACAAACCCTTAGATCATGACCTGAGCTAAAGTCCAATGCTTAACCAACTGAACCATCCATGTGTCCCAGATGTTTCATTCTTAACAACAAATGGGATCATGAAAAAATATTGGGCAACAATGTAGATCTATATAATTTAAGAAATAAAGCAATGATTTAGCAACTGTGGATTTTTAACCCAACTAACTCTATTAGTTATTAATGAAGTATTATAAGAAAAATTGCTAATTGATTTATATTCCTAAAATGTGTTGAAATATTTAATTAAAGGTAAAATGAATAATTGTAAAGAAAACTATAATGTAGAATTCTGAAATTTGTATTTCATTATTCTGTTTTAGTCTGAGTGACAAAAAGTACCATCACTGCATGCAATGTGGCTCAAATATACCTAATTACATTTTGTCTTGTTAATTCACTTAAATTTGTTTACTTTATAGGAAGCGAATCCATAGGAAATTTATTGTGAGATAGACTTACAAGGACATTCTATCTTCTGTTTTATAGACAGAAAACTTCTCATAAAAATAGAATATTTTTGGATAATAGTTTGCTAGTGGATAATAGTTTGCTAGAAAAATATAGTTTTATAGTTTAGCTATAATGAACGGAAGTTACAAATATTGCATATAGTAAGACTCTTCAAAAATTTTCCTTCCATTTCTTTTGCCTCTTGACAGCAAAGAAATGTTGAACTGAACACATAAGCCGTTGCGTTCATATGCATCTTATTTTTTTTAATTGAAGTACAGTTGACATACAATGTTATATTAGTTTTAGGTGTACAACATAATTTTATATATGACCCAGTGCTTAACATCATAAATGAAGTTACCATCTGTCACAATGAAGTTACTACAATATTGTTGACTATATTTCCTAGGCTGGATTTTACATCCCAATGACTTGTTTATTTTATAACTGGGAGTTTGTACTTCTTAATCCCTATTTCCCCCATCCCCTCATGCTCCCTACCACCAGCAACCACCAATTTGTTGTCTGTATTGATGAGTCTGTTTCTGTTTTGTTTTGTTTTTTAGATTCCACATATAAGTGAAATTACATGGTATTTGTTTTTCTCTGACTTATCTTACTTAGCATAATCCCCTTTAGGTCCATTCATGTTGTTGAAAATGGCAAGATTTCATTCTTTTTTATATTTTTAATATAAGGTGGAAAGCTGACCTTATAGCCACTTTATTAATGCACAAAAAAAGTCTTAATGAATGCTAATAAAATTATACAGTCTCATGAATATTATTTGCTTGAAACTTCTTGTATTTCATAAACTCCAGTTACAATACATACTTTATGTATTACTTGTGCAAATTTAATCCCATGCTAATGAATATGTTCTTTATACAAAAGTTCAAATAAAATATAAAAAGTGTATTTCAGTTAAAATACATTCAGTTTAATACTTTCTCTCAAAATTTTTGACAAGATTTAATTCTGACCAAATGTTAATCTGACCTCATTGTACTTCAGGGCCCCCCCAAAGTCCACATGCATTTCTGTCAGCATCAGAGTGAGTTAAGTTTTTTTTATACCATTGATGACATACATTTGAGCCAATAGATCATACCCCAGTAATAGAACCAACTAATATAAGGCATCTTTTAATCATTTTTCTCATTGTTAAAATCCTTAGGTTAAGTCCATGATATAGTGCCAACTTAATACCAATATCAGGAAAGAAAGGGCTCTTTACTACTGGCTCTTAAGAGAGCTAACAACTCTCTTCCATTTCAACAAGAAAAGTGTTATTTCGTAAGTATGTATTTTTTTTAACAAGAAGAATAATGAAAGCATGTTAAAATTAATTTTATACTCTTCTTTAAAACTTAAAAATTTAGTTTCTTTAAAACTTAAAAAATTTAGTTACTTAGGGAGAGTCAGTCTAACTAGTGGGAAACCTACATTGTAGAATTCATTTTAATGTGATTTTGTATCTTTCAAGTACTCCATATTCAACAGCTAAAACTATTCAGGTAATATTTTTAACTTCATGCAATAAAAAGATGGGGATCATTTTATGGTTAGCAGCATCCATTTTCACCTAAACAATCCATTTGATCAAGTATTTCAATTGAGCAAACACTTGTTGGGTATCTGCTATTTGCATGGCATGTCTGTAGAGCTGACAAGGATGACCAAAACAAACCCCGCTCCCAGGAAAATTGTTTTCTAAAGCAGATTAACTTCATTCACCTATCATCTCACTTAGATGCAAATCTAATTTGCGTATCAAGACTTTCTTTTGAGGGGCACCTGGGTGGCCCTGTCAGTTGAGCGTCTGACTTCAGCTCAGGTCATGATCTCCCAGTTAGTGAGTTTGAGCCCTGCAGTGACAGCTCAGAGCCTGGAGCCTGCTTCAGATTCTGTGTCTCCCTCTCTCTCTGCCTTTCTCTCTCTCTCTCTCTCTCAAAAATAAAAAAACATTAAAAACTTTTAATAAAAAAGAATTTCTTTTGAAATTGAGAAAATAAAAAGTTTTTTCTACCTTTAAGAACATTGAAAACTCTCAATCAGTACCATGCAAATAAATGAGATATAATTTGTTTACACAAAATATAATTCAGACTTGTATTTCAGAAATTGTATTTGGAAAAATCTAAACTGCTCCCTGACATCATTTGGAGCATGTAAATAAGACTTTTCCATTTTAAATTATAAATCAGAATTGGAACTCATTGCCATGCAATTTAATTCCTTTATTTTTAAGGGGGAGTTAATTGTATATTAGCAGCCAAATGTAGATTTTAAAGTTAAGATGATTTTAAAAATCTAGGTTTGTCCTTTTATTTTTTATTTTTTATTTAAAAAATTTTAACATTTATTTTCATATTTTGGGAGACAGAAAGAAACAAAGCATGAGCAGAGGAAGGGCAGAGAGAGAGGGAGACACAGAATCCAAAGCAGGTTCCCTGTTCCAAGCTGTCAGCACAGAGCACAACACTGGGCTTGAACCCACAAACCAAGAGATCAGGTTATGAGCCAAAGTCAGCCACTTAACCAACTGAACCACCCAGGCACCCCTAGGTTTGTCCTTTCAAATTCTAGCCCAGGGTTTACAAGCAGGCTCTCAGTCCATTTTTATATATTGACTTTAAGGTAAGAACTTAGGTCTCTAGAATACATAATTATATAGCCTAGGCTATTTCAAGCTTTCAAGAATTGATAAAAGAGAAAGTTTCAAGGGTAATTTATGTTTTTCTAGATAGCTATTTGCTGGTAGATGTGGTATTGGAAACAGATGAATTATCTGGCTGGGCAAAACTGGTTTTGAATTCCAAGATTCTGCCCTTTTCTATCAACATTTGGATTAACCCACCTGCAAAAAAAAAAAGGACTAGAACATGCTCCATGTAGTATTTTGAGGAGTGTGTGTGTGTGTATGTGTGTATTTTAAGATCACTCATATAGAAGAAAAGTCTGTTTCATACCACTTGCCTTCACTCTTCCACATTAGAATATGGAGAGAGAATAGAAGAGGATTAGAGTTGAAAGGGTGTCTTTCTACATCCTGTTTCTTTAATTTCTCTTTTTGTTTCTAAGGGTTTCATAAAAGGCAGGCTATGGAAATACTAACTGAAGAAGACACAAAGTGAACACACAGGAGCATTTAATGGGCTTTTTGGAAGAATAACCCTTGCTTATTTTCTCATGTGAATGAATGATTTTGTGGTGGTTGCTGGATAATCACATACATTAGATTCCTGACTGTCTTTCAGATTTTCAGATTCATGTGTTAATGCAACGAACATTTGTGGAGCGCCTACTGTGTTCCAGCCACCATTCTAAGCACTGGGCACACAGTTCTTATGGAGCACATAGTCTTCTCTCTTAAGAGTTTCTTCATTTCTCTGTTAGCTATTATCTACCTTTTTCCCCATCATTTCAGTTCTTTTGCATCCATTTTCCCATGTTACAATCCAATATAATTTTGTTGATAACATGTAGCCGGGTCCTGTCTTTTTATCCACTCTGACAGCCTCCATCTTTTTTTGATATATTTAGACCATTGGCATTTTAAAAATTATTTTTGGACAGCCCCTCACAAAAATTAACCTCAAGTGTCAATAAGTGCCAAGGTTGAGAAGCCTTGCTTTAAAAGAAAGCACTTAGCACAGTTCCTGGCACTTGTTAAATGCTTAGTAAACGTCCATTCACCCTATAGGTTGATCTCCTCGTGTTCATAACAGTTCACATAATTGGCAATCCCCTAAACTCACTATGTATACCAGAGTTTCTTCCTGATAAGACATGCTTAAAAAAATCATTGTTTTAGTTTTTTTAATTGGCATGAGATGTGATAATTTATATATTTTACCCCTAAGTTTCTGTTATCAAACCATGTGGGTGTCAGTTAATGGCATCTTAAACTTCCAGAAAGGTGGTATATTGTATACATTTCTAAGGTTCTAGGATTCTATTTCCTGTATTAGATCAGGAGGTTTTTCTGTGGGTTTTTTTGGTGATTATTCTAGAGTTTGCAGTATACATTTACAACTAATCCAAGTCCATTTTCAAATAACATTATACTGATTCAAATACCTCATAACAGTGTATTCCTAATTCCTTCCTCCTGTCCCATATAACATTGCTGTTATTCATTTCACTTATCTGTAAGTGATAGTCACATACTATACTGTTGCCATTATTATATTGAACAAACTGTTATCTGTTAGATCAAAGAAGAGTAAGAAAGAGAAAAGATTTTATTTTACTCTTATTTGTTACTTTTCTAAGGCTCCTATTTCATGTAGATCTGAGTTTTCTGACCTATATAATTTTTCTTCTCTACTTCTTCTACTTCTTCACTTTTGAAGGATAATTTCTCTGACTACAGAATTCTAGATTGGTGGGGTTGTTTTCAGTACTCTAAATATTTCACCCTACTCTCACCTTTTTTGCATGGTTTCTCATTCCAATGTAACTCTTATCATTGATCCTCTGTAAGTTAAGGTAGGCTTCTTTCAGGATTTTGTCATTGTCATTGATGCTCTATAGTTTGAATATGATATACCAAGGTACAAATTTTTTTTAATCTTGCTTACTGTTCCCTGAGCCTTCTATATCTGTGGTTTGGTGTCTGTCATTAATTCTGAAAAATTCTCAGCCATTATTACTTCAAACCTATCTTCTGTTGTTCCTTTCACTCTTTCTTCCCTTTCTGACAGTCTCATTATGTGTATGTTATACCGTTTGTAATTGTCCCACAGATCACTATAGTTACATTCCAGCATTTTGAAATGTCCAAAAAATACTTTTTTCTCAAGAATAAAAAAAAATCAAAAGCTGATTCAGGAACCATAGTTCTACTTCATGTATTTATCCTTTCATTCATTCAGCATGTATTTTTTATTGATTGTCAACTTTGTGTCAGTTCTCTAAGTGCCTCTATTTAATAACATGACCTTGTATGCATTATGTTTCCTTAAGTATTTCCCAGCAGCAATAATTGCATCACTTTGAGGATGACTGAGGAATTAATAATTCAACCTTTTGTTGTTCATTTTCAGGATTTAACAGAAACTAATTGGAATAAAAAAAACATAAAACCTGCGATGACATTTTCAGCTTTTCTATGGCAAGAAATACATGTAGAATTGATGATATTTTTTTACTGTTACTGCATTTTGCTTTTGAAGGAGGAGTGACTGTGTGAGGTCATCAAAATCCATCAAAAAGTAAAAAATGAAAAGGAGTTTGTAACCAGTGCAGGTTACACACAGTTTTGTTAGTGGTGAAGAAATCCAGTGAAGGTGAAATATGTTCATATATTTTAATGATTTACCATTAAAAGGACCAATTTAAAAGAAGAATATGAATACCACCACAGATGGCTTAATTTTGCCCCTTGAACATAGTTCTTTATGCCATATGGAGAATTGTGCATGCACAGTAGCTCATTCTTCAGTCTGTAATACTCCCAGCAAAAGGGAAGTCATAACAGGAACAATGTGTGTTAATAAAGAACACAGAAATATAATTGCTAAATATTTTGACTTACTTACTTGTCTCCAAATTGCTACACTGGGAAAGCTTTTATCTGTGAATATCCCTCCATGATGAGGGGTTAAGAAATAGTATGCCTAAGGATGGCTCTCCCTATGGCCAGGAAAAAGTAGACTACCTTTCTAGTGTTGAACTTTGAAAAAATAAAAGCTGTAAATTCCAGGATATCTTGCTATATGTGATGTAATATCTCAGAAAGGTCAGGTTGCATATAACTTAGCATGTAACATATGTGCATATAACATAATGAAAAACATTTAAAATATACTGTGGGAGAACTAAAAACAACCTGTAATGAGTCCTTTTGTACTGTAAGGAATTGCTGATAATTTCTGACCCTGTGGGCTTTGTTTTTTTAAACTTCTAAAAGAAAATACATGGGAAAGCTCCTTGACATTGGTCTTGGCAATGATTTTTCTAGCTATGACACCTAAAGCACAAGTAACAAAAACAAAATAAACAAGTGGGACTAAAAAGGAAACAATCAAAATGAAAAGACAACTTAGAATGGGAGAAAATATTTTCAAGCTACATATTTAATAAGTGGTTAATATCCAAAAACTATAAGGAACTCGTACAATTTAATAGCAAAAAATCCATCTTAAAAATGGGCAAAGGACTGAGTAGACATTTTTTGAAAAGAAGACATTCAACAGGTACATAAAAAGGTGCTCACCATCACTAATTATTAGGGAAATGCAAATCAAAACCACAAAGAGATATCATCTATGACCTGTTAGAGTGGCTGTTATTAAAAAGACAAGACAGGGGTGCCTGGGTGGTTCAGTTATTTTCACACCTAACTTTGACTCAGGTCATGATCTCATGGTTTGTGGGTTCCAGCCCTGCATTGGACTCTGCTGACAGCTCAGAACCTGGAGCCTGCTTCACATTCTGTGTGTGTCTCTCTCTGCCCCTCCCCTGCTTTTGCTCTCTCTCCCTCTCTAAAATAAATAATTTTAAAAAAGGCATAAGTACTAAAGAGAATGTGGAAAAAAGGGAACTCTTGTACACTGTTGGTGGAATGCAAATTGGTATAGCCCTATGGAAAAACAGTATGGAAGTTCCTCAAAAAATTAAAAATAGTACTACCATATGACCCACTAATTCCATTAATGGGTATATATACAAAGGAAATGAACTCCCTATCTCAAAGAGACATCTGCACCTATATGTTTACTGCAGCATTATTTACAATAGCCAAGACATGGAAATAACCTAAGTACCTAAGTGTCCATTGGTGGATGAATGAACAAAATACAGCATATATGTATAAATATATATATATATATATATATATAATGGAATATTATTCAGTCATAAAAAAGAAAGACACCCTGCCATTAGCGACAACAGCATGGATGCATCCCGAGGGCATTATGCTAAATGGAATAAGTCAAAGACAGATACTGTACTATCTCATTTATATGTGGGTTCCAAAAAAAAACCAATGTCCTAGAAACAGAATAGATTGGTGGTTGCTAAAGGTGGGAGAAACAGCTGAAGGTGGTCAAAGGGTACAAACTTCAAGTTCTAAGATGCTTAAGTTCTAGAGTGGTAACATGTAGCATACATGGTAACTACAGTTAGATTTGAAAGTAGCCAAGAGAGCAGATGTTAAAAGTTCTCAATACACACACACAAACAAATTGTAACTATATGAGGTAATAGACATGTTAACCAACTCTGTTGTGGTAATCATTTGTGATATCTATCTATCTATCTAATCATTACACTGTATACCTTAAACTTACCCAATATTAGGTGAATTATGTCTCAATAAAGCCAGAAAAAAAAAATCTATAGAAGCACACAAAGCAAACAAAAGTAAAGTCTTCTGCTCCATCCTCACTTCCATTGCCAGGCCCACTCCCCATAAGTATCAACTTTAGACTGTGTCTGTTGTCACCCCTCCCCTAAGAATGATTCCTCATATATATTACCTTCACCTCTGGTTCCTCTTGTTCCTGTGATAGTTTAGTGTTTGTACTTCTTTCTGTGTCAGATTTCTCCTCTCTCTCCTTCTCCGTCTCCATACGTATAACACACACATTAAAAGTCTGAAAAGAATCATGTACCCCAAAATGTTAATAGCATTTTTTCTCTGAATGATAGAGGGTAAATATTTTTTTTCCTTTTGTTTCTCTGTGTTCTCTAATATTTCAAAAATTGTTGGGTATTATATAATTGAACATAAATTGTAATGTTAAGGATATTAATGGAAATATTAGAAAGGTTACTTTTTGAAGTTTATTTATTTTGAGAGAGAGAGAGAACACATGCATGAATAGGGGATGCGCACAGAGAGAGAGAGAGAGAGAGAGAGAGAGAGAGAGAGAATCCCAAGTGGGCTCCACGCTGTCAGCACAGAGCTCAAGATGGAGCTCGAGCCTATGAGCCATGAGATCATGACCTGAGCCAAAACCAAGAGTCGGATGCTTAACGGACTGAGCCACCTGGGGGGCCCAAAAGGTTATTTTCAATACTTGCCTTCCGTAGCATATTTAGCATATTTTCTCCTTTCTTGATGATGCTGATTACACAGGTCCCACCTCCAGTCCAAGCACTCTGCTAACCTCTGTAAACTTCCAAAGTGACTTTTCTAATGCACCATATGTGACTGCTAATTCTGTGCTTAACAGCTTTCAGTTTTTCCTTATCACCCACTAAAGAAATCCAGATTCTTGCTCATGACAGAAGGCTTCCATAGCCTGACCCAACCTACTCTTTCTGGACTTAATCCTCATTGTTAGACTCTGACAAGACTTCAAAGAGAAATGAGAAGTTGGATCTTACAACCTTGAAGAGTTAGCTCACAGATTGTGAACTTAGCTCAGTAGCTGTTAATTGTCTGGTTAGTTCATAAAACAGGAGCTACCACGACATTTCAGAATCCTGAGTAGTTATGTCACATGAACAAAACTGATTTGGTTAAAATTCTTAGAATTTTAAAAACCTAGAATTTCCCTGGGAAGAGGAGACAAGCATCAGGAAAACGAGTCTTGAAAAATAGGAGAAGGCTCTGGGGATAGTAATACCATGCCTACATCTGCAGGTGGAGTGATGAATAATTATAACCCATATAGTATGGAGATTTTGAGTCTACAAGGGCTTTTTATGCAAAAATATCTCTTACCTATCTATTTAGCCTTCAAAATAACTTGCTGAAATCTTTTTGGTATCTTCAGTTCACGGATAAGGAATGAGATTCAAAGAAATGAAATTGGTGATTCAAGATTACACAGCAAATTTGAGTCAGACTTCCCTTTGCCTCCAAATTCTATGATCACCATGGATAGAATATCAGGGTTTACTCTCTGATTCAACATCAAGGAATTGGGTAAAAGAAGGATTTGAGGTTCTGGAACTGGCTCTTTCCTGGGCCACCATAAAGCAGCCTCTTGGAACTATCTTTGCTCCTTTATTGTGACAAAACCACAGCAAGGGGTCATTACTGTGTTTACCTTGTGCCCAGCATGGTGCTAAATGATTTACATTATTACTACTTTTAATCCTTGGCAATCCCATAAGTGGCTGCTCTATTCTTCTTCATTATCTGAATGAGAAAAGTGTGCCTCAGATAAGTGGCTTAGCCCAAAGCCACACAGTGAGTTAGTGCAGAGCTGGGAGTTGAACCCAGGCCGGCTTCTTGACAGAGTTCATGTCCTACTGTTGAGCTTCACAATCCATTTTTTTTTTAATTGGGGATAGCTATTTTTAGAATTTTGGGTGTCACACATCAGCTTTTTACAGGGGCCCTCCTCTTCTCTCCTTGGCTCAGAGCCATACTGATTAAACGAAAGGGTATGACAACTTGTTCTTTCTCTGATTCTCCTCATTTCCTCAATCTTATCTTCTTAGTGCTCAAATATTACCAATCGATAGAATTGTTTTAAATCAAGTATCATTTAGCTTTAGCATAAAGTCCTAGAAAACAAGAATTTTATAGTAAAAGGAGTGATAGAGTAGAAACAATGCCAAAATTAAAATCTGGAGATCTGATTTCCAGCTCTTGATTCTGCCTCTTTCTAGCTATGTGTGCTTTTCAACTGGTTTGAGGTATCTGATTTCTTACCCTTCAGAGTACCCTTCCTCTGTGCCTCCCTACACTGAACATAGGGAAGATTAAACCAATCATTTTAGTCAATAATTCAGTAACAAACAAAACAACTCTAAACACTGGTATTCTGAATTCTCTCACTTTTATTTATTTTTTAAAATATTTCCACATTTATTTATTTTTGAGAGACAGAGCGAGACAGAGTGTGAGTGGGGGGAGGGCAGAAAGAGGGGGGAGGTACACAGAATCTGAAGCAGGCTTCAAGCTCTGAGCTGTCAGCCCAGAGACTGATGTGGGGCTCAGACTAACGGACAGCAAGATCATGACCTGAGCTGAAGTTGGACGCCTAACCAACTGAGCCACCCAGGCGCCCCCTGAATTCTCTCACTTTTAAATCATTTTCTGGGGCGCCTGGGTGGCTCAGTCGGTTGAGCACCCGACTTTGGCTCAGGTCATGATCTCACGGTTCCTGGGTTCGAGCCCCGCGTCGGGCTCTGTGCAGGCCGCTAGCTCAGATCCTGGAGCCTGCTTCAGATTCTGCGTCTCTTTCTCTCTCTGCTCCTCCCCTCTTAATGCTCTGTCTCTCTCCATCTCTCAAAAATAAATAAATGTAAAAAAAATTTTTTTTAAATAATTTTCTAAGAAAACCTTCAGAGTAATGTATAAGAATATTTTGAGAATTTCATTAATTTATCTCTGGAAAATTAAACCCAACTGATCTATTTTTGATTTTCCGGTTTTGATTTGTGTTGAGTATAGTTTTTCTTTAAATAGCAGCAGTGTACCAATCTCTTTATGTAAAAAGTGGATATTTAAGACATACTCAGAGGGAAGTGATTCTTGAACACCCATCCTTTCAGTCCATGAATTATAATTGTGACAGTTAAGTGGTGTATACTCTTTAGCTGTTATGAGAACCTTGGTTCCTGATTTTCCTGCCAATGCACATTTTGAGAAAAAGCCGTGCATATTTTCCTTGCTCAGTGTCCCCCACTGAGTTCTTTATTTCCGGTTCTAAATAGTATCCATGTTTCTTGCTATGACAGATTATAGCTGGACTCACTATGACCTTGGCCAGAGCAAACAGAAGATGAACGAGCCAGAGCTGATCCCTGGCTTCTGAATGATAGAGCCAGCACAGTGTATACAACATTCACCTTTCCGCATCAGAGCTTTTGCCCCAGGCCTCAGTTTTTCCTCCTGACTCTAGTTTTCTCCTACTTCTCTTGGGCTGGGAGACTTCCTTTACATGTTGGCCCAGAATCTGGATGTGATGGTTATTGGTGTGGGTGTAGGACCTGTGAGGGAGGATGGTGTTATCCAGAGAGAGCAGATAAATGTGAAAGAGAAGGACACCACCGATAGGACAATGTCCTGCATGAGAGACCTCATTTATCATGCCAACTTTAAAGCATTGCCCCCAAATGATTTTCTTGTTGGTATTTGAAAAGTTTTCATTAGCTAAATATATAATTATACACAATAAATAAAGTCTGACATTTACTATAAAATCAGAAGGCTTAGATATTTGAAAAGAATGAGTGGACATACCTGATCTCAGATTGGGAAGTCTTTCTAAATGTGTCACCCAAAGCAGAAAGCATAAAGAAATTAGACTGATAGATTATATAAATATATAGATATCACATTAATCAAGTTTGAAAAATAAAAAAACTTGGTAATCTGTGTGATATATAATCAATATTCTTAATACATTAATAGCCCACATATCAAGCAAATGTTGAACAATCCAATAACTGTCCAATGAACATATTATGTGTTATTGTTCAAAGAGAAATATATTTTTAAAGAAGGAAAAGTATGATTTAGTTATTATAATTAAAATGTATTTAATTCATAATTAAAATTGAATTATTGGAAGAAAACTGGTGAAGATAAGGAGGAGACATTGCAGGCTGTTTATTATTGGAGTTCAAATTAATAGAACTGATGGTCCAACTAGAATAAACTGTGTGGATATGTCTGTGTGGCTCAGTTGATTGAGCGCCTGAATCTTGGTTTCAGCTCAGGTCATGATCCCAGATCATGGGATTAAGCCTCACATTGGTCTCTGTGGAGCCTGCTTAAGATTCTCTCTCACTCCCTCTGCCTCTGTCCTTCCCTGTCCCCCACCCCTCACTCTCTCTCTCTCTCTCTCTCTCTCTCTCAAAAAATAAAGGAAAAAAGAATAAACCGTGTGAATTCTACACTCAGTGGCCATCAGTTATTCCTTAAGTTAGTGATATTATAAGGTAAAACCCATAAGAAAACAAATCACAGAGTAAATGGAGATAAGCTATGAGTAATCCACCTTGTTCCACCTTAAAGGAAGGTCTGGGTGCAAGCTTGGGAAAAGTCTGGAACACACATTATAATATGAAATTATAAGGGGCTGGTCTTGGGTGGTCAGTAAAATTTAAGAATCTTTGATTCTCCTGCTGATGTTGATGTGGTTAGTATAAATCATGAATGTTTTGTGGATTTATCTTGTCTCTCCTGTTCTACTGAGTAGTCAGTGTGCTTGGATGAAACATATGGACTTGGCAATTACGGAGGGAATTCTTCTGAAGAGATTGGTCTTGTCAACTAATTTGAGATTCTAGTAATGATGTCAGTCTGTTAGCCTTCCTTTTTCTTCTTCTTTTTTAATTTATTTTTTGCTGTTACCAAGAAGGGTTGAAACCTCCTAAAGGAGTTAAAAAAGATGAAGAGTAGAACAGAAGAGTAGAACAGAGTAAACTAATGTAGTCAAATAAATTCCATGTTAAATAATAGCTCTTTGTCAAACAAATTGTCAACAATTTTTAAAATGTTAATATTCAGTATCACCAGATACTATTGATTGCCTACCAAGATCCACCCCACCTCAGCTTCTTTCTTACTGGCAGAATCCTCATGTTTAGAATAAAATCAAGACTGGCTTAAGACTTAGCTGTTACTATTACTCTTCCTGGTAGTTCCATTCTCCTTATCAGTGACTTATTTAGGAGAGGGCATGCTACCAGTTTCTATCCAATGAGAACTGAAGGAAGTCTAGTGTTGGTCTTCTAGGAAAGATTTCCTCAATCTAGGAAGGAGACACCTGGAGATATAATCCATTTTTACATGTGGTTATGCTCTTGCTGGCATGTTTAGCCTAGAAATGCTTCAGCTGTTTTGTAATTCTGAGGGGAATCAACCTGAGGGAAAAGTAGAGAGAAGAATGACATTATTAAGCCATTTAATCAAGAGATCCTGAAAATTGCTCTACCATTGATCTTTTGTTAAATAAGATATATTCCCATATTAACTGGTTTCCATTCAGCTTTCTGTTCTTTCTGGCTGAATGCAGTCTGATATACCGTATGCACATAAGAACTTTAGTTCACAGGGGTGCCTGAGTGCTCAGTTGGTGAAGCATCCGACTTGGGCTCAAGTCATGATTTCTCAGTTCTTGAGTTCCAGCCCCGCCTTGGGTTCTGTGATGACAGCTCAGAGCCTGGAGCCTGCTTTGTGTTTTGTGTCTTCCCCTCTCACTGCCCATCCCCTGCTCACACTCTGTACCCCTCTCCCTCAAAATAAACATTAAAAATTAAAAAAAAGAAGAACTTGAGTTCATTGCTGATGGAGAATCAATTGGTTTAATATTTTCAGAGGGAAATTTGATGAAAATATAAAAAGATTTTGATCTAGCAAAGCCACTTTAGCAAGAAATTTTAATAATTATATAATAGCTTCAAGTTTATATATGGTAATATTGCTTATAATGAAAAATTGTAAAAACTATATTTCCAATGACACAATGAATAAATAGATTTTAGACTGTTCAAACAATGCCATACTTCTTTTTATCAATCAAATTTAAAAATATTTAAAAATCAAGTAACTCCTTAGTTATACCTATAATGATTGTATATACATGTGAGAAAACTCTTTTACCACAAAGAAAATATGATTTTATTTGACTATGCATATACCTTCCATTAATTTACTCATGAAACATTTTTTGAGTGTCAACAACATGCTAGGCATTCTGCTAGTTGCTAGAGATACAGTAGGTCAGTGCAAAGTAAGTCATTGGTCTCACAGAGATTACATTCTAAAGAAAACAACAACAAAGGAGACAAAGTTGTTTTGGTTTCCTAACAAAGGGAGAAAGTAGGGTTGTGTGATCGAAAGTAAATGGGTCGGCGGTCGAAGCCAACATTAGTAGGGTAGCCAAGGAGGCTCTTTCTGAAGTGGGGCATGATGGATGAGAAGTACTGCCCATCCCCCCCCCCAAATGAGAAGAGTAATCAAGGGGTGGAACAGCAAAAACAGTAGCTCCAATGTGAGAAAGAGCTCAGTGTGCTTTTGAAGCAGAAACAATATCAGTGTGGTTGGTGCAGAATGTTGAGGATTGGCGAGAATTAGTGTCCTGTGGTGTTGGAGAGGTAGACAGGATCCTACTCATGAGTAACGGCTTGTAGGCCATATAAGGAGTTGTGATTCTATTCTAAGAGTCATAGGAAGCCATTAAATCATTTTAATCTGGAAGATGATATAATGTGACTCTCATTCCCTGGCTACTGTGTACAGAATGGATGGTAGGAACAGGGAAAACAATTAAGAAATCTGTAGTTACATGAGAAAAGGGAACAAAATCAAGCTATGTTTTGGAGATAGAATGAATAGGTTTTCCTAATGGAGTGTATGTTGGTGGTAGTGGTTATGAGAGAAATAGCAAAACAAGTGTAAATCTCAAAATAGCTTATTAATTACTTAAGTCTGGAGTTGAGGGATACAGTCCAGGCTGGACAGTGTATCCAGAGGATGGTGCAAAACATTGATTTAGTTTTCTCATTTAGTCACCTACCACTCTGCTTAGAGTCCTTGCTAGATGAACACACAAGGATCCATTTTCATTTTTCTCATTGTTCTCTCCACCTCCACCCCAGCCCCCAGGCTTTCTTCTGTAACTCTGCTCCCCCCCATCCCCCCGCCCAAGGTACCTGATCTATCCTGGAAGGGCTGAGTCACATTCTTCAGATTCTATCACCAGTCCTTGGGATGCATTGTGGTGAAACGTGGACAAGACAAATAAACCTTTCTTTTAGCAAAACCCTGGTGTAGTATTGTGTTAACAGTTGGCAAGAGGATTAGAAAGGGAAGAAGGAGGAAAGAGAGGGAAAATGACCTCCTTAAGTATAATACTCATACGAAGAGGATATGGGAAAATGAACACATTCATGCACTGCTAGAGGGAGTATAAATTCTTACAGCCTTTCTGGAGGACTTTTTGATTCAGAGATCAAAAGTCATATTGGGACGCCTGGGTGTCTTAGTTGGTTAAGCATCTGATTTCAGCTCAGGTCATGATCTCACAGTTTGTGAGATCAAGTCTGAGCTTAGAGCCTGGAGCCTGCTTCAGATTCTGTGTCTCCCTCTCTCTCTACCCCTCTCCTGCTCATGGCTCTGTCTCTCTCAGAAATAAATAAACATAGAAAAAAAAGTTGTAAAGATGTGCTTAGCTTTTTGATCCATAAATTCAATTTCTATGTTTAGTCATAGGATGTTAATAGCAGTGTTCCTTATAATAATGTGAACTAGGAAACAATGAATTATTAACAGTAGGAGACATTGTGTGGACTCCCCAAACATTAAAATATTTTCCTGTCATTAACTTTTACATTGTAGAGTGTTTAATGATGTAGAAAAATTTTAACATATTATTGAGTAAAGAAAGTTATGAAATGGTGTATATGTTGTGATTACATAACAACATCAATAAGATTGGAAAATTTTATACCAAAATATTAATAGTGGTATTGCTATTAAGAGAACTCCCTTCTTTCCTTCTTTCTTTCTTTCTTTCCTTCCCTTTTTCCTTCCTTCCTTATTTCTTTTTCTTTCTTATTTTCTACAATATACATATAAAATAGGAGAATCTTAAGATTAAAAAAAGAATCACTGATACTTGAATGATGTATCACAAATTGACAGATTGGGAGCTCAATTATAGATGATGATGTGAATGTTAGCAACCATGATTAATACCAAAGAGGGAATTGGCAATGCAAAGAGAGAATTAGACATTCATATTTAGCAAATAATTGTTTTACCTAATGTTTCCTCTGAAAATATTTGTTGACATATTTAGGTCTCAAATGATTGAAAATGGACATCTGGACTATGTCAAGTTTCCACTTAGAGTCAGATGTGACTGTGATCCTTGTGTAGTGGGAATGAAGAACAGCATTCAGATGGGGATGTCTTGGAAGCTCAGAAGAGCCTGCATAGATTTGCTTGCTCCCCTTTAGTTCAAGAGAACTCAGAAATAATGGTCTTAAAAAGGCTTCCCCTAGGACAAAGGTGTTGGCTCCAGTTTTTCCTTCCACTAATCCCTCTGCTTGTAGAAGCTGCAAGTGCACATTGGAAATTAGATATAATCCATATGGCATATTTTGGAGGCTCATGAGATGCGCAGCATTAATCTGTATGTCCCTGCCTCCTCGCCTTTCTTATGCTGCTCTCTCTGCCTTATTGCCCTTTCTCCCCTAAATGGTTCCAGGTTAAGAAATACTACCATAAGCAGTCATTTATTTATAAATTCTAGCCTGGGAAAGAAAACAAAAATCTTAATATTCAATTTCAAAATATGTAACAGTTACCTACCCAGTCTGAAATGTGGGGTGTGCATGACCATTGTATTGACAGAGTCATTGTAAGTTCAGACTGACAGAAAGACCACAGACATGCTCTTTGAGTACATCAAGCAGGTTTAATTCTCTAAAGGATACAAAAGGAAGTCAGCATAGTCATGATATACATCATAGAGGTCAGCAATATCATTCAGGCCAGATGGAGATTCTAGCTTCTGAAATCCTCACCATTGTGTACATAGTTACAGATGGTAAGACTCAAGTGAGAATCTTGTCAGTCCTTCTGGGGAGTTAATAGTATTTCTCTTTACATCTTAACTACATAAGCCCAGATCAGCTCTCTAAGTAGAGTAGCCTGGGGAGTGCTAGGGACCACTTCTTTGACACCAGAAGCACCTCCTTAAGCTCAACTTTATACTGGAACTAAATAAAGACCAACCAAGTGAGAACAAGCAAAGGCTATTTATTCAGAGCTTGCTACAGCAAGGGAGCCAGCCGCTGTCACTTGCATTTTGGCAGATACTCAAAGGCAGGCAGAAGAGTGTCGGCGGGGGAGGGGGTGGGGGGGGCTTAAGAATGTCCTTATTGGAAGCTGCAGACAAGAAGAAGCTGTAGGCAGGCTTGGGGACAAATATAAGGAAAATTGTCCATCATTAATCAAATTGTGTTCATTTGGGGACAGTTGTTACTGGGGTTATTGTCTGATTTCCTGGACCATCACTAGAGATAGCAGTGTGACTTGCTACAGGTCTAACTTAAGCAGGCTGGCTTCCTGGGTTGGTTGATTTGCTGGTCAGGTTGTTGCAGGTTGTAGGTAAGAGTTCTGTTTTTATATATGGTCTGGTCATTGTTATTTGTATATTTAATCTCTCAATATAATACTGGATATAATCATAGGAGACAGTACAACACAATACAGTCAACTTAAGCATGAATAGCCCCTATTCATCATGTTTGTGCATGCAACCTGCTGCTTCCTGATCCAAGTATATTCTCTCTCTTTTTTTAATGTTTGTTTATTTTTGAGAGAGAGCAAGAGACAGAGGGCAAGCAGGGGAGGGGCAGAGAGAGGGGGAGACACAGAATCCAAAGCAGACTCTAGGCTCTGAGCTGTCAGCACAGAGCCCAATGTGGGGCTCAAACTCACGAGCTGTGAGATCATGACCTGAGCTGAAGTTGGACACTTAACCAACTGAACCACCCAGGTGCCCTATGATCCAAGTATATTCTTAAATTTTGTATTGCAGAGCCAGGAGAGAGGTTACTTTCCCAGAAGCCTCTGGGAGTCATGCTAACAAATCTTTAGATCAGCTATAAAGGTTTTCCTGCAATTGAAAAAATAATATGGGCAGGAAATGGAAGGCAAACCAAAATGATGACCAATTTTTCTCACAAAATACCTTCATAGTCATCATGTTTTTCTACACCCCTTAATGGAACCACTGTGTGAACCTTTGAAACAGCTCTCTACTATTCTCTCTTGGATTTAAGTGATTAAGACTGTGTCATCCTGATAAAGCTATTCATGGAGCTATAGTGGTAAGTGGGCAACTTGCTAAAGGATTTGATGATGATAGATCCTGACAGTTAAATTGCCCTTGGACAGGATGCCACAGGGACTCAGACACTCTTTCTGAGAGGTGTGGAGGTACTGCTACACATGGGAGTTTAGATAAGGAAGCAAAAGACACTGAAAAGTAAATGAACCAGTCATTCTCCACTGGATTTCATCTGAGCAGGAAGAGATACTGATTGTCAATGACTGAACTGATTTTTATATACACATTTCAAAATGTAGCCCTTCAATGACTCTCAACAATGAGTATTAAGTAATAATAACTAAGTGATAATAACAAAACTTTGATAGTACTCTCCTACCATTCATTTAGAAACATTTTTGCCTGCGTTACCAGAGGCAGTATTGTTTAAACTTCTCCCACCCCCAGCTGCCTGAGGCGTTGTGTGAGTCTCATGTTTCAAATAATTTCAAATGAGATTGAAGAAAGAAAACTAATTTCAACTCAGTGTAATTAAATAAGTGTTTCTTTATGGCATACTTGTTCTCAGCATTGTCATCTCACATGATGTCAAAAGGTGACATTCTGTTCCTGATCTTGAAAAACAGGGAAGTACAAGTTAAACAATATGTTGGGAAACCTTCATAAGAACCACTAGTAAAATTAAAAATACAATATATACCCTGGGGCACCTATGGAAAAAAAATTGAATAAATACTTTTGAAGTCAATGGGAATAATAGCTAATAAAGCATGGTCCATAGAAATAAAAAGAAAGCAAGAAAAAATTGAAAAGAAAGAAAATGATAACGTAACTAGACAAAAACTAAGTTATGACAACCAAGGAAAATGGTTTAAACTTCCTTTTTGAAAAGGAAGGTTAACTATATTCTATCTATTAATGAACTTCCTCTTAAATAATGCTATATGGCTTCAGAATAAAAAGATAAGCCAAGATGTACCGGGAAAACACAAATAACCTACGAGTAGTATATGTTGCAGTATTAATATCAAACAAGTGTAACTCAAAGTCAGAAGAATTAAAATGAAACAAAGGACATAGCTTTACATTGAAGAAAAGAGCAATCAAAATGTCCTAATAGCAAAGATTATAAGAACTAGGCTCACTTGACATTATAAACTAGGAGCCTCTTTTCTCCTCACCTCTTATGTAATTCATAAGGGGGGCATCTTATACCATTCACCTCACCTTCCCAACCCATTTGCTGCTCACTAGAGACATTTTTTTGTACTTGAAGATCTTGTTCATCATCTCTAGGGATTTTTTTTAAAGTAACTTTCTGATAGAAGGAAAGATAAAGAGTTTCACAGACAAAAGGCTAAAGGAGTTCGTGACCACTAAACCAGCCCTGCAAGAAATATTAAAGAGGACTCTTTCAGCAGAAAGGAAAGACCAAATGTGACAAAGATGAGAAAGGAACAGAGAAAATCTCCAGAAATAATAAAAACAAGTAGTAAAATGGCACTAAATACCTATCTATCAGTAATTACTCTGAATATAAATAGATAAATCAATATATAGCTCCAATCAAAAGACATAAGGTGTCAGAATGAATAGGAAAAAAAAAAGAACCATCTATATATTGCCTACAAAAGACTCATTGTAGACCTAAAGATGCCTGCAGATTGAAAGTGAGGGGACGGGACGAAGAAACATGTATCATGCATCAAAGGTAAGCCGGAGTAGCAATCCTTATATCAGACAAACTAGATTTTAAACCAAAGACTGTAACAAGAAATTAAGAAGGGCACTAATAAAGGGGGACTATCCAATGAGAAGATCTAACAATTGTAGATATTTATGCACCCAACATGAAAGCACACAAATATATAAAACAATAACAAACATAAAGGACCTCATTGATAATAAGTAGGGGACTTTAACACCCCACTTATATCAATGAACAGATCATCTAAGTGGAAAATCAACAAGGAAACAGTGGCTTTGAATGATACACTGGACCAGATGAACTTAACAGATATATTCAGAACATTCCATCTTAAAGCAGCAGAGTACACATTCTTTTCAAGTCACACAGGACATGCTCCACAGTAGATTACACACTAGGTCACAAATCAGGCCTCAACAAGTACAAAAAGACCGAGATCATACTATGCATATTTTCTGACTACAACTCTATGATGCTTGAATCAACCGTAAGAAAAAATTTGGAAAGACCACAAATTTGGAAAGACCACAAACAACATGCTACTGAATAATGAATGGGTCAACCAGGAAATCAAAGAAGAAATTAAAAAAATACATGGAAACAAATGAAAATGAAATCAAAACTGTCCAAAACCTTTGGGATTAAGCAAAAGAGATCATAAGAGGGAAGTATATAACAATGCTGGTCTACCTCAAGAAGCAAGAAAAAAATCTCAAATGAAAAACCTAACCTTACACCTAAAGGAGCTAGAAAAGAAACATGAAAGAACCCTACAGCCAGCAGAGGAGGGGAAATAATAAAGGTTATTATACAGAGAGCAGAAATAAATGATATAAAAACTAAAAAAAAAAAACAATAGAACAAATCAATGAAACCAGGAGCTGGTTCTTTGAAAAAATTAATAAAATTGATAAACTCCTATCCAGACTTATCAAAAAGAAAAGAGAAAGGACCCAAATAAATAAAATCACTTATGAGAGAGGATAAATAACAACCAACACCACAAAAGTACAATTATAAGACAATGTTATGAAAAACTACATGCCAACAAATTGGACAACCTGGAAGAAATGAATAATTTCCTAGAAACATAAACTACCAAAACTGAAACAGGAAGAAATAGAAAAGTTGAACACACTAATAGGCAACAAAGAGATTGAATCAGTGATTGAAAATCTCCAAAGAAACCTAAGTCCAGGGCCAGATGGCTTCACAGGTGACTTCTACCAAATATTTCAAGAAGAGTTAATACCTGTCCCTCTGAAACTATTAAAAAAAATAGAAATGGAAGAAAAACTTCCAAATTCATTCTATGAGACCAGTACTGTCCTCATTCCAAAACTAGATAAAGACTCCACTGAAAAGAGAACAGGCCAATATCCCTGATGAACACGGAATGCAAGAATTCTCAATAAAATACTAGCAAACCAACACTACGTGGTTAAAATATTCATTCACCACGATCAAATGGGATTTACTCCTGGGCTGCAAGAGTGGTTCAACATTCACAAATCAATCAATGTGATATAACACATTATAAAAAAAGGATAAGAATCAGATGATTCTTTCAATAGATGCAGAAAAAGCATTTGACAAAGTACAACATCCATTCATAATAAAATCCCTTAACAAAGTAGGGTTAGAGGGAACATACCTCAACATAATGAAAGCCATATAAAAAAAAAACCCACAGCTGTATCATCCTCCGTGGGGAAAAACTGAGGGCCATTCCCCTAAGGTCAGGAACAAGACAGGGATGGCCACTCTCCCCACTTTTATTTAACATAGTACTGGATGCCCTAGCTTCAGCAGTTAGACAACATAAAGAAATAAAAGGCATCCAAATCAGCAAGGAAGAAGTCAAACTCATTATTTGCCAATAACATGATATTCTCTATACTCTATATAGAAAACCTGAAAGACTCCACCAAAAATATTTGCTAGAACTGATACACAAATTTGGTAAAGTCACAGGATACAAAATCAGTGTGCAGAAATCTGTTGCATTTGTATACACTCATAATGAAGCAGGAGAAAGAGAAATCGAGGAATTAATCCCATTTATAATTGCACCAAAAACCTTAAGATACATAGGAATAAACCTAACCAAAGAGGTTAAAGATCTGTACTCTTAAAACTGTAAAACACTGATGAAAGAGATTGAAGATGGCACAAATAAACAGAAAAACATTCCATGCTAATGGATCAGAAGAACAAATATTGTTAGAATATTGTTAATAATAACAAACACTGTTAGAATGTATTTCCCAAAGCAATATATACATTTAATGCAGTCCCCATCAAAATACCAATAGCATTTTTTTTCATAGAGCTAGAACACACAATCCTAAAATTTGTAGGGAACCACAAAAGACCCCAAATAGACAAAGCAATCTTGAAAAAGAAAAGTAAAGCTGGAGGCATCACAATTCCAGATTTCAAGTGTTATTACAAAGCTATAGCGATCAAGACTATGGTTCTGGCACAAAGATAGACACATAGATCAATAGAACAGAATGGAAGACCCAGAAACGAATCCACAACTATATGGTCAACTAATCTTCAACAAAGGAGGAAAGAATAGACAATGGGGAAAAGACAGTCTCTTCAACAAATGTTGCTGGAAAACTGGACAGCAACTTGGAAAAGAATGAAACTGGATCACTTTCTTAAACCATACACAAAAATAACCTCAAAATGGATTAAAGACTTAAATATGAGACCTGAAACCATAAAAATGCTAAAAGAGAGCACAGGCAGTAATTTCTGTGGCATTGGCTACCACACCATTTTTCTAGATATGTTTCCTGAGGCAAGGGAAATAAAAGCAAAAATAAACTATTGAGACTTCATCAAAATAAAAAGCTTCTACATGGCAAAGGAAGCACTCAACAAAACTAAAAGGCAACCTATACAATTGGAGAAGATATTTGCAAATGTCATATCTGATGAAGGGTCAGTATCCAAAATATATAAAGAACTTCTCAAACTCAACACCCAAAAAGCAAATAATCCAGTTAAATAAATGGGCAGAAAACACGAATAGACGTTTTTCCAAAGAAGAAATACAGATGGACAACAGTCACATGAAAAGATACTCAATATCACTCATCATCAGAGAAAGAAATAAAAACTACAATGATATAACACCTCACATCTGTCGGAAAAGCCAAAATTAACAACACAGAAAACAACAGGTGTTGGCGAGGATGCGAAGAAAGGGGAACCCTCTTATACTGTTGGTGGGAATGCAAACTGGCGTAGCCTCTCTGGAAAATAGTATGGAAGTTCCTCAAAAAATTAAAAATAGAACTATCCTGTAATCCAGCAATTGCACTACTAGGTATTTATCAAAAAGATACAAAAATACTAATTTGAAAAGATACATGCACCCTGATGTTTAGAGTAGCATTATCAACAATAGCCAAATTATGGAAAGAGCCCAAATGTCTGTCTACTGATGAATTGATAAAGATGTGATATGTGTATGTTTGTGTGTGTATATATATACATATTCCATTGTGTACACACACACACACACACACACACACACACACATGGAATATTACTTGGCCATTAAAAATGAAATCTTGCCATTTGCAACAACATGGATGGAGCTAATAATTATTACACTAAGCTAAATAAGTCAGTGAGAAAAAAATATCATACGGTTTCACTCATATGAATTATCTGAAACAAAACAAATGAACATAGGGAGAGAGAAGAAAACCAAGAAACAGACTCTTAACTATAGGGAACAAGCTGATGGTTACCAGAAGGGATGTGGGTAGAAGAATGGATTAAATACATGATGGAGATTAAGGAGGGCACTTGTGATGAGCACCAGGTGTTGTATGTTAAGTATTGAATAACTAAATTCTACACCTAAAACTAATACTACACTGTATGTCACTGGAATAAATAAGTTTTTAAATAAAAACTTGAAAAAAAAGAAAAATAGTATTTTCTGAAATATCACTTATTTTAGTTTTCTATAACTTTAGTTTTCATAACAAATGACCACAAATTTAATGGCTTAAAACATTTATTAGCTCACAGTTCTATAGATCAGAAGTGGGGCAGGCTTCATCGGGTTCTGTAATTAGGGCCTCACAAGGCCTCACAAGATCAAGGTGTCAGCTAGACTGGGCTCTTCTCTGAAGTCTCTATGGAAGAAATCATTTCCAAGCTCATTCTGGTTGTTGGCAGAATTCATTTCCCTAAAATTGTATGACGGTGGTCTCCATTTTCCTACTAGCTATCAGGGGCACACCACTCTTATGGCTCCTTGAGGCCACTCTCATCCTTCACACAGCAACCCCATCTTCAAAGCTGGTAACAGCACCTTCAATTCTTCTGTGTTTGTTTTTTTTGTTTGGTTTTGTTTTTGGCTTTGGCTTTTTAAGTTTTTATTTTAATTCCAGTTAACATACGGTGTTATAGTAGTTTCAGGTGTATGATATAGTGGACGCCTTCTGTTTTAGATCTGGCTTTCTCTACCGCCATCAGACAGAAAACTCTACTTTCAAAGGGCTCACATGATTATATTAGGTCCATCCAGATAATCTCCCTGTCACTTAAAATCAATGACTAGTACTCTTAATTGCATCTGTAAAACTTCATTTGTCGTGTAATGTAACATAATCACAGGTGAATATTGCATTCATCATATTCATACTCTCTTAGATGAGGGCAGGATATCTTGGTGGGGAGTCATGGATTTTAGGATTCTGCCTACCACATTGCTCGTAGGCTTCTCTCCACTTAACGCCACGTGAATCATAAAGGCTCAGCAGCCTTTATAACTATTTTGTAGTCTCTTAATTTTACCAAAATGTGAATTTTGTTTCCACATTTTTGTGGCTTTCAGATTTCCATGATGAGAAGAGGAAACTGCTGACCAATGAATCCATGATCATGTTAAAAGTTTCTCTGACCATTTTTGACCATGATTTATCCCTTAATCAGGTTATTTTATGATTCCAAGATTTTTTTTCTTTGGAATTTCTGTTCAGAATCATCTGACATGCTGTATCTAATAATTAAAATATTTGAGTTGGGGAGTCGATTGTAGTGGGGGACCTAAATCTGTTCTTTGTTGGTTTTGCTCATCCAAGCTAATTCCCTTCTGTGTTTACCGATAACATCTTATGAGCTCACATTTGTTTAATTTAATCTGGGGGAATCCTGAGAGTGTGAATTGGGTATATTTGCTTGGGAGAGGATTTGTATTTCATAGTCCCCATCAGTTGTTGCTTCAAAGGCCCCAGGCTTTGATATGAGCTTTCCAACCTCGCTAGAGGTCCAAAGCTTAGTCACTGGTTGGTAGTTCTGATCCTAGTTTTAGATTCGGGGAATACATATATTTTGAATTTATTTCTCCCCGGTCTTGTTTCAGTTCATCTGAAAACATTCAGTTCAGTTTTCCCTTTCCTCCTCCCTTTGTACCTCTCTTCCATCCTGTCTTGGACCCTCCCTTACTTCCTTTCTCCCGTGCCTAGGTTATGCAAATAAATGCAAAGGTTCAAATGCATGGGACACAGTAGTAGCCCCCCTCCCCCCGCCCCGCACCCTGTACTTGGCACTGGTCAATGTAAAACATTGTGCTTTGCTCTGAGAAGCAGTTTTTAAGGAGATCATGATCAAAGTGATACACATCCAGAGCTTCAACCAAAATAAACATGAAAAATATGTAGGGTTTGTTTATTGTGTTTACCTGGGAACAGAGAAGACATGTTAGCTCTCTTCAGATATCTGAAAATATCTTTCACAAGAGAGAAATAAAGCTTTTCTTTTATCTTCCAGAAGCAGGACCAATAGGTGCATCTAACGAGAAGGCTCATGTTAGTGCAGCATAAGATGGGACTTATGATTATATTTCTATAGAATTGGGACAGGCTGTCTTTGTGAGGTGAGAGCTCTCTCCTCTTGGGCTCGTGTAGAGGTCAGGTAAGTGTCCTCAACAGTATTTTGGAGGCCAGGAGTACACTTCTCCTTTGGCCAAGAGGCTATGACCAATAACCTTCGCTGTCCCAGGGAGCCAGATTCTAGGCTTGTTTATTCCATGACTCTTATAAATTTAGATACAAACTAAGAAATTATAGCCATCTGGAAAAAACACACATTTATCCCACATTCTGACTACAATGGAAGGAAATTCTGTGTCACAGTATTAAAGAAACTTTTCCAATTGGGGAATCAGAGTAATCATTAATATTTTTTACTTCCAAAATAGTCCTCCTTGTAATGTGCCAAGAAAAAAATCCAATTAATTTTTACACAAAATATTCTTCTCATGCATACCCACACTGAGAGAAAATATGATGCATTTTTCAATAATAATAAGGTTCAGTCAGAAATAGAAATTTAGTTCATTTTAAACTAAGTAGAATAGACGCTGGTGAATGAGAAGTGATGACATGACACGAGCTGTATGATTACAGTTAAAGTACATTTCAGGGCAGTTTCCTTTAATATTAAAACTTTAATTCTTGAAAGAAATGGATTTTGGAATATTTTTGTAAAGGATATTGAGATCTTGCTATTCTTGTTCTTAGAATTTTATATGAACATAAAATCACACTTGTTCTAAAGTCATCACTTTAAGGAAAACACCACATTTAACCTTTCACTGTGGAATAAAAGCTTATGTTGAAATGTTTTAGAAATCCAGATACCCCTTTTATTCTCTGGATTCTAGAGTGACAGGAGAGCTCTGAGGAAGAAAGACTCAAGTCCTGTAGTCCTATTTGGGACAGTGGACACACCCCCAGGGGATGGAGTTACACTGAGAAAGGAAAAATCAATCCAGACACAGAGAGGATGAGAGCAAAAGAAAGGCAAAATATGAGCCAGATGTTCTTCAGGACAAGAATGAAATTTGATCCCAAGTGACAGGCAAAGGGATGAGAGACCCAAACTATTTGACTGTATTTTATGAAAGCTTTAGGAGTATGGAATTGTATAATTTCTGAGGAAATTAACAAGGGAAGAATTTTGGAAACATATTGCTAAACCAACATACAAACAACTTAATGCCTTAGATAGAAAAGTCATGCCATATCCACAGGAGACAAAAATTACACAGGTAAAGCCTAGCCAAGGACATAATCCTGTAATCCTACTAGAGACCAGGATTCTGCAAACAAAAGAAAAAAATATATATATAGTGTCTGTAGGGAAATAATAATGAGAACCTTCCTTGGGGTTTAAAGACAAGAACATAAGACAGGCTTTGCTTCTAAATAGATTTGTGATTCAGTTTATTCATCTTCGAAATAGAAATGACAATATGCACCCCACATGATTTTTCAAGGGCTCAGTAAGAGAGTGTATTCAAAAATATTTAATAAAGTGATATATGGATGAGATGTCTTATTATTACTGTCTACAGTGGGTATCTGTTGTTTTTGCCTACCAGGCATGCTTTCCCACTAATTTTGGAATAGCGATCTGTTTCTCCCTTTAGTCCAATCCCGTACTTTCAGTCTAGATTAGTCAGAAAGGGCAGACCTCACCCAGGAGGGGAGCCTATGACACAGGTGAAGCTGGGGAGTATACTACATCAACTCTGGGCCTTGCCCTGGTGATTTCAGAACAATCAATCACATGAGTGAAGTCCAGCCAATCAGCATTTAGGATTTTTGTCAGAGCTAGTGGAAAGGGAAACACTTTATGTGGTGAGAGAGTGGGGGAGCAATGTAAGTTGGTAGCCATGTGGGGCGCTTGCCTGAGAATAAGCTAACCCAAGAGGGAAAACAGAACCAAGAAGTAGTGAAATAGCATCCTGAGATATCATCAACCCCTGGGATTCAGATGTGCTTGAAGCCAGAATTGCCCCTGGAATTTCCAGTTGCATGAGTACATAAATTCCTCTTTCTGTCCTAACTAGTTTGATATGGCTTTCTGTCATTTGTCATCACAACTGTATTAGCTGAGTTCCTATAATTAGGGAAAGTTTAACTAGAAATTATTAGTGTTACTTGGAAAATCTCCACACCTAATTTATACTTAAAGCAATTACAGTTGACCCTTAGACAATGGGGGGTGGGTAGTTAGGGTTAGACTCCCTTGACTGGCTCTGTCATGAATCCTGTGAAGACATGCACAACATCTGGACAGTTTTCTCCAGCAGGAATTTATTGTTTTGGGCTTGATGTCTTTCATGGTTTTTTCTTAGAACAATGGCGTTTGCAATGGTGTAGTCTTCCCAGACTTTCTTGATGTTCTCAGAGTCCTCTTTCATAACATTGACATCTTTTCCTGTAGAGTATATAACGAGACTTAAAGGTCCTTAGGATACCCTGATCTAGGGTGATTGAGAGACGTTGTATTTGAGGGCAAGTAAACTACTCTGACACCTTCCTGGTGAACTCATGGGATTCTGGGTCATCAGGGGCATTGTCCAATATCGAAAGAACATTAAAAGGTAGACCCTTACTGGCAAGGTACTTCCTGACTGCAGGGACAAAGCATCACAATGGAACTTATCCAGAAAAAAGGGATCTTGGTTTCCGGCCTTCTTTTTGTACAACCCAAAGACTGGAGGCTGGTGTTAATTTTTTCTCTTCAAGCCTCAGGGGCTAGCAGCCTTATAGATTAGGGTAGTCCTGATCATAAACCCAATTGCGTTTACAGAAAACAGTAGAGCCAGCCTCTCTTTTCTGGCCTTAAATCCTGGTGTTAGCTTTTGTCCATTTTTCCCCCAGAATAGGGCACTTTCTTCTGCACTAAAACTGTTAGGCAGATATCCTTCCTCCTCAGTGATTTTCTTTATGGTGTCTGGGAACTTGTTTGCGGCCTCTTGGTTGGCAGAAACTTCCTCTCCTGGTATCTTGACATTTTTTAAAGTCAAACCTTTTTTTTTTTTTATGATTTTATTTTTTTAAGTAATCTCTACACCCAACATGGGGCTCGAACGTAAAACCCCAAAATCAAGAGTCCCATGCTCCATCAACAGAGCTAGCCAGGTGCTGCTAAAACCAAATTTTTAAAATTATCAAACCATCCTTTGCTGGCATTAAATTTTCCAGCTTTAGATCCTTCACTTTCCTTTTGTTCTAAGTTGTCATAGAATGACTTTGCTTTTTCATGAATCATATTAGTGTTGACAGGTATGGCTTTCTCATAGCAATCCTGCACCCATATAAAAGCTGCATTTTCAGTATGACATAAAAAGGTATTTCACAGAAAGTGCAAGTTTTTTGTGCTTGCTGGCACTGCTGCAATGGCAGCTTCACAAATTTTCTTTTTCTTTTTTTTTTAAACAATTGCCCTTATGCTGGGTTCATTTATCTTGAAATGGCAGGCAACCGCAGCTGCAGACCTCAATCTGTAGACATAGCAAGTGAATCATCTTTCTCATGTAATGTCGTGACTTCTTGGGAGCACTTCCAGCATCACTAGTGGCACTTCCTATGGGTCCCATGGCGTCATTCAAGGTTTATGATGTTGCACAAAACTCAATGAAAAATATTTGAGAACCGTGAGCAACTGCTTTTTACTGTGATGCACAGTTTACTGGAGAGCCACACTGCTCAGGAGGAGATGATTAGTGTCACAGGGTATTTCAACAGGGTGCTCCGAACACTTGAACTCACTGCAGGAGCAACAGGAAGTGGCTACCAAATTATCACCATAGTACAGTATGCACTACAGTTTATGTTCTGCAGTTATGACTTCATATCGCATTTTTACATTTGCTTATATTTCTTTCTACCACACATGCCGCCATGAATGCTCTGTAAGTGCGTCCACGAGCTTTGATATATTTAACTTTCTATAGCAGACTCACAAGTATTTTATGGCAGTAATGATAAAGGAGACTAGCATCTACCTATGTTTTATGCATTCAGGCATACTACTGTTTTCTTAATTTGGGGGGATATTTCTAGGCTACACAGTTTGCGAGTCCTTCACATTGTCACAAATCTCCACAAACTTTTTCCAATATATAAATTGAAAAAATTCGTCACATAAGTGGATGTGTGCAGTTCAAACCTGAGTTATTTAAGTGTTAGCTGTACTAATTGGTCATAAAATGGGTGCCAAAACAGTAAATGCTTGTCTGGTCTTGAAAATCCTTACTCTCAGTTTACTTCCTTTATTATGATTTTTTTTAATGTTATTGCACTTGCTTTTAATTCCTTCCTGGCCCTTTAGAAAATGATCTTTGGGGAACCTGGGTGGCTCAGTCAGTTAAGCACCCAAATCTGGATTGCAGCTGGGGTCATGATTTCACGGTTTGTGAGATCAAGCCCCACATCAGGCTCTGCACTGACACCACAGGGCCTGCTTGGCATTCTCTCTCTCTTCCTCTCTCTGCCCCTCCCTCGCTTGCATGCATTCTCTCTCTCTCTCTCTCTCTCTCTCAAAACAAATAAATGATCTTAAAAAAGAAAGATCCTTCTCCTGAAATAGGCTCAGCCTCCCTAGTTTAAAGCAACATGATGCTACAGAAAGATTTTGTTAACAGAGAAAACAGCACCACAATTCTGACATATATGCCAGCTGAACACCAAAAGCTCAAAATCATGCAGCACTCAGTCCTTCAAGGATCGGGAAGTTCTCCAATTTCTTCTCTGAGCTCCTAACCTTTACCCCAGACTGGTGACATCCTCAGCTGTGTGTTTGGTGTACTCCACAGCCAGAAACATCCTGCACAAACCTGGTCCCCTGGGGTGAGACTTTCAGTAGGTTTCTTACCAGCCTGCTCACCATGCAGCTGGGGTGGGTCTTGTGGGGACATGGAGAAAGGTCCACCACCACCAGGAGCAAAAGCAACGCAAATTCAGTTTCTTTTCTCTGAGCTTCTTCCCTTCCCTAAGAGAGAGTGTTCCTTTATCCAGATTAAAGAGCACGAGGAACAAAGAAAGCCACATGATATCGAACTTAATTTCAAGTACCACTCCTTTCATAAGAACGGTTAATTGGTAGCTAAATGGTCTCATTCTTGTTGCCAACAAACAGTAAATGTGCCAAGAAACCAAAGCAGCACAGGGGAGAAAAGGAAGAAACCAAGGGTTTAGATAATTTGTGAAAATGGATATTTGGTCTTTGAATAATTAAAGATATCCAATCTGTAGGATGCTAAAGAAATCCCTAATCTACATTTATGTTAGAGCATGTCAGTACTAATCCAGGGCATTAAATTTTTATCATTATAGTTATGGACAATTCTTCCAAAGAATCTCACTTATTGGCTATCAAAATAAGGGAAATGCTGAATTATAGAATACTATACTTTGAATATTTAATAAATTAATCCCCTGTGCTGATAGTAGGAGTCCTAGAAATAATGCCTGTTGCATGACAGCATTTAATCAATATACTAGTTAATAATAATCATTTGAGAGCAAGTTAATGCCTAATAGGTTTGCAACCCAAATAAGAAGCACAGGGAAATAATACTCAAGGTTAAATTCATTCTTAAAAAGACCATTGCTTCTTGTGAATACTTAAATGAAAGGAAAGAAGATTGAAGCTTTTGTTGTGGTTGATTCTTTGAGAGTTCTTGGGTCATTAAACATGAGCTTATTCAAATAAATTTTGGCCCTGGTATCTGTATCTTATTATTTTTCTTTCATATTTTTAACATAATTGAATTGTACCAGATTCTCTTGGGTGCTCAGCAATAGATTCTGACTCTGAAATCCATTATTACTTCTCAAAGGAGGAAGAGGAGGAGGAAACAGGGAGAGGGGGAAGGAGGAGAGAGAGAAAGAAGGGGAGGGAAGAAGAGAAGGGGTAGAGCATGGAACAGGAAGGGATAAAGGGAAGAGACATGGAAAAAGGAAAAGGAGAAGGGGGAGGGAGGAGAGAACGATGGAAGAGGGGGCATGGAGGGAGCAGGGAAGACCAGACATCTCGTCCATTGTGACATAGCAGGTGGACTCTAACTTTTTCTTATATAAAATATTATAAAGTGAACCCCAAGATGTGTATAGAGTGGGTGACGGGAGCTCCCTGTTCATAGAGAATTAAAAAAAATACTACACAGTCAATCCTTGATTAGGACACAAATATCTTAATTTTAAACTTCCGAGTGTTAAATAGTTTAAATGTAAGATTTAATAGATTTAAATGATTAAACATGGAGATAGTACAAGTTAATTTTCTTACAGAATTAATTTTTTTTCTCAGTTTAATTGCATGACATTTGGTAGAAGAAGGTTTGATGCTGGGAGGAGAAGGTGCTGATAGTGACTTTGGAAGGTCCTAGGCAGGGGCCTGTCTGGAATTGAGCAGATGATTGTTAAGACAGGAAGAGAAAGGAGATGGTGAATAGGTTTGCCTCTGTGGCAATTTACATCTGGCTGATTTACATCTATTTTAGGTTTGCTATTCTGGTCAGTTCTTCTTGGCAACTTCTTAAAATTATCTGATAAAGCTGATAATTATATTAGAGTAGGCTCACATGATGGGATTCCCACTTCCCGAGTTGGTCTGCCTGCACTTTCCTAGAGAAAAGTCCTGTATCAGCCACCTGAGCTACAATTTTCTTACCCCAGGGATATGATGGTGAAAGAAGTTAATATAAATAGAAGACATTGCTTTAATCCCTATACTTCATTGGTTTGATGAAGTTTGAGGGAAACACAAATAATTCATGTGTTGTGGATCAGCGATTTCACATTTAAAAAGCATAAAGCTTATTAATGGTCTTGAAGAGAAAAGATTCCATATGAATACAAAACCATCATTATGACTGGCAACATGTCCAAATATCTTGCCAACATTTTTTCTGATTCAGACTGTTAAATTTCATATTAAAATATAATAAAAAGGTTCATTAAAAAAGACTTTATAAACAGACAAATCTTGAAAAACAGAAAATACACTTAGGAAACTCCACGCAAACAACAAGCACATTTTAGGGTACTTTTCCCAAGAGATAAAGACAAAGTCTGGATGTAGTAATACCAGTGGGATTGAGCGCTGAGCATCCATTAGACACTGCTCCACCTGCTTTCAATATAATATCTTCTTTAATTCTCATAAAACTCCTCTGTAATAAATATTGTTCTATTCTTATTTCATTGATGAGGAATCAGGAAAGCAAAAATTCCACAGAATGTACTGGTGTATACAAAGAGAATGGAATGAATCTGAACTTGAGGATATCAGAGAGTTAGTCTCATGTATCCCAACACAAGGATGTTGGAAAGTGTTTACCAGTCACAGAAGACAGTAAAGCTGGTAACGTTGGTATAAAGGGGAAAGAACATAACAAAAAAGCAAGTAGGCTGTCAGCTTGGTTTAAGGAGCTCTAAAATAATCTCTATTTGTTTCGGTTTCTTGACATACTGCTACTCCGTGTACTGAAACACTTTCAAGTCTCTGTAGTAACCATGTACCGCAGAAAGGACTTGGCTCTAGGCAGCTCTGTCTCTGACACAAATTGGCTACAGACCTGACATCTTGGCTGCAAATATATGATGTTGCCATCACTTTAAGCGTAAGCAAAATAAATATACTTTAAACATAAGTAAAGTAAAAAACAGATGATAGTAATGATGGTAATATTTCTGGAGTGGCAGCAATATGCTATGCTTTGGGCAGAATTGAGCTTAACATGGATCTTATTTACCCTTTTAAAGTTAATTTCTATTTTTCTTTCCATTCTTTCAAGAAGAAAAGGGCTAAAATAGCACTCAGTACTCTGCTAGCACTTAGGTGGTGACAGTGGACTATTTATTTGGTTTTAAATAACATGGCTTAACTCTGGCTGTCCGTAAAATAGAGGCCTTAGCATACCACAGGCGCCCACACAGGGTACCACAGGCCACAGAGAAGCACTTAGTAGTTGTGTGTAATCAAGTTTGTGAAAACTGATCCAGAAGAGCACTTCACTATTTACAGGAGTGCTATAATAAATCTTCTTGCAAACTATAGAATCCATTTGTATTGTGAAATATCCCTTAATTTGTGTTTTTAAGTTTGAATTTTTGTGTACATGTGGTCTTCTTAAAGTAAGACCCTTCTGAAATTTATGGAAGCCCAGGTTAATCTAAAGTACTCAAACATAAAATTCATTTGTTCTCTCACTACTCTGAAATGATGCTATATATTAATAAGCACATGCCAGGTCCAAGGGATGGCCGTGATTAAGTCCACTAATGCCCTTATGATGCTCATAATAATGCCCTGAGTTGGGAAGGGGAATTCTAATGCGTTAAATATTCCTCCCTTGGAAAATCAAAGAAAAAATAAGCACCTTCCTTCTGCAAGACAGCTATCCAGTCATTACTCGAAGGCAATGCCATAGGTAATCATTTTGAATCCTTCTTGCGTATAAACAACACAATAATGTGATGAATTTGTGTTGTCATAACATATGAAATGTTAAAATGAGAACTGGCAGGTCTTGGGGAGCTGAATGCCCCAGAGCCCTAGGCTGTACCTAGAGGCTGGATCTCCGAAGGACCTCAGATTCTTCTGTCCACCCTGCCCTCTCCTCTCCCATACCTTATTCCTCCCCAACACTTGCCCCCCACCCTCCCACCCCGCCTTGAAGAAACTCGTGCTTTCTTGGTTGAGTAGCTGAAACTGGAATCATCAAGGCCTTTTCATCCTCAGACTTTTTAGCTGATTTGCTGAATGATTCCGCTCCTCCTCCTTCTCAGAAAATCTGAATATAAATGACATATTTTAGGGTTTGAGGGGTGAGTTCCCTTGCTCCCTTTTGGTTGAACTTTACATGCTTGTAAGTAGAAGGTGTGCTGGCAACAGATGATGGATGGTGAAAAGAACTTCTGCAAGAACAGCAGGAGCAGACGACTCTGGACTCAAGTGTCCTTAGCACCTATCTGACCCGCGGATCCTTCTTAACTCCGCCGGCTACTCGGAGGATTAGGCTGGTGGGCGAGCGAAACTTCAGATCCCAGAATGCCGAGGACGTGCCTCCCGACCTCCCTGTAACCCGTCCGCCTCTCTCATTGCTTTCTGGGAAATGTAGTTTCTTTCTAATCAGTGCCTACACTGTCTTGGAAAAGAAGGCTGTTAGGTTTAAGGGATACGCCCCTCCACTGGCCCCGCCCTCTCCATTGACCCCGCCCCAGGTTGCTCAGGAGATGAGAGACGCCGAATCTTGGTCGGTGCTGGCGTGGGGAGCAGGGTAGGTGCAAAAAGAAATCCTCCGACGTCTGAAAGTGGAGGTCCTCCATGGAGACTTCTGACAGCTTCTGTCAAGACTATAGCAGCAGTAGGCAATACTGGTTTGAACTCGGACCCACGGACTTGCTGGAGCGCAAGGGCTCCCTGACCCTCCGCTCCCATCACAAGAAGTACTCGAAGCCCGTGTTGGTGTATTCTTGGTGAGCGAGCTCTCTGCAGTCCCCGGCCCCTGGGAGAAGGGATGGGGGAGGAGAGGAAAGGACAGTAATAGAGAGAGGGCAAGGGTGGAGATGCTGGAATAAACAGAGAAGAGAATAAAAGAAAAGGAAGAGAAGAGCAGAGAAAGGGAAAAGGAAGAAATGGGAAGGGAAAAGATGAGACAAGTGAAAAACCTGAGAGAGGTGACAAGGGAGACCAAAGAAAGGGAAACAGATCTTCAATGAGGAATGGGGAGGAGGGCATTGGGAGTTGGGGCAGCAGGAGATAGGAAAGCCTCCACGACCAGCTGCCCCCGACACACTGAGACCTGCTGTAGCCAGCTCCTGTCTACCAGAGGTCATAGATCACCCACATGGAGGAGGGAGGTGAGGCCGTTTGCAGAGGCCTGGAAATCACATTTGTGAGATAAACTACTTACTCAAAAAAGGAAGGGTCCATTAGGACACCAGGGGACAGTAGGAGGGAGGTGGCTGTCCAGAGGATGGCCTCCAGGGCTACCATTTCTTGGGGGCAGTGAAGTACACCAGATGATTTGAAAGAGGTCCCTAAATATCTCCTAGGCTACTAGGACTCTCCTGGCCAGAGATTACAAACTGGCATCTCCCAGTGGCTAAGGCCAGTGGACATAGTTTTTTTGCATCCACTGTGTTTATTTTTTTCTTTTAAATTAATTGCCCACATTTAAAATTAAGAAAGTGTACATAAACCTTGAGGATTGTGTCTTCCCTTGAAAAGCTGAAGGGTCTGGCAGCAGAGGATTTTATTCCTTCTTGCAGTTACTGGAACTGAGCACTGTCTACCTATAAGATGGGAGTTCCTTCTCTGGGAATTTCACTCATAGCATTTGATTTACTTCTTCTGCTTTGGGTTTTGGAATTAAAATTCATCTAGAGATTCTCTTGCCTTATTAAATAGTGCAGTGACTAATAGCAAAACCATGACAGATAACTGGGAAAAAATTAGGAATTAGGGCATTTAGAACTTTGTCTTTTGGGTCATTTCCCTTTATTATTGACAATAATTTCTTTCAGAGTATTTGGGATATTCTGAGGCAGAGGGTGGAGACAGTGGAAAAGAAATCTCAAATCTTGTCTCCTTTATACTTTTGCCTTTGAACAAAGATAACTGATTTGACTTGACTCTAGCCCTAAGGCTAAGCCCTCCTTGATCCCATTCGTTCACGTAATGGATGTGAGCCCTGCAGTTTCTGTCATGCAAACTTTCGACAACCTACCCACCTTCCTATAAGCCCACTCCCCTAGTTTTACTTCTCATCCCTAAAACTGACTTTCTGCCTATTCTGAACTCAATGTGAGAAGCTAGATAGATTCGGAATCCAAAGCTATATAGGGAAATAGAAAATCCTCTCTTAACCTCATAGTGGGCTTACCGCATAGATCCCAAGCAAAACACTTAGCTCTTGCGTGATTCTGTTACTCCATGAAGATGAGGACATAACATAAATCACTATTAGAAATGATTGTTAAAGACAAAGAACTTCTTCAAGTGGGCAGTGCTGCTTCTCTCTTGTGTGCTACCACGACTTGTGGACGCCATAGACATCAATAGCAAGACCACAGAAGACATAAATGAGAAGGAGATGAGGAATCTGGTGGGGGAGAAGTGTGGTGGAACACTGGAAGTCATTCTGGTCACTGAAAATGTAGTTCTCATGCTGTTGGTTTTAGAAAGAACATTTGGGAGCAGAAGGAAATAAATTCAATTCAAGAAACATTCATGTGTCATGCACTTTGCTATATGTTTAAGACAGAGATAAGTGGATTCATTGAGTTAATTTGGCTAAAGAATTTAACACCATGCCTGGACTTAGTCAGTGGTCAGTAATGTATGGTAGGTAATAACTAACTTTTTAAGATAATATAATAGTTAAACACTTGGACTCTAGGTTTCAATACCAACTCTGTAACGTGTGATATGGCAAGTGACATGACTGCTCTAGGCCTCTGTTTCTGCCACTGTAAAATGGGGATGGTAGGATTATTGTAAGATTAAACACAATATTGTAAGTGAAGTACTTTTTAACATATGGTCTGGTACATCATAAACACAGTAAAGCTTATATGTATTAGGACACGGTCATGGACTTCGATGAATTTCATAGATCAGTAAAGAAGAATACCAATAAATTCAGTGTAATTGATTTGTGCAAAATAGAGATGAGTGTAAGACGCCAATGTAATAGGGAGGAGAGGTTTGTGTGTGGGGAGTTTCCTGAGCAGGGTTTAGAACGAAGACGAGGAGTTCCACAGGTGCACAGAAGAGCACAGGCTAGTTAGTGCAATGGAATAGTCAGAAGCAACATCATAGGGAAATAGAAATAATTCTCTACAGTTGGCCAGTACAGCTGATCCTTATTTTTTTCAGATTCTGTATTTGTGAATTTGCCTGCTTGCTAAAATTTATTTGTAATCCCAAATCAATACTCAAGGCATTTTCATGGTCATTTATGGACACACGCAGAGAGACAAAATTTTGGGGTCACTCTTCCTCCCCTCTCCCGCACCCCCTCAACGGTCCCAGGTGAGATCAGACAGTGTGGACACTCTGCCTTCTTGTTTCAGCTCTCAACAATTGTAAACAAGCGGGTTTTTTCCCACCACAGTCTATTTAGCATTTTTGTACTTTTTATGGGTGATTTCATTATTAATATGGACCCATTACTACTGAAGTGCTGTCTAGTGTTTGTAAGTGCAGGAAGGCTGTGATGTGCCCAATGGAGAAAATATGTGTTATCTAAGCTTCATTTAGTTATGAGTTATAGTGCTGTTGGCGGTGAGGTCAATGTTAATGAATCAGCAAAAAATATTAAATAAGGCATATTTAAACAGAAACACACATAAAACCAGGTCATATATTGATTGGTTGATGAAAATGTGAGCAGAGGCTCACAGGCACCTACTCCTTTATTTCCCCGAGGAGCAATGGTTCAGTATTTGCTAATTATTTGTGACAGCTTTATAAAGCATAGCATCCTCAAATAATGAGAACTTATCAAAAATGTGAGAAACATTTGCATTTCTCTGAGCTGGCAATGCTGCTGGCATCCTTACTTTCCTCCCATATCCAACTAGTCACCAAGATCTGTCTTTAAAAAAAAACAACTATGTAAAGAAAAAACAACTCTGTAAAGTTCAAATTATATAAACTTCCAAATGACAATCTGATCGACCGTTATGTTTTTATGTATTCCGGTCATAATTGTTTGCTTTCTATTAACTTGTTATATATTAAAGCTTTTATTAAATTTTAATCTTTTATGAGTGATTTTTATTTAATTGATGAATACTTACTATCTATGATACACCATTCGGATGGCCTTCGACTGAGTATTTGATCAATTAAGTGACTGTCTCTAGGCTTGCAAAGTAGAATCTGTAACCGAGAAAAATTCTAATTTATATCTTATATAGTTTAAACATTTGCATGATTCCTGTGTTTCTCTCTTTGTCGCTTGTAATACAAGTCTGTCTGAAGAACAGCTGTATATAATAGACCTGATGAAGTGATATACCCAGAATGGTTGTTCAGAGCATCTCTGGTCCATGACTAGAGTAAGACATTGCTTAGGCACCATCACTTCTTGCAGCCGGAGTGATGGACAGAGCCATGTTACCTGCATCACACGGATGCTTCTGTGGGACAGAGACCTTTTCTAGAAATTAGTTTTCTCTGGTCATTCCTGTGGCATATGTAGAGCTGTATCATCAGATGGTTCCATGAAAAAATCAGAGTTGAGGGGAAAGCATCTTTTGGGCTGTCATCCCATTCATTGGAATAACGGAATACTAAGAGCCAGAACAACTAGATTTGCTCTTAATAAAAATTCTCTGGTGTGAGGCTGCTGCTTATTTTGTTATGTATGTATTTTAACCCATCTCTTCATTGCCCAAATCGACATCAGGTAATAAGTGATGATAACTTAAAGCCTAAAAAATCATTCAAGTCTCCATGGAGACAGTTCATGCTCTGGTCTCCATGGTGACACCTAGAGTTTTAAGAGCTCAGGTTAATTTTATGTATATGTAATTTCAATTACTTTTCTCCCCTGCCTCAGCCCTAGGTAGGGAGCCTGGGCATTTTACTCTTCCCTTTCCTTACCCCCCGCCCCATAATAGGAAGAAAACAGAAAAAGGAAAAGAAGGAAGAAATATAAAATGCAGTCATAATTGTGGGGTAGGGAACTTCATAGTTTTATAGATTTCTACGGAAAATCATTTGGATTGGGGAAAGAAAGAGCTTTCTGTGATGCTCTTCAGACTTACACTCCACTGTGCTGCCTGAACAGGGTATATTGAAGGTACTCCACAATCAGGGGAGAACCTAGTTTTCAGGCAGCTAGATATCATTAGTGTCCTTACAAGGAAAATAGAGATGTTTTCTAATTTGCTGTATCATTCTACCTGTACTTAACCAGTGACTTTCTCAGGGACTAACCTGGAAGTATTTGGAGTTCTTCACATGACTCAGGGCCACCCTAGAGTTACACAGACCTTCTCTAGCCAGCGTCCCTCTCCTCACATGCCCAACACACACTCACGAAACAGGATGAAAAGGCAAATCAGCAAGGCCTTTTAGTAACCACATGTTGCTGCCTGCCTCTTTCTTGAAATGCATAAATGCTTCGCCTCCACCAAGCCTCCATCCTCCTGCCTTTAACAACTCAGGCCCTCAATCTAATGCTTATTAACTTTTATTTTATGTACATTTTAAATAAGTTTGTTTATATGGTTTCCATGCACACAGCATACACTTTGGTGAGAAGAGAGAAGAGCCTTTAGAGAGGCTTTTTTTTTTTTTTTTTTTTGGCCAATAATGAGAAGTGAGAAGAGCAAGCCTCAGGACAAGGCATAGGAACACAGCGGGGGCTCAGTTAACGTTCATCAAAGAAATGAACACATGAGCAGGCAGAATGAACACACACAGAAACCCAAAAGACACTGGGTTGGGGCCCTCTATTTTATGCTGTAAAAATGCTCAGAGGTAAACAGTCTACAGGATAGAACAAACTCATTAATAAAGCCAGAATCAATTTTTACAACCAGGATCCTGATGTAACAGGATGACACTGAAGTGTGTTTGGTCACCTCTGTGTAAGTCAGCTTCGAGGGGTATAATGTACTCTTCTTTTGATTTGATTGGTGAAGAATTTAAAATTGAGCTCAACTTGTACTCTTCCTAGTTGCAGTGCTTAACTTATCAGGGACTGACAGGTACTAAGAAGATTTTGAGTTTATATAGGGACAAACGAATTTACACTTTAAAGAGATATTTTTATTTCTTAACTCCTGCATAAAAAGAATTCTAAATTATAATATCATGTGACCATTTGAGATGGTGTTATAGTAGACCAATGGCATGCAAATATATTCACCATCGAGTAGATAGCAGAATTAGAAATTTGCATACAACTCAGATGCATATATAACATTTATTTTCTAAAATTGATCCTGATGGCTTTTCAATTGTTAGTTACTAGGAAAAAAATTCAAAGTCCCAACTAAAGGGTATCTCAGTCTCCTCAAGTTTAAACAGCCTGTTTTAAGTTAACATAGTCTCTTTCAGAAGAGTGCCCACTATTCCTGCGTCCTTCGTCCTCCAGCCTCTCCTTTCCCCAGTGGCACCTGTGTGTGGGGAGGGACTGAGGTTGTGTGTTATTTTGGAGGTGGGGAAAGAGACCTCTGTTGCTCACCTCATTCCTTGTCCAACTTCTGAGCTGCTTCTGGTGAGTTTGTGACCAATAGACTTTGTTGAGGACCGGATATCTCTGCTTACAATTCTGGTTCCAGAATTGGCTTTGGCTCTTGCTGGCTCCACGGATCCCCATGTCATGCTTCTTCTCCTCCCCAACCCCTGACTTAGGCTGGTCCCCCATAACCACTGTGGTAGCGGCACCTCATCCCTCAACATGGCAGCCTGCAGCTGGCGCTCTGACAGCTTCCATCAAATACCCTGTGGAGACGGTGCGCGCGATGTGCTCTGCCCAGGAGAGTTTACTCCCACTAGCCTGAGAATTATTAAAAGCATTTTCTTTCACTTTCTAAAGTGATCTGCTTTAAAAGCTAATTTATAAAGTCACCTTATGTGAGCTATGTTTGGGAGCTTCTGGGTCTTGTTGATAGAAGCTTAAGAAATTTAGACCTTTTATTTCTCCACAGTGACTGACTTTCAAGAAAAATATCTCACTTAAGACTCAAAAATTCCATATGGTTAGTCAGAAGTTAATCAGCCATGCTTTATTTTCCTTCATATTCCTGTCAAAACAATCCTAAATCTTCCCAAGACAAATGCGAATGACTTTGATTTATTAGAGCAAAGGTTATTTTAGAGGTAAGCAAAGAAAAGTGAAAAGATGAATATTTGAAAATATCATCTCACTACAGTAACTGAAAAAAAAAAACTCAGGATGTAATGAATTCCTTTGTTAAAGGTGTAGATCTATATGCATTGAAAAGAGATCGAAAGAACATTCACCGTAGAACACAAAATACTTATTGCTGGATGGTAGGTACATTTATGGATTATTTGTCTTCTTCTTTCTCTTCTTTGCCACTTCTACATTTTCCGTAATGAACATGTATTATCTCCATAATAAGAATAAAGTAAAATTACTTTTAAAAATTTGATATCATTTGCTGCAGCTTTTCCCTGAAGCAGACATTCTCTAAATGATCAGAATGTAGACACAGTGTTTCATCTCTTTGGGAGTCTGAGTCACTCTTCTTGGTTTATTATGAGTCTTTTTAAAATATCTTTTTAATTGCTAGTTTTATGTTGGGTAAAAAGGATGATGTTATTCACATTCATTCGGTTTAACCACCCTTTCATTCTTGTCTCTGTTCTATAATGGTAGCTCCTACGCTACAGTTATTTTTAATCTAGTCCTACATTCTTATTCCTCAACATACGCACATACCCACAAATGATCTTCAGTGTAGTAGTTTTGGGGGGAAGCACCTTATTTTCTATTTTTAAGATGAAATCCAGGACACACTGCATCCTTTTGCCCTGAGTGAATTTTTCTTTCAGTGCTGTTCTCTTTTATGAAACTCCAATCAAGTTCTCTTCCTGAAAACCAGTGGTTATAGGGTTGTTGTGCCTTGACCTCTATGTGAGGTTTTGCCCAACTTACTTGGTGGCCGAGGTAAAACATCTTGCAAGTTTTGCTTGCAGGATGAACCCTTGTAAGGCCGAGTATGATGGAATGGGCATTTCTACATATGGATGCACTTAGATTAGGAAAGATCATTGCTGTAGACAAGTCCCTCTGAGCCAATCCTCTGCTTACTCTTGAGAGCACCTCCCACCTGGGCCATGGGAGCTACCAAAGACCACTCCACATCATAATGCTGCTGAAGTCCTTCCTCTTGCAGATAGTCACAAGTACTTTTCCACCACATTTTCTTTCTCTTACTGATGATCCCTTTCTAGGTAAGGGTCTGGGAAATGAGGGAGGAAGTAAGAAGAATGTGGAGCCTAGTGACATTTTGATAAGGTGAGATTCTGTCTATGGACACTGTGACACCAGGCTCAGGGCTCAAGGTTTTTAACAGCACTAGAACTAGTATTATTAGATAAACTTCTCTGAGTTGGCCAGGGAAGCCCCCTATTGGTACTGTTTTCTGTGTGTACTGGTCAGACTTCTTTTGGTTGCAAGTGACAGATGCTCAGCTTGTGTTAGCCTAAGGAAGCAAGGCAAAGAATCAGCTCATTATATTCACAAAATGGTTGATTACTAGGTAAGGAGGACAAGGGTGCAGCTCCGCCTTAAGAACAACTGGAGTAAAAGATGCAAATGCAACCAGGTCTCACTTAATTTCTCCTCTCTCCTCCTCTTGGTGTATTTGCTTCATCTTATTGAAAACTATGGGAAACATGGCTGCTGAAGTTCTGGAATTTATATCTGATGAATCTTTATCCTACAAAAAAAAAGTTGATTTTACGGTGTTTTCAGTACTGAATACAAAACTTCCAGGTTAGATATACTGTCTTGGACCAAGTATCTGTTTGGGGTCACCTGAATAGGCAAGGTTAGGTGGAAATATGGCAGCTCTCCAATAACAATGGAACAAGTTGGATAATACCAGGAGAAAGGAGTGCTGAGCTGAAAATCCTACAGATATCTACTATATTCCATTCAATCCTAAGGTATCTACTGTATCTGCTATATCTTACAGAGAGCTACTGTAGTGGAGAATGAATTCCATGTTCCAAACACCCCGTTTTATAGCAAAAGTTTAGAATATATGTATTAATATATCAGGGATTTCCTACATTAGCTGTTACTTCGACTTTAAACTTTCCCCCACCCCACCCAACCAGCACCTACACAATACACTTTTAAAAAATTGATCTTAGATGTAATGGACAGAAAACAGAAATCTTGTGTAGACATTAGATAAATTTATTTTTACAATGCTTTGAAAATTTTATTTCTGATATTGTATTACTGTTTTTGTTAGGCACTAATCTTTTCTACTGTTTTCTTTATTTCATTTTGAAATACAATTACATTTAATTATTAGTCACATAGTATATTTTCTTTATTTTGACTTAACTAAGTTTTGATGCATTAACAATTAATTGGCAGAAGAATTATAATATGTTTCTTTGGCAAGATGTTAGTTCCCCAATCAGACTGTTCTAGGTTCAATCAAATGGAAGAATTAACATATTATCACTTATTTATCACACAAAAAAATGTAGCTTTCTTTTATAGAAAGTGGTAGGAAGAAGGTTTTGAAATTAAAATGTATGAATGACTTGTCAGAATTTTTTAAACGCTTGGAAAAATACTGAGATGCTCAACCAGGAACCAGAAGCATTAAATGAGCTATTGAAAAAAAAAAATCACTTAAAAAAGGTTTTTATTTCTAAATAGCTTTATTTTTGTTTAAAATATTATTTGTTTAAAAAATATATTTATTAAGCCACTGCTATGTTGCAGGCACTCTGCTGGGCGTGGGGTTTGGCAGTTAGGTCAAGATTACTATGAGACAGGAGTGGGCAAGCCTGACCAGCAAACACTGCACTGTGTTTTGTGCTATGAGTAGGGTAATCAGGGTGTTCTGGGAACTTAGGCCCTATTGGACCAGGTCAAGTTTTCTAGGGGAGGTCAGCCTAGCTCCTAGGGTTCACATGGAAAGCTAAGGGTGGCACATTAGCTAGTTTTCAACAGAGAGCATTACTGCCCCTTCCACTAGAGTGTTTGGTAATAGGTGTGGACATTTTTTATTGCATAATTACCAGTATCTAGTAATGTAAAGTGTGTGATTACAAGAATTGTGACTCTTAGTTCTAGGGATGGTCACAGGATCTTAGTAGCATTTAACCATCTATTTCTGTGATGCCTAAGTTACATATCCATAATTACAGCCAGATGGGTGGGGACAGCAGAGCTAATATATATCTAGGGCCAACACATTCAGGTTAGCGAATTTACATATGGCCGTTCCTAGCAAGGGTATGAACAGCAAAACTCCGTGGTGTGTGACCATCACAGAAAAGGGATTCTCTACTCATTACTATCTAAGAATCCTGAACTTTCAGAGCTTAGTGGCACCTGCTCTCATTGTAGGTGTGCATGCCAGCAAAGCAACCAAAATTTCATGCAGGCAATCTAGAGATTAACATATTGTGCCCTTCTATCTAGACCTCATAAAAAGTATATGTATTGTGTGATTTTTTAAAGTAACCTAATCTAATCTGATCTAATCGATTCCATGGGTTTTTTAATTGTATTTTTTGTATATTAAACCATCTTATAATAAATATAAATAATCTGGAAAGGCTGCCCATGGTTGTTTTACACTTATGTCAAAGTGAGTGTAGTGAATGTAACGTGATCCACTATAGGTCTTATTGACCTTATCCGTGCCTTTGTATCTCTGACACCTGAAGATATCAAGCATGTCAAACATTCTTCTAAACATTAACATACAGATAAGAAATTTCCTTCTACAATAAAATCATCAGGGCCTGGTCCTGTTTCACAGATAACTCTTTTTTTCTTTGACAACTTTCTCTGTTCTTTCTTTGGGAATTGTCTATTTAGATTTTCTGTCTCTACTGAGGACAATTTTAGTAAATTGCTTTTCTTAGAAAGTTACGTGTGCTATCTAGCTTTCCAAATATATTTGTGTAGAGTTATGGAAAGTAGTCTTTAATTCTTTAAAATTGTTTCTTGTATTTTGATGATTATATCTTATTTTAACAACCTTATTAAGATAGAACTCACATACTATGCATAACAACCCTTTAAACTGTGTAATTCAGTGGCTCTTAGTATAGTCACTGAGTTGAACATCTATCAAAGCAATGGACTTTAGAACATTTTAATTAACATCAAAAGAAATCTTGTTCCTTTTAGCTGTTACACTTAAATCCACTCCCCTGCCCCCACCAACTCTCAAGCCCTAGAAACCACTAATCTACGTTCTGTCTTTATAGATTTGCCTATTCTGTACATTTCATATGAATGGAATAAAATAATATATGGTCCTATGTGACTGGCTATTTTTTTTTTACTTGGCATAATGTTTTCAAGTCTCACCCATGTTGTAGCATGTATCACGCTTCGTTTCGTTTACTCCATAGCATGGATATGATGCCCCTCTATTTTATTTATATCTCCCCTGCCCTTTTTCTCGATTTTTAGATGTTTGTCAATTTTGCTTACTTGTTTATTCTGTTTTCTAACGTATTTAATTCTGTTTTTATCTGCTTTTTTATCTTGAATTATTGTATCATTGTGGGGGTTTTTTTTGTCCTGCATCTTCTATTTCTATATTTTTGAATTAGATGTTTTACTTATTTTTGTTTCATTTCTCTTGATATAAGTACTTAAAACTTAGAATTTTTTCTGGGTACTGCTATAGCTATATCCTATGGATTCCTGTAAGTGATATTTCAATTTATTGGTATTTTTTAGGAATTCAGCAATTTAAGTTTGTATAGATCTTTGATTCAGGAGTAGTTTGATAAAGTATTTAAATATTTTCAGATTGAAGAAGGATCTCTTTTAAAATGTGTTATTTGGGGTCTTTTGTGATTCCATACGGATTTTAGGATTGTTTGTTCTAGCTTTAAGAATAGCCAAAGTAATGTTGAAAAAGAAAACTAAAGCGGGAGGCATCACAATCCCAGACTTTAGCCTCTACTGAAAAGCTGTCATCATCAAGACAGTATGGTACTGGCACAAAAACAGACACACAGACCAAGAGAATAGAATGGAGAGCCCAGAATTGGACCCACAAATGTATGGTCAACTAATCTTTGACAAAGCAGGAAAGAGTTTCCAATGGAAAAAAGATAGTCTCTTTAACAAATGGTTCTGGAAGAACTGGACAGCAACATGCAGAAGAATGAAACAAGGCCATTTTCTTACACCACACACAAAAATAAACTCAAAATGCATGAAAGACCTAACTGTGAGACAGGAAACCATCAAAACCCTAGAGGAGAAAACAGGCAACAACCTCTTTGACCTCAGCCACAGTAATTTCTTGCTCGACACGTCTCCAAAGGCAAGGGAATTAAAAGCAAAGGTGAACTATTGGGATCTCATCAAGATAAAAAGCGTCTGCACTGCAAAGGAAACAGTCAACAAAACTAAAAGGCAACTGACAGAATGGGAAAAGATATTTGCAAATGCGATATCACATAAAGGATTAGTTTCCAAAATCTATAAAGAACTTACCAAACTCAACACCCGAAAACAAATAATCCAGTGAAGAAATGGGCAGAAGACATGAATAGACACTCTTCCAAAGAAGACATCCAGATGGCCAACAGACACATGAAAAGATGCTCAATGTCACTCATCATCAGGGAAATACAAATCAAAACCACATTGAGATCCCACCTCACACCGATCAGAGTGGCTAAAATGAATAACTCAGGAAACAACAGGTGCTGGCAAGGATATGGAGAAACGGGAACTCTCCTGCACTGTTGGTGGGAATGAGAAGTAGTGCAGCCGCTCTGGAAAACAGTGTTGAGGTTCCTCAAAAAATTAAAAATAGAATGACCCTATGACCCAGCAATAGCACTACTAGGAATATATCCAAAGAATACAGGAGTGCTGATGCGTAGGGGCACATGTACCCCAATGTTGATAGCAGCACTTTCAACAATAGTCAAATTATGGAAAGAACCTAAAGGTCCATCAACTGATGAATGGATAAAGATATGGTTTATCTATATAATGGAATACTACTTGGCAATGAGAAAGAATGAAATCATGCCATTTGCAGCAACGTGGATGGAACTGGAGGGTATTATGCTAAGTGAAATAAGTCAGTCAGAGAAAGACAGATACCATATGTTTTCACTCATATGTAGATCTTGAAAAACTTAACGGAAGACCATGGGAAATGGGAAGGGGGAAACAGTTATAGAGAGGGCGGGAGGAAAACCACAAGAGACCCTTAAATACAGAGAACAAACTGAGAGTTGATGGAGGGGTGGGGTAGAGGGGAAAATGGGTGATAAGCTTTGAGGAAGGCTGTTGTTGGGATGAGCACTGGGTTTTGTATGTAAGCAATGAATCACGGGAATCCACCCCTGAAACCAAGAGCACACTGTACACACTGTATGTTAGCCAATTTGACAATAAATTATATTAAAAATAAAAATGAAATATAATATAATAAATTAAAAATGTGTTATAAATTTTTACTTTAATTGCATTATCATTTATATCTTTCAAATGTATAAAAATATTTGTTCTTATTTTTTTGTAGAAGTTCCATGTGTTGTGTTCATGCAGGTCACCAAAAATTGGCTTCAATCTTTCCATATACAATATTCACTCATTTATGCAAGGATAATGACCCAAATTCTACCCAGTTGCAGGTCAAAAGTTCAAGATCTCCACATATTATGCTATTGTCCCTCTATGAAATCTACCTGTAGCTCTACTTGATTCAAAAACCTATAAAGCAAAAAGACAAATTTTTTGCTCCCAATACACAATGGCAGGACAGAGACAAGATAACTGGAATAAGCACTCTTGCTCAGAAAGAGGAAGGACAGAAGTGACAGAACTGTCATTTGTCTACAGTCATTCTTAAATCCTGTTCAAGAGCCCTACATTGTGTCAGGAATATTCTTTGTTAGATTCTGATTATGTTAGACCTGATTCTGCTTTCTGGAAGCAGGTTCCCTTTCCCATTGTTCTCTGTGGTCTTTGGCTCTGCCCAATGTGTGCTCTTTTCTATTTTTCTCCTTGACCACACTTGCAGTGGATGTTGTAGACTACGCTCTTCTGTGAGCCGTTCAGCTTTCCTAGTTCACTTCCTATTTCCAAAAGTTTGGGGACCAAAGGATATTTTAAATATTAAACAGCTAAAGGACTTTAAGTGCAGACTCCTGGCTTATTTGGAAGAACAATTTTTAAGAACTTCATCAGTTATTGTTTGAATCCAATTAGTTCCAACTGCTAATAACCTCACAATTCTTTCTAGACAGAATTCTGCTATATTTCCTTATTTTTTCTCTTCATAGTATCTCGATTAACACTTTGAGACTGCTGTAGTTACAGAAATCAGAAACCCTGGGAATTTCTGCTTGGCTATCTCCTTAGGCAGATGTTTGCTTAAATACAGCTTAATTCATTGGAAGTGTCTAACAATGGGGTGAACATTGCAGCGAGGCTCAGCTTTGGTACAACTTTGTCTCGAAAAGATCTCTCTCAGTTTTCTCTCTTACTGTTTGAGATCTAAAAGTTGCTGACTCTTCCAACTTTTCAGGTCCCAAATTTTGGGAATCTCTCATTTCCCTTTACCTTCTTGTAAACAAGCCAATTTTTTGAATTTACGTCTTTCTCTTTTATAAATACCTTAGTAAAAAGCAATTACAGTTCACACACAGAACTAACAAACATTTCTCCCAATCTCTTTCTCTGGCTATTCTAGGTACATGAGTTGACTCTTTACCTACTGTGGCTATGAAATGTTTCGCCTTTCCAGCCTGCAGTATCAGTTACCTATTGTCCTTGCCTGGCTTTTCCAGTGCCATATATTTTAGATTTTTGTTACAATAGCACCCATCCCACTTTTGGTACTGATTTCTGTGTTAGAATAGGCTAAACTTAATTTGTGATAACAGCCCCCAAAATCTCAGTAGCTTAAGCACATAAAGGTTTATTTCTTGCTCTCACAAAGTTGACTGTAGGTTTTTGGTGGGGAGTGAGCACTTCTCCACATAGATACTCTGTCATTCAGGCTGATTCAGGCTCTATCATGTAGAAAGTCATTGACTGCTCTGGCAGGGGAAGAAAAAGTTGAGAATTGTACAAGAGTGTTCACTGTCAAAGAAATGACATATATTACTTCAACTCAAATTTATTTTATTATCCAGTACTAATCAAATGGCCCCACTAATGGCAAGAGAGCTGAGAATTTTAACCTCTGGTATTCCCAGGAAAGAAGGAGAAATTATACTGGTGAGCACAATGTCTATCACATATGGAAGACTTTCTTATAAAACTCCCCTCCTCGGTGGGCTCCGGGGCTAGAGTTTTGTCCTTCCAAACCCAAAGTCATTGCCCATGTGCGGTGTTGGCAAACACCTCGAGGGCATCAGCAGATATGGTGTTTTGAAATTCTACTTAACCCTTTGGTTATAGGCTTTCATCCAATAATTGGCCTGGGAATTCTCCCACTGGATTTTCAGCTCTTAAAACCATTTAATGTGTTGGAATTTAAAAACTATATTTTTATCCAGCATTTTCCATTGTTTCCATTGTGAATTTATTTGCATAACTATGGAAATACCATTTGGCTGTCACTCCAGGAATTCCCACCTCTGGCCAATCTCATTACTGAGATTTCTCACTACAGCCTTTTGTCTCCACTTCTTCCACTCGTCTTTGACTGGGTCTTGGCTGCTTATGAAAGTCCTTGCACACAATGTGATCTGGGGATTATAACTTTTGACTTCGCCAAAAACTTAGTTTGCTTTGCTGCTTTTGAATGATTTCTGGGGAAGACATGGGGGAAAATGCTCATGTCTATAACTATGTTCATAATGGAAGAATATTTAAACTTTAGATTCTATTTATGAAAAAAGACTTGTTCCCTTGTTTCTCATGTAAATGAAATGAATTGCTTTGAAACCAAAGAACGTTGTAATATCTAGGCAATATGGCTTGCTCATGGGTTCTCAGAAATGTGCGTTAAAATGGGCTGTAAGCTCACATAATATAACCTTTTGATGTTATTCTAGAACAGTTAATTCAAATTATTTAAACTAGTAACATTGGGGCGCCTGGGTGGCTCAGTCGGTTAAGCGTCCGGCTTCGGCTCAGGTCATGATCTCACGGTTCGTGGGTTTGAGCCCCGCATCAGGCTCTGTGCTGACAGCTAGCTCAGAGCCTGGAGCCTGCTTCAGATTCTGTGTCTCCCTCTCTCTCTGACCCTCCCCTGCTCGTGTTGTCTCTGTCTCTTCAAAAATAAATAAATACCATTAAAAAATTTTTTTAAACTAGTAACATTAACTCTAGAGAAGGAGCTTATACAGGTGATCAGGTGTTTGCTTTGTTTTTCGGGGAAGCAAACTGGTCTACATGCCATTCATGTGAGAAATACAGTCAAGGGTTTCTTTGTACTACTGTAATTACCAATCTATAGTACACTTAAAAAACTCTGTCTCTCTTTAGTCTTACTCTTCCACCTCCCAGAGTGTCTTATTCAGTCAATATAAGTTGATTCTGGAGGTCAGGATCAAAGACACCCTGAAAAGCATACTAGGATTTGAAGATGAGATCTGATTGTCGAAACATGGGAGTAACAGAACGTCCTGATCCTGGTTTGACTAGGACAGTCCTGGTTTCCACCCCTCCCTGTGTACTTAATACCTCATTTCCCTCTGAAAGTGTTCCAGGTGGGATCATCAATTATAGTGTCGCCCTGTCTAATACATGTCCCTTCAGTTGTTTTCAAAGTCATGTGTTTGGCAGTTAACACAGACTGACAACATTTATTTAACATTTAAACTGTTTAGACACAGACTCCCACTACTATATTCCTTTTTGTTTCCTCCCAGTATTCTCCATAGGGCCTCCTGTTCCTGAAGATTTTATGGAAGAAAATTTATAATAATGAAAGGTCTTATTTACATGCCACTCAATCAATATATGTTGAGTGAAGAAAATGACTTATCTACCTTTGTCAAGTCATTTTCTTTTGAGTGCAGTTTAGGGTTCAAATTCTATGGTTTCAGGTTATAGATGCACAAATCACATATGGCATGAGACACACTGAAAACCAGAGTCCCTCTTCATAAGTTTGAAATGTCATCATTTCTCCCAAGGACATAAGATTTTCTTTATGACTCTGCAAATACATCTAAAAGTCTTCATTTGTCAGTTTGATGAATGTGCTACCAAAAAACACTGGCTTGGCACGTAAATCATTTTCCCATGAAATCTTTAAAGAGCACTGTCAAATGTTTCTTTGTAGCCTTTGATTCTGGTGGTTTTATGCTTTTAAGGTGTCAGGAAATATAGCTGACTTTCTGGGGTGACTTTCTTTTAAAGTTCTAGATAGCAGATGTTTATAAAACCTAATAGAAAAGGTGTCTTTCTCTTCTCATGTGGGTTAGATTTATATCCAAAAATACAATAACTGACAGAGTAGTTGTGAACTACATTAACAATTCTAAAATTTAAAATTAATATATTCTTCCATCTGGAGTCTTAACTAAACATTTTTAACATCTTTGAAATTCGCAAAGAAAAGGTGTCTCTTGTCAAGTAATGAGAAGCTAGAACGGCAGGGATTTTCATTGTTCTCATGTCAGATATTGCTCAGATTCACACCCCCATTGCAATCAGTGTTATGCATATGTATGTTGAGAGCTTTCCCATTCAGCAAGCAGATTTATAATTCCCCTAGAGACAAATTCTTGTTGCAAAGGACTAGCATCTCTATATGCATAATCACCCCTTCTTTTTGTGTGCTTTTGCAGAGTGAGCCGGGATGTTCTTTATTTTTATGGACACATTTGAAAGCCTCTGCTTTCAACATTTATATTAAGGTGACAGTAACACAGTATAAGAACATTCAATCAATCAATCATGTAAGGTTTAATGAGCATTTATAACACGTTAGACTATGCTAGGCACTGAGATTACAAAAATTAACAAAGGATAATCCCTGCCATCTAAGATACTCTTAGTCTAATGAGAAGGCAGATTCATTAATGAATAGTTATAAAGAAAAAATGTGAAAGGTGGAGTAGGGGTAAAGGTTTTCGTTGCGAACCCCACATAGACATGGGACCACAGAAAGTGAGAGTACACTTTAGTATAACTTGAATGTCACTTCGTCCACTAGAGTGTAACTGGGTACCCTTTCCTGCATTAGAGACTCCTATGGCCTAACCCCACCCTGTCCCCCACTGCGAGCGGGACCACTCTGGCTTGGAGCAGCCTGAAGAGAGCTACGGGGCCTTGCCTGAGTATTCTCCAGACTCAAGTCTTTTCTACAGCTCATGGGAGGAGTTGTATGTGTTTACTCAGGGGACGCTAACAGATCTGATTTTGTGTGGAATCATCCAACTTTTATGGTAGGAAACCCAAGCTCCCAAAGGACCCCAGAAACAGACCTAGAAAGTCCTCTTGACAAAGCATTACTTGGGACTACATTAGGCCAGAGAAGATAGAAAGTACAGATCTAGAGGACGCCGGTGATGGTAGGATTGGTGGTAGGAAGTTATGTACCGACTGGATATGTTGGGCGTTTGTCCACAATGAGACCTGCTCATGCTAGCTTTGACTTACTGGATTCCATTGACTTTAATCCCCTTTGAATCAGTCCTACTGGCATTTTTGACAACAGGGTCATGGTTCCAAGCTCCCTTTCATACAGTTGGCAACTCTGATCCTGTCCTGTCAGTCCTTTCCCCATTCCCAATTCTATTCATATTCATGCTCTCTCTCCCACAACAGGGTAGAGAATGCAAGTTCATCTCTTGTAATTAAGGATGTCTTACATAAAGATTTCTCATGTAATGAAATAGCCATAGCACTCAGCTCTGGGCTTAACAGAGCAAGGTCCTAAGCAGAAGCATGGCTGCTTGTCAAGGAAGATGATGGCAGGGAGCCCTGTGGACCAGCAAGAATGTCCGCCAGTACTTGCATGCTTGGCATGGAAGACACAGCTCTTCCTTTGGTCAGCAGCATGGAGTACCTATATTCAAGCAGCTTTGACCTTGAACTGACTGCTGACCAGCTGCTGTCAAATTCATGTCTGGACAAATTAATGTCTGCAGAAGCCGGTCAGTAGACTAGACCAGTGCTGGTCAACAAGGACCTTACTAATCCAAGGTGATAATACACACTGTAAAGACAATGTAGCAAGTTTTTCATATAGCTGAATGTATTTGGTTTAAAGGAATCTGAGATTGTTTTTACTTATCTTTGGTGTTAGAGGTCTTCCTATTAAAGGCAATAGATGGCTATTTTATTTTTAATGTTTCTGTCAAAAAAAAAGTTGGGAATTTTATGTTGGTTCTACAAATTTGGGGGGAATGTTTTGCTATTCCATGAAATAGTCAGGTTTTGGGAACCACTGATCTAAGAGTCTGGTATACAACTGTTCCCTAGAGGTTTCTTAACCTTGGCACTTTAGACAGTTTGAGCCAGATAGTTCCTTGTTGGGGTTGAGGGGTTGTTCTGTGCAGGGTAGGATGTTTCACAGCATCATGGCCTCTACCCACTCAATGCCAGTAATAACCCTCCCCATCTGGACAGAGCAACTAAAAATGCCTTCAGACATTAGGTGGGTTGGGGTGGGGCTGTGCTCAAAAAGTTTGAAAGATACTGCTCCAGAGACATTATAAATTTTATTTTATTATTATTTTTTATTTTATTATATTCTCTTAAAGAATTTCTATTGCAGTAAAGAACAGGTTATGGTCAGTTGCATGGTGAACATTAATAAATGCAGGTAGCAAGGAGAAAAAGCTATTAAAGTACAGTAAAGTCTTGGTTTGTGAGCATAATTCATTCTGGAAACATGCTTGTAATCCAAAGCCCTGGTATATCAAAGTGAATTTCCCCATAGAAATAATGGAAAGTCAGATGATTCATTCACAGCCCAAAAATATTCATATAAAAATGATTACAGTACTGTACTATAATACAACATAATAAAAAATACAAAACATAAAGAAAAATAAACAAATTAACCTGCACTTACCTTTGAAAACCTTTGTGGCTGGTGTGAGGGAGACAAGAGAGAGGAGGGTTATTGTGTAGGATGACTGTCACTATCACTAATGGAATCACTGCTATCTATTGGCTCAGGGGAATCTTTTTCTTTTCATGCAACTTTAACAAGGAACCTATCCAATGACACTTGCCTTTGCCTCTTTTTGAGGATTTCACGGAAATGTGACATAGCGTTGATGTTAAACAGATTCATTGCTCACACTGCCACAGCTTTATTCAGGTGGTGCTTTTCCACAAAACCGTGTAGTTTCCCACATTTTACACATCTCCCTAATCTCATTTGAAATGAGAGATTTCTCCATCTTTTTCTCCTATTCTTCTGCAGATAAGATCACCTCCATAACCGCTCGCTATTGCTCGCGATGCAACAGTTTGATGCAATAGTCAGATGCCAGTTGTGGGCACCTTCCAATGTTCTGAAAAATCACTGATTTCTGTCAAACACTGTAGCCTGAGACAAAGCATTCGAGCATGGGAGATGATCACCCACAGTCCTGCAGGGCGGGGTGGGGGGAGGAGAAGAACCATTGGTTCATTTGTGATTATGTGATGTTTGACTTCATGTACTACTCATACTGCAGGACATTGCTCGTTTATCAAGTTAAAATTTATTAGAAATGTTTGCTCATCTTGTGGAACACTCGCAGAACAAGTTCCTCACAATTCAGGGTTTTACTGTGTGTGTGTGTGTGTGTGTGTGTTTATAATACATATATTTTTTTCCTTTATTATCTATTATTATACCTTGATATATGTCTCATAAAGATGCTGTAAGGCTTAGTTAGTATTAACAAAGTAATGAAAACACTCAACTAAAGCATAATGTAGAAAGACAAAGTATTATTACATATAATGGTATTTTCCATTTACATGTCACTTTTCACTTAAGACTCTCAATCCATTGATTCATTTGTTTTCTCAATGTATGATTCTCAGTTCATGTCAGGGAAACTGAGGCACAAGCCAATGTTCACCTGACATAATAATCAGAGAATTAATTAAGCCTCTCATTTCCTTTATAATACCCTAATCACTTTCACTATACACATATTATAGTATAGCATAATACTATACTAATTATACATATTATATATATTATTTATAATATACTATGTATATATACTATATAATATTATATACTATAAACTAATATTTAGGATACTATATACTAATTATATAGTATTTATACTGATATACTATATAGTATCCTCAATACTATATAGAATACTTACAATACATATAGTATAATATATACTATATATAAGTATATGCTATAATATTTAGTGTATAGGAAATATATCTTTTATATTTTATATTATATATACTTTATGATTTTGAAACATCCGTATTCCTCTTTGCTAGGCTGGCAGCCTCTTAGAAGTAGGGGCAGGTCTTCTTCAGTTTGTGGATCTGTCAGAACGGGGGGCTGTGGGCACCACATTCACGGGCAGCTGGTAGACAGTAGGAAGTGCCGGCTGCGTTAGCGCAGTTCTCCACAGAAACATTTTCGTCACAGATTCATGTTTTCAATGCTGGACTTTTAGTACTGAGGCTGCTGTAAGTAAGCATATCTGCATCTTTTGTAATAATCTAGCTATACTACAACTTAAAATATATGGTGGCATAATCAGGACCGCATTCTGATTCTCACGGACATTACTTATCTCTGCCTTCATGGGCTCCTTTCTCCCTTTAAAAAAAAGTTAAAAATGATAGTTTATGACTACTTGGCATAAAGATGGCTACAATCTAAGACGGATTATTTTCCTTTTTTCCTGATTAAAAAACAATTCAAACACTCTAGTGGGACCCCGGGGGAACCGCGCGCCCTGCCCTGTGCCTGTGGTGACCCGGAAAGAAGCGAGCCCCGAGGGTCGCACACTGAAATGTTAGCTATGCTTTTCCTCTTCCTTCTCCTGCTCCCGGGGAGACAGTTTGGTTTATTGCCTCAGGGAAGAAAGACACAGCAAGCAACAAAAACACCAAATTCTTGGCCTCCAGGCTCAAAAGCTTTAGGGTGGGTTTTAGGATGACGCCGTAGATTCGGAAGAATAGATGAAGAGCTGGCCACCCCGCCTCTTGGGAGAGGAAGAGTTCGTGGACTGAAGATGGAAGGCACCAGAGAGGCCGAGAACACGTGGGTTTGTCCGGGACCCCCAAGTTGGAATTAAGCGCGTAGAGATCGCTGAGCACATGGGACCTACCCCCGCCTAGCCCTCCCTTCCCGGGGTAAAGTTTCGGACGAGGGGACCTGCGGGGCTTCTGTGCGTCGCCCAAGCCCAGTGTGGTGGGATTGTGAAACCTTGACGGGCCAGGCAAGCAGCTTAGGAAGGAGATTTGGCTTCCAGGAGCCCTGGGTGGAGAGGGACACAAGAAGCTTCTTGGTGGCCTAGATAATGGCACGTTTGTGGCAGAGTGCCAGTCTACTCAGAGCCCACGTGGCGGGACCGGGAGGGCGTAGCAGAGATCTGCATGGGGCCGTAATGGAAGACCACAGGAGAATGCGGAGGTTTCCACGGATGTCAGTAGGGAGAGATGGTGACCCAGAGGTGGATTCTTGGCGATGCAACACCACACAAGCCCTTGAGAGTCGGCAGGGATCCATAACTGACCAAGATTAAGGTTTTTCCATCTTGGCAATATGAGTACTTGGAAAAGAAATTAAGTACAATTATGGAAAAAATAGAGTTGCAATTGTACACCAAAAATTTTTTAAGCTGGATAAATACTCACTATACATAGGAGTTTATGGTGCTTGACAGTAATAAAGGACCTTCTGCTTTAATTTTTTTCGATTTTGCAAAAATCTCATTGGTATTATGTCTGTCCTCATTTTGCACATGTGGAAATGAAAGCACAGAAAGGTTAAGTGACTTGCCCAAGGTCACACAGCTAGGACCTGAGCAATGACTCAAACCCATGGCCCCATTCACTCTATCATTCTCAGTTCTTGATGTTCAATATTCCCCCTAAGGACTTAAGTGAGAATTTCCTGTGAGGATCTCAAAAAATGCTGATATGGTACCAAAATGCTTTTAGTGTTTTGCAATTTAATGCTCAGATGTTAGGAGGGCAGAGGGTTCACGTGCCTGAGCTCCGCTGCTCTGCCCTGGGCTCCCTCACTACTGTCTTCTATGCAGTTCTCTGCTCTCCTCTCAGATGTGGGGAAGCAAGGGTGTAGCAGTGGAGGGGCCCAGCCCCAGTACAGTGGGACGAGGTGGGCCTAGGGCCTCCTGACTTGGATTCTGGGTGCCCCATTAAGGTGAGTGGATGCTGTTCTGTTTCCATAACCTTGTGCCCACATTGTAGAATTTTCTTGTTTGTCTGTGTCTCTTGCCAGACTGTGAGCAACTGAAGGCAAGGACTGCAATAGGCTCGTTCCCCACTGCATCTCCTCCTGTCATGTAGTAGGTACTTAAAATATTTCCTGAATAAATAGACAATTGAATGGATGGATGGGTGGATGGATGGATGAATGGGTGGATGGATGAATTCTGGAGTACCTCAGTGTCCCTTACATAGACTTAGCCCTGTATCCCTCAATAGCAAGGCCCCTTCTGAGGGATGTTTGGGTTCAGCTGCCTTTATCTCACCTAAGAAAGCTTTGCAAAAATAGACACTTCTGCTGTAGGCCACTTCACTTCCTTTTTCCTTCCCCATTCCCAAATCCCTCCGTTATTATTATTTCTATTCATCCTTTTAGTCAAGATGTTCGGAATATTTTTCCCTCTTCCATCTACAAGTTTTTTCCAGCTTATGTTTGTCAGCTTTCTTTAATTAAGCCCTCTTTAGAAGCCAGAAGCACATGTTGTAAATCCATATGAGCAGATACTTCGCTCTTTCTCATTTTGGAAAAGAAAAATATTCATGGTAGAAAATATTTCTAACCTGGCAAGTGCCTTTCTAATTTATTACTGTGTCTTATTTTCAAATTTACTTTTGGTAAATAATCTACATTATTGAATAAGTTTCACTTCATTGGAGTCACTGAGAAATTGCTGTGTTGGATAAGTATTGGCCCGTGATATTATTAGTTTTATCATATGTGCTAAGTTGTATTTAGAAAATAGCCTCAGCATTACTTGAAAAGAGATGGAAAATACTTTATATATCCCACATCCAGTGAATTTGTAATAAAGCAATGTCATAAATATGGTAAATTTTCATTGGATATTTTTTAAAAAATTTAAAAGCAGTACATGATAAATAAGCTTTATCCCTTAACAGGTTCTAATTTATTTCTTAAGGCACCATGACAGAGAAGCCTATCCCAAAGATTATGATATAGAAGGTCCTGAGGAAATAAAAAAACTGTGTAATTCAACATATTGGCGACTTGGAGCCAATGAACCCCCAGTAAGTAACTGCTGCTGATTTCTTCTTTTTTAAATTTTTAAAAATGTTTATTTATTTTGAGAGAGAGAGAGAGAGAGAGTGCACGAGCAGGGGAGGAGCAGAGAAAGAGAGAGCGAGAGCGAGAGCGAGAGAGAGAGAGAGAGAGAGAGAGAATCCCAAGCAGGCTCTGCGCTGCCAGCACAGAGCCCAGTGTGGGGCTAAACCTCACAAACAGTGAGATCATGACCTGAGCCAGAGTCAGGAGTCTGACGCTTAACAGACTGAGCCGCCCAGGAGCCCTTGATTTCCTTTAAGTCTGGAATCTTCCTCCTAGTGAAACATGGACCAGTAAAGGCACAAGCACTTTGCGCCATCCTCCTAAGCTATGTTGGTTATTTAGGGAGGTGACTTAGTCACTGTGTGCTTCAGTGACTTTACCTATAAAATGTGCACAGTTATAAGATAAAGCAAATAAAGTGGTGAACTCGGTGCCTGGCATACAGCAAGCGCTCAAGAAATTATTAGTGCTCTTATGATGCTGTGGCTGCAGCCATGGCATCTTGCTTGATGTCTCCTTTGACCTCCACAATAACCTTGTGCAGTAGGTATTATTGTCTCTGTTTTACAGATGGGGAGAAACTCCTAGAGGTTAAGCGACTTACTCAAAGTCACACAGCTGGGGTGTGGCAGAGTGGGAGTTTGAATTCATTTCTTTGATTTCAAGTCTTTTGTATTTGTCTTAAGGTGGTAGAGTTGCGAGTTATTAAAACATACTGGTATTATTCTCCTAACATTTGTACGATCCAATTCCTAAAGAAATATTCACTGCACAAGTATGTCCTAATTGAAATGCTGTGAATGGGTTACTCCTTGGCTATTTCGGTGCCTGCGCAATCAGTGTAAGGCAGGAGCTCACCTCTCCAAAGACCCCCAAATTGTGTCCTACCATGTTAAGGGCATTAGGACTGCCTAAATATTCAATTCAGCCTTACAGGATGGCTTTGGGGCTTGAAGAGCTGGTAATTTGACTAGGACAGATATGAATGTGTTGAAAAGATTGGGTTTGTATCACATTCTGTCCCCAAAGGCATGGCTAGCTTGAAATAAGGCAAGCCCAGGAAGATGAGTAATCCATATTGGAAATGGGGCTAGAAGATTCTCAGTTTTCCAGGGTGATGGGAATGAATTAGCTTATCAGGACTCATGCTTGTTACCTTCATGCCTTTTATACTTGCAATGGACAGAGAATGATAAGGACAGCCTGAAAAATGGGGACTTACTATAAAGATGCAGGTATCTGGCTGTGGAATCAAGGACACTTACAGGAACTAAGACAACTCTAAAGCAAGACTTCCTCCGTCTCCCCTTTCTGACACACACACACACCCCATCTCATTGGCATCCTTATTTTTTTGCTTCTCAGTGTCTTCTTGCCCTACAGCTCCAATTTCAAGGGCATTCTGATGGTTTCCTCAGTTTCCACATTGCTCTCCTGCCTTGCAAAGCATGCCGCCTTTTGGTCACTAGCCAGCACTTGGAGGGGTGCCCAAGCTTTGCCTTGTTTTCTTGAGCACGGGGCTATGTGGTCAGGACAAGAGCAAGTTGGGCAAAGCAGCCATTGCCTGGAATGCATTTAACACCTTTGACTCATAAAAAACATTTATTTTTGATTTCTAAATGAAAATGTTCTTGGTCTCTGGGTTGTGAGAGGACGTGAGATGAAGTGAACTACATGATGTAGTTCTGTACATTCATTCTGTACCGTCTATACATCATAGCACTCAAGCCTCAGGTTTAATAGAGGATGTATAAATTAAATATTTTATTTTGTTCATGGTCATTGAAACTGTGTGTTTCTTCTTCCAGGTTTATAGGTATTAGATAGGTATGAAAATAGGCCAAGGGGTCAACTATTTCTGATGCTCTTCTCATATCTTAATATTAAGTTACATTTTTCTAGACGTTTTGTGCATAAAGCACTGGTTCATCCATCTTGTTTCTTGCTCTTCTCAACAAAGTTATAAAGTTGACAAGATATTTTTATTCCAGTTTTAAACGTAGACTCCCTGATCTTTTTTTTTTTTTAACATTTATTAATCTTTCAGAGACAGAGAGAGATAGAGCATGAGTGGGTGAGGGGCAGAGAGAGAGGGAGACACAGAATCCGAAGCAGGCTCCAGGCTCTGAGAGAGCCTGATGCAGGGCTCGAACTCACGGACCATGATATCATGACCTGAGCTGAAGTCGGACGTTTAACCAACTGAGCCACCCAGGCGCCCCTAGACTCCCTGATCTCAAATGACTCTCACAAGGTCCCAGGTGTAAAAAGGAAGGGGAATACAGGCACAGAACCTTCATATTTTCATAGGTCAGGTGTGATGCTGGATGTATCAAGAGGATGGATGAGTTCTTCTTGCCACAGAGTTTTGATAGAGGCCTAAACACTAGAATACTCTCAATAGTTGGTGAAAACCATACATCCTAAAGCAAGATCCTAGACCATCTAGGCAGGACCCGCTAAGATATTCTAAACCAGGTTAGGCCAGTATCAGTGATTATGTCCTTGAAGACTAGAGTTCAGGAAGGATTTATTTAGTTGTGGGTTGCATGCCCCTTCTTCCTCAGTTGAGAGGTTTTCCTTCCTCAGTTTTCAAGGGAATGAGACATTAATATTTGTGTCCTGGAATTTAGAGGACATGGGGTCCAGGTATATGACACATGTGAAACAGCAAGCCCACCTGGTGCAGAATTCCACGTCTAAAGCAGCCCCGAGCTGGGACAGTGAGAAGCTGAAATCTAATACAGTTAGAAGTTTTTATTATGTCACTGGACTGGAAAATTTCATAACTAAAATGAGATCCTTCTCGAAATTGAGGGGCCTAGAAGTGTTATGGGACTTGCTTAAAATTTCCATTAAGGGAAAGGGAAGAACTAGCCATCCATGGGGGCTGGAAGAGGCAGTTTGATTAAAATGAAGTTGCTTCATGAATTACATTCTACTGATGCAACAGGATCAATTCAACAAGATGGTTACGTGAACAGTACCTAATCTCAGCGTCTGGACGAGTCTTCAGGCTGGCTCTCGGAGTGGCCCACATTGCATAAATGAGGAAACTGAGGAGGGCAAGTGAAGCTGAATGACTTGTTCAAAGTCAAACAGCTAGAAAGTTGTATTAAAAATTAAAATCGATTTCCCCCTCTGATTACAGAATCTAAGATCTTAAATACTTCTCAAACTGCCTCTTGGAGCGCCAAGCTGTTCCGCTCCCAGCCCAGTGGCCTTTTTAACCCCCGACACTGCATCTTGATTGGCTTTTGTGCTCTGACTTGGGCATTGTGTACATCTCACTGCGCACATGTTGGGGCATCGGTTTCTTATATCTTATATCTATAACCTCTATCCTGTTTCCCGAATTGTGTCCACACACATGCTAGCCAACCCTAGTCCCATGTGTCTCTTTTCCTAAATATCTTCTTAGCACTTTTGGATTTTTGCAGTATTGCTGCTGAGTGATTGCTTTCTATGTCCACCAGCATTTCTCTTATGCTGCATGAAGTTCTCCTTGCCCTTAAATGCTGCTGCTGGGGCTAATGTGAGCATTGTTTATTTGTACAGGGATTTTGAATAGGTCTTTCTTTGTGTCTACATTTTGGCTGAGACTCCAAAGGACCACAAACAAAGCCATAGTCTCATGTGCCACTTGGGTGGGACCCTCAAGGATGGTGCCCTTAGGCCAGCATTCACATGAAGGATATAAGAGGATTGAAATCCAAGAAGCCCAAAGAAGAGTTTGAGAGCAGACACAGGGTTTCAGAAAAGGTATACTTCACTGCCTGGTGAAGTTACAGATACAAGGTTCAGGTGATCTGTCTGAAACAGCAGAGCAGAAAGAAAGGAACTAGTTGCATGTACATCACTGGTGGGACAAAGATAAATGAGTGCTCAGGCCCAGAGGTGGCTTTTGGGGATCAGATGTGGGCCATACAGAAGACAAAGATGACAGAGAGCCATCTGGGAACCTGCCCAAGAGCCCCTTGTGTAGGGATTTAAGGGATGCTGACTGGATTCCCAGGGGCTGAGGCCGGACAGTTAAGTCCAGATGGTGGTATCCTGTGTCATGGAACATAACCACTTAGTGTTTCCAGAAGGGATCTTAACATCCAACAGAAGGCCTCAGGAAAGTCAGTTCTGAACATCAATCAATGCTGGAGAGGGTCAGACCTCAGACATGCCCAGAGGAAACCGAAACAAAATTATACTTCCATCTTCCTTATATTTACCTCTCTCTTCCTCATATCCCCACACACTCATCTTAAACCCTCAAGAAGCCAGAGGGAGTTGAGGAGTAGGGAAGAATTTTAAGGGGGACAACTGAGAAGAAGCTAAATGTGCCCCTTTATCACACTGAGTTATGCCAAGCGAAAGCTGACCCAAGGTACAGGAATTTTAAATGAAACTTTGATTTTAAATGGAGTTTTGGCCATTACTTGGGACTGGGTATTTTACTTACCTCAGTAAGATTTCTCTTGGGACAGAAGTAGCTAGAAGGTGTTTGTACTACCTGAGAGTGACCACAAAGTCCCAGCAACTGTTATGTATTTCATCAAGGAGCATAAGAAGGAACCCGCCTCTCCAAAGGACCATGGATGGGCAGTGATAGAGGAAGAATAGATTTGTTTATTGATTGTACCTACTTACAAGTCCCACTTAGTCAGTGAGCTAGTTGTCCATTTGCATATAAAAGAGCAGGCCATTCACATCATCCCTCTCTATCCCCTTCCTTTCCTTTCGTTTATTTCATGGCATTTAAATTACTTGACTAGAATACAAACTCCATGAGAGAAAGGACTTTGGTCTTTTTTGTTCTCTGCTGTTTCTCCAGTTCCTAGAATGGGGCCTGGTACAGAGTGGGTGCTCAATAAACATCTGTGGAAGAAAGGAATGAAGGAAGAAAAGAAGGAAAAAGGCAAAAAAAAAAAAAAAAAAAAAGAAAGGCAAGAAGGAAGGGAAGAAGAAAGGCAGGGAGGGAGGGAGGAAGATACTCCACAGATATGTATCAAGGCCCTATTATTTTGCTAAGTGCTGGGGTAAGAAACATAATTCGAAACGATGTCACTGTACATCAGGAACTCACAGGCTCCTGGGACAGTGCGGGTTTACAACCACAGTAGCAAAATGTACAATGGATCCTATGATAGGGAGAGGATCAGGATGCTGAGAGGGACACCTGAACCGAAGTGGATTGAGGGGGGAGGATCATGGATGGCTTCCTAGTGGGGGTGGCCACAGTGAAACTCCTGAGCTGAATCTAAAGAACATTTGTTGGTGAAATCTGGAAACATGCCAGTCAGGTTTCAGTGGTTGCATAATCAAATTCCCATCCCTGTGGTCCTTCAGGCTTCAGAAGACCGAGTGGGGCCATGGGGGTGCAGATTCACAGGGGAGCAGTCCTTCAAGCCACTGGAGGTTCTCTGATTATTTTACTAGTCTAAGCAAGTATGGGAAATTAAATTTAAACTGCAGCGTTTTGTCTTGGTATATTATTTAAACTTTATTCAGGTGCTGCTTAGCCATACCAGAGTGAGTTCTATGTGAACATAGCTCAGGAGTCCTTCTGTCATTGTTTCTTCATTCGTAAGGCCCTTCACCCAAGGATCCTCACACCACTTCTAAAGGCTGTGTCACAATCAGTATGTAAGACCACTTCTGGGGAAGTAAACTCAGAAGAATTAAGTACAGAGTACATTTGATGCTGTGTCATTGAAGGTGAGAACTTACCAGACATAAAAGAACAAGGAAAACCATGAGTGATTTTACAAACAGGTTTTCTTATACAGCTAATGGATCAATGCCAAGCAGTTTTGGAACTAAAAAGACAACATGAATGCGCAGATTAGGCTAATATTAGTATTAATAGTATTACAGTCATTTTGGACTTTAAAATGGTAAATAAATGAACAGTGCAAAAGTGGGCTAACATTCACTTTATGAAATGATAGAGAACAGCCAAGTAGGTCTCAAATATGAACTGTTTTAGTGGATGGAAAGATGACATTTAAAAATTGATGACCCTAAAAGGGATATAAAGGGATATAATTCTACCAGATCTGAGAAAATCAATTATCATTTACTTAATTGGCTCAGGTATTTTTTTTTCTTTGATTGACATAGTAGAATAGTGTTTTGGCCACTATAGTCTTATAGATGCTTCTTGCATTCGGCTCTAAGTGCCTGAAAGAGGCATGTGGATCAACTTTTTGTAAATGGAATAGTTTTAAATGCCATTGGAGGAGAACCACTTAAACCAGGAAAAAGGAAGATGTTTGGGGATAGCGGGCTGTGGAGTCAGGGCCTCCTTCTGCTGCATGTCTCCATAATCTCTGGGCTTGGAGCTGATGCCACCAGTTCCAGCATCCTCTCATGGGTCTACTCTGGATTGTCCTTTGCAATATTAGCACAAGCACATCTGCCTTTCCTCTTTCTGGAATTCTGTATAAATTTAGGCCAACAGAGTATACTTCCCTTTTCTGCTGATGCAGCTATGGGTTTATTTATTCTAGCATATATCTTCTCCATCATTTCTAGGGATTTGGGACAAAATGAACGTAGGCATCTGCCATTTTGATCCCATTACTCTCCACGATTCTTTTTTAGTGTCAATAATCGCACTTAATTTAACTTTTAGAGAAACTAGATTTTAATTTTTTAGCATATCAGTTTGCTTAAGCATATGCAACTCTTATGTTGAACAAATGGGACTCAAAAGATGCAACCACACACACACACACGCACACACACACACACACACACCTATATTCTTTGTCCCCACTGTCTATTCAGCCTACTTTGTGCAGTTAGTTCTTTTCTGTACCCCTGGATAAAATGTTGTACAGATTTTATAATTTTTATGGTCACTCTCAGATAACAGAAAGTCTATTGGTCACATTTGAGTAATTAAAGTATCTCATCAAAATGATGAATTTCACTGAAGGCAAAAGACTTTCTCTTCCTCCAGCGAGAGTGTGCTCCAGGTCCGGGAAGTCTGTAGAGGGAAGTGTGTCCATATGTGGAAGGTTGGCTGATTTCCTATTTCTTCACTTGCTCCGTTTTTTCTTTTCCTCAGATAACAACTAAAAGGCCCTCTTGTGATTATTCTACCAATATTAATTACTTAACTGAGACTGTTTTTGTTACAAGAAACAGTTTTGTTATCTGAGAGTGATCATAAGAAAAGATTGAACAGGTAGTTGAAAAAAAGAATAAAATCATTTTTCTGATCATACCCCGTGAGTCCCAGTTGTTCAAAATAATGATGGGAAGGGGGCCTCTCTCTTCTCTCTTGAGATCCTTTAAATAATCTGTATGTGGAGCTACTGAGTTCTCCTAGACATGAAAATAGAGCCAGAATTTACAAGAGCAAAACTACTGCTGAGAAATAAGACTCATCCTTTTTTAAAGATAAAGACTTTTTTTAAAGTTTATTTATTTTTGAGAGAGGGAGAGAGCTCACGAGCGGGCCAGAGAGAGAGAGGGAGACAGAATCTCAAGCGTGCTCCTCTGACCCACCCAAACGCCCCTAAAGATAAAGACTTTTAACAGAGCCTCAATATTACTTGCTGATGCTGATGACTTTTTGGCAATGGTACAAGAAAGCTACGGTTGATAGGGGAAGTGCTCTTTAACAGGGTAAAATGAAACTCCTCAGTTATGACTGAAGATCTATGAAAATAGATGCCAACTTCTTTATTCCAAAGTGAGGTGCCAGATCTGTCACAGAGAACATGCAAAGCATTTGGGGCAGTAACTGGTTTTGAGCCTCTTGGTCTCTCATCCACCTTGGAGATTAAAAAAAGAAATAAAGAAGAGGCTGAAATTAAAGAGACCTGGCTGAAAGTATTTGGAATTTGGAGACAATTTATGAGCTGAGTTCCACCCCTCCTATCCCCGTGGGATAAGCTACTGCATTCTGGGAAGGGAATTTGATTAAGTATTACCCTGAAGTTGGGGAACTTGGTTGACTGAGGTCTGACTTATTCCCAAAGCAGCCTGTGGCATCAGAGAGGGTAACTTGACTTGAAAAGTATCTGCACGGGCACCTGGGTGGTTCAGTCGGTTAAGTGTCCAACTTCGGCTCAGGTCATGATCTCACGGTTGGTGAGTTCGAGCCCCGCATTAGGCTTTGTGCTGACAGCTCAGAGCCTGGAGCCTGCTTCAGATTCTGTGTCTCCCTCTCTCTCTCTGCCCCTCCCCTGATTACGCTCTGTCTCTCTCTCAAAAATAAACATTTAAAACATTTTTAAAAAAAGGAAAATATCTGCATTTCCTTCAGTATGAGTCAAAGGAATCTGCTTTCTGGGGACCCTATAAGCAACATAAGAAAGAAATGTCAATTAGTGATCATCTAAAATGAATCTTCCCAAGAGAGATTCTTCTGCAGTAGAAAAAGTCTGTTTACTCTCAAATGTGGAACTTGAGGGGAAGTCATAAATGACTTTCTCTTTCCCTGTACCAGTTACCCAGGTTACATGTCTACTGGGATTTCTTAAATGTTGCACATACAGGAAGAGTTCATCTTGGAAGATTAGAAGTTGGGACTTTAAGAAAAATTGATACTCAGGAAAATGGGGAATAAGAACAACGTTATGAAGTGAACTTCCTATACACACATTAGATATTTTTTATATTACCATTCGACTCAAGCTAGATTTTATTATGCAAATTTAATGGAAATTTTAGTGATTATCCTGTGAGTTTGTGCTCTGTTAACTTAGCTATCTCACACACTAAATTGCCAATCTCCAGTTTGTGATATATATATATATGTATATAGAGAACCCAAAAGACTTTTAAACATATGGTAGTGCTTTTATAAATTATCCACCCTTATGTCAGGTTATGAACATTTCTAGACCAAAGTGATTTTTCACATTAAAATGGTGTAGGATTAGGTTTGCCCACATGCAACAGAAACCACAGATCAACAGTGGCTGTTCACATAAGGTTTTATTCTTTCCTGTAAAGAGTCTGGAGGATAGCAGGTCAGGACTGGTATGGCAGTTGCACAGATTGTCGGAGACCTATTCCTTCCAGCTTTCTACTCTGCCATTGCTTGCGCAGAGTCCAACATGGCTGCTAGAAATATGCCATTATGTCCACATTTCAGGTAGCTGGAAGAGAAAAACAGAAGCAGGACCTTTCCTGGAAGTTGTATAAATTACTTCCATTTATGTCCGGTTGTTCAGAACCAGTCAGTAGTCCTATGTAAGTATAAATTTAGGAGGCTAGAAGTGCACTTGTTATGATGAGCACCAGGTGTTGTATAGCTGTGTTGAATCACTATATTGTACACCTGAAAATAATATCACACTGTATGTTAACTAACTGGAATTTAAATTAAAACTTTAAAAACTTTTTTAAAAAATAAAGGACACTAGAAAATGTAGTTCAAAATACCATATGCCCAGCTAAAATTTTGGGGTTCCATTACTGATGAAATTGAGGGACAACATTTGTCCCTGACACAGGGAACACAGAGGTTAAGAGTGGGCTCTGGAGACAGATGGCTTCTCTTTGATTCTTGGCTCTACCACTTACTGGGTTGTACCTTTGATCAGGAGTCTAAAGCTTTCCATGTCTTTATTTCTTCAAGTGTAACGTGGGGATAGTAGAGTTTTCATGAACATTTAATGTGAAGACATTTGGAATAGTGTCTGGTCATGTGCTATTGTTATTACCAATATCCCCATGCTTTACTGCAATTCACTACGCTACAGTCAGCAGAGACTCTGGAGTTGGTTTACTACACTAGCCTGGCATTTCATAGATATGGATTGATGAATGAATGAGCCAGATTGCATGTTTTGAATTGTGTAACTTCTACCTTCTTGCTGGTTTACATAGGTGTTGCTTAATCTGTTTCAGCCTCAGTTTTCCCTTCCCTAAAATGAAGAGAAACTATACCAAGTGTTCTTCCTTTCTCGCTTCAGATCTACTGTTCACCCTTCTCAACTCTGCTCTGTGCCCGGAAGCTGACCTTTATGGATGGCTTCGATGAGCTTCCTTGCCCTCTGGCCTTCTGTGGAAGGCACTGACAGATGATCAGAGGTGGTAGGCGAGTTAGCTTGGACATTTATTCCTGTGGTTTTTCTGCCTGCAGGGCCACAGTTTGGCAGTGGCTATGTGCTATAGACTGAATGTTTGTGTTCCCCCAAACTCAAAGGTTGAAGTCCTAACCCCCAGGTGATGAAATTAGGAGGTAGGCACTTGGGAACTGATTAGGTCATGAGGGTGGAGTCCTCAGAAATGCGATTAGTGCCCTAATAAAAGAGACCCCTGGGAGTTTCTTCCCTCCTTCTGCTGTGTGAGGATACGGTCAAAAGATGACTGTCCATCAACCAGGAAGCAGGCTCTCACCCGACACTGCTGGTACCTTGATCTTGGACTACCAGCCTCCAGAACTGTGAGAAATACATTTCTGTTGTTTATAAGTCATTCAGTTTATGGCATTTATAAGGAAAATCCAAATGGACTAAGATACTATATGTCTGTTCTGAAACCCACAACTAGTGAGTGACCTTCTCCTTACAGCTATAGGCCTTACTAGGTTCTACCCTATGGCTTTCCACAATTGCTATCCTCAGGGTGCTTCAACACTGTTGATTTTCTGAATGCTGGCCACACTTTTATAAATAGATCCTTCATTAAACTCTACTCAGTTCCCCATTGGATTGTTCTTTTCTTTCTGTGACTATGACTGATATGCAAGACTCATAGGATTGCTGTGAGTATTTAATGAAATCATGCATATGAAGGGCTTAATACTCAGTCAACAAACTTAAATCCACTAATGCTATTATCTGTTTTTCTTTTAACTCCTCATTATTTCATGTTTGCAACTAAATGTGTTTCATATAATTTCCAAAGTTATTGATTGATTATTAAAATATTTTACTGCTGAAAATGATCAGAGCATTATCTAAGGTTAATTTTTCAGTCATCCTTACTCATTAAAACAAAACGGTGCCTTGTAATTTTTCCCCCCAAAAGAAATGTCTTATTTTTTTGTTAAAGTATATAATATGAAGCTCAATAATACAGTGTCCTTTACCATTAACTTGTGAACCTGGGAATCTATGAGGGAGAGTAGTCTAGCAAAGGGTGTAAGGAGTGAGAGCTGAGAAGTTGGGCTGGGTGGCTGGTGATTCAGGATGTCGAGGTCTTAGAGAACACTGGTCAGAGTAGCCAAAGATCTACTGAGCCATGGAGTAGACCAGGGAATTAGGGCCAGAGACTAGCGTTAAAACTGCTTTGAATAGGGTAGGTTCCCACTTACAGCAGATCCTTATTATACTGACCCAAAGTGGACCATAGGTGTTTGACTATGGCTAAGATATTCTTGAGGTTGAAGTCTCCAAATATCTAAACAGAGGTTTTTCTCTCTCTCTCTTAAAAAAAAAATCTGGTGGGACTTCATTGGCTGTCTTAGGGAAGTTAGTCTTCAGGTTTGGGGAAAGTTATGGGTTCTCCTGGTGGTGGTGAGTTCTGCTTCTCTGCTGTGAACCTCCACATTCACGATCTTCTAGAGTTTGGAATGGAAAACATATCGAATCTTCAGTGTCCATTTTTGTTCTTAAGATCCCCTAGATGTTACCCATGATGTTTCTTCATTGAGGACATCTTACAATTTGCAGGGCTTCCTCATAGTAATAATTGCCTGATAATTTATTGAATAATCCTCAATGTAGAATGGATGGTGATGGAGGTGGTCCTGCTGCTACTGCTGCTGGTACTGGTTGCTGGTGCTGGTGTCTGAAGTCCCATGTGATTTACAAAGTGATTGCTACAAACATTTTCTTACTTAGAGAAATTAACATATACTAATCTTGAGAAGAACGAATAAATCAGTTAGTATTTAGTTGAAGGCATTTTATAGAAAGAACCAATTTGATTTTTTATTTTACAATAACATAGTAAGGAATTGGCATTTTCAGATATTTACAATGAAATAGTTGACTGCTAAGGGGTATTTTTTTAAGTGTATTTATTTTTAAGAGAGACAGAGAGAGAGAGAGAGAGGGCACAAGTGGGGGAGGGATAGAGAGAGAGAGAGAGAGAGAGAGAGAGAATCCCAAGCAGGCTCCAGGCTCTGAGCTGTCAGTGCAGAGCCTGGCGTGGGGCTCAAATCTACAAACTGTGAGATCATGACCTGAACTGAAGTTGGACACAACCAACTGAGCCACCCAGATGCCCAAAGATATTACTTATTTTTTAATCTCAACAGTGTCAACAATTAAAATCAGTTATACTTTGGGGTGCCTAGGTGGCTCAGTCAGTTAAGCGACTGACTTTTTATTTCGGCTCAGGTCATGATCCCAGTGTCATGAGCTCAAGCCCCGTGTTGGGCTCCTCACTGGGTATGGAGTCTGCTTAAGATATTCTCTCTCTCTCTCTCTCTCTCTCTCTCTCCTGGTACCCCTCCCCCGGTCAAATACACATGCACACCCTTTCTGTCTCTCTTTCAAAAAAAATCAGAAATGTGCTTCAACAAAAATATTTTAGTAACTGACCATTTTTGGCATTGTATTTACTTTTCTTATATGTAGCTTCTATTTTTCCAGATTTGGATATCAGAAACACATGAACAAATGGCACAAGTTTATTTAAACAGAGAATTGGCTACAATAAAGAGAAAGGCTTTATTGAATGAAGAAACAATGAGCTCTGGGATTATTGAAAGGTATTCTTAATACTTTCCTTCACTTATAGAACATATACGTACAGGAAACGGTTTGGATGAGTAGTGAGGAGGTGCAGTGGCCCCGTTTACCATTACAGGCCCACAGCAAGCACAATGAACACATCTCGAGCTTCTGTGCTTTCTGTTCATGCCATGCCCTCTGTCTAGAATTCTCTTTCTTTCAACTGTTTGCCAATCAGCATTACCATTCTGGGTCCTCTTTACATATTTTTTTTCTGGTCAGGGTTCTGACTATTAAGGTTTGAATACCAGCTCCACCATTTACCTGTGAAAGTAAATAGTGTCTATAATCTTCAGTTTGTCAACTTATAAAATGGGAATTATAATAAGTATCTACTTCATAGGGTTGTTGGGAAGTTTAGGTGTAGAGAAGAATGAAATGTTCATAGAAATATTGCCTGAAAAGCAGTAAAAATTAGGTGAGCTGTCATTAATCAGGGTTAATTGCTCTTATATTCTTGCTCTCTGAGCATTTTGTTTATGCTCTTCATAACAGTTGGACTTAACATTCTAGTTATTTATATGTATGTGTGTTCCCCTTGAAATAGTTCCTTGAAAAGAGGAACTATTTCTTTTTTAAAAAAATTTTATGCTTATTTATTTTTGAGAGAGATACAGGGTGCAAGCAGGGGAGGGGTAGAGAGAGAGGGAGAGAGAGGGAAAGAATCCCAAGCAGGCTGTGTGCTGCTAGCACAGAGCCCAATATGGGGAGCGAACTCAACAAACTGTGAGATCATGATCTGAGCTGAAGTCAGGAGTCGGATGCTTAACCGACCGAGGCATCCCATAGAACGATTTCTTCCATATCTGTAGTCCTGCAACTTGGCATAGTGCCTTTCCTTGGAAAAGCCTATCCAGACTTCATCTTATCTTGTAACTGTTGGAAAATGCAGTCAAAACAGTGACAAAAATGCTGAATTTTTCACTTACTTGTTGGGACATTTTATTTTGCAAAGTGCATGAAAGTTGCAGACATGAAAATCTTTTAAAAAACTATCATAAAAATTTTGTCCCAGCTATGCCACCCATACATTTGTATTAATTTTATTCATGGTTATACAAGTTACAGTTGGAGGGAGGATTCAGAAATGGACCAATCCCATTAATAACTGGAGCTCCCAATAGAGCATTTTCTCAGGCAAAAAGTTTCTGTCTACTGCCGCCATCACTGTATCCCTTGCTCACATAATCAATAGTTGAGCAGGTACTGGAATGAGTTGCACTGTGTACCCACCTCCAGCTAGCTGGTAACCCAGTTCATCCAGGAGCTTCTCTTGACCTAACATTCCTTTCCCTACATTTAACGAGTATATACCCAATTATAGGTTCTATCAATTTTATTACTATAATTGTTAATATAAAACCACGAGCCATATCTCAATACCAGGCACTGTTATTTGTTTAATCAGTCCTACTTACAGCCATACTTTTACTACTATCGCTCCCCATCGTAGCAGCTTGAATAACTAGATTATTAGCCAACTGCGATTTAAATACTACTTTCTTTGTATGGAACTGTGGAATCACTATATTGTACACCTGAATCTAACTTAACACTGTATGTTAACTACACAAGAATTAAAGTAAAAAATAAAAAGGATTTTAAAAATCCAGCTCCAAATAAGTTTTGTATGGGTTTGAAAGTTTATAAATGTCAGTCTGACATGTTTTCTAAAAATTGTTGTCTTGTTTCCAGGGACACTGGATTGCCTGCTACTGGCTTTGGAGCTCTCTTTACTAGACACCCACCAGATCGTCTCAAAATGTTAGTAGTCCCTAACCTTCTGCAGATTGCCCCAAACGTTTCTTCCTTAATCAGGAGGTTTGTTTGCAGAGGTGAGGGGATGAGTCTACAAGGTCAACAAAATACTTACATGGCACTTCACAGACTCCTTTCCTTTAACAAAAGGTTTGTTTCCCCATCAATATGCAAGCACTAGTAATAACAATACAGCCAATCCTCATTACTTGCGGATTCTATATTTGCAAATTCTCCTACTTGGTATAATTTCTTTGTAACTCCCAGATCAATCAGCACTCAGGGAGCTGTTGTGGTCATTCACGGATATGCTTAGAAAGGCAACAAAATTGAGCCAACCAGTGTGCACATTCCCAGCTGAGCTGGAGGAAAGCAGAACTCTTCCTTCCCACTTCAGCTTGCCTACTGTACACGAGTGTCCTCACCGTCTGTTTACTGCCATGACTTGCTTTTTTGCCTGTGCTCTTTGTTGGTGATTTTGCTGTTTGAAATGGCTTGCGAGTGCAACGTTAAAGTGCTGTCTCATGTCCCAAGCACAAGAGGACTGTGATGTGACTTATGGAGAAAACACGTGCATTAGGCAGGTTTCCTTCAGGCATGAGCTACGGTGCTGTTGGCCATGTTCAATGTTAATGAATTAGCAGTACATATTAAATAGAGTGTCTTTAAACAGAAACACACATAAAACCAGGGCATGTACTAAGTGGCTGAGGAGGATGTTGTGGCCAGAGGCTCTCAGGAACCTAGCCCTGTTTCCCCCAGAGCAGTGGTTCAGTATTTGCTAATTCAGTGTTTGCCGTGACTTTATAGAACATTAGTGTGAGTGATGAGCATGGACTATAGAGCAAGAGACCGCTAATTTTTATTGATAAAAGAAATATGTTTATTTTGGGGTGGCATGACTTGTTAACAACTACAGAAAGTGAATTTGTCTTCCACTCATCTCTCCAAAGAAGACAAACTTTCATAATTTCTGTAATGATGTATAGATAAGTATACATGATGTATAGATATGGAAATATAGGTACTTACAAGCATGATAAGATTCTAAGTATTGAATTGTGCATTATGTAGATATGGCTACATGTCATCATTACCAGCAATTTAGATGTTTTTGCTTCCTGTGAGAACTGTCTGGCATTAGAACTAAGCTACTTTGCAGTCTGTCTGATGTTGAGGTGGGAAATGTCCCCAGTATTAATGCCCCACACCCCGTTTCACAGTCACTTGAAATTCTGGCCAGGTGTTCTAACCGTGCAGGTTCTAACCTTCATTGCTCCAGTGGGGCTGGCCTGGCCTGTGTCTCCCACAGGCTGCTGTAGCATATCTAAGTGGGCTGGAAGGGCCACTGGGAGTATTTCCGAATGATCCCTGAGGAGGGTGGACTTCTGGCTGCCATGAAGGTGATGAGCTAAAAAGAATCCCACTGGCTCCCTTCCCTGCAGTGAAATCTGGAAATTCTAGGAATGAGATGGAAAGGCAGAATGAATCCAGAGGCAGACTTTGACAACTGTATCCAAACGTGGAGAAACTCTAAAGAAAATGATGGAAGGACTGGGAGATGGGAGTGGGTGAGGAGGAGAAGAGAGAAGGCAACAGTCGAAGTCTCTAGATGGAGTCCTGAGCCAGTGCAGGGTGGAAGCAGTGAGCTCAGTGGGCCAGGCTTATACAGGAGCTGAATGAGTCTTGTCTATTGTGTTTGCAAACTTGGAGTATAAGCTCAAAGTTGGATTTTTCTGCATTGACTTTGTCTGCTGTTTTTAGTCCAGGACAGAAAATGAGACACCCAGGGCTCCATATACTATATGATTTGATACCAACAATCTACCTTCCTGAAATCACTCTGATCTCCGCATTTAAATCTGTAATGCCAGCCACAGATGGCCAGTAGGACCCTGAGTTGTCTCCCCCCACTCCAATTTGAGAAAGCGGTCTCAGATACGGAGCAACTAGGCAGTGCATCTAAAGGAAAAAGAAATGCCAGGGGAAACAATCACAGTTAAGCCTAGAGAGTGGTAGTAGTAGTACTCAACTCACCTCACCCTCACTCACAGTGAAGACACCAGTTGAGCCTCCCTTTTCAATGGGCCACCTTTGTAGTCATTAAGGCAGAGGCATCTGGTAGTCTCAGGAATAATACAGATGAAGTTCCAATTAAAAAATATCACGGCACATCTAAAGAATAAAAGCATCATGAAGAATGACAAGACATAGGCAACTTATACCAGAGGAAGCAGACCCAGTGGAACAAATGGAACAGGAATTTAAAGCTTTATTACTTGGGGAAATAAAGGAAACAGTTCCAAACAGAAGACAAAATAATAAAAATCAAATTGATGTTAACTTTCCAACAGCAGGACTGGATGCAAATCCATAACAAAGAGGTATTGAAAGAAAAGAATTTTGAACCTAAAACTATTTAAATGGGAGGGTCAGACAAAGATATCTTCAGGCGCACAAGGACTGGTTGCAGGCTTACCATTCTGCATGCATAACTACAGAACTGGGCAAAATATAGTAGGCAACTGTCATCAAGTGTTGGGTAGTTACTGTGTGGCTCTGTGCTCCTTGAGATGGGGGCGAGGGCATCTCATTCTCCCCTACTTACTCTCTGAGGACACTTCTTCCAGCTGCAGTGCAGGGGGGTGAGCCCAACTGCACAGCAGTATTCCTGTTGTGTTAGGAAGCAGGAGTTGGATTTTAGAACTTCTGAATGTGACTCAAGTTTGTAGGACGAGGGTGTCAGAGAGAAGGAAGTTGTGTGAGGAGGTGGGAACAGGAGACTGCATTGGGTTCCGTTGGGCTCTTGGTCAGGAATGCGGCCCTGCATGCCCTATCGAAATAATAGATACCCCTTGTTTTAAAAAAATCAAATAGAACTGTCTGTAGTGTATTCTGAACTTTTACGGTGGTGCTCCGTCCTGCATGGTAATATTGTGTAGCAGGTTCCAGGGCTACATCACCTGCCTTCATATCTTGGCCCTGCCACTAACCAGCTGCGTGATCTTGGGCAAGTTGCTTAGCCCTTTCAATGTCTTCATTTGTAAAATGAGGATGATAATTATAAAGGCGTCCATGTTCTAGGGTTGTGGTGATGATTAAGCGAGTTAATATACGTAAGATAATTAGAACAGTAATTGATGTGAACATGGTCAGTGCTGTGCAAGTCTGCTGGGCCAGACACTCAGAAAACTCAGTCTAGAAACTATCAGTTCAGAGAAATGTTCTTAATTTATTTCATTGATGATTTATACCTTCCATTTTCTCTGTTCTCTTTTTTGGAAATCCTTTATTTGGATGTTGAATTGTTTGGCCTGGTCCTCTGCTTTTCTTGTCTTTCTGTTTTATTGTTGTCTTTACTGTCTTCTCTGTGTTTCTTCAACCCTACTATTGAGTTCTTTTTTGTTTGTTTTTTTAATCCTTCTGTTTTTATTGGATCTTTTTTTTTATTTCCTGACTGCAACAACTTATCTATTTGGGGACGTTAATGATAATTTGTTTTTCTTAAAATTTTTTCTCTATGCATAGTCTCTATTTCGTGTAAAATGCTTTTTTGTTTTCTGTTTCGTTTTTGTTTGTATGGTATCTATTTATGCTGGAGGCTTTCTTGAGGGGCCTGGTAATCAATCCTTGCTTTTCTGCTCATGATTAAAAGCCTGTTAGTGAAGATTACTGACCTGGAGTTTTAGTGGAAGAATCTAGGTGGGTCTTTTTTTCCCCCGCAGAAGCCAAGTGTCAGTATTTTAGTCTTTTCTCTTGGGCCGGTCAGATTCCCCAGAGGAAGCACCCTTATTTGACCCTCTGAAGGGTAAAGGACTGGCCCCTGTGTTCTTGGAGTGAGCAGGGCATTTTGCTGGGACATCAATATTTATCCTTCATTATGTATAGCCACTGAATCATGTTGTTGATCAATGACTTTCTCTTTTACCCTTAAAATTTTTTTTAATGTTTATTCACCTTTGAGAGAGAGAGAGAGAGAGAGAGAGAGAGAGAGAGAGAGAATGAGTGGGGGAGGGGCAGAAAGAGAGGGAGACACAGAATCTGAAGCAGGCTCCAGGTTCCAAGATGTCAGCACAGAGCCTGACATGGGGCTGGAACCCATGAACTGTGAGATCATGACCTGAGCGGAAGTCGGTTGCTGAACTGACTAAGCCCCCCATGTGACCCTCTTTTACCCTTTCTAGTGAATAAATTTCTAGTTCCTGCTGGAAGAGGGAAGGGGCAGTACCCAGCAGTGGAGAGTGACAGAGGGACCTGGGGCTCTAACTGCTTCTCCAGCAGCTCCAGCCCAGTTTTCGTCTGATCCTTTAGGACTCACTCAGCTTTCTGCTAAGTCAGACACCACTTGTTCATCTTCTCTCAAGCTTCCAAAATTTGTTTCTCATGTCCCTTTTCCTGTTCTCTGTATCCTTGTGGGTTTATTTTTTTAAGCCTCTTTCATATGATTTTAGTGGAGTTTTTTTAAGAAGCAAAATGCAATGTGTACAGTTAATCTTAACTCCAAAGTTGTCAAGTCTCACCTGAAATGTCACCTCCTCCAGAGGACCCTCCCTTCCTACTGTCGCCCCAGCCCCCGCGACTTGATAGGTCCCTTGTGGGTATCTATGGCATTGTGTGCTTCTTTTATCCTAACACTATTAATCTTGGTTGCAGTTACTTGCATCCCTGTTTGTCTTTCTTGCTAAACTCAATGCTCTAGAGGGCAAGACCGTGACAGCGCCATCCCCAGTTCTTACCAGAGAGCTTGACCTCTAGCAGCTGCATAGTAATCATTTCTTGAACAAATAGATTATTTCTTGTGTTGAACAGAAAATTCTAATAAAGGAGAGGTATTGCTCTTTCCTATCTTATTTGATTTAGGGCTTCAAGGATTGTAGAACCAAAAGTTGTTCTCAGTTCTATTTTGGTAAATGCATTAGAAAACATAGTCTAGAAAATCAGTCCTTCTTAGCTGGAATTGCTGAGTTACTTGTTTGTCTTATCTGATTATCAGCAAGGAAATAAATACGTGAGCACCTTCGACTGTCCTTTACTAATTCCATATGTAATTCCTTCTTTCAGTTAATGTACACTAATCATAGGATATTCCATACCATAGAATGCTATGGTGTTTTAGAGTCTGCTTTCTTTAATATTAAATATTCTTTTGCTTCTTACCAACTGTACAGCTGTGAAAGTTAAATGTCAACTTTAAAAGGCAATGAATAAGAATGAGTTTGCTCAATGGACCAAGGTAATGTGCTTCAACTTATAAAAGAAAGGCTGTAATCATAATGTAAATTTAAACTTCCAGTTACCTCTTAGCAAAAAAACCAGAATGTAGGTATAGTTTTGCTGTTAAGGGAACATTAGCCAGATACATTTATCTTAATTTTAGATAACATTCATTATAATGGTGATGGCACTTGACAGTCTGTTCTTTTTTTTAAAAAAACTGTTTATTTATTTTGAGAGACAGATTGAGAGAGAGAGAGAGAGAGAGAGAATCCCAAGCAGGCTCCATACTGTCAGCAAAAAGCCTGACATGGGGCTCAGTCCCATGTGTGGTGAGATTATGACCTGAGCGAGACCAAGAGTCAAATGCTTAACTGACTGAGCCACTTGGGCACCCAACAATTTGTTTCTTTTCTCACAACTCAACTGATAGCCAACCTACTTTATTCTGGACCAATGTCAAGAAGACACACACCTTTCCTCCTTAAACTGGCAGCAAACATTTCTGGAACATATTGAAAATAGGAAGGGCTAGAGTGTTTAGACACTACTTATCACTCCTGGCCTTACCTAGAGAAAAGGACTCTATGGATAACTCCTTCCACATATGTCACAGACTGACATAAATTTTTAAAAATTATAATGTAGGGAGTAGTAAAGTTGAGACTAAAAGTGGTATCAATGACTTAACTTTAAAAATGAGATTTATATACATTGAGGCTTGATTGAGCTTGTCTAAAACTAGAGTTGTTGTTTCTCTTGAGAGCCGGTTACATTTCTGTCAGTGAGTTTCCAAGGAATTCACCCTGACCAGTAACAGAAGGGGTGAGAGTCAGAGAGGCCCAGAGAGCCACCAACAGGGCTCTTCTGGTCTCATATGGGGACAGTTGCATGTTTAGGCGGTCTCTGACACATACTCCTTTTACTACATGGGTAGAGACATTAAAGGCATAGAAAAGTAATGAGAGACACATTTCCTTTAAGGCACATATGAAAAGTAGATAAGAACATGAATATAATTAGTAAGTTAAGAGACTTTCTTTGCCCTCCCATCTTGTTCTCAAGAACTTGTACTTAATTCGGAAAGCTAACTCACTATCAGAAGGCCCTTAGATATATGATGATCTTATACAAAATCATTTTATGATTTGTCCATAGGAACAGACAGTTGTAGCTGATTCATTCTAAGAAGTAAGGTTTTCCATGTATAATATTTGGACTACATCTGTGACCATTAAGCAAGCAACCAACCAGAAACCAAAACAACAGAACAGAACAAACAACAGCAAAAGCCATATCAAGTAGATCCAATTTTGCAAATGAAATTTAGCATAAATATAGTTTTAAGATCTTATTTCTCAGAAGCCCTTACTTAAATATGCATATGTAACCATGCATGGTCCTGGGATAATGGTTCACAGGAGAAGCTAATTTCTTTTGACAGGGAAAAGCCAACTCTGGCAGAGAATATGTGCTGGGTGAGAAGCTTACCTATGCCTGTGTCAGTTTGAGGGCAGCCCAGAAGTACTGACTACCTGCTGGAGGATGGAGAAGTATGAAAGGAGAAGTATGAAAGGACATCTTACAAGGACAGTCGTTAACTACTGTGTCTTGACATTTTTACCAAATTTCATTGTCTCCCAGTGCTAGTGATTAGTGGATATTGTTAAAATTTTCTAATATGTCTTGTTTCCAGAAGTCATCCAAATGCTTATGTGATCCACATGACTGGAGAAGAAAGAAATTAATAGTGTTTTGGATCACTAGGTAGCTTTTTGGAGATAGTGTGGTTTTTCAGAAAAGGCACGATATGAGAAGATAGGAGACATGGGTTCTACTTCTGGACCTGCGCTAACCCTGCTATGTGACCTTGTGCTGGCTAATAAGCCTCTCTGGGTTCCAGTTGTTTCCATCTATAAAATGAAGAGATTGAACCAAATGATCTGTAAAGTCCTTTCCTGCTCTAAAATTTTATGGTTCTAAGGAGAAAGGCATCTGTAGTCTCATAAATGGACAAGTTAAATGAGGCCAAAAAGTAGTTCAGGCAGTTAAGTGTTCATTGTTGGCATAGAGCACTTATCCATATGTGTGTGGAGTGATTACTTCCCAGTAGCCATAGCGAGCTTAGGCCACAGCTTAAACTCTTTCAATTTATTTCTCTCACTGGGGCATTTAGCATCTGTAAAACCTTTGGCACTCTTCATAGGAAAGGGACTGAATATGAATAGCAAGAGGTGTTATTTTGTTTTTTCCTTTTCTCAAAGTACAGTGCAAGGCATTTGCTTTTTTTTCTACTCAGGCACTTAGCCGGTGGCTTGTCTCTTGGTAAAATGCCACCCAGTTGTTGAACATTTTTCCAGAAGGAAGAAAAGCTTTAGAAACTGCCCTGTGATGAAGGTGATGAGGATAAAAAAAAAAAAAAAGGGAAGAGGAGAATGATGTTGTGGAACGACCATGCAGTAGGAGTGAGACTGACCGAAACCCCATTCTTGATTTCCCATCTTACTCACTGGAGGACCATTTGTTTCCCAGTCAGTGTAATGTGGCCAGGCTGTATGCTAATGGACTGATTCTCCTCCCCACTCCCACCTCCCACAAGCCCATGTGTTGGCCATATGACCCAGGCCAAGCCAATCAGAAAGCATTCTAGGATTGTAATTGAAGTTTTGGGCAAGATGCCCTAACATTTTCCAGGTGGCAAGTTACAGAGGGCCTCTTGCTGCAGGGGGAGCATCTATCTGTAAATGAAGTAAAGCAGAGGTGTAGAAAAAGACTGTTCTGATGGTATTCTTTTTATATGTGCTGGTATTTTCCTTCTTTTTTTTCTTAACTGAGTTTGAGTTGGGTTTCTATAACTTATAATGTTAAGTAAGACTACAAATAGCAAAAACTTATATAGTATGTATTGTGTGCCCGGCACCATTCTAATGTTGCTAACTCATTCACTTCCTACAAAACTCATATGACTTGGTTCCATCTACATTATCTACTTTCTATGGTGGGAAAAACAAAAGCACAGAGAAGTCAAGTAACATGTTCAAACTCTCAGAGCAGGTAAATGATGAGTCAGGATTTGGACTGAGAAGCTCTTGGTCTTAGCCACTCTTCTATTCTGCCTCTTTGAATTCTAGGCCAACTAGGAGAACTCTGAACATGGAGTTGTTATTTGCTGCATTTAGGAAGGCCAGGTCTTGAGCACCAAGCCATTAAATGGAAATACTGGTGAAAGGTTCTTTATCTCTTGAAATTTCTGGATTCAAATTTTTCATTTTTCAAATAACATGGCTAGTGGTTCCTAAGACATACCTTAGGAACTTTGGCTTGGAACTCTTGGCTTGGAACTTTCCCCCTGTGAGGCAGGAATCCTTACTGAGCTCCTCTCACTCACTTCGGCTGCCTGGAATGGGTGGCTTGGCAGGTGCTGAGTGATGATGGCTTTTATAGTTGGTCAAATTTGCTGAAATGATTTCAGAGTCGACCTAAATGCTATTGCTTTTTGTGCTACTCCTGCATTTAGGGTATTCTCCCTTACCTCACATATACTGAAATCAAATGGCTAAGTAGGTGGGACACTTCCCACTTGTTAATGTTTGGGGGTATGGCTCAGGTCCTGACTTGGCTTGTGTGCCTTGGCACAGGAGTGTTTTAATGGTGGATAGCAATGACCTACTTTATTGCTATCCTTGCAGAGTAATTAATACAATTTGATAAGAAAATTTATGTGAAAGCACCCAGTATGCTTGTTAAATCTAAAGTTTTGGCATCACAGTGCTGACATGTGGCATGATGGCTGACTCAGACCATCCCTATAAATCTTTATTGTATCTAACTTCATTAGAATAGCCATTCACACTACATCTACCAAACTGAAGTTTATTTCCATATTCAGGTATGCTCAGTGAGGCCCTCAAGATAAAATTATGAAGATAGCCTATTCAATTTACTTATTTGGTCTCTAGTCCCCAGAAGTAGCCACCAACAATCCCTTCCTTCTCTGTGCCTGCATGCCACAGCTCCCATCAGGAGGCAGAGGTCATTTGCCTGTCTTATAAATCTGGGCTGGCCTTGTGACTCACTTTGATCAATAGAATGTAGCAGAAGTGATGCTCTGGAACATCAGAGAGCTGACCCTATGAGACTGGTAGTTTCTACTTTCTGATTCTTGGCCTCTAGCCAACATGCTGTGAGAAGCCCAAGACACATGGAAGAGAACCAAAGCACTGTGTTGACAGCTCCAGCTAAGCTCCCAGACAACAGACAAAACCAACTGCCAGGCATGAGAATGAGCTATCTTGGATCTTTCCCTCCATTCAAGTACCTGGATGACTGTAGGTCTCATTGACATTACATGGACCAAAACACTATACAGCTGAGCCCAGTCATCCCAAAGAATAATCAGAGATAATAAAATAGTTGTTATTTTAAGCCACTAACTTTTATGCCATAGCAATAGCTAATTGAAATAATCTTCATGTCTCTAACTACCGTGATTATATGGCTGCTTCTACCATTATTTGGCCTACAGGTGAATTTGTGTCATTGCTAATCCATTGGGAATACAAGCAGTTCAAATTTTGGGATTGATGAGCTCATAAAACAAATGAGTGGCAAAGATTTTCAAAATGTCAATATTATGGAATTTATATTTAATCCTGACATTTCCTTTTTTCCCATGTAATGGTGAGCCTGCATTACTAGTATTACTGTTTATAATATTGGACATTTATGTGGTTGTCAATATGCTATAATTCCTTGAAGTCTTCACTGGGTCTCAGTGGATAGTACTATACTATGCATCTTTGTGCCATAGAAGTGGTTTCACAGGAACAAGAACTTTACAGCATTACAGAAATCTTTGCTGCTATCTGTGTTTAATTTGATTCTATATTTGGCACTTTCATAGTTAATTACCTTAATATGTAAGGTTTATATTACCCTTCAAAATGGCTTACAAAAACTATTAGTCCTGAGGAAATTATATTTGTTCCACATATCTGAATTCATCCTTTTGACATGTGACTATTATGAATTAGGAACAATTAGGTACTAGGAATATAGAGACAAAAGACACCCCATTCCTGAAGTAGCTCATTGTCTAATACATGAGATGAAAAATAACCAATCAGTACTCATGTATCAGTAAGGAATATACTTGGCTAAAAGTAAAAGAAAACCTAACTAATAGTAACATGAGTAATTAAGGAATTTGGTCAACTGGCATGAAATATAAGGGAATTAAGACTGGTATGTCATGGGGCACCTGGGTGGCTCAGTCAGTTAAGCATCTGACTCTTGATGTCTGCTCAGGTTGTGATCTCATGGTTTGTGGAATCACGCTCCACGATGGGCTGAGCATGGAGCCTGCTTGGGATTCTCTCTCTGCCTCTTCCCCATGTGCATGTTTTCTCTGTCTCTGTCTCTCTGTCTCTGTCTCTCTCTCAAAAATAAATTAACTTAAAAGACTGGTATAGCTCCTACATGATGCCATCAAGGATGCAGGGTACTTTTGTCTTCCTTCTCTCCAAGTTTTGCTAGGAAGCTTTCATCCTATTAGTGTCAAGAGGGTTGCTATGCCCCCCAACATCATCAATCTGTTCTAAAAAGGAAGAACTGGGAAAGTGAAGAGGTAAAGGGAAACCCCTTTCAGAATCTTCATTCTGCATCTACATGATGGACTGTGACATGGCCACCCTTGGCTACCCGAGTCTTCTAAGTAGAGAAAGACAAGGGAGAAGGGAGGCTGGAAGTGTTGTTGAATAAGCCAACCTACACATTGCAACATGCTAGGGTAAACAGAGGATGCAAGGGAAGAACATAACTCAGATTTGGAAGGTTAGGAAATGCTTCCAGATAGACATGAAACCTAAACTGAGTCATGAAGTTTGAGCTGGAGTTAGCCAGATCAACAGGAGAGAAGGGCACCCTAGACAGGGACTTACGGCAGGGGTAATGCTTCTGGCTTAGGCACGTGGGGGTTAATGGGGCCATTTATTGAGGCAATGAAGGTAAGAGGAAGAGCAAATGCCAGATAGCAGGTGAATAGTTGAGACTGGAGCATGAGCGAGATCACTGACCCAGATCCAGTTGCTAATATAAGTGTCCTAACTAGTTCCTCTGCCTCCAGTCTTGTCCCTTTCAATCCATTCAGCAGCTTGAATATTTCAAATAAAATGCAAAGAGAACTATGTTCTTCCACTCTTTAATTAGTATCATTGCAGTATTGCTTTTTCTTCTTGTGTTAATGAGCACATACTCTGTGTCTGGCACTGAGCTAAGAGCTTTGTATGCCTTATTTCATTTAATTCTTTCTTTGAGATAGACACTGCAGCTATCTTCATTAAAAAGGGGGCTCAGTGAGGTAAAATAACTTCCCTATTATTTCCTTGACCTAGTAAGCACCAGAACTGGGTTGTAAACTCAGGTCTGGTCTGACTGCAGAGTTTGTGTCCTTAACCACTATAATACATTGTCTTTCATGCTTAATTATTTAGAGTGCTCCATTTCCTTCAAAGTATTTCATATGCATTTTCCACTCCTAACATTTATATAAGTCATATAAGTCAGTATTTTCTTAATTTTGTAAACAAGGAAATCAAAGCACAGAGATAATCAACGAATCCAATTTCTCATTAATCTATCCGTCTAGTCTCTACATATTTATGGAAAAGATACTAATGGAGGTAAATAGGATGTAGAGGGTTTAAATGACTTGCTCAAGACCCCATAATCACTTGGTGGTCAAGGAGAGACTAGAATCTCTGGGTTTGTAAGGCTGTGTTCTTGATGGAAGGAGAGAACTGCTTCCAAACTGCTAGGAAACTTAGCAAGGGCTTGGCTTGGATCAGGAGTAAAAGCAGATTCAAATTGTCCATGATTTCATCTGTTCTTTCCACCTCTTTGCCCTCTAGCTTCTTTGAGATTGATTTCTAGGCTGGACCTAGAGGATATAATGCTAAGTAAAGTAAGTCAGAGAAGGACAAATATGGTATGATTTCATTCATAGGTGTAATTTAAGAAGCAAAACAAATGACCAAACAAAGAAAAAAGAGACAAACAAAAAAACAGTCTACTAAATAGAAAGGACTAAGTAATGGTTGCCACAGGGGAGGTGGGTGGGGGATGAGTGAGATAGATAAAGGGGATTAAGGGCACACTTACCTTGATGAGCACTGAGTAATGTATGGAATCGTTGAGTCATTGTATTGTACACCTGAAACACATATAACACTGTTAATGATTTAAATAGTGAGGGAGTAAACAAAGGTAGAGAAAGATAAGGGACCCCCAAAACAGAAAATCCTTCGAAGGGAGCAGTGGCAGTTATCCCCAAGACTAAGGCTTGCCAATGAGCCAGCTGTGCCGCAAATTGGGAGAAGAATCTCCTGAGACCACAGCAGAACAGAAGTCTCCAAGAGAAATTTTCACAAGAAGTAAAATTAACTGAACATATTGAGATGAGAATGACACAGCTGGGGGAAGTTTGAGAGTAAATTAGTGGCGGATTAAAAAAAGAGGTGGGGGGAGCTTCCAGCCAATGTGGAAGAACTATCAGATTTGCTCTGTGTGGCTTCATTCCACAGGTAGAAGGAAGAGGAATCTCAACTCAATCCGAGATTTAAAAGGAATGATGATTTCTGATAAGAATGAGACATAACTTCCCAGAGTGGTTATAACCTTCCCCTTCCCTCCTACCACACCGAGTCAAGTAGAATCCATAGCCATGGGGGCTCTCCTTGTCCTAAATAATGATGCTGCTTCTACTGCTGCCAGAAACGGGAGAATTCCAAATTAATTCTCTGCTTTTTTGAGTCACTTACTCAGATTCAGACTCTTAGGTGAGACCTCTGATTTGCTGAGTACATGTCATATGCCCTTGTTCTGGCTGCCGGGAAGCTGGCTAAGAAAATACCTGCTTGTTCTCCAGACAAAACAGAAAAGAAGCGGTTGACTTTTAAAGTTCTTCCAGGTTTAAGAAACTGTGACTCCTTGGGTTTTGATATTTCATCTTGTCATAGATTCACACATGTTATCATAGAGGTTAGTGTCGTTGCAGGCATTTTAACTAATACCATGGCTTTAATAAAAACTTCAATATCAGACTTCTTTTTCTTTTTCATCTTGCAGAACACCTTTAGTAGTTCTCTACCTTACAGCCATGAAAGGTTGAAGAGGGCATGTATGGCAAACTGTGGATGGTGCTGGGCGAAAGCCAACTGTCCACTTTCCAAATGTTCTTACAGCATGGCATTATATTGGTAAATTTATTGGCATCTGTTCTTCAGTTTTACATTGCCAGAAAGACAATTTTATCTGTGCTTCAGAATTTATCTGACTCATGGAGATTGACTTATGCTCATTAAACTCACAAGAAAAGCCAGTATTCTAATTAGTTAATTTATAACGGGAACTAAAGTGTTCAAGCATATAAGCATACCAGTTACGTCAGCCAAACAAAAGGATTCTCTCGGTAAAAAAAAAAAAAAAAAAAAAAAAAAGGATAGGAAGGCAACGTATAATCAGAATGTTCAGAGTGTGTTAGTTAGTTATAAGATTACAATAATCAATGGCCTCAGATTCTGACTACCTGATTATAGTGGGACTCTTTCAGTTGTAAGTAAAAAAAAATGCACAATTAAAATTACCTTGAGCCCAAAGGAGAGTTTATTATAAGAGTTTGAATTACCAGATGGAAATCTGGGAAAGTCCTTGGAAGAGCTGGGCTTTCAATACTACTGGAATTTGGACCAGGATTCTCTCCTTCTGAGAGAGGGACTTACATCCCATGGTTCTTATCACAGAAGAGGGACTGACCCTTTCCCACTCATTTCTAGTAAGAAATCCCATGGCAGAGCCCTGATGGAATCTGAACTGGGGGCTTATGTTTAGATCTATCAGCTATGGGTAGTGATGGAGTGGTAAAGCAGGGAAATGTGGCACAAGGCTTGCTTGGGGTGATTCCAGACAATGAGATAAAGTCACACTGTTAGCTGTCATAATCAGACTGGAACAGTCTGATTAATGTACTGCAGTTATACTCCCAGAACCTCCCAGAGAGGTCTATTTATGAGCCAGGACACCTCTTCCTTGTACCTAGAACACATGCCTCCCTTAGTTTTCTCATCTCTTGCTTTCTTGATTTTCTCTGAAGGCCATTTCTCTTCTAATGGATGTATTCTTTCATTATATTCTTTATTTGGCTATAGCCTTTAGCTGATATCGAAGAGCGAGATCTGTGGTGATTTTCCATAGTTTTATTTTCAAAAGACCATCTTGTTTCAAATTGGGCAAAATATGTCACTTCAAGATTGTTGCCCTGTTTTTCAGATTAAAATGTTCAGGGGATGGAGGGGGGTGATCACAAAGAGTTTATAGCTGACTGACTGAAAGTCATCATTCAGTATTTTAAGAGTTTCTATTTTGTTGAGCCACATTGCATTTTCAGAAAGATAACTGAATATTTTAAACTTCCACCTTTATTTACTTTGAGTTTTGTAGTAAATCTGTATGTTTTTATATTCTAATTTTATTTTTATTGCTTTATTCATTTAATTCATATTTCTAAGTGCTTACCTTGTATCAGATTCTGTTCTGGGAGGTGATAATAAAGAAAGGTAGAAGGGCCTGAGGTTGGTGGGATGGGTTTCTATCTCTTTAAAGTGGCTTGAGAGCTGCTCCATGCTGCCTTGCAAGGTTGGCCTGCCCAAAGCAGCACTCTATTTGACTGATAATTATACCATTTGAGTCATAACTTTGGATGAGAATGGCGTAGAGAAATAAGTTCACTGTCATCTATTAACACTTAAACATTTTAAGATTATGGAATATTTTCATTTAAATCCTCCTCAGACATCCATCTATTTATTTCCTAGTTATGTTGTAAGTTGATAGCTTTGCCGTATTTGCTTCTTATTTTTTAAAAAGACTATTTATCATGAATTATTAGACTAATTCAATATATTCACCATATTGATGGACATTAGCTTCCAATTTTTCACTGTTACAAAGAATATTGAATATTATACGTGTCTCCTTGAGTATATGTGCAAGGATTTATTAATACTCAGAAATACAATTGCTGGCTATTAAGATATGTGCACCTTCAATCTTGTAAGATATTGCCACTAGTAATGTATGAATATGCTCACACTTTCATAGCCTTATAAACATTGTAGAGATTTTTAATTTTTACCAAATGAATATAAAATGGTACCTTATTGTTTTACTTTGCATTTCACTACTGAGTTTAAGACTGAATTTGTCTTCAAATATTTATTAGCCACTTTGATTTCTTCTACGGTGAACAATTTGTAGCCTTAGTCCATTTTTCTATAAGATATGGTCTTTTATTGATTTCTAAGAATGTTTTATTTACTCTGGATACTAATATTATTTGAGTTCATTTTACGATAAATATCTTCTTGTCTATGAATTCTCTTGTAGCGCTGTTTATGGTGTCTTTTGAGCGATAGAAATTTCAAATTATAATTTAATCAAGAGTTACATATAAAATGTCAGATTGTAAACCTTTTAGAAATTATACATATATATACACATATACATATATACATATTTCTATATACATATATATATATGTAACATATATTGAGTAGCCATCTATAAATAAAGGGGTTGTTTTATGTCCTTCAGCAAATTTTAAAATTTTTGTCATAAATATCTTTTAAATCTGCTAGATGCATTCCTGTAGGAATATTAGAGATTTTATTGCAGTTATAAATGAGATATTTTCACTTTAATTATGCTTTCTAATTTCTTGTTGCTGGTATATGGGTATGCTATTTTTGTATATTGATCTTGTATCCAACAACCTCTCTGAAACTTGCCTATTGTTATGATTTATAGATTCTCTTGGATTTTTTAAATGTAGACAATCTTATATGTGGCAAATGAGAATTTTATTTCTCTCATTCCAGTTATTATACTTATGCTTGTTTTTCTTGTTTTACTGCATTTTCTAGATCTCCAATTCATAGAATAGAATCCAGTTCATTGACCAGAAACACCGATGAAGGACTAATGTGACTATTTGGGAATGTTTATGCACAGGGTTTTCATTGGCTTAGTTTTGACTTTCATTTACTGTGTCCTTCTCATAGTGATATTGCACTACTCTGTTTATCATATGTTAAATTTACCTGGATGAGCAGCAGTCAGGTAATTCTAAGGGGGGTGCGGGGGAGGCAGTGAGATGTTTGGGCAGTTTTCTTAATCTCTTAGTTCAAGGGTTCCCTCTACTGTTGGAACAGTGAAGTGATCTATATTTCATTGAAGGCATCTTTTTTGAAAGAGTGGTGGTTCTAGGACCTTTCATTTCTGAGCTTGAATTCTTATTTTTCTTTCCTTGCTAGTTGCTTCCCACTTTCCCAGAAGCAGCACGCTTCCAGACTGCCACTGTGGTCTTGAATACTTTCCAAGCCCCTTTCTTGGAAGCCAATCTTCAAATCCTCTAGTCACAGACTTGTTCTCAGCATTTCCCCATCAGTGAAGCATGCTCTCTTTTCTGGGGGTGATGTCTTCTGTGTTCCATCCCCATTAGGGACTTGCCACCCTCCTCTCTTCCATGTAATACACGCCTGATTTTGTTCCATTATGGGCTCTGGATCTGGCTCTACTGATTTGGACTTTTCTCCCACATACAGATACACTGAAGTTTGTAGTTTCCTCTAGCGGCTGTTATGTACTAGGCATGGGTGATTGTGTGGTTTTATTTGCTTTTGCTGTTGATCTATGTGATTTTGGAGGATATATGTAGATATTTAGGTTTAAGGAAACAAAGGATCCAGGAATGTGTAACAATCTTGTTCTGACTGCAGATTGGTCATTTTATCTTTGTGATTCTGTCATTTTTTGACTTACACATTCTGTGTTGTTAGGTTTATTGACTTAACGATCTTTCTGGTGTTTGTCCCTTTAATCGTAGGTAATGATCTTTATAACTGATAACTTTTGACTCAAAGTCTATTACATATGATATTAATATAAGAATACTAACTTACTTTTGGTTAATATTTTCTAGATATATCTTTTTATATCCTTTTATTTTCAAACTTTCTTTGGAAATAATTTATTCTAGGTATAGATGCATAGAGTTGTACTATGTAATACAATTTGATGTTTAGTTTAAGTCTGGGAAAATATTTTCACTGATGAGTTTAACCCCTTTACTTTCATTGTATTTGCAAAGACATTTAATTCTATTTTTATGATTTTAATTTGTCTTATGAGCAAAAATGATTTTCCTTTCTTCCTTTTCTTCTTTTCTTCTTGTTACTAGATTGGTCTTTTAAAAAAATTACTTGCAACAGTATGGAGGTTCCTCAAAAAATTAAAAATAGAACTACCCTGCAACCCAGCAATCACACTACTAGGTATTTATCCAAAGGATGCAAAAATGCTGATTCAAAGGGGCACATGTATCCCAATGTTTATAGCAACACTATCAACAATAGCCAAATAATGGAAAGAGCCAAATGTCCATTGACTGATGAATGGATAAAGAAGATGTGTAATTATATGCAATGAATATTACTCAGTGATCAAAAAGAATGAAATCTTGCCATTTGCAACAATGTGGATGGACTAGACTGTATTATGCTAAGTGAGATAAGTCAGTCAGAGAAAGACAAATATCATATGATTTCGCTCATATGTGGAATTTAAGAAACACAACAGATGAACATAGGGGAAGGAAAGGAAAAATAAGATAAAAATAGAGAAGGAGGCAAACCATAAGAGACTCTTAAATGCAGAGAATAAACTGAGGGTTGATGGAGGGGTGTTGGGTGGGAGACTGGGCCAAGTAGACAACAGGCAGTAAGAAGGACACTTGTTGGGATGAGCACTATGTAAGTGATGAATCACTAAATTCTACTCCTGAAACCGTTACTGCACTATAATAGCTTGGATTAAAAAAAATAATAAAAATTTTAAAAAATTTGCATGCTCGTTTGAAACTTATATTTCTAATTTTTGTTCTTTTAACTGCCAGTATTCAAACTTGAGTGTGCGTGAGCTTCGCTTAGAGGGCTTGTTAACACAGACCACAGGGCCCTACCCCCAGCTTTCTAACTCAGCAGATCGGGGTTGGGACCCACTTGTTTGTATTCCTAGCAAGATTCTGGGTAATGCTAACACTACTACTCTGGAAGCCACACCATGAAAGCCCTGCAGGAACTGGTGGTTACCACCAGGTAAAATATTAGCACCCAATAACCGTTCTGAGTTTGACTTCCTTGTTATTTTGGAATTCTTTTACTTACTGAATTCTCTTTCTCACCAGCATACCCATGCATTAAAATGTTTAAATTTCCTTGTACCCAGTATTTTTAGGTGTGCAATTCTCAGAAGAGTTTCTTTGACTGTCTAGTCCCATAATAGTGCCAGAAACAGAAGTAGGGCTTTATTTATTTAATTTACTTAATTATTTTATTTAATTATATCTGATAGGAGAATCATGTTTGTCCCACCCTGAGTTCTAAACAGAGAAACTATCTTGCAAGTTTCTCTGGACTGGTGGCTGGAGTTTCTTTGGTTTCTTTTATATGTGGTTATAGACTACAGACTCCTGGCTGTAGGTAGGAGTTTAGCTCTTTGCCTTCTGTGAACCCAAGGCCCTGTCTCCAGCCCTTCATATGCAGCTCATATGCCACTTCCTAGCCTTGGCACATCATCTTATGGCTTGCCATTGTAGTGAGCATCCTCTTCATTTCGGGCACCTCAGGGTTCCCCATTGAAGCTTGGCTGTGCTTGTAGACTTGGGGGCGGGAGGATGTATTTATTCAACATTGCTATGTGTTTAATGGGGTGGAGGTTGGGGAAACTATATCATCTCAGTCCGCTTGGTTGCTTCTATTATCTTTTTCAGCTGTCATCTAGCAGAGAACATGGCGCATAGGATCAAAAACATTTGGGAGGCAGAAAGCAGATGGTAAAGAGAATCCCAATAGTCTAGAATGCACCCAAGCTCAGGAACTTGGGATTGGTAGCGTATCATTAGTACAGGAGAGTAGTAAGTAGTGCTGAATTGGAAATAATTGAAGGAAGGACATCCTATAGTGGTAGATAATGCTATAAACAAAGTCTGAGACAGTTACGGGTTTTTTTTTTTTTTTAATGTTTATTTGTTTTTGAGAGAGGAAGCCAGAGAGAAAATGAACACAAGCAGGGGAGGGGCAGAGAGACAGGGAGACACAGAGTCCTAAGCAGACTCCTCACTGTCAGCACAAGGCTCGATGTGGGGCTCGAACCCATAAACTGTGAGTTCATGATCTGAGCCAAAGTCAGAAGCTCAACTGACTGAGCCACCCAGATGCCCCAGTTGTAGCTTTTAAAATGTTTTAGGGCCAATCCTCCTTGAAATGTTTTTATTTCATGTGGAGCACATAACACTAAACATTTTAAGTATCATTCTTTTTGGAGTAGTTCTTTTCTCAAATATTGCCATATCCCTCTTAGGTGTGCCTTGACAACATATGCTGAGGACTATGTTCCGCCATGTGATTACCAGCCATTTGTGAGTATAAGATGGCTGAGAAGCCTTATTCTAATACTTATTTATGTATGTACTGAAAATGATTCTGTACTAGTATAAACAGTCAAGCTTGGGAAGAAAGGACAAATTGCAGAAAGTTATGACATTTTATATTTATTTAGAGATATTAGCTATTTGTGGGAGTCAATGGAATGTTTTATGGTTATGATTTATTTTTGGAAGTTTATAGATTTCAGGAAGAAAATACAACAGCATCCAAAATATATTAGTTATTTTCTTCTTCATCTTGTTTTATTGTCCCCTTCCCTGAATTCAATTTATGTGGAATAAAAACCTACCTTTCTATTCATTTGTTTTGCATTGACACATAAAAGTAAGTAGTTTAATTTAGCTCTGGGAGATGTGTGTGTTGATAAAATATGTCCAGTTTATAACTTCAATATACTTGTACTTAAAAAATTATACAACAGAAATGAAACAAGGCTGCTTCCTATTAGTCTTGTTATGAAAGTCTTGACTAGTACAATAGGTAAGAGATTTAACTATTGAAAAAGAGAAAAAAGGTCATCTTTATTTTCAGAGAGTATGAGTATCTTCTCAGGAGAACTAGAATATTAAACTGAGAAGTAATTAGAAAAAATAAGAGCATTTAGTAAGGCAATTGAATACAAAATAAGTATATCAAAAAACAAAATCTTTCCTTCATATCAGCACTACCTGCATAGTAAACTGTGAGAAAAAAACATACAAATTACTATAGCAACACAAATTTCAAATACTTTTGTGAAGAAAATTCTAGACCAAATAAAGATCAATAAAGACAGTGTGGTCATTTGTCTCCAAAGATAGTGGACTTTCCACAGGCCACTTCCCCAGGATGAGGTGAATGATCCTCCACCTTCTGACTCTGAGCAGGTAACTGATTTGATCAACAGAACACATCAAATGATCCTATGCCAGATCTAGACTAGTCTGGAGAAGACTGCTTTCAATCCTTGGAGCCCTGAGCTACCATGTAAGGAATCGAGGTACTGGGCTGGAAGGAGAGGCCATGAGAGGAACACTGATGAGCTTGATTGATGAGTGAGGAGGCCATGTTGGACACACAGCCACACTGAGTCTAGACTGCATCTCCAGACGCCATCTGACTGCAACTCATGAAAGATTCCAAGAAGATAATAATAAATTGATGTTTGAAGCCATTAAGTTTATTTAAAAAAATATACCCCAAGGTAACGGAGACAGAAATCTTGAATACAAGGGAATAATAACCATTTTAAGAGACTGGAAAACTATGTTAAGTATGAATTAAATTCATAAATTTAATTATATTGAAAATCCCAATGGATTTTGTTTTCTGTTAGAACTGTAAGATGCTAAGAATTTTTTGAAAGAATAAACAGATGAGAATAATCAAAAGTTTTTGAAACAGTGACATAGCCAATTTAGGGAAGTATAGGATTCATGATACTACTTTTATTATACGTTGTATTCTTATTTATTTTTTTCTCATCAAAAAAGAGCATTCAAACCATAAAAAAATATAATATCTTATGGATTAATGCCTAATACATAAATAACTTATACATATTGGAAGGAAAAAATGTTGAGACCCTAGAGGAATGACTAAAGAACATATATAGACAACTTACAAAGCAGGAAATGTAACTAACTAATAAATATAGCTATTTGTAAATATATTATTTACAAATTATAAAAGATCTGAATTAAAAGATTAAAAATATTTGCTAATAAAATTGGCAATATTTTTAGAAATAATAATACTTAATGGGGTGAAGATGAGGTAAAATGGATACTTTTATCTGTTGCCAGGAAGATGGTAAATTGTTTTAATCTTACTAGAAAAGAATTTGGCAATATATATCAAGATACTATTTGATCTAATAATTTTCCTTCTAAGAAACTTCCTCAGAGAAAAATAACTCAACTAGGGATAAAATTCATATCCAAGGATACTCATCACTGAATTATTTGTAATGACAAAACTTAGAAAGTACCTAATGTTTTAGTATTAGGAGTAGTACTAACTAAATATGTTATAATTTATATGTAGTAGTACTAACTAAATATGTTATAATCTCATGTGATGAGATATTTTGCAGCCTTTATAATGTCCGTAGATGGTTCTTAGTGTCCTGATAAATCTTGATTTAAGGTTAAGAAAAACATTAACATAACAAAATTGTATGCATATGCAATTTATTATATGAATATAACATTCAAATAATATATATATATATATATATTTTACATATACACTCTGTAAAAATATCAAGGAAACAAACCCTGAAGGAACTGTCAAAATGCTAGTAAAGCTGGCCATTGGATGGTGAGATTCTATGTGATTTCTTCATCTTTCACACATTTTAGAATTTTCTAATGCAACAAGTATGATGGCTTTTCTGGTTAGAAAAACCACAAGGAAACAAATATATTATTTAAAAACGTAGTTCAGGCCCATTTTCTTATATACATGGGATCTGACCGCATCTCTAAACAAAAGGCAGTTGTAAGACACGTAATTAAAAACTCACAAATTTCAAAGGACTAATTTCTCCATAGGCATAAATATTAAGAATGTGAGCTGTATTCTCAGGGTGCATATATCTTTAGCCATTGTGTTGTATATTTGTGCTTTTAATTTTTCAGCATTATTTCTAATATTTCTCATGTTGCTTGTGTCCACATTAACAGCACAGTGTGCCATGGCACTTGCTTGGTTTTATTTAGAATTTTGTTCATTCACTTCTAAGTTCCATGCCAAAGTAATTGGTGTTGAGGCATGTTTTTAGCACTGCTCCCAATGCCCCCATTTAATGAATGCTTACATTGTTACATTGTTATAGGATATAAAATTTTTTAAAAAATTGTAATCACAGTGAATTGTTCGATAACAGTAAAATAGTGACTAAACTCTGACATAGAAGTTACTGTGCATATAAACAAGTGTATGATTGATAAAATACTGATGAAAGAAAGAGAATATTTTTTTCGTACTAGAGACTAAACCAGGTGGACTTAGGGCAGACACAGTACACCATTCTCAGGCTACTGCCTTTGCAATTTATGCAATTCCAGAAGAAATCTTAAAATATGTGGATTCATATTTCAAATTTTGTGCATGAATTGAGACTTAGTTTTTATATTATCATTTTTTAAATGTTTAATTGATATTTGCTTAAAGTGGGATATCATTATAGGAGTTCTAAAGTGAAGCAAATTATCATCCCATAGCTCAAGATATGAGTACATAAATACAGAATATTAGGAAGCTATGAAATCATTTTTAAGGCGAGAAATGGAAGAGAATTGGAAGGTACTTCCTCAAAACTCACCTTTTAAGTTAGGTACTTAGTATGTCTATTATGGCTCACCCCAATTTCAATGAAAGATACCTTTCTCTTAAAAGCTTCCCCATCCTTCTCCCAATAGAGGAAAATTACCGAGAAGATACATTAGAGGATTGGTCCAAGGCTGGCTGTTTATGGGGTACGTGAGCTTTTAGGATAAAGGACCAGTGAGCTAAGTATAATGATGGAGAGTTGACTGAACAAACTCAGAATGAGTAAGGAAAAGAATTAGTTCAGGCAGAGAGCAAACTCAGGAAGTTGAAGGGTCAAAAGAATGAGAATGCTGAGAACAAAAACCAATTATGGCAGTAGTGAAGGAGTGAAAGAGCTGGAAGAATTGGAGGGAATGAGCAAAGGGGGATATATTGGAATTTATTGGAATTTCAGATATAGAACAATTCTTGGGAATGACAGAGCCCAGGATGTGGCCATGGGTCTGAGTTTCTATAAGGAATCCAACCCATTGACTTGAGAGGGTGAGAAAATGGTAAGCCAGAATGTTGGCTGGATTCTAAATATGGGTATTGGAAGTCAACCTACAGGACAGCAGGAAAGAAGGGTAGTGCCAAAGACTGAGTCAAATGACCAAGCCATCAGTGGGAGCACTTTGGAGGTTAACGGCTCCTCCCAGCTATGCAGCTGCCATTCGAGTGCTTCTGGCTGGTCATTATCAAGTGTCAGGTACCATTTTGTTTTCCTAAATAGAGCTGCGGAGTGAATTATCTTTCCAGGCATATGAGTAGCTTGAACTCCCAAAATGTTGACTATCTTGGTTCACTCAGATGTAGAAAGCTGAGGAAGTTTTCAACAGAGAATTATGTTTTAAAGTTGGCATGCATTCCCAGCTGACTTTGAGGAGTCCCCGCCGTGTTGCACAGTAGGTATGAAAAGAGACTGCATCTGTTTAGCATAAATCCCAACGACAACAGGATTGAAATGTCCTATCCCTGTCCTACCGCTTTATGCACTGGTACAGATATTGCCCTGTTAAAATACAGACATTTCTGTGCCGATTGGAAATTTGCTGTCACCTTGAGTTCCCTAGAACCTTGCCCCCTCAGTAGCTCCAGCCCTTTTCCTAGACTCCCAGGACTCAGGACTGCATTGTGACTTTCCTGGACCCTAAGGACTTTGCCGTCTTGGGCTCCTTCCATTAAAAAATGTAAACATTATATATTGTATAACTGCCTTAGTATAAAGACAAATACAATCCAAGTTGGATCATATTCACTTTTGGTGGTGGGGATTTAAAAGCTTATTAAAAAAGTACATTTCTTAGGCTATACTTCTCATTGTCCTTTTGTAACAATTATACATCTTTTCCCTCTTATACTGTTTGTCTTCTTGCCTATTTATGACTATATTATATTCTATGGCCATGTTATATGACCATGTTATTGTTAACCCTCTTGAAGTTATTACCAATGTATCAATGGGTGTTATTATACAAAACTAAAGTGTACAATACTTTTTTTCCTGAAAAGTCCTCTTGTACCCTATTTTAAACAAAACTTTCTGTGTAATAGCTATCATCAGTTTCTACCCTAAGATGTTTACGAATATTAAATGGCCAGCAACATTTCCTGGCTTAGCCATGAGTTTCTACCATTTAATAGAGGTTTTCAAAGTGACATCTGCATTTTTTATTGTGGTAAAATATACATATATAAACTTTACTATTTGGACCCTTGTTTAGTGTAGAATTTAGTGGCACTAAGTGCTTTCACATTGTTACTAGATTTATCTTGGAAATTCTGATTTTAAAAGAAATGACAACGTTTTTGTGAGCCCCCAAAAGTACAGTGGGCTCCAGGCACTGAGCTTCCTGGGCTTCATGGTTGAGTGGCCCCAGCCTGGACCTTCTGGAAGTTTAATACTTGCCTTACAAGGGCCTCTAGGACTTGCCCAGTCATATTGATTGATAAATACTCTATCATCCCAGATCAAAATGTACCTTGGCTAGCAGTTAGAGGTGGATGGCATCATTAAGAGCCCTCTCTTGTTCAGCTGGGGGTCATTCACATGCAAGAAACTCCCCAAAGCTAGACTTGCCTTTAGTTTTCTGCTTCCCAGGAAAGGATGCCTACCAGGGCCCTTTAAAAGAAGAGAAGGGAAAGAATGATCTGCTGAAAATACCAAAAGCTGAGACAGAAAGTGACTCTAGAACAGGTTGGGAGTTTTATAGGAAGCATCTGAAGGAAATTAGCTTTGGTTCCTACTTCTTTTTAAAAACCTCTCTTTGTATCTTTGTTCCATTCTGTGCTCCCATGATCTTCCATGATTTCACTTCAGTATATAGTCCTTTTCTTTTTCTGGTTCCCTTTTAAAAACATAATAGCGTTCAAAGTTGTGCCATTGAGTTGGCCACATGGAATAATCATGGATAAGACTTATAGCCCAGAATGAAGTGTAGTTTTTTAACTAGGTAATGTCTGGGTTCCATGATGTGTTTTCCTCACTTTTATTTTAGTACTACTTTTCTTTGCCTCAAATCTTAATATATCTACTATTTAATTTTCTCTTTTTTGTCCTGTTAATGTTCTAACTCAATATTTACTGAAAAAAGAATAATTGCCATTTGCTGAATATCCTTGTTTATCTTATTACATTGACTATTGACTGAAATGAGAAAGAGTTTTAGATTCATCTGCAAATGAGGTAGGGTGAAGGTGAAATTGGAGAAGAGGGAAGGGGTCATGTGGTTATACCTATTATTTTTTGATTGATGTCAAGCGTGTTCCAAAATACTGCTGTTAGCTAACCACAGGAACGGTCCTCTATTACTTGGGTTCAGAAGGAAATGGTGGCTTTCCTCAGTCTAGAGCTATGCCTGAAATATCTTATTGTGTGTTACACATTTGCGCTGACCTTATATGTATATGCATAGATACGTATACACATGATTTTGTACTTAGAGGCAAATGGTTCTAGTTCTGAGTTGCATGGGATTCTGTTGGCATTAAGGGGCCACATTTCCTAGACCCCAGTTCCAACTTTAGGATCTGCTGGCATTTGCTCATATAGCCCCATGGGGCTTCCACAGCTTCTCCATTGGGAGACAACAGGATTTGCCTTATTGGGGGGGAATATATAGTTGCTAATAGGTGAGAGAAAGGAAGGAAGGAAGGAAAGAAGGAAGGGAGGAAGGAAGGAAGAAAGCAGGAAGGACGGATCTTTCTCTCAGAATATATATACACAGTTGGCCCTTGAATATGTGGGACTTAGGAGCACTAACCCTCTCCCACACCGTCAAAAATCCACAAATAATTTTTGACTCACCAAAAACTTAACTACTAATAGCCTACTGTTGACCAGAAGCCTTACTGATAAACACAAACAACATAAATAGTTGATTACACGTATTTTGTATGTTATGTGTATTATATAATGTATTATTACAATAAAGTAAGCTAGAGAAAAAATATTAAGAAAATCATAAGGAAGAGAAAATGAATTTACGATACTGTACTATATTTATTTTTAAAAATCTGTGTATAAAAGGACCTGCACAGTTCAAACCCATGTTGTTCAAGGGTCACCTGTTTGTCCCGTACATATAGACATAGAAGAAAGAGGATACAGATACGATGGAAAGATACGTAGACATCCTTCCTATCTATCTGTCTGTCTATCTGTCTGTCTGTCTATCTGTCTATCTATCATCTATCTCCTATTGGTTCTATTTCTCTGGAAGACTCTCACCCATGTAGACAGAATGATAATCGCTCTCGAGCTCTCAAATTTTACTATTTATATATTTGAGGTGATTTGATTCTCTCTCATTGATCCTGTCCCATCCTAATAGTAGTTATTTATGACCAAGTAATCTTTTTGATGAAGGACCTTGGCAAACATTTAATTCAAGTCTACTTAAAAATTAGGAAATAAATGTTTTAACTCATGCTCATCTCATGTATCACCAAGAGTTGAGAAATTGTGGCCTTAATTCTCAGTAAACGGATTTTCAAGCATTTTTTGTGTTGTCTCCTTTTAGTGGAAAGAGTCCTGTATTCTCCAAAACTGCACCTTCATTTTATATTACCTTTTGAAGCTAAGTAACTATGATCTTCTTTCGTTTCTGGGTCAAGTCACAAGGTTTAGTTCTAATTTCTTTCTTTTAATTATGTTTAACTTCTACAATGAACATATTTGACTTTTGTAAAGAAGAAAAAAAATTTTTAATTGAGAACATGAGGCCTCAAATTTATAACTAACCATACCATTATAAGTATAAAATAGTGACAGGTTTCCTCACATAATATAGACTGAGAATAAGAAAAATGGTATTTATTTTTTCTATGATAGGGGGACCAATCAAAAGTTGTGCATTAAAAATGTATCAGTAGCTGGGGCACCTGGCTGGCTCAGTCACTTAGGCTTTGGGTCAGGTCATGATCTCACGGTTCGTGGTTCGAGCCCCGCGTCTTTCTCTGTGCTGACAACTCGGAGCCTGGAGCCTGCTTCGGATTCTGTCTCCCTCTCTCTCTCTGCCCCTACCCCAATCATGCTCTGTGTCTCTCTTTCAAAAATAAATAAACATTTAAAAATTATTTTAAAAGTATCAGTAGCTAAGGTTTAATATGGTATTGTTTAGTTTATGATGCTAGCCATTTCTAAAGTTTGTGTGATATTGTTTAAAGTCAGCTTAGTTTGTGAAGTGATTGTTCATACAGATTTCCATATTTTTCTTCTTGATGACCAGACTCTTTAATGATATTGATATTGATATTGATATGCATAGCCTAACCTTCCTTGTACCTCCCATGACTATTTTCATTTAGACGCATACCTCTATTGGTTATATGTGTTTTTCCTTTGTACAATTTTATCAAATAAAAAAGTGTAGTAAATGTTTCTTAAATACTTAACACAAATATATCCAATAAGTAACATGTTTCTTGTAGCTACATTTGCCAATTACTCTTGTGTCTCTGACGTAATCACTGGGAGAAGAAAATATCCAATAGCAGTGAAATCATTTTTGAAGTAGTGAGGCAATGGGTGAAGGGGTCTGTCTGGAATGCCTACCCTCCATAATCCCTAGGGTTGATAAAGTAGAGTTGGCTGCATGAAAATTGTTCTTTTTCTCTCACATCACTCTGCATGTGTATATAGAAGACAACCTTATTAGGGGACGACAGGTCTTCAGTCAAGTGCATATAACAGCTAAGGAATTTTATACATTATGTATATTGAAAATAATGAAACAAAATATCACAGTAATCTACCTGTATATTTACTTTCACTCTATCCAATGTGACATTCACATAAATAAGCTTACTGCCTCAGATGCCTTTTTAAGAGTAAATGGAGTACCCCAAATGAGCATGCTTATAGGCAAGCTAGGGAAGAATGGTCTTTGCTGTATGAGTGCCAGGTGGCTAATAGCTATCTGTAATGGTGGACACAAGGTTAGTTCACAGTGACTGATTTGGCCAGGAAACATAACACATTATGCATTTTTATGGATGATCTGGATGAAGGAATTGAGACTAGCTTTCAAATTATCGTATAATATTAAATTAGGCAGAGGTACTCATGTTCCAGAAGGCAGTCTTCAAACTGAAAATGACCTTGAAAAATTAGGCTATAAAAAATAAAAGATCCTAAAGAAAAAGGATGAAATCAAACAAGACTAAGTATCAAACTTGGTCAAGACGGAGGACACAGTTGACTAAGAAAATAGTAAGGCCATTTTATTCTAAAGAAGGTTCAGGAGATAATAGTGTTCAGAGTAAGAATACAATACCCAAGAGTCAGTGGAGATGAGGGTTGCGAGGGGCTGGGGATCTGAGTAGGATACCTGTGACTTAAAGATACTGATACGTTGTATTGACATAGGTGGTAAAACTATATTCTGTTTCCTTCATAATGAGAGAATGTTGAGGGGGAGGGCCCCTCACCCAGAGGACCCTCCTGTAACATCCTAACCTGTTTTTCCATGATTTGTTTAAAAGAATGGAGAGAAAGAGAGGAAAAGGAAGAAAGCTTTCTTAACCTTAAGGCAGATTCTCCCCACAGTGATTCTCTTGCTGTATCTTTAGTGCTTCCTATTTCTATGACCTGTTTGCCCTGGGCATATCATCCTTTCTTTTCCACCTTTTATCAGGAAGGCTGCCATACTCACCAGAATACCACTAATGCCCACTTCCTTCTTGGATCAGGATGTTTCATTCGACTTCCTCTCTGTTTCTCTGAAACAGAACTATTGGTTGTATTTTGTCAGGCCTTGCTCTCTATGATGTTTCTTTAGAAGCGAGCACCTGTTGGCTCCCACTGCATTCTTCCACCTCCCTCTCCCTTCAGAACTGATGACCTTGCAGCACTTCATACCTCTCCTCTCTGACCTTCATGGCTTCTTTATGGACCCAACCATGAGTGTCCATAAGATTTGGGACCCAGAACTCTGTGCTTCTTGTTTTATGCAATCTCAGAGAATCATCCCCTCCCATGGCTCCCCAACCATTACTTTTTTGGGGGTGAGGTAATATATTTTATATAATTACAAACTTATAGGAAACTTGCAAGAATGGCACAAGGAGCTGCCATATAATCTTTACCCCGAGTGACCAATTGCTATTTGAGAATAAGCTATGCCCCTTTACCTATAAATAGTTCCGAGTGTATTTCCTAGGAACAAGGACACATAGCTATGTAATATTTTCAACCTTAGGAATAACTGATGCAGTGTAATTATGTAATTCACAGTCTGTATTCAATTATTCATGGTCTCAATACTGTTCTTTATTTTTCCCCAGCCAATAATTACTACTGTGCATAGGGCACTGACCTCTTTCCCAGCCATCTATCCCACAGCACCCCCTTTCAGATAAAGATTTTGTACTGATGTCATCTCACATTAAAAATGCCTAAAATGTGACTCATCATTTATCCCCTAAAACAAATCCTCCTCCCATCTCTATGTCTTTCGTCTTCCTTTTAGTGATTTTAGAACTCTCCCAGCCATCCACATTTGAAGCTGTGGATCACCTTTGGTTCTTTAGCCCAAGAAGGCCTAGTAAGTCCTCTAAATTCCTCCTGTGAAATATCTCTTCCATTCTGGCTCTGTGTAAGCCACTGTGCACTGATACCCATCCAGTCCACACCTCAGACAAATTTTACCAGAGATCCTCATCTACCTGAAGGGCTCAGAGAAAGTTTGTGGTGATGATCCTATCTTAAGTAAATGTTGTCAGAACTCAGGGTCCGTGTAGCACCAGGACAGTGAACCAGCCAACAACATGTGGTGATTCGCACCTCTGTGTTTATATGCAATTTATAAACATTTCTTCCCAGTCCCACTAAGTAAACGTTGAACATGTACATAATTAAATATTATGTTAGGGTGTGGAAATATAATAACTGTCTACAACTCACATATGCAGAGAAAAAGTGTCTAACGGATAACTGGCCTTCTTCCTGAGCCTACCACTAGTGGGAAACCACTCCTTCTTCAACCCATTTACAGCTTAGTCTGATTCTATAATTTAAATAGTTCCTATAGGAAATGTTTGATTTCCCTTTAAAAAAAAACCTCTCACTTTCTCAGAGATCTCCTCCCATCCTTTGTTTGCAGAAAAGAACTAACATAGCAGAACTGAGACAGTTCTCTGTTAAAATCTTTTAAAATGTCTGCTTTGCAAGGTTGGCCCGTCTCTGGCATCTAGAAACTTGACTTTGGGACTAGAATCCCCTAATGAGTGTGGCTCACTGCACCTAAACAATTTGTGCAAACAATATGGTTCATGTTGAACACCTGCTTTCCTTCTGGGAGTCTGGAATTCTGCTATTACAAGGCAAAGAGTGCCTCTGTGACCAGCCCCTGAGAAAAACCTTGGCCACTGAGGCTCTGATAAGTTTCCCCAGTAAACAGCATTTCACAATCCGTTGCTGAGGAAATTAAGTGCATCCTGTGTGACTCACTGGGAGAGGACTCTTGGAGGTTTGCACCTGGTTTCCTCTGGATTTCAGCCCATGTGCCTTTTCTCTTTGCTGGTTTTGCTTTGTATCCATTTGCTGTAGTAAATCATAACCACAAATACAACTACATGTTGAGTCCTGTGGGTCCTAGAAATCACTGAATCTTAGGGGTAGTCTTTAGAACCCCAACACATTCTACTTTTCTCCATGTGGCAGATTGTTATTCTCCCCAAATGGCTGCAATACATGTGGTCATCCCACATGCTCTTACAATGTGATTTGGACACTCCTTATGTTGAAAAGCAGAGTCCTTGTTACCTCCCCTAGGACTGGGTGAACTATGACTGTGGTAGAAGTGAGGCTATGTGACTTCGGAGGCCAGGAGATAAAAAGCAATGCAGTTTCCTCCTGGTTCTTTCTGTGCCATTGCCATTCTCAGAACCTAGGCACCATGTTGAAAGCCCAAGCAGGCATGTAAGGAGGACCTATGTAGTTGTTCCGGTCAACAACCCCAGCTGAGGTCCCAGCAGGCAGCCAGCGTCAACCACCAACTAGACTGAGGGATGTTTGTAACCCCAGCCCTCAGGTCACTCCCAGCTTTCAAGTCTTCTCTGCTGAGGCCTCAGACACTGTGGAGCAGAGAGATGCTGTCTTTGTTATACCTTTTCCAAATTCCTGACCCAAAGATTCTGGAAATGGGTATTGTTTTATACTGTTCTACATGGATTGACCTATTAGTTACACAGTAATAGTAACTAGGACTCTCCCTAAGATGGGGTCCAGGTATATGGAGAGGGGGATGTGCCTTAGTATCCTGATGCCAGAGGTTAAGAGTAGGATTTTTATGTGTGCTGTTGTCTGCCTGTTCTGGTCTCTGGGATGATATCCCTAGTCCATCCAGCTGCTCTTTTCCTTGCTGGCATTGGTGGCTAAAGTCTGTGGACATTGAAATGTCAGTCTTTTTCTATTTCTCGCTCTTTCTTTCTGGGCTAGCTTAGAGCTCAGGTGGCTTGTTTGAGATAACTCAGCCTCGTTTCTACTCCCATAAATACTGTGGACCTCGCAGAAGACTTCTGTGACTCCCATTCAGCCCAAGCTTCAGTGTTCAGCTCTGCAGTTCCTGTTAGTAACCCCCTCTGCAGGCTCCCCATTGGATCCCAAAAGTGACTGAGAGTCTCCCTCTGCATAAGCATCATGCTCCGCCAACATGGGTGTGGTGGCCTCCAGGCAGATGAAAGGACAGCCTGAGATGGTCAGTTTCAAGAGTTCTCATGAGGGATGGGGACCCTCTTATGCCTTTCCACCATTACTCTCAATTATCTCATGCATTTCTCTCTGTCCAGGTCAGAGGGACTCTGCCAGAAAGGGAAAATTGGGAAATACATTGTCTCTCTCTGCCATCCTGCTTTTCCCATTTCTCTTGTTTTCTCATACCTATAATTCTCCAGACTCTTCCCTATCTTCCTACTATTCATTCCAGCCTTTGGTTAAGCCTTAACGAAAGGATCTTATTTTCTATACATTTGGAGAACTCTATAATGTGAAGTCTTCCAGGCGTGGACATTGGTATTCTAAAGTCCTCACGATTGTGAGTGGATCGCAAGGCTGAAAAAATTCTTGCTGAAAAATCCTATTTTGCATGTTATAAGCTGATATTACTTTGTTCTTTGGTTGCCATTTTATTCTGAAACAAGTTTTGATCTCACCTTGGGCAAATGGCTGGTTACACACAGAAAGGGCAAAACCTACTCATCATTTTGAAATGATTACCCCCTGTATACTTGATTTGAGTGGCACACTAAATTACTTGCTTATTTAAGACTCCTACCATCTCAATTTGGCCTTGGGTCTAAGCAGCAGTCAATATTAAGGTCCTTTAAGGTGGCTCTTGGTGCAGTTGTTTTATTCTATTTTGTGCCTTTAGTATTAAACTTTGAAAAACATGTTTGCTCTGCTTTCTTATAATAATTATACCTTCCAGAATCCTAACAGTTAGTTCTTATTGTCCTGTTTTGTTCACCTATTCCATATTTGCATTCTTCTAATTCTTGATTATATATTTAGTCACAAATTTATTGTTTGCCTTTACTCCTACTATAAATATATATTTGTCCTGTTTCCTTGGTTTTGACCATTTTTTTTGCTCTGATTCATAGTACTTCAGTGCTCCAACATTACTTACTATTCAGGTATACATTAATTAGGATGTTTTTAGTAGTTTGTACAAAACCCAACTCAAGACAAGTCAGACAATAAAAGCAATTTATTGGTTCACACTTTTTTGAAAAGTCAGGTTACAGTAAATGATTGATACAGCATTGTCACCATGCTTCTCCTGACTCTCAAATATGGCTTTTACAGTGTTGATTTCATGCTAAGCTGATCGTAGTAGCACTGCCAATAGCAATCTTGGCTAGATGCTTCCTCTTTTATGTCCAGTAATGGAAAAAGAGTTTCTTTCCTCCAAACCATTGAACAAAAGTCTTGGGCTTTACTTTATTTGGGTAAACTCAAAACACATGCCCAACACTGGATCAATCACTGTCATTGAGAGTGGAGTGAGATTATTGTGATTGTCATAGGCCAGTTAGATTCTGCCCCTAGAACTTGCAGTAGGATTGATTTACCCAAATCGCATGGCTGTCACACAATGGGGGATGGGAGAAGTGGATTCAAGGTGAGCTAATTATACTCATGTCTTCCCAACTCAATATTCACTGACCTCACTTTGATAGCTTGATGTCAGCCATAGCGGGAGTATTTACAACACAGAAATTGGCAAATATCACAAATAAGTTATGTGGGATTTTTTTGTGTGTGGGGAACTCATTACCAATATACCTCTGATAACAAAAGGAACTCAAATTTCATGTGTGTACTCGTAGGCAATAGTCTTTTAACTAGTTTTCCTAACTTTCAGATTGCTCACCCCTGCTTATCCACTTTTAAAAACTAATAGCTTTGTTGAGATATAATTCACATGCCATAAAATTCACCCTTTAAAAGTATGCAATTCAGTGATATTTGTATATACATAGGGTGATACAGTCATCAACGCAATCAGTTTTGGAACATTTTCATCACCCCCAAAAGAAACTCCATATGCATTGTATTAGTCAAGTTTCTCAACAGATATAGAACCACTAGGCTATACCAAAAGAGAGGAGAGAGAGAGAGAGAGAGAGAGAGAGAGAGAGAGAGAGAGAGAGATTGATTTTAAGGAACTGGCTAATGCAATATGGAGGTTGAGAAGTCCCACAACGTGCTGTCTGTAAGCTGGAAACGTAGGTAAGCTGGTGGTATAATTGAGTCTGAGTCTGAAAACCTGAGAACCATGTACCAAGAGCAGGATAAGATGTCCCAGCTCAAACGATCAGGCAGGAAGGGACTGAATTCTTTCTTCCTCTGCATTTTTTTTTCTATTCAGGCCCTCCGTGGATTGGAAGATGCCCACTTACATTAGGGAGAGCAAATTGCTTTACTGAGTCAGATGAAAGGGCAGCCTGAGATGGTCACATCCAAATGCTGATCTCCTAGAAACACCCTCACAGACACAACTCACAAATAATGCTTAGCCAAATGCCTGGGTGCCCGGTGGTCTGTCTAGTCAGATGACAGGTAATATTGGCCACTGCACCCATTAACAGCCTCTCCCTATTCTCCCCATCCCCCATCCCCTCACAAAGTTAATTTCTATCCCTGTGGACATTCTTTAGAAGGAATCATACGATCTGTAGTCTTATGGTTTAGTTTCTTTCACTTAGCATAATGTTTTCATGGTTCATCTATACTATGACATCTGTCAGTATTTTATTCATTTTATTGCCGAATAATATTTTTTCACTGCATGGATAGATCACATTTTGTTTATCCACACATCAGTTAATGACATGTGAATTCTTATTCTCATTCTAATTCTGATCTTGGTTCTGGCATCTGATCATTTCCACCTTCAGTCTTCAATACCTTCTTGCTACCAGAATCCTTTTCTTAAAACATCACATTTAATCGTGTCACTCACCTGATCAAAATAAATCATCCTCTCTGCCTAGGACATGCTAGAGGAGCACGTTGTTCCTGCAGTTGAAGCTCCCTTCAGTTTGACAGAAGCTGGTATAGGAATGAGCAGACCCTGCCTTCCTTTGAGCAGGGAGGTTTGGCCAGTGATGCTCAAATCTTGTTGAAAGCGCCTCTACCAGACCAAAAACTAACATAAGTGCCTCAAAGAAATTAGACCCTGCCTCTGAAAAACAAAAGCCCAAACAATACAGAGAGTAACATGGATATAATGTATTAGGATTTTGCTGTTTATATTTCTTTTTGTCTCTTTATTAAGAATTTCATGAGGGTCTTGGAGGGACCTTACAGGATCTTACAGTCTGGATCTATCTGACTGAATCTTACAGCCAGATAGTTGGTTTGAAGTCCTGGCTGAATTACTTAATATTGGCATTCCGTGGGGCGCCTGGGTGGCTCAGTCGGTTAAGCCTCTGACTTTGGCTCAGGTCATGATCTCACGGTTCGTGGGTTCAAGCCCTGCGTCGGGCTCTGTCCTGACAGCTCAGAGCCTGGAGCCTGCTTCCGATTCTGTGTCTCCCTCTCTCTCTGTTCATGCTCTGTCTCTCTCTGTCTCTCAAAAATAAATTTAAAAAACATTAAAAATATTGGCATTCCTTAAATTCTCCTTTTCTTGAGATTTTGAGCAAATCATCTTTTCCTATATGTAAAGTAGGAGTAGTAATTCCTATGTCAGAGTCCTGCTATGGAGTAAAAGATATAAACACTCAACTACTGTGTCCAACCCATGATAGGCACTCAGTAAATACATTGACCGTATACTTATTGTTATGGTTGAGTATATGGTTACATTTTTCAATTATTTTCAATAAAGCCAATCTAAGATTAGAACTATTTTGATGTTCTTTCATTGTTTTATAGTTCTGGTGATTTAATTTCAATATTGTGTTAGTGCTTTAAAATTAGCACCGATTTGAAGCAGAAATTAGATAATGAGTTCAAGGGCTTTATGTTCTTTGTCTACCATTACCCTTGATATAATCTGAGAGAATCAATATTCCCTTTGGGAAATGGTCAATGAGAGTGTCTTGTTTTATTACAACAGAAGCTTCTATGAAGTGATTTAAGGATAAATGCCTTTATACTGGGTTATCCTGAGGTAAATTTCTCAGAGGAATGATCCCTTGAGTTTGGCATTTACTGGCAAGTGTGATTTGATAGTGACTATGAAAGATACAACCCAAGATATTAGTCTTTGGAATAATTATAACATATTAACTTTAAAAAGATGTTGAATGATAGGTAAATTGTAATTGTTTTGATCTTATGTAGATGATCATAAAATTTAAGCTGTTCTTTGTGCCATATATTTATGGTTTAGAAAATTTTTACATGTGTAACAATTTATCTTTTTAGCTTTGTAAATAAAAGAACTAGATTCTTCTTTCAGAATTAAAGTATTTTAAATACTTTAATAGCCGTATTTTCATTGAGGCATTTGTAACTTGAAATATTAAATTAATTGTGTGAAATTTAAACTTGGATCATAATAAGATCAACTTTTAGAAATCACTCGTTTTTACATATTTTGGTCATTCAATATTATTTCTTTTTCTCCCTTTCCCCCATAGGAGTATCCTTGTCAAGATGATTATTCAATAGTCCACAGAAAATGCCGTTCTCAGTTCACAGATCTAGATGGTTCCAAAAGATTTGGCATCAACACTTGGCATGATGAAAGTGGGATTTATGCTAATTCATATGTAAAACAAAAACTCTACCCATCAACTGGTGGTCCTATTGTCCCCTTTTTAAAATAATATATGGAATCAGATCCTCTAACTAATGAAAGAATAACGGATATGACAGTTGATTTGCTATCCTAATAAATGCAATGGAAAGGTTGTTACTATAGTAAATTCCTTTAAAAACAATGTCTTATATATTCTAGACCATCATGTATATATCCTTCTTTTCATAAAACTACTCTGGTATTTTCCAAAGTTTAGTATGTATACCAGGGAAGGTGTACAGCACAATTCTAGATGGTACTTGCTGGAGTTGTCTTTTATTTATGGACTTTTTCTGATACTAGCCATTCTGGCTGGTATGAGGTAATACCTCACTGAGATTTTGCTTTGTATTTCCTTAAGAATTAGTGATATTGAGCATCTTTTCCTCTTTCTGTTGGCCATTTGTATGTCTTCTTCAGAAAAATGTCAATTCAGTTCCTCTGCCCATTTTTCAATCATATTATGTGTTTTTTAATGTTGAGTTGTAGAAGTTCTTTATATATTTTGGATACTAACTCCTATTGGATATATCATTTGCAAATATCTTCTTTTATTCACTAGGTTGCTTTTTGTTTTGTTGATGGTTTCACTGTGCAAAAGCTTTTTTAGTTTCATGGAATCCCAAATGTTTATTTTTGCTTTTGTTTTCCTGACCTGAGAAGGCAGATCCAGAAAAATATTACTAAGACCCATGTCCAAGAGTTAACATATGCCTATGTTTTCTTTGAGCAGTTTTTATTTTCACGTCTTACATGTAGGTCCTTAATCCATTTTGAGTTTATTTTTGTGTATGGTATAAGAAGGTGGCTTAGTTTCATTCTTTTGCATTATAATGTTAATTCTTTATATATTGCCTGTTCTAGTGGCTACCTGCCTAAGATTACCTTTCCTTCCACCGACTATAAATTCATGTTAAATCACCCCTACCACTCATTAATATATCTAGGGTAGACAGCTGTTTGAAGTATGCAAATATAAATGTCAGGCTACTCATCATTTAATTTTTTCCCCTTTTGTAAGGAAAAAGTCTTAATGGCCATACCATTACCTTTGAAAAATGCCTGGTACCTAAAAAATAAAATAAAATTAATCTGCTATAGCAGAAATTCTGTATTGTCACAATGACTAACATCACATTTTGCATAATTGACCTAGGTATGCCATGAGGGATCCACCTAGAAATCCACTTTGTGAGGTGCCTGGTGGCTTACTTGGTTAAGAGTCTGACTTCAGCTTGGGTCATGATCTCGCCATTCATGAGTTCAAGCCCTGCATTGGGCTCTGTGCTAACAGCTCGGAGCCTGGAGCCTGCTTTGGATTCTGTGTCTCTATCTCTCCCTGTCTCTTCCGTGCTCATGCTCATGCTCTGTCTCTCTCAAAAATAAACATAAAAGAAAGAAAGAAGGAAAGAAATCCACTTTGGTTTGGTTTAGAAGGAGAATGAAATAAGAGATTATACTTAAACTAGTGAAGTCAAATGGCTGAAATAAAGATTACAGCAGAGATTTGCTCCTTTCCAAGTATTCAGTTGCCATCCATTAGTGAATGAGTGAATGCTGGCCTGAATGAACTTTACAATATTACTCTGAAACCCAGGTTTTACAGGTGCAGGTATTTTGTAAGCCTTTGGATTTCTTTAGTTAGCTTTTTCGGTGGTTTATCGTGTCAGTATCAAAGACCATTTGAAACAAGAAATATTGGAGCTTTGATTTGATCATTGGAGAATGTCTTCTTTAGGAAGTGACCATACAGCCTACTTATGGGGTCCACATGCATATTTTGTAGTATTTCACCTGAAGCACCAAAATAACACTATCTCTTGTGTGTTCTATATCTACAAATTTGTTCCATATTTTTCGTTTGGCCCTATGTCTGTTCTGTCGGACCTGTTGGTGTGAGCCCACTATGGCAAATGCAAACTGCTGTGGGGAGTATAGGAGATTGGTTGGGCAGATCCTAAGTAGATCTATTGCAATGGTGATTCTTTTTTTTTTTTAAATTTATGTCTATTTAGCTAACATACAGTGTAGTCTTGGCTTCCAGAGTAGATTGCCATAATACATACAACACCCATTGCTCATCCCAACAAGTGCCTCCATCACCCACCACCCCCATCAACCCTCAGTTTGTTAAAGAGTCTCTTATGGTTTGCCTTCCTCTCTGTTTGTGGCTTATTTTTTATTCCCCTTCCCCTATGGTCTTCTGTTAAGTTTCTTAAATTCCCCATATGAGTGAAATCATATATCTGTATTCCTCTAACTGACTTATTTCACTTAGAATAATACCCTCCAGTTCCATACACATTGTTGCAAATGGCAAGATTTCATTCTTTTTTTTTTTAACACTGAATAGTATTCTATTGTATATATATACCATATTTTCTTTACCCATTCATCAGTTGATGGACATTTGGGCTCTTTCCATAAATTGGCTATTGTGGATAGTGCTGTTATAAACATTGGGGTGCACCCTTTGAATCACCACTCCTATATCCTTTGGATAAATTCCCATAATGGTGGTTCTTGAGTTAAATTTGGCCTACAGATAAGTTTTATTTGGTCTTCACAATGTTTTTTCATTAATTAAAAGAAATCAAGCCAAATTTTATAAATTAGAACACCTTACTTAAGTGTCTGGATTTCTATACCCTTGACAAATTGGCAGATCTGGCAGCAGAGGGCCTCATTTTACTGCAGCAACAATCAGTGCAGCAAAAAACACTCTTTCGATGGGGGCTAAGGTCATCATTTTGCTGCATTTCTTACCTGATACACTTCACTCATTTGTGGAGGCCTTGTGACCCTTTACCTAAGGAGGGGCAGGACAAACATGAAAAAATAAGTTGTGTAGTGGAGGGCACGGGTGGTAGAAAAGTGGCAACACTGGCAGCTTATTGGTGACTAGGGTTAGGGTAGTAAAGGTGGAGACCGAATCCTAGTAGAAGGGACATAGCAAATCTGGTTGAGTTTGAATAGGAGTCAGGATCCCAAGGTATGTGATGAAGAAAATAGAGACAGGGAGTTGACCAGGGGCTTCACATTAGAAGTACAGAGGAACGTCAAATCCACTGGATTATACTAGAAATCCATTTGGCAGTGAGGGAGGAAGTAAGCATACTAGACCCAACCCCTGGGATATGGAGCTGACAGAGGAAGATAAGCAGGGCCTGGCCAGCTTGCTGGTTTACTCAGAAAGGAAAGCACTGGATAACAGTGGTCCAGAAGTATAGGGAAACTCCAGATTCACTAAGACCCTAGGCAAGCATGGGAAGATTCTTTCTTAAAGCTGTGTTGATCAGCAGCTAACTTTATTTCAGCGACAGTGGTGGGCAATTTGCCAAGAGCTGGAAGGCCACTCCCAAATAGCTGAGGTGGGACAGACATGAGGCAGCCATTGTATGTTAAGGTGGAAAACCCAAAATCTCACACAGTAAATTAGTGTTCCCAATTAAGATCATAAGCTTTATAAAATTTTGATAAGCTTTTATTGAGATATGATTCTGAACCATCAGCTTCACCCTTTTAAAGTATATGGTCCAATGCTTTTTAGTATTTTCACAGAATTGTGCTACCATCACCATGATCAATTTTAGAACATTTTCATCACACCTAAAAGAACTTCCATATCCATTGGCTGTTATTCCCCATTCCCTCCCAATCTCTCAGTCCTAAGCAACCACTAATCTACTTTCTTTCCCTATAGATTTGCCTATTCTGGATATTTTATATAAGTGAAATTATACACTGTGTGGTCTTTGTGACTAGCTTCTTTCACTTAGCATAATGTTTTCAAGCTTCATCCATGTTGAATGAAGTTGACAGTACTTCTTTCTTTCATTGAATAATAGCTCATTGTATAGGTATACTACAATGCATCCATTCATCGGTTGATAGACATTGGGTTACTTCTACCTTTTAGCTGTTATGAATAATGGTGCTGTGAATATTTGTGTATAAGTTTTTGGGTGAATGTATGTTTTCGTTTCTCTTGGGTGTATGCCTAGGAAGGGAACTGCTGGGTCGTATGGGAACTCTGTGTTTAATCTTTTGAGGAACTGCCAAATTATTTTCTAACGTAGCTTCACCATTTTAAATTTTCACTAGCAATGCATAAGGGTTCCAATTTTTCCATATCCTTACCAACATCTGTTGTTTCCTATTGTTTTGATTATAGCCATCCTAGTGGTGTCTCATTGCAGTTTTCATTTGTATTCCCCTAATGGCCAATGCTTTTGAACATCTTTCCATGTGCTTATTGGCTATTTGTATATCATCTTTGGAGAAATGTTTACTCATATCCATTTTCCATTTTTAATTGGGTTATTTATCTTTCAAGGTCATAGCCTTTTGTAACATAATTTTTAAAAAATGGGACACATAATCTAAAAAAGAAAAACTGATTTTTGTTTTGAACTTGAGAAGCAGCTTGGAAGATTTCATTTAGAATCAAATATTGGAATTTCTGTTACAAAGTGACAATATTTGAAAATGAAGAGAATCCTGGAAAATTTTGGAGGCAGGCACTGTCATGTGAAGATTTAGAATGCATGGGTGTGTGTTTAATCAGTGTTTTTGATAATGTTGGTACAGTAAGTCAAAGTAATACTGAGATTATTTATGAAATGCTGTGGAAATGTATTTTTTAATTAAAAATTTTTTGATATAATTTATTGTCAAGTTAGCTAACATACAGTGTATACCATGTGCTCTTGGCTTCAGGAGTAGATTCCTGTGATTCATCACTTACATAGAACATCCAGTGCTCATCCCAACAAGTGCCCTCCTCAATGCTCATCACCCATTTTCCCCGTCCTCCACTTTTTCCACCCTCAATTTTTTCTCTGTATTGAAGAGTCTTTTATGGTTTGCCTCCCTCTCTCTTTCTAACTATATATTTTTCCCCTTCCCTTCCCCCATGGTCTTCTGTAAAGTTTCTCAACTTCCACATATGAGTGAAAACATATGATATCTGTCTTTCTCTGACTGACTTATTTCACTTAGCATAGTACCCTCTAGTTCCATCCACGTAGTTGCAAGTGGCAAGATTTCATTCTTTTTGATTGCCAAGTAATACTCCATTGTATAATGCACCACATCTTCCTTATCCATTCACCCATCGATGGACATTTGGGCTCTTTCCATAATTTGACTATTGTTGAAAGTGCTGCTATCAACATTGGGGTACATGTGCCCCTATGAATCAGCACTCCTGTATCCTTTGGATAAATTCCTAAAATTAGTTCTATTGTTGGATCATAGGGTAGTTCTATTTTTAATTTTTTGAGGAACCTCAATACTGTTTTCCAGAGCGGCTGCACCAGTTTGTATTTCCACCAACAGTGTGAGAGGGTTCCCATTTCTCCACATCCTTGACAGCATCTGTTGTTTCCTGAGTTGTTAATTTTAGCCACTCTGACTGGTGTGAGGTGGTATCTCAGTGTTGTTTTTACTTGTATTTTGTAGAAATGTATTCTTTATTTTTTTTTACGTATTTCTACTTTTCACCTATCAGGATAGTAACTTAGGCTTGCTGTCTAGGAATTAAACTCATCTCATTTTCCAACACTCGTCTCTCATACTAAAATCTCCCCTTTAAGCAGTGGGTCTTAATCTGTTGTGTTCCTGAGCACCTTTGACAGCCTAAAGAAACCTGACCTTTTACCCTGAAAAAGTTACAATTATTCCTGTGAAGAGAACATTGGGAAACACCCTGACATCATAAGTAATGAAGTTTTCCTCTGGAAGATGATGAAATAAACTGTGAATATTTAGCAAGCTACTCTTAAGAACTGTGTGCCCATTTCTAGAAGACAAAGTATACATGTACGTACACACACACAATGTATTTTTGTAAGGCAACCACAAAAGAGAATATGTAATTTTGTCAATTAGCATCTGCTAACCATGTGAAAACATATTGACTTAAAACAACAAATGTTATTTCTCATTGTTCTGTGGTCTCCTGGGTGTTCTCTCTAGTTCCGGCAGCATCCACTGGGGTTGGATGGTCTGGGATGGTCTCACTCACCTGGCTGGCACCTGGCTCCGAATGAGCTGTAGGTCAGGGAAACCCTTGCTGCGGGTCATTCATCATGAGGCAGAGCAGGCTGGGCTTTTTCACACGGTGACGGCGAGGTCCCCAACAGCAGCATGTGGAGGAGCCTCTGTGCACAAGGGCTTTGCAAACATATTTACTAAAGCCCAGCTGGAGCATGTCCTGTGGCCAGGCCAGAGTCATAGGTGGGTTCTCCCGGAGTGTGGATAGGATGGGGTAGTTTGGTCCATTTTTACAGTCTACCAGAGAACTGTTGTACTCTTATGAGAAGTCTTTTTTTGTGCAGAAATTGTGCCTCTTCCCATTTGGTATTTCTTTTTTTTAAATTTTATGTATTTATCATTGAGAGAGAGAGAAAGATCGTGAGCAGGGGAGGGGCAGAGAGAGAGGGAGACACAGAATCCAAAGCAGGCTCCAGGCTCTGAGCTGTCAGCACGGAGCCTGATGCAGGGCTTGAATCTACAAACCGTTGTTGAGATCATGACTTGAGCTGAAGTCAGATGCTTAACCAATTAAGGCACCCAGGTGGTCCCCCCATTTGGTATTTCCATTACAGAAACAGAGAGACCTTTTCCATTTGTCTTAAATTGGTGACATAATTTGGTGGATTTTTTTGTTTGTTTTTTTGGTTTTGGTTTTGTTTTTTTGTCACTTCAGGCCCTTGCTCCTGTCATTGACAGTCCTCATAGTGCTTAGTTATGGGTTGGGATAACTCTTCTGGCCCTAATCCTAAGACAAAGTAAACCCTCCAGTTAGGATTCACTGGATAGCTGAGATAGCTAGCTGAGAATTGTGAAGTCCCTTCTTTGGTAGAGAGCTGGAAATAGCAAGTAGAGAATAAAGGAACATGAAAAATAACCTGTTGACTTCTATCACCTGCTGTCCTAGAACTATCCCATTGCAATGAAAGGATCAAAGGCAGTTGGCACATTGTAGGCTAATGTCATCCACCCAAAATACTTCATACCTTTCCACGAGTTTTACAGATACCCTGAAGCCGAGTTATCCATGTTTGGAAGTTGGAGAAGGCAACAGTTACATGGGAGAGGAGCCTGACTTGAGTTTTTTAGAGATTAAGGTCAGGGGCCAGACATAGTATAGAATTTCTAGGTCTAGAGTCAGCTAACAGAGTTAAGAACAAACATGTTCCAGTGATTTTAGTATATTTACAAGATTCCATCATCACAACAACTTACGGATAATGTATATGTGTGTGTGTGCATGAATGTGTGTGTGTTTGTGTGTGTGTGTGTGTGTGTGTGATTATCATTACTTCTGTTTGGCATTTAAGCTTCCAATTTGGTGAAGTGACTATTGGAATTAGAACCAAGACCCCTAAAAATAAGCCCAGAACTTTCTTTATATCCTCATTGTTAAGACAAATATTCTTCAACTCTTAGTGATTAAGGAGATACTGTTCATTTAACCTGTGACTTTTCATTGTCCCATATTGTGGGCAGTTTGCAAAGTGGTTACACAATCTATGTCCCACCGATTGTCCCAACAGAAAATTAGCTCTGTACTTCTGTAGCCTGACCACTTTCTACCTGGTATTATATGGATGTGAAGCCTTATTTTCCCATATTATTCACTGGCCATTGTTTTTATGAACCAGAGTTAAAGTATGAGAGAGATAAGGAGCCTCAAAACATAAAATTGTGACCTTTTTTTTCCCACTGTTTTGAGAAACATCCTCATCCCCAGTGAAATAGTCCCTAATTCTCTCCCCAAGTCTGGAATTGATTGCTTCCTCCACGATTTGTGATTTTTGTATGTCTCTCATGGTGCTCACCTGATTATCTTAAGGTCATTTCACAGGGGTTCTTGAAGAGCAGGGATCATTTCTACTCAGTTGGGGGCTACGTGTATCTAAAACACAGTGGACACTCAGAAATGCTGAAGGAATTCACATAAAGACTTCTGTCATTATCCTATGCCATCATGAGTGAGTGCATGGGTAATTGATAATTGCAATCCATAGAATCGGAAAGGCTTGGGCTGGAAAGATTCAGATAATTAGCATGTTTGTATTCCTGAGGGCTTAAGTGGGAATCTTGGGAAATGGGAAGAGTTGGCAAAATTGGCCTAAGAAAGTTTTATGTACTGAGGGCAAGACAGGTTGCCAGAGCTTCCATCAGTTCGACGGCAATCATCCTTACAGTAAAATAATGTTCGCTTGCAAGCCAGAGCACCAATCAGAACAAACACCACCCGTGTCACAGGTAGAAGTTGACGCTATAGTGTGATAGACCTGATACGGGCAGCTGCTGAGCCTGAGGCCTGAAGAGATGGTGTGGAAGAGGGGCTGAGAGGGAAAATTACTTTAAGGAAATGCTGCACCAAAGAAAACGCAGTGTGCACCCTGCCTTTCTCTGGTCCACAGCCACAGTACACATTCGATTATCTAAAGTGTAACTGCCCACGGAAGCTATAAACTTGGAGGATGATGGTGCTGAATTCGATGTTTGAGGCTTAATATTTAAAGTAGTATAATTTGTCTCTTTGCGTTTGCCTCAAGCCCTCCTCACTTAAATTTCTTATTATGGAAAATGAAATTGTTCTGTAAGTTCTCTAAAGGTTACTGGTGATAACTCATTATATCCCTGCTTCTGATGCCTTCTGTTTATTTTATGGTCTTGAAAAATATTTATGAATAAGTGACAGAGTTTTGTCATTTTTGTAGTCCCCTGAATACAAACACCACATGATCCTTACAAGTCACTTTTCTATCACAGACTGGGAATGGACAGTAGCAGTCTCAGTGAAGTAAAACAAGCTCCCCCCCACACACACCAAAAGCTGCAATAAATAATCAAAATGAGGTGTGGAAATGACATTCAAATTGGACTTCTTAACAGTGTACTTATTTACAGCACATGGATGACCAAGAATTAACCATGGAATAGGTATTCTACAGGGCTGCGATTAAAAGAAAAAAAATATACAGGGCACTTGGGTGGCTCAGTTGGTTAAGCATCTGACTTCTGGCTCAGGTCATGATCTCATGGTGAGTTCGAGCCCCTCGTGGAGTTTACTGCTGTCAGCACAGAGCCTGCTTCAGATCCTCTGTCTCCTTCTCTCTGTCCCTCCCCCACTGGTGTGCATGTTCTCGCTTGCTCTCTCTAAAAAATAAATAAAACATTAAAAAAAGAAAAAAAATACTAACAATAGGTGCCAGTTCCCATCTTCCAGGGAAAACTGTTATTTTAAAATTCATATTCTCTTTCTGAAAGCTTAATTTATATTAACAGTACCCAGATCTTAGAATATATAGAAGCTGGCCAAATAGTGAAATTTGAAACAGAACAGGTATGCAGTCTGCAGTCTCAGAGTATAGCAATGCAAAGAAGAGATGTATTTGTAGAAAAACATACTGTCCTACCTGGGAAACTGTTTCAGAATGCAATTAGAGTGATGTTATTATAGGTATACATTAGTGCACATACTTTGGCCGGCAAGAAACAAAATTCTTAAGCTGCTTTAAACAATAAGTACATTTATGATCTCACATAATAAGAAATCCAAGGGTAGGTCAGGCCCCTAGTCAGCTAACATCCAGCCTACGCACATATCTTGCTTCTGCCTTCCTCAGACTGGCTGCATTATGGTTGAAGCTGTTGTAACTGCCATGTCCAGACATGAAAATGTCCAGAGGAAAAATAATGATTGTCTCTTCTTGAGTGCATTTCTTAGGAGTTGGGAAAGCTTCCCCAAACATCTCTATCATGCAATCTCAGTGGCCAGAATTGGGTTACATGTACATTCCTGAAACCCAGCAAGGGGAATGCCATGATTAGGTTAGACAAACCAGAATCTTCTCCTGAGCTGCATGCAAATGGGGTTAGCTTCTTCTGGATCCTGTTGCTTGGTTTCATGAGGCAAAGCAAGGTCATGTCAGGAAGACAGAAGGAGGGAAATAGATGTTGGGCAGGTAGCCAACAGAGTCCACCCAAAGGGTCACCTGGACCCTGGCTGTCCCTTTTCTTTTCATACAAATAGCTGCTGTCTTAGTACTCTGCCCAAGAAAAATGAGTTTCTTTGAAAAATTCAAACTACATTCAGCATATTGTTTTTTATTTATTTCAGTTACTGGGGCATGAGGATGCGTTATATCACACGGGATGCGACACTACACTTGAAAATCTCCACTCACTGTCTCCGCTCTCACCTCTCTTCCTCTTCCCCCCTCTCTTGTGTCATCCATTCACCCAAACCCTCACAAGTCTTCTCTCCCCTTTTCTGTTTCAGGAATTGAATTCACACCCACATGTGGGGAAGGTCTGCCTACTATTATTGATTTGAGGACCTTGAAGCCCAGCCTCCATCCTCATATTTATTAAAGTGTTTGCTTACTCACCAATTGCTGAGAAAATCAATTTTCTTCATATCATTACATACAGAAAAGTCTTTAATACTCTTTATTTTCTTTGCAAGTGTAAATCACTTGCAAACTTGGTATTTTAACTAATATTAGTAAAAGGTTACTTGTGATCCATTTCATGAGTGATTGTAATGGATCGGAGTGCTGCGACTGTATAGTGAGGACTTTTGATCAATAATCATCGATAACCCCAGCCCTGACCTCTCTCATGAGCTTGACTCTCATATGACTTGACTCTCATACTGCTCATCTCCACCAGGTAGGAAAGGAGCCTCACTATGTTCAAAATGAAATGATTTTCCATTGCAAACTTGTCTCTCCTGTTTCCTGGTGCTATTAACAGCACCATACTCTGCCTCCCAACACTCGTTTTAAGTTTCTCCCTTGTTCTTCATAGTAATCTAGCATATCCCAAAACTGGCCTGGGAGTATTGGTATTCCTTGAAGAAAGTGTTACAAACAACAAGAGCAACACATTGAGAAACAGACTCATAAATACAGAGAGCAAAGCGGTGATTGCTAAAGGGGAGGGAAGATGGGCAAAATGGCTGAAGGGGACTGGGAGGTACAAAATGCCATTACTAAATAAGTCATGAGGATAGAAAGTACAACATAGGATATATAGTCAATAACATTGTAATAACGTATGGTGATGAGATGGTGACTATATCCTTACCTTGGTGAGCATTGAGTAATGTATAGAATTGTCAAATTAGGGGCACCTGGGTGACTCAGTCAGTTGAGCCTCCAACTCTTGATTTTAGCTCAGGTCATGATCTCACAGTTTGTGGGTTTGAGCCCTGCATCAGCTCTGTGCTGACAGTGTGGAGCCTGCTTGGGATTCTTACTCTCTCTCTTTCTCTCTCTTTCTCTCAAAATAAATAAAACTTAAAAAAAAAAAGAATTGTCAAGTCAATATGTTGTACACCTGAAACTAATATAGCATTGTATGTCAACTAAACTTCAATAATTAAATTAATTAAAAATAAATTAAATGTTCTGTACTCAAATGTCTTTGGGGAATGCTGTATCTCTATCTTAGAGCATTATGATGTGCATTAAAGACCCTGAAAAATTCTGTAGAACAGAATGTAGTTAAGCCCTGTTTCATCTAGCATTTCCCAGATTTATTTCATCACACATTTTTTTCAGGGATTATCTGTTCATGTTTCATAGGATATTAGTATTTCATGGAAAACAGGAGGAAAAAATTGATCTATGCAGTTTTTAAATAAGGATGAGTGACAAAAAATTAATATTTACTTAATATTTAGTAAGTACCATATACTTCATATAGGAGAAGTTGACTTTCTGTTAAATCTGAATGCTACTAATAAGTGGAAAAAACCCAAGTACTTCTGTTAGTAAGCAGATGTAGACAGAAATCCAACTTCATGGTGACAAGATCAAATATATATATATATATATATATATATTTACATTTATTTATTTTTGAGAGACAGAGAGAGACAGAGCATGAACAGGGGAGGGGCAGAGAGAAAAAGAGACAGAATATGAAGCAGGCTCCAGGCTCTGAGCTGTCAGCACAGAGCCCAACGAGGGGCTCAAACCCACAAACTGAGATCATGACCTGAGCCGAAGTCAGACGCTAACCACCTGAGCCACCGAGGTGCCCCGACAAGATAAAGTATGGATGTACCTTAAATGTTATGGAAACTGGCATACACATGTTCTACACTTTTCCCTTGTTTTTCTAAACATAGGGTGATGGCTAACTCCTTTGTTGGTTCATAACCCTCCAGGAGCTTCCCTGGTGCAATCTAAAATGGGCCCCTCATAAGCAGAGGGCAAAGAGGGCAGGGTGAGACCGAAGAAAGAAGCAGGCCATCCAGGTTGGTAGGTGACAGTTTTAATAAGAGAAAAGGAAACTTATATACAGGCTTGTCTTGTGGCAAGCAAGACTAATGCATCCCCATACCCATCCTCCAAATCCTGAAAGTTTATAAAGAGGCCGTAACCGGGCTCAGTCATGGATACCATGCAGGTGTCTCCATACCACATCACCACCACCTGGCTGTGTCCCTCGAGCAGCCTCTGGGAGACGGGAAAGGCAAGCAGAACCCACATTTCAAGGACAGGAGATGAGGCGAGAAGCCTCTGAGTGCCTGAGTCCAGTTTACAGGTCAATCTGCAGTCACATCTTTCTGATGATGTTCCCCAATGTCCTCCTGCTTTATAGTCTCAAAACTATTTATGCCACATTTCATCCATTTCCATTAAACACCAATAGAACTTGTGGTTTTTGGTTTCAATAACCATTTTAATAAAGGTAAAATTGAGTATTTGTAGATAATAATTCTTTTAGTCTATATTGTACCAGCAGACTAAGGACTTAATGAGTCTTTTTACCTTAAAAATTAACACATTGAAGTCATATAGGTGCCTAATAAGTGTTCATTTATGAGAATGTAAGGTTCTATAGATTCTTAGCCTACCCTCAAGAACTATCAGAAAAAAAAAATTGCATCTAATGAAACTTAAGACAATACAAATGAGTAAAATCCCCAAGTAAGAAAACAGATGAGTGCTAACCTGAAGCAAATTTGGCAATGTTTGGGAGAGGAGAAATTCAAGCTGTAAATTGGGAGAGATAAAGAATGGATTAATGGTAGAGTATTTTTCAATATTGCATGTTCTAATGCACTTAATTTGCATTTTCATTAAAAATTTATATGAACTCCAAGTAGATTGAATTCAGGTGGTATACTGACTGATAAAATAGTTGATATGATACTGGCAAAACGTTGATTGAGCTTTAAAGAAACAAACTGCACAGTGCATATAGTGGCTTTTTAAAAACTGAAGTACATCAAGCTAAGAAATATTTCTAAAATGCTTAAGCAAATACAGGAATCAGAAAGTGCTTTTCTGTTCAAGCCAGCTGAAGAAAAGAACATAGGAAAATCATAAAGTAAAGAACATTTCTTTTCAGGATGCCTCCTTCTCATAAATAGTTTAAAGTCCAGTGGAGTGTGCTAAAAGCTCTTTCATAATGCAGGAAAATAGAAAAGGAAGCCTTTGGCATTTCTGATTTTGTTGAATAACTGCAAAACAGTGGCTTTGAAAGAGAAGAAGAAAACTCAAGAAAATGGATAGTTGAGTGGCATGATAAGACAATAAAAAAAAGCAGATGAAATGAGTGTGAAGGCAAATGTAATGCCTCTCACTTCAGGGAAATCAGGCAGAGAAAATTATCTCAGGAGATTGCCAAACAGATGGCATGCTAGAGAATCTTGGATTTCTGCAAAGATAGTTGGCCTCAATCAAAGTCCTGGTGTAGGGGAAGGAGGGTTTTTGAGGAAAGGATAAGTCTTAGCTCTCAAATGCTGCTAATGCAAAGAGGAGGTGGTGATTATTCATGGAAAAATATCAATGATGAAATTTTTAAACATTTCTAGACTTTTAGGACCGAATGGTAGAAAATATACATCTGCTACTTAGCTTAAGGTGATGTTGGACTTAAAAGTGTGGCGTGAGGACTCCTGGGAGTAATAGTTGATTTCTTAGGTGCTACAGGGAATATATGAAATAAGTCTGGAGCATTTTGAAGGTCTAGAAAGTAAGAAAGTGTTAAACATAGATGCATGCACACACACACACACACACACACACACAATGATAAAGATAGTCAAAGGGACACAAGAGTCAACTGAAAGAACTCTCAATGATCATAGATGGAACATAATTTAAGCAACAAAATAAATAAAACTGTATTGGATTATAACCAAGTATTAAATAAGGAAATAAGAATAGAGAAATTTCCCTCCCAGAAGAATACCAAACAACTGACATAGATATCCCACCTTTGAGGTCATGAGCATAACTTCCAATTTGTTACGTGTGGGCTGCACATAGTGACTTTTCTCCACATTATACCATATAGAAATGAGGGGGATATGAGTAATTATAGTGGAGAATCATGATAAACACTACTTCAGCAAAACCAGTGTCAACATCGGCAGTGATAAGCGATACTGATAGTATGTACCCTCAATTGATGTGATGAAAATGGCACTTGACCTTTGTGATCTTTTTCTAAAACCCCATAACTCCTGTCTAATTATGAGAAAAGCATCATATAAGCCCCAAATGAAGGACATTCTACAAAATAACCAGTAGTCAACAAAATTTTCAACTACATCACAAATAAGGAAAGCCTGAGAAGCTGAGAACTAAGGACAGATGATTTACTAAATGTCATGTGACATCCTGCATGGGATCCTGGATCAGAACAAAATAAAGGACATTAGGTTGAAAACTAAAAAGATTTGAATAAAATATGGACTTTAATTAACAAGAGTGTATCCACATTGCCTAACTGTGACAAATATACCATACTAATGCTAACAATAGGGGAAACTGAGTCGGGTTTATATCAGAACTCTGTACTATCTTCACAACTTTTCGGTAACTCTAAAACTATCCTAAAATGAAATGTTTATTTAAACATTTAGAAAAGTATTTGTGATGAATGCTGGCACCTGAATATTTTGGCTAAGAAATTGTTATACGTATGTGATTTTTGATATTTGTTAGCCTAAGCCTTGTGATGGTAAACTTGTATTTTCCATAAGTCAATTTGCTTGGATGAATACTTTATTTTTAAGTGGTTAAAACACTTCTATATCAATTTAGCAAAACTAGTTCCAAAAATCTGGTGGGCAAAAGAACAAAAACAAAAACAAATGGTAAAAAGTAAACAAAAGGTAGTTGGATCCACCAATACAAAAATGCACTACATATTTTATTTATTAAAACTTCAAAATATATAATTAAGGGAAAATTCTTTTTGAATGTTAGAAGTTGAAATGGTGATTATCTAGGGGGTATGACTAGAAGGGACATTAGGGCTACTTCAGGGAGCATATGTTCCTTTTCTTGATCTAGGTAGTAGTTATTGCACAATATTTATATTGTGAAAGCTTTTGTATGTTTCTTTTCAATAAGTATATTTCAGAAAAAATGTTTATGAAGGAAAAACAGTTGAATTTGAAAGATTTGCCAACTTGCTTTTTGACATCTATTTGAAAATAAATTGTGGGGACACCTGGGTGCTCAGCTGGTTGTGTCCAACTCTTGATTTTGGCTTAGGTCATGATCTCACAGTTCATGAGCTTGAGCCCGTGTCAGGCTACACACAGACAGTATGGAGCCTGCTTCGGATTCTATCTCTCCCTCTTTCTTTGCCCCTTCCCCTCTCGTGCTCATCCTCTCTCTCTCTCTCTCTCTCTCTCTCACTCTCTCAGAAAAATTTTTAAAAAACTTTCAAAAACTGTACTTCTCAAAGTGGAAGACCTAATAGTGCTGTGTTGTCATTAGAAATGTATGTTGGCCACTTATTTATTCACTCAGTCCACACATATTTATTAAACACCAGAACTGTCTTGTCTCTAAAACCATAGATTATATGGGAAGTAGACCTATAAACAGAAAGTAATATCTTATGATAAGTGCTGTAATGGATATGTGTACAAATGTAATGGGTTTCCAGAGAAGTTCTTTGGTCCATCAAGGGAAGTCAGAGATGGCTTCACAATAGGGAGGGACACGTGAGTCGACACCTGATGAAAGAGCACACATTTGACTAAAAGGAGGTGAGTGTGAGTGTCATTATGTGGAACAAGGTGAGATGAATAGAGAATTCTAGATGGACATATGCTAGGAAAAAGTCACAGAAGCAGGATGAATTTTGGAAAATTTCTCTAGTTTTGGGGAATGGCAGGAAGTGGCAGCAGCTGAATGTTACTGACTGAACATTTGTATCCTAAAATTTAGAAGTTGAAGTCCTAACCCCCAATGTGGTGGTATTAGGAGGTGTGGCCTTTGGGAGGTGATTAGGTTTAGATGAGATCATGAAGATGGGGTCCTTTTGATGCGATTAGTGCCCTTTTAAGAAGAGACCAAAGAGACTGCCTTCTCTCTCTGTTGCATGAGGACAGTAAGAAGATGGCTGCCTATAAACCAGGAAGCACACTCTCACCAGATGCCGAATGTACCTGCACCTTGACCCTGGCTTTCCCAGCCTCCAGAACTGTGAGAAATAAATGTTCATTGCTGAAGCCACCCAGTGTGTGGTATTTTGTTATAGCAGCCAGAACTAAGACATGGAAGCAATGGAGGAAAATGGGAATCAGATCATAAAAAGCCATTATGTTATCAAAAGAAAAGATTTTATCCAGGAAGTGATGAGTTTTAAATGATGAGTAATATGATAAGAAATATGATTAGAAAGATAACTCAAAGGCAATGTTGAGGAATGCTTGGAGGACAATAGCTGGAAGCAGAAAGACCAGTGAAGACGTTTCTACAAGAAAGATATCAGTGTGGACAGAGAGCAGGAGACAGAGAAGTTGAAAATTTAGAGTTGGCAGGATGGGGAGAGGGACAGGTAGGAGTTCAAGATGACATCCGTGGTGCCACTAACGAGGATAGAGAACATTAAAGGGAAAGTGAGAATGTGGAGAAAGAGAAGTTCTGTCTGGGATAGATTGAAATTGGGACACACAGATAAAGGCATCTAGCAGGTGGTTGTATATAATGGGAATGGGGTCCAGAGGAATAGTCTGGAATTATGAGAATTTTATGCAGTGAACATATAGTTGGTAATTGAAACTAAGGGAGATCTGTGTTCACTTATGAAGAGTAAGTAAGTAAGCAAATCATTCCGGATGAGGGTGTGTAGGTTAAGAGCTGAGCTGTTAGAGAGTCTGTGAATGCTCCACCAGGCATGGGTCCAAACTCCTTAAGAAGGAAAGTGTGGTCAGGTGTAGGTATGTGGGATGGCTAGGAGATTAGAGGTCTTATGAGGTGGAATTGTTTGGGATTTAGAGTAGTGAAGGGATGGATGAGAACATCAGGAGGATGTGAACTCATGGTTAAGAGAGCACATTACCAGAATTTAAAATTTTCAGGCTGGGTTAGTTGTGAGGGATAAGTAGAATGTCAGCCACATGAGGACAGGAGCATTTCAATGTATCCCCAGTAGATGGGGCAGAATATGACTTGTGATGGGTGCTCAATAAGTATTTTTTTTAATAACTGAACAGATGAATGGGGCAATACTGAATTAGACAGAATGGGAAATTAATGAATTGAATGGAGTCAAAGAAGTCTTTTGAAATTCTTAGAGAACGTGAATAGATGTCTTTGATTTTTGTTTAGGAGGGCATGTCTCATACCTTCCCTTATGGCAAGCAAATTACTAGATATAGTCAGGAGGTTTCTATTTCCTGGGGTATAATCATATCCCAGGGAAAGATCCCTTATTACTTCCTGATTTAGAGAAAATGAACTTCTCTAATGTATAAATGTCTATATTATAGTCAAATCAACACATTCTGTTTTGAGGATTTCATCAGACTAGCATTTAAAAATGTTTGATATAAAATAGGCACTATCACCTATGATGTAATCTAGTTAAATGTTTAACTTAAATATACGAAGCTTTTAGTTCTCTTGTAGTTTATAGGAAATACAAAGGCTAGAAGAGCAAGCTAAATGTCCCAATGAGGAAATAACCAGAGAAATCTAGAATATAGGACACTGTAGGACTGTTAGCTCAGTTTATTCATGAAGTCCGTGAGATTTAAAAGTTTTAAAAACTGGGGACTCTGTCAGATTGAAGAGAAAGCCTAGATTGGATTATTGTTTAGACTGAGCAAGTTATAAAATCATTTTTGGATAATTGAAGGTATTAGACTATGTCCTTCCCGGACATGAGAAAAATGAAAATTTATTGACGTGAAAATGTGTGGCTGATTAGTGACTAAGGTGAAATATAAAGCATCATGTGCAATATGAATGTAGTTTAGGTAAAAATTTCATCGATGTTTATAAATGTATATAAAAAGTTCTGGAAGGATATATAACAAGCTCTTAGCAAGAGTAATTAATGTCTGGTTTGTGGTAATGTTATATTTTAATTTTCTTGTTCTGCTTATCTAAATGTCTGTACTGAGTTTATATTTCTTTGCAATATTAAAAAGTAATGTTTTATTTTAAAAGTTAAAATGAAAGGAAAACAAATAGTTTAGATGGAATACTTTTATTCTAAACACTACAAGAGAATGGAGTAGCGTCCCGTATTAGTTTACTAAAGTGGCTGTAACAAAGTACCACAAAGAGGGCAGCTTAAACAACAAAAACTGTTCTAGAAGTCAAGATGCCAGCAGGACTGGTTCTTTCGGAGGGCTGTGAGGAAGAATCTATCCTGTTCCTCTCACGTAGCTTCTGATGGTTTGTTGCTATCACCCCAATCTCCACCTTCATGTCCACACAGCATTCTCCTTGTGTGCATTGCTGTGTCCAAATTTCCCTTTTTATAAGGATGCTAGTGATATTGGATTAGGGGTCCAGCTTGCTTAGTATGACCTCATTTAACTAATTATATCTGCGGTGACCCTATTTCCAAATAAAGCCATATTTTGAGGTACCAGGGGTTAGGACTTCAACATATGAATTTTGGAGGGGCACAGTTCAACCCATAACACTTGTCAGGAGAGGAATCGTTATTTCGAGGTGTGTAAACTTTCGTACACAAGGGAATGAAGGCTGCAGTGTATAAATTGTTTCCTCTCTCACGATCAAGCCAAAATACTATTCTTAATGATGAATTTTCAGCCAAGAATATGTAATGCAGAAAGGACAGTCTCTTCAATAAATTGTGTTGGGAAAATTGGACAGCCAACGCAAAAGAATGAAACCAGACTATTTTATGCCATATATAAAAATCAACTCCAAATGGGATAAAGACCAGAACATAAAGCCTGAAATCATAACAATCTTAGAAGAAAACGTAGGGGGTAAGCTCTTTGACGTTAGTCTTGGCAGTTGATTGTTTGGATTTGACGCCAAGAGCAGAGAAAACAAGCAAAAGTAAATAAGTGTGATGATATCAAACTAAAAGCTTCCGCACAGCAAAAGAAACCATCCACAAAATGAAAAGCCAGCTTACTAAAAGGGAGAGAATATTTGCAAATCATTGTCTGATAAGAATCATATAATTCAACAAATAAATAAATAAATAATCTGATTAGGGGCACCTGGGTGGCTCACTCGGTTAAGCGCTGGACTCTGGATTTTGGCTCAGGTCATGATCTCATGGTGAGTGAGATCAAGCCTCATGTGAGGCTCTGAACTGAAAGCATGGAGCCTGCTTGGGATTCTCTCTCCCTCTCTCTCTGCCCCTCCCTTGCTTGTACACACTGTCTCTCTCTCCCTCTCTTTCTCTCTCTCTCAAAATAAATAAATAAACATTAAAAAGATAATCCGATTTAAAAATTGGCAGAGGAATTAAGTAGTCATTTTCCCAAAGAAGACATACAGGTGACAGAAACATGAAAAGATGCTCAGTCAACATCACTAATCATCAGGGAAATCCAAATCGAAACCACAATGAGACATCCCCTCATACCTGTTAGAATGGCTATTATCAAAAAGGCAAGAAATAACAAGTGTTGATGAGGATGTGGAGAATAGAGAACACTGGTGTACCGCTGATGGGAATGTAAACTGGTGCATCTACTATGGAAAACAATATGGAGGTTCCTCAAAATGTAAAAAAGGAGCTGCCATATTATCCACCAATCCTGCTTCTGGGTATATATGCAAAGGAACTTAAATCACTATCTCAGAGATATCTGTACTCCCATGTTAATTCCAGAATTATTCATAATAGCTAAGATGAGGAAACAACCTAAGTGCCTGTCGACGGATGGCTGTATCAGGAGAATATGGTGTGTATGTATATAACAGAATACTCAGCCATACAAAAGGGTATCCTGGCATTTGTGACAACATGGATAGACCTTAAGGATTTTATGATAAGTGAAATAAGTCAGAGAAAGGCATATACTATATGATCTCACATATAAGTGAGATCATAAAAACAGCTGAACTCATAGAAACAGAGAGTAGAATGATGGATGCCAAGAGCTGAAGGGTGCAGAATATAAGAAGATCTTATCAAAGGATACAAATTTCTAGTTATAAGATAAATCATATCCAAGGATCTAGTGTATGACATGGTGACTATAGTTAACAATTCTGTTGTGTACTTGACACTTGCGAAGAAAGTGAATCTTGAAATTTCTCCTCACAAGAAAAGACATGTAACGGTGTGAAGTGATGGATTTAACTAAACTTATTGTGGTAACAATTTTGCAGTATATCTGATATCAAATCCTTTTTGTATACTTAAAATTAATGCAGTGTTATATTTCAATCATATCTCCATAAAAAAAGATTTTTCTCTACCTATAAACAAAAAAAGTCCACTTAAAGAAAATGACCAAACTGTAGTGACTCCTTCATAGATCTGTAAGTTTTATTTGAACTTGAACTCAGATATCCATAGGCTAAATAAACGTTTTTAAAAATTCTACTACCCCTGATGAAATTGATAGAGTTTTTTTTTTTAAGACGAAACATTTATTACTAGGAAAAATTTTGCCTTTTGGAAAATTGGTGTTGGTCTCTGTGATACAGTTTTTAATGTTAAATATAAGGCCCAGATGTGAGGAGTTAGTATCAAAATACTTATTTTCTCTTTCTGTATCAGGCAAACAGTGCCATGGGATGAATTGTGGTCTGGTTAACGCTTAAAATCTGGCTCCCTCTGCTGGAGGATATGATACCTTTCCTCCCTTTTAATCTGCATCCAAGCATATGCAGGACAGGAGTTCACAGCTGAGGGTTTCTGATCTTCTCGCATATATGGAAATTGTCTCATTGACCAACTTGCGGTTTGTTTGTAATGGAGAAAACTTGTAACTTTTCGTATTTGTGACTCAGCCACCAACTACCCCCACTCCACTTTAAACAGAACTACTATTTAATTTAGGCCCTAAGCAAATTAGAAGATGACCCTGACATTTCAGTCTTCCCTTATTGGGTCCATTTAGGCTGCTAGTCTGCTTTTAGGCTTTCAGAGCTGGAAGGAACCCAACAGATGCTTCAATCCAGCTCTTTCTTTTCCTGATAGGAAAATGCAGGTTCAGAGAGATGAGGTGATTTCCCAAAATCACACAGCTTGGACGACTTCGATGTGCATATACAGCAATTTATATATGATGCACTTCTCTAACTTTCTACAATGGTTACTACCTCAAATTAAGTTAATAAATATTTCTCGGTTGCCTACTATATTGCAGACATCAAGAGATACACAAAGATGATGACACATGATTTTTGCTTCCAAAAGAACATATAGTTAATTAAATTGTATAAATGAAGATTCCAGGTTAGACACAGTTGCCAGTTTTGCAAATCCAAATGTCCAATTAAATAAACTTTTTCACTTTAAGAAGCACCAATTCCTACAGATGATTGATAATTTCTTTGCATAGCCATTTAATTCCTTGATTAGGCGTTGGCTCCTGTAACAATTAGCTTTGGGATTTGACTGGCCTTCAGAACTGGGAATTAGTAACTTTGATGGAGGAGGGATATTTGTGTTGGAGTGGAGTTAAAAATTTTTGTTTCTGTTGTTAATATAGAAAATGACATTGGATTATCCGAGTGAATGATCTAAAGTTGGTTTTGAATGGAAATGTCAGAATTTCCATAAGTTTTATTGATTCCTTGGAAAGCACATTTGCATATCCAACTCTATTTGGCTGCATCACCTTGGAAAAACTACTTAACCTCTTTGTGCCCCTCATTCTTCATGAGGTTGGTGTGATGATTAATGAATTAATACACATGAAGCCATTAGAGCAGATCTTGGTACATAGCACGTATATGTGTTTGCTCACATTATTATTACTTGACTTATGTGCGTGGAAAACTAACGTGGTGTTGACAGATTCAAAGGACTCAAAAGCTGATTAACAAAATGAAACCCAACCGAATAAATACCATTACATGATGGCTCTGGACACACAGATGTAGAGAAAGTTATTCTCTGGACAGGGGTGGGGGTGGGGGGTGGGTAGTGCATCTCTTCAGTAACCACAAGCCCCAGGATGAGAGATCTGAGTTCCAACCTAATGAACTAAATGTCCATCCGATGCTGTTCCTATATTTTCTGCTTAGAAGATATAAAAGCATTGTGGAAATGACTTTTCAAGTCCATTGAGGGAGGAAAAAACCCTTAGAGGCAAAAGTCAAATAACATGTATTTGAGCACACCACATCTCTTTTCCTGCTGAGACATCTTTAGAAAACATGGGCTCTTCTATTTCAAATTCATTGGTAGTTCTTGGGTGCTAGGTGTTAGCATCAAAGGAAATGTGTAACTGCAACAAGAGGACTCTGTGTTCTTAATAGTCACACTGTAACAGCCAAGTGTTTTCTTGCTCAGCACCTCTGCAAAGACTTTAGACAATATGAAATATTTTCCAGAGCGGAGAACCATTCTGAGGATAAGTGATACCTCATTTTCATCAAGGTAGATGTAAATGTGATTACTGCAAATGCTTTCCCAAGCATTCAGCTTTTAAGACTCAGATAAGATTTAATCAATTGTTTCCTGTTTTATGGCACTGACATCTATTCTCTCTAGCCCAGAAATCAAGCTGAGCTTGAATTAAGATCCTGTTTTCCAGGCTGTTCCTGAAAGATAAAAAGACTAATTGGTTTGCAGCTTCTTCAAAGCCCATACAACAGGTTGAGCTTCAGATGTTTAATCATTTGTGTTACAGTATAGCATTTATCCAATCACTGACAAACCCGCATCTTCCATGAGCTAATTTCTCTCTGTGCCTGTGATCTCAGCAGAGCAAAGCATGGTTCCCCATAAGCATCTTGTCACTATGATTAGGGATCTCAAACCGTGTCACTAGTTGCTACAAACCTATCAATAAGTGGACAGCACATATTCCATAACCATTCTTTTTTTTTTTTTTTTGTTTTCCCCCATATCCATTCTGCTGTAAGTTAACATTAAAATGAAGGGTTGATGCACTTCCTGTGTTAGTGTAAGGCGTTCTGCTGAGTTGCTTCACAGAGAAACTGGTGAAATTATTTTCCAAACATTTAAAGCCCCTTGAAATGGTCCTAAGGGCAAACAGCAAATGAAGATACATCTATTCCAGAAGATTTACAAAAATTTGTTAAGAAAGATGAGAGTCTGTGGTATCTGAACAAAGACCACTCTCTCCTCTTCCAGCTCCCAGTAGGAGGGCTGTCTTCCCAGGAGGAGCAAGACTTCAGCATTTCTCATCCTATTCCCAGCTATCTATTGTCTAGGCTAAGCCCTGGGTGAATGCAATCAGTAAATAAGGGTTCCCTTCCCCTCAGCCCCACTGAAGGAATGAAGACTGAACGTTGGACATGACGTGCTCAGAGTACTGGGGTACCCCAGCTCCTGAGGTCATGGCTCCCTGCTCAGACTGCTGCTGCCTCCTCTAGCTAAGCACGCAGCTCCTAGAGCACAGGTGTCACTCAGAGAGAAACTTGCCTTTGTCCCCATTCAACAGCAAAACCCCGGCTCAGAGACTCCCTGGGGAAGAAGCAGGCCGTAAACAGCGCTAATGTCTTCCCAAGGGATCTGACTTCATTGAAACAGACCTTGGAGAAGTGCGAGGCAAAGAACACTTCAAAATGAGTGGGGCTAGGGATGAAAGGAAATTGGGAGGAAAATGTGTGGATTTAATGAAGATAGAGCCTACACTGTAGGTTGACTACTTTGCAGGAGAGAACCAGAAAAATGCAGTTGGGAGGAGCCCTCCTGGGGTGAGAACACATTTACAACTCAGACCTTAGAAACCACAGGGGATTGTTTTCAACAATAGAGTAATCAGTTGGTAGTTAGTGGAGTTTAACAGCTGAGTGTGGTTGGGGAAAGAAAGAGAGCTCTACCAGAAGCGCTTCCATCTCAGAGTTACTGGGCACACACCCAAAGGCATGCTTTGCTGAGGAGTAACATTAGAAGGGACACCTGGGGGGCTCAGTTGGTTGAGTGTCAACTTCAGCTTAGGTTGTTCTCACATTTGTGAGTTCAAGCCCGCATAGGCTCTCTGCTGTCGGTGCAGAGCCTACTTCGATCTTCTGTCCCCCTCTCTTTGCCCCTCCCCTGCTCATGCTCCCTCTCTCTCTCAAAAATAAATAAGATTTATAAGAAACTATTTGGGGTGACTTACATAAAATAATCCAGCAAGTCAATAAAGAAAAAAATAACAATAGCCAATAACAGCCCCAAAGAGGGGGTAGTCTAGTACCCAGAACTAGACTATCTAAAATATCCAGTTTCCAACAAAAAATTATGAGGCATGCAAAGAAACAGGAAAGTCTGACCCATATATAGGGGAAAAAGCAGACAACGCACACGGTCTATGAGAGTGACCGGATGTCAGGTTTAACAGAAAAATGCTTTAAAACAGCCATTAAAAATATGTTCAGAGAGCTAAACAAAAGCATGATTAAAGTAGTAAGGGGCGGGGGTGCCTGGGTGGCTCAGTTGGTTAAGCATCCAACTTCAGCTCAGGTCATGATCTCACTGTTTGTGAATTCAGGCCCCACCTCTGGCTCCCTGCTGTCAGCGCAGAGCCCGCTTTGGATCCTCTGTCCCCTCCTCTCTCTGCCCCTTCCCAGCTTGCCCTCTCTCTCTCTCTCTCTCTAAAAAAAAAAAACAAAACAACAACTATATATATATATATACATATAAGTAAAGGAAGCTATGACAATGTTGAATCAGAGAATATCAATAAAAAGCTAGAAATTATATATTTAAAAAATTCCAAATGGAAATTCTGAAGTTGAGAAGTTCAATAATTGAAGTAAAAAACTCATTAGAGGTGCTCAATAGATTTGAACTGATAGAAGCAAGAAGTAAAAGGTGGCCAGTCCTATAGAGAAAACAGACCATGAGAGTGATGGTTTAATGTATTTTCACATGCTAATCTCAGTGCCTAGAGCACCTGACTCAGGGAGACACAAAGAATACTTGTGAATAAATGAATGAATGAATAGATATAGTTCAGATTGTATGTTTGACTTAAAAAGGTTTGCAATTTGCACTTTTGAACTGGTTTGATTTTGTTTTCTTCCTTTCTTTTTTTTGAAGTCACCATGGTGGTAGAAAGAATTTGACGTCTGTCCTCTTTTCCTGGTCTACTTTGTCCAAAAAGGCAACGTGGTATAGAGGTTTAGCACAAAACTCTCTGGAGCCATACTACATAGGTTCAAGTCCCATCTTTACTGCTTAATTATTCCTGAAACCCTTAATTATATTTATCTATATAACAGTTTTTAAATTGCACATATTTCATCAACTAAAACTTGAGGCTCTGTGTTTTGAAGGCCTCCCTGCCACAGATCATTTTCATGTTCTTTCTTAGCTTCATCCTGATCATTCCCTTAAGTCATTGTATTCAGTCAACATGTATTTTGTGTCAGTTGTTTGCAAGAAACTGTGTGGAGTCCTAAGGGAATTATTTAACAATGCGCCCATTGTAGGTAGATATTGATAATCCTTTTCTAATATTAATAGGAAATTTGATATATCTCAATTCTACACAAGATGTGAACTTCTTGACAGCTGGGACTGTCTCACCCGCATCTAACATCCTCAGAACCTTAGTGACCTACACGTAAAGATATGCAGCAAATATTTGATGAATGAGTAAAGTCACTATCCTGTAACAACAATCAGTTATATATGGAAAAGGCACACATTTGCCACTGGTTGAACATTCTGTTTAGAATATCTTTGGGCTTTGTGAGGGTGGCCTGCCTGGGTCTGGACTCCCTTTCAAACCAACAGTCTGAATGGATGGAGGACCAGGTGACCTGTAGCTTGGCAAAAGCCCAGAACATGCTTCTCTATCTTGGATATCAGCCAGAGGCCAAGTTCAGAGAGTAACTCCTTCCCTCCTTGGATGTGCTTTATAACTCTCCTTTGTGAGCTGGTTTTTCATTCCCGTATTTTGGTTGCATGTTCTTCTTTATATTTGGGGGGGGGTAGGGTGGGGGTGGGGGTGGAGGAGGTCCTGTTTCAAAAAGTAAAACAGCAGTAGGTTTGTTAAGATGTCTCCGTCAAATAATAATTTATTAGCTGTGATATAATGATACCAGGAAACAGCAAGCTCTTTGGCTGTTTAGTTCCCTCATTATGGATGGAAAGAGTAAGTATGGAGATGTCTCAGTTGCTATGGATACCAAGTCTTTGAGATAATAGAATTCTTTTAACATAATCCAGTTCAGTTAGATTGGCTTTTCTCTCAAATACTGTGTCTACCCAACACACTTTTTTTTTCCAACACAAAAAATTATACTCCTTTCTCCCAACATTAGGAAGTGTGATATTTTTATTTTTTTCCCAGTTTTGCCCTGAAGTTTTTCTTTTTCCTATATCTCTGTTTTCCTACACTAGAAAAGATATGGAGAGATAAACTGCATCTCTGGGTTTCCTGCTATCTCAGAGGCAAACTGATTTATGTGGTTCTGCATAATCAAATTCAAATATTACAACATGATTGACCCAGGTGTGATGCTTAGATTTTTTTAACTCAGTTTCAAAAACCAGGTTAATAATAAAAAGGTATATAACCATCTCCTCAAAATTCCATTGTTTCATTGAGGCAGGATTCTTAAAAATAAAATCTCTGTAGGATGTACAGTTTTGAACACAGTAAGTTAGCTGATTGTCACAGAGGGAAAAAAATCACCAAGTCTTCAAAATAAACTTGAAAAGTGGCAACTTGTAGTTCATGAGTCCAAGAAAAGTCTATTCCCATGTGTAAAAGTAGTCAGACACCTTGCACCATACATTTATGAAAGTTTAAAATGCCAGTTAAATTATTCATCTCTTTTTTAGAAGGAATTATTTCAGTGGATTTATAACAAAAACCGTGGTGGTTTGAACTCCTACTTTGATCCCTCATTCCTCATTGTAACTTGGATTTTCTTTTAGAAAGAGGTTGTGTTCATTATATAAATTTAAAATTTATATAAGTTTTTTCCCCAACTGTTTTTGCTGGAGGCTGCCATGTTGGAGATGCAAAGGCCAGCATATGAGTCATGAGGACTGGATTTTAGCCCCAACTCTGCTTGAGTTGTGTGGGCTCAGATGAGTCATTTACCCTCTCAGGTCTTCATTTCCTCGTCCAAAAATTAGAGGTCAGACTCCATAATTTCCCAAAGCCCTCTTTACATCCTAAAATACCTACACTGCTTTAAAATGTATCCTCATCTCCAATTGATATCCAGCACCAAGGTTAGAAACGGTTTTAAATGGGCTTACTCGGTTCAAAACCAAATAGAAAAGAGAAAGCTTTAGAAGTACAAGCCTGCTAGCAACTTTATTTCCATCCTGCACTGCATTTAAAGTAGTTTCAAATTTGCAGTGGAAAATAGAAATTAGACCACATTCAGGTGGATCATTTCAAGGCCTTTATTGTTGGTGATACTTTCTCCAGATAGAAAATAAGTATGTAAAAGTAATACTGGCTAATACTGGCATTAATTGCTCCCTTAGCAAATGTCAGATACTTTGCTAAGTGCCTTGTACAGCTCATCTCATCAATCCTCACGGCAACACTGTAAGGCAGGTATGAAATCTTTTGTCCTAGGGGTTCACCTAGTAAGCGACACAGCTAGGATTTGAAGCCATGCTGACTTTGTATGTCATATAAACTGTATAATGCATAGACATTTAGGGTGTGTGTGTGTGTGTGTGTGTGTGGCTTATACATTCTTCATATGTCTCAAGACATATCATTATATCATTTGCAGTGGGCCTTCTATGCCTGCCTAATCTCATTGAAAGGCACCACACCCATCAATTACACCAGAGAGAAACTTGGGGATTACATCAAACCCTTTCCCTCACTTCCACTCCTCACCCATGCAACCCATCACCAAGCCCTAGATAGTTTACTTATTAAATAGCTCTCAAAATGGATGTATGAGTCAGGGTCCCAGAACAACCCTGGCACAGGTGAAGGATTTAACCTAAAAGACTTTCATGAAGGTGTGAGAGAGCTCAAGATAACCTCCAGGAGGTGCTGGAGCAGCAGGGGACTAGCGACAATGGAATGCTGTCAGCATGTGTTATGGGTTGAATTGTGTCTCCCTCAAAAAGAAAGATATATTGGAGTTCTAACCCTCAGTGCCTCTACCTCATAGTTAAGACTTTAACAGACTCCTCATTGCTCTTAAGGTAAAACACACATACAAAACTGGGCTATAAGGGCATGTGGTATTTGACCTCTTATCTGAGACTTCTGTGTGTGTGTGTGTGTGTGTGTGTACACGCGCTGTGTGTGTGTATCTAGCCTTACTGGCTTTCTCTAATGCATTGTCCTGCCTCAAACCAGGGGACCTTGGTGTGCAGATGCTTTTCCTTCTGCCCGCGATATGCCCCCCGCCCTTTGTCCCTATTTTCTTAGCCTGTTTTTTTTTTTTTTTTTTATTTCAGCAGATGGAGCAGTCCAGTCAGGAGCTCTAATTTTCCAGACATCTCAGGCTCCCAAGTGTGAGTGGATGAACTTTCAGATGGTTTTAGTCTCAGCATCAAGTCAGAGAGTCTTCTTTTTTAAAAAAAAAAAATTTAAGAGAGGGAGAGAGAGAGAGGAGGGAGGGGCAGAGAGAAAGGGAGAGAGAGAATCCCAAGCAGGCTCTATACTGTCAGTGCAGAGCCTGATGTGGGGCTCAAACTCAGGAACCATGAGATCATGACCTGAGCTGAAACCAAGAGTCAGACGATTTACTGACTGTGCCACCTAGGTGCCCCTAGTCAGAGAGTCTTCCTAACTAACCAGCTGAGCCCAAAATATTATAAAGCTGGACAAGTCATCCTCACTATGCCCTAGGATTTTAGAGTCCTAACCCTTAGAATCCCTGAACTTTAATATAATTTTTTATTACTAACTGATGCCTATATGCACAGAAAATGTTTTGAATGTCTATATTGGAAAATCTTAAGAATGGGTTTAGTTGGTGATTTGGAAGGGAGATGTTTACATGTTCAAGGACATATATTCTTTCCCAATAACAGAATATAATAGAAGGTTTGCACACCGGAATGAATCAAAGGCCCGTTAGAGAAAGTTGGAGTTGGGGGTGGGAGGAGTCCACGCAGCCTCAGGGCAAACTTTCCAGCAAAAATCTCACCCCTCTCTTCCCTTCCTACTACCACCTTCAGTATTCTGGTTTGTGTCCATCAAATGACACCCTAGAGAGACAAAGGGGAGAAAACGAGCCAGGGGACTCTTCTATTTGGGGGCTCTCCACAAGATGAACCTTTTTATTGCAGTGTCTGCAATAGCTGCTCCAACCTCAAGCCAAAAATCTTTATCCGTAGCTGTTGAAACCCTTTGTATAGATTTAACTAGTGAGCTATCACCACCCCTCTGTAAAAACTCACAGTGAAAGAATGAGACCTTGCTACTATTCCACTGGCTTTTGTCTTTGGAATTATACTACTGGCACTGAGAAACTAAACAGAACCCGAGGTGGGGAGCCTAGGTGGCTCAGTTGATTGAGCAACCAACTCTTGATTTTGGCTCAGGTCATGATCTCACAGTGTCGTGAGTTCGAGCCCAGCATCTGGCTCTGAGCTGGCAGCACAGAGCCTACTTGGGATTCCCTCTCTCCCTTTCTCTCTGTCCCTCCCCTGCTCATGCTGTCTCTGTCTCTCTCAAAACAAATAAATGAACTTAAAAAAAAACCTTAAAAAAAAATAAAGAACCTGAGGTGGGAAGGAGCCTGTATGTGCCAGCAACAAGGGAGGCTACCATGTCACAAATAAGGGAAGGAGAGAGATTAAATCTGAGAGTTAAACAGAGGGCAGAAAAGATAGGACATTTTAGGCTAAGATAAAAAGTTTGGATTTTATTCTAATACATAGATGACCTTGGAGGGTTGTAACCAGCAGAGTGATGCAATCTGATTTATGCTTGGAGCAGATGTCTCTGGGCACCATTTGCAGAATGTGAACAGAGAGACACCAGTCAGGATGTTGTTGCAGTTGTGCTGGTGAAGGTTTATGGTGCCCTACACTCGGGTTTTGGTAGGGAAAATGGGGAGAAGTGGTTGGATAAGAGATGTTCTTTGAGGGCAGTGCTGTCGAGACTTCCTGATGGGCCACATGAGAGGGTAGGAAAAGGGGAGAAGTCAAATGTGACTTCCAGCTTCTGATTGGAGGAAACTGGTGGTACCATTTATTGAGATGGAGAAGATTAAGAGGGCAGTGTCTTTGGTGGGGAAAACTGAGGTGCTAGGTCTTAGTGATCTTAGGTTTAAGAGGGCTGAGGCCATCCAAGTAGAAATGTTGTAACGGCTTTAGCAGGACCCCCTGAGTCCATTCCCAACTCCAATTCCTTCCCCTCCACTTATCCCTTTCTCTTCTGTAGCCGCTGCTCTCTTACTCTTTGTGAAGCCTGGCTAGAATCATGCAAGCTCTTTGCTTTAAAATATTCAGTGTGCCTTTACTGCCCTCAGAATCAGGTATCGAGATGTCAGTCTGGTTTTCAACTCTTGCATTATTCTCTGAGCATCTCCTTCCAGTCTTATCCCTTGTTGTAACTGCCCAGTATGTCCCGTATTCTCTAGTCAAACTAGACAACTTTCTATTCCTCAAATGTACCTTGTACATTCTTGCTTCCAAATCTTTGCTTATATTTTCCCTTCTGCCTGGAATTTCCTCAAACTCAACAGTCATAACCAATTAAGACTCAAGTGAAATTATAAACTGCAAGAACATGACTCTAGACATTTATGGATATTGGTATAAACTGACACTGAGTTATTGCTTTAGTAATTCCTTTAAAGCATGTCTATCATCCTTCTGACATTTAAAATGAAATAATATAAAGTAATAGTTTAAAATGCTTATTAAACAGTGATGCCTTTTACTCTAAGCAAAATAGTAAAGGCCAAAATACTTATAAATGAAAGGGTCATGTGGCTCCAAATGAATAGAATAGAACACATCTTTGAAGTTCCATTAATTTTTACTGAGAAGCCATGAGAGCAAAAGCTCACCACTTAAATGTTAAACAAATTTTTTTGAAAGGTTAAAAGCCTAGGTTTAGGCTATGGAAAAATTTGGTGGAAACCTCATTTTGTCAAGTAAAAGAAAGGGCATTAATATGATTAAAGGAAAGCAGGGTGAGAATAGGATTATAATAATAATAATGATAATAATAATAATACCCTTGAAGAGCAACTTAAATGCCAGCACCAACATTTTCACTATTGTTGGTTTGTTAGTATTCCTCCTGCAGTGAGAGGCCCTGTGTTCCCTTTTGAAAAAGTTCGCAAAGCTCTGGCACCTTTAACAGAGATTTGTGTTTTATGGGTTCACGTCATTACATCCACTGAAGAAACACCTGATCACAAGCACAAAGAATTCGCACTTGTCGCACTTGGACATTTTGTAGTGGACATAGTGGTTGGGCACTTACCCGGAACATAGAAAAAGCCAGTTTGTGCTCATCAGAATTTGCATATTTGTATCCTGTTGGGGAAATAAAAAAACATGTCGCAAGCTTAATAAATCTAGGTTGTAGTTAGTAAATGTTGCCACCAATTATAAAATATCATCAATCCAGTGTGATGGGGGGCACTTATGTAGGGTTGAAATAAACTACTGGACCCAATCTGGAGCCCCTCCTTCACAGGGTGCCATGTCAGCAAACCACAACTGGGGTAATTTTCATATCCCTGTAAATGCTCTGCTTGACCAGAAACGTGGCATATTCAGTCAACCCATCCTCAAACACCAAATGAATTTTGGGCCTTCTCACCCAAAATAAGGTTGATAATGTGGCCGCAGCCAATCAGATGTTTTCTATTTCTCTCTTTCTTGTTCTTTATTCTTTATCCGATAGAAGCGTGTTGCCTTCTGGCCCATTTTGCAGTTCTCTGAAAGGACTGTCCACTTCATGAAGTGTTAAATGGAGTTTGTATCACCTAAATTGTCTTCTTTAGTTAATTTTTCACACTAGGCACTACAAATGCATCTTTATTTTTTTGTAATATATTTTGAGACAGAGCACATGTGCCCATGTGCAAGAGGGGAAGAGGCAGAGAGAGAGGGAGAGAGAGAGAATACCAAGCAGGGTCCTCGCTGTCAGCACAGAGCCCGACGTGGGTCTTGATCTTATGAACTGTGAGATCATGACCTGAGTCAAAATATCCAGAATCAGACGCTTAACCAACTGAGCCACCCAGCCACACCTACAAATGCATTTTTAAACGAAGTGCTTTTTTTTTTAATCAATTGCATCATATATGACTAAAATAATGATTATTTTTTAGTCTGGCTAAAGTGACACGGAATAAATTGTAGCTACTGATCATCAAATTGAATTCTATTATGATTCATAGCTCACCACAGACAGAGACATGTAGTAAGCACTGGATCCTCTTTTAGCCTGCAGTGTAGAATTCCAACCCCAGGCATTTAAAAATTCCCCTTTGAATAGCTCTCTTATCCACCGGTGCTATTTTTGAGGCTTTAAAATTTCATTCCTCTGCTGAACATGTTAATTTAGTTCAGAACAGATGTGTGTGGCATCTGTGCACATATGTTCCCTGCAGAATTCTTGGGAGTGGAGAATCAGTCCTCCAACTTTGGAACAGATTCCTTATGATGAACATACTTGAAAACACTATTTCTGGATCTGAGAAACTACACTTCCTCCTTATCTCTAAAACTCTCTGTGTTTTATGTGGCAGGCAATTTAATGAGTTGTCTTTTTCTTCCTCCCAGATTTTTCCTCTAGCACATTCTACTTTTCTAGCTGGGGTCAGGCTTGGGACTCACTTCCTTCTTCTGAGCCTGGAAGTTGGCCTGACAGAGCCAGAGCTATGGCCTCCTTACAAAGACAGCTTTGTAAGGGGTTCCTTGACTGTGAAGAAACCCACCAGAGCATGAAGTCTCTTTCATCAACTCCCGGGAGCTCTGACAAATGTGTGGAGCATTTTTGCCCAGGTGTCCTGACTTCCCAATGAGGATTCTATGGCTCCATAGTCAACATTTTCCAATACTGACTTTGGAGCACTTAAGAGAGAGCTCTGAGAAATAATGTCAGTTTTTCATGAAAAAAAAAAAAAACCCTTACTATTTCAGAAATGATTAGGAATGCCAGTTATATTTATGAATGGCACTGAAATGTCTCCTGCCGTGGGCAACTTCTAGAGTGAAAGCCCCTTTACAGTTGAAGGCTCATACTTACTGATGCACATGGTCTGGGGGTGGGTTATACTCACCATGCCAGAGTCCACAGTCAAATAGCTCCTGCCATCTGTCAGATGATCATGGAAAGGTGGATTTAGAAGGTGCCACCTTAAATATACCTCTTTGGCATAAGGATTGCAGATACAGGCAAAGCTCCAAAAATAAAGTAATTAGCCTTTTGTAAGGGACATTTACATTTATAATGGAAATTACCATTTGTATGCTTGTCTCCTTCTCCATAACAGGAAGAGTAAATCCTGAGACTTAAATCTATATAACAAATCTTAAATCTGCATAACAGACCTAACCCTTATTTTACTTTTCCTGGTCATTTCCCCGTAACTGGCCTCCCCTATGACCTTTTTCCTTCATTTTCAATGAAGATGGTATTTAAGCTCAAGTTTTAGCCCTCTCTGAGTTTACTCATCCCTGAGTTTCTCCCATGTATATGAGAGATAAACATGTTAATAAACTTCTTTATCCTAATCTGTCTTTCATAACAGGGGTCCCGGCCAGAAACTGAAACTGTAGAAGGAAGAGACTTTTCTTCTCCCAACATAGGAGTGTAACAAACCTGAGCCCATTATCACCTGCACACTGGCACTTTTTGTGTGTGTGTGTGTGTGTGTGTGTGTGTGCGCAGATTTCATAACAATGGATATATTTCTACTGCTCCCATCTGGGGAATCAATTAGGTTTAAAAAAAAATCTCCAAAAGAGATTGTCAAAATCCCAGTCCATAATCCTCTGCATCTCTCCTACCACATCCACCACAGTACCGTTGGTTTATTGCAGAGACAATGAGAATCTTGGAACCACGTATAAATCACTGGATTACAGTTCAACGGCTATTATTTTCTAATGGTAGTTCAACACTCATTTATATGTAATTTGGATTTTATACTAACATTTAGAAGTTATGACAAATAGCTAAGATTATACCTCAGGAACAGTTAAGAATGAGTGAGGTCACCCATGAGGAAGCCATGGACTAAGTAATCTGATTGCATTATCTTACCCTCATGAGATCTCTCTGTGCGAGGTGCTATTTAATGCTGGTTTTACAGGTGAAAGCAGAGATTCAAAGAATATAACTTGCCTAGCTAGTAAATGATAGAACAGATCCTGAACCTAAGGCTATTGAGGACTGAAATATGTCAATTTAACTACCATGCTATGTTTTCTCCTTGCTGCTATTACCTGGTTTGCTTTTACTTTCCAATCAAAGTCTGAGCTAATTTTTCCCATTTCCCTGGTCTTTGGAAGGCACTTGAGCCCCAAGTTCACCTTGTTCTCTGGTTTTCAAGAAATTGTTGGGAAAATATAATTAGAGACAAAAATGTCCCAACCCAAAAAAACCTCTCCACAAAGGTGGAAGGGAAAGACAACAATATTTATATAGAGCAAGCATTAAAGCCAGAATGTGACGGGTTACTTGCAACCCACTGAAGGGATTGCAAAGACAGAGAGAAATCCCATTATTTTATATAGCTGGAGAGTAAATACATTAGATAAGTTTTGCAATTTGCATTTAGGTGACAAGTTAGATCCATCTACACCCAGGACACTGGGAGATGGGCCTTATTTTTCTTAATGATTATACTCCAGAGAGATGGCTGCCCAGTTCTTGAGGAAATTTACCTGAGCTGTGTAACTGGCAAGAGGCTTGTTTAACCATTAAAAAGATTTACATTCATTTGAAAGGATAGAGAAAGAAATTCTGAAATAAAACATAGGGGAGGAAGGGAAAGTATCTTCCCTGATTTTTAGCAGGAAGAATTAAGTCTCTTATTTTTAATTTGTATTTGCCTCTTACACTATCTAAGTCCTAAACTTTCAGGACTACATTGAACTTGGCTCTCCCTTCTCCATACACCCAGCTTTTGGGCTCAGTACCTCCTCACTACCCTGGCTCTGCCAATTTCCTAAACAGTTCTTGCTACATCACTCTGCCTAGGATTTCACTTCTCCCATCTCTCAGCTCTCCCCAAAGAGGCTACCACTCAGAGACAAGTCTCTGAGTCTACTTCCTTTCCTTAGGAACAGCACTAGAGAAATCGTTAGCTTCTCTTCAACTGGATTACATTTCATTTACTCTGGAGGATAGACTGGGATACCTCCCCAATGCTGGAGGACCCTGCCCCCAGCATTTACTGACTCAGATGATACTTTCTGGAAGAGGTCAGGCTGTGGGAAGAATTAGAAGAAAGATAAAAGTGGCCTGTCAGGCTTAGATCTATCTTCCAGTTAAATGACCATAAAACACCCTTAATTGATTGCCTGAGCTTGATATACATTATGTCTCACTGGACTTCTAGGCTTATGTGGGAAAGGAAAAAGTTTTCCAGTCCCTGGTTGGGTCTGAAAATTAAACCGATAAAGACAGATTAACAGGAGAAGAGCATACAAACGTATTTAATATAAGTTTTACATGACATGAGGCTTCATAAGGAAATGAAGCCAGAAGAAACTATTAAACCTGAGTATTTCTATGCTAGGTTTGATGGTAAGCACACAGTCGTGGAGAAATGTGATAGGTTAAGGAGTGTGAGGTAACTGTGGTAAAGAAAGGGGAGTTTAACTAGACTCGTTCATTCAGTTTCCTCTCTGAACCCCTTGGTCTCGGAGATAAGGGTGCTCCTTTCTTCTGGGTGTAGGGAGGGCGCCTCTTGCACAGGATCTTATGATATGCTTCAGGGGAAAATGGAGGGAAAGGTCAGAGAGACCTTCCTATTGCTGCTGTTTTCTCAGCCTCCTTCAGCTTATATGCCAAGGTGCCATATTCAAGATGCCAAGGTGCCATATTTTTGGGTAGCATGTACTGACACCCATCACTTCACCATGAATTGCATTTTCTGACATTGGAGTGCATCTCCTGAAGGTGGCTCCCCTCCAGTTCTCCTGCAGACAATTCTTGTCCTCCTAGTGTTTCTTTTACATAGAATTGCTTTGAAAACCAGCTGATTTCAGGGCACCTGGGTGGCTCAGTTTGTTAAGCAGGTGACTCTTTGTTTTGGCTCTGTTCATGGTCTCATGGTTTGGTGAACTTGAACTCCACGTCTGACTGCACTGACAGCCTGGTTCTGCACTGGCAGCACGGACCCTGCTTGGGATTCTCTCTCTCCCACTCTTTCTGCCCTTCCTGACCTGTGCTATCTCTGTCTCTCTTACAATAAACTTTAAAAACAAATAAAAATAAAAATAGCTGATTTCATCTGTGGATGGATAATATTATGGGGATCAGAATATGCCACCTCAAAATATGCCACTTTGGGGTAAGAATTATTTTCAGCTGAAGGCATGTGAATTCCTGAAAGACCTTACTTGTCTAAAAGCAGTGGTTCTCAAAAAGAACTCATTTGTCATAGATCCCCTCCCTGGGAGCAACTCTAACCTTCTTTTCCGGGAGAGGAGACATTGACTTCACACCCGGATAGACATTGTCACAAACTATCTCCCGTCTATTCTCTGAAAGACCCATTTATCTTTCCAAAGAGTCATCGTGTTTCCATAAATGCCCTCTCCCCCACAACTTCTAAGAAGTCACTTGTTCTCCCAGAAGTGTTCCTCTGACACCCTCCCCCTTTCCTCCCTATTAAGATAGTCTATAAACTCTAAATCTCCTGACTTCTGATTTTTTTGGGTATTCACCTCCTTCTGTGATGTCTCTGATTTTATGTGATGTGCACATAAAATTAAAAATTAATGAATTTATATGCCTTCTCTCCTGTTAATCTGTCTTTTACCAACTTAATTGATAGCCTCCCCCCACCAGCCACTAAAAACTAAGACGGTAGAAGAAAAGTTGTTCTCCTTCTATAATTTTAGTCTAGGATTTGTTTCAAAGTAATGTGGAAGGGGAGAGTGGATGGGAAAGAATTGGTGTCGTGGATTGATGGTTGTTGGAGCTGATGATGTGTACTTTTGTATATTGTTAACATTCTCCATGAAAAAGTTTTTTTTTTAATAGTTGATTCTTTTGATGGTAAGAACATTGCTGATTTGGTTTTGTATCTTTGGTTTTGATTCTAATTATTAGGGTAAGAACAAGGAAGAACTTATGGCCAAAAACTTGCCCACCAGATTTTTGCAAGAGATCTGTAGTTCCTATATGGATAGAGTAAGTGTCACCCACATTAAAGCAATAACTATTGTATACCAAAGGCTTACCATATGCTAGACACCATGTTTTGAATCAACACTGTTTTGAATCATCACAAAAACCCTACCAGGTAGATGTTATCATCTCCATCACATAAGTGTGGAAACCGAGACTCTGATAATCAAATTGGCCAAGGTCACCCAGTGTTAGCAAATGACAGAGCTGGAATTCAAACCCAGCTTAACCCTTTGCTCCTTTATTCTTATATTCCATGAATGGTTATTGAATGCCTGTCACACACCACACATTGTTCAGAGCTGTGAACTTGGAAAATGTCATCTCTGCCCAAATCAGCAGAAACTATAATCTCCTTCCCCTGGCCTGAACCACTTGCAAGGAAAGCAGGACCTGACACTAATCCTCTCCCAACTTCATGGAAAGCCAATGTGCAGCAAAGTTATTGTCAGGAAAAATTGTCCAAGACTTGGACATATGCAAAAGAGATTACTTAAAATCCTTTTAGTGGAGTTCTGGGCACTGTCTAGTGGACACTTTTGGGATTAGCTGATTACACAGAGGGACGTGTTTGGTAGTGGTTTTATTCATGGATGTTATACCACTCTGTAGGGATAGAAATTATGTTGTAGGAAACTGATAACAATGCAAATGATTCTGGCCCATAGCAAGAAAGTAGAGACGACTGGTTTCTGTCCTGCAGAAAAAGTGATCCCAAACATTACACTTTATTACTTGATATATTAACCACATTCGCTTCTAGTAGCCAATTTATGTCAGCGTTCCTGATTGCCAATGCCTGGCAATGCTGGTTTGGAGAAGTTGGGGGCCAGATCACAGTAGGTCCTGCAGATTGTGAGGAGGAGTCTGGAATTTACTGAAAGTGTGATGTGACACCATTGGAAAGTCTTGAGCAGAGGAATAACATAAGATGAATTATTGTCTGTAAGGACTGATCAGGGTGTTCTGAAGTCAGATATGGGGCTTTGGGAGAGCCATTTCATCTCTCTTTGTGACAGATTCTTCATCTGTAAAATGAGTAAAATGATAACTACTGTGGAAGATTGTTGTGAAGATTACATAAGGTTGGAGACATGCTTATCTCCTCTCTCCTGACATAAATTACTGCTTGTTTAGACGAGTGTGTGTACACAAAGTCAGGGGTGGGGGGCTGACTTAGCCAATGGAAACATCCACATGACATGTTCTGTTTTTTTTTTTAATTTTTTAACATTTTTGTTTATTTTTGAGAGACAGAGAGAGACAGGGGGTAAGTGGGGGAGGAGCAGAGGGAGAGGAAGATACAGAATCCAAAGCAGGCTCCAGGATCTGAGCTGTCAGCACAGAGCTTGATGCAAGCTCAAATTCATGAGCTGTGAGATCATGACCTGAGCCAAAGTCGGACGCTTAACTGACTGAGCCACCCAGGCGCCCCTCCACATGACATGTTCTGAATGATCATCTCTGAGGGGAGGGCAGTCATGGAGGTAGAATTAGGCTAGGTAAGGGACAGAAGTGGAGGTGAGAATAAGTATTTAAACCTGTTTTATGGCCTGTGGCAAGTCTGCAACTCTAGCTTGAATAAGGAACAGCTAGCTGAACAGGGTTTTTTTTTGTTTTGTCTTGGTAGACAAATGTGAAATATTCCATATTGTTATTCTTGTGAAAGCCAAAAAAAAAAAAAAAAAGAAAGAGAGAAAATGTTCTGCACTGCAGGTAAATTTGGGGTGAAGAAGTGATCTCATGCATAGATTTCTTGATCTTCCCTTTTGAAGATCCCTGAGTAATGACTTTCTATCCCTCTTGGCTTGGGGTAGTTCTTTAGGTTTAATTATAAGAAAGAAAAACTAGAAAAACCTCTGAGAAGAGAAAAGAAAAGAAGAACCCTTCAGTTCGCAGGATGCCTGAAGCTTCTCCTTGCCCTGTACTGGTGGGCTGGCAGGTGTATCTTACACCTGCTAGAGGACCTGGTAGAGCAGCAACCCTGTGAGGCTGATATTCCCTCCCTCACTGTATACATGTGGGAACTGGGACCAAGAGAACTTAAGAAATTGTGCACAGCTGGTAAGTAGGGCAGTTTATATGAAAGTGAGTTCCGTCTGACCCCAAATCCCATACTTATAAACCTCATCATAGGTATGTATCAGCATGTTTGTATGGTTTGACCTATACCATTTCCATTTTGAATATGTTCGCATAAACGTTGATTCTGCTATTATATTCCCTATGCTCATAAATGTTTTCCTGTTTGTGTAGTACAGAACATGTAATTTTAGATCTGAGATCCATAATCTTCAGTTTCTCTAGAGAATAAATGATCCCGATGTGTTTTTCTAAAATTAGATTCCTTTAATTTTTTTTATTGAAAATACGACAGGTTATTGAAATTGTGCCCGAGAATTGGTAGAACGGCTAAAGTAAATATACTTTGGGCTCATTTTTGTTGCTTATGAGAGCTGGCCAAAGTTAGTCAGATAGTAGAGACGCTGCCCGGGGAGTGTTTTCTATCTGGGACAGTGCCAGAAACCAGCAGTTACTAAGGCACACTGTGGCTTTAGGGCCTGTATTAGCTCAGGCCAGATCTGGTACCATATTGGGTCTGACAGCCATTTCCCGGCCACATGGCCATTTCTGTGGTCTCAGGAAAGTCTGTCCTGAATTGACAGAGTGGGACATAAGGCATTAAGAGTGAGTGAGAAATGTGTGTGTGTGTGTGTGTGTGTGTGTATGTGTGTGTGTGAGAGAGAGAGAGAGAGAGAGAGAGAGACTGTGTTTGGGGGGCAGGGAGAACATGCATATTGTAATTTTCAGACACAATTCACTACTTCATTGTCACGCGGACTCTGGTCTGTGGCAGCCCTTTCTGATATTCAGCCCACGAGTAAGAGTTTCTGCTTTCACCTACACTGATTGTAGCCATTTTTGTAAGCGACTAGGCAGTCCTCTCCCTGGTTTATTTCTCCTTCTGAGATGGAGGTAGGAGAAAGTAGAGTGAAACAGAGAAATATTTTTGAGACTAGCAAGGGGATCTCTGACCCTCCTCCTTACATTTTAAGGGAGGCATTTAAAAGCAGCCCTCCTGTCTGGTGAGTTCTTGCATGTTTGCTGACAGATGTGAGGCACTTTCAGAGTGGCTGAGACAGTGGGCAGCCAAGGCCATATCCCCCCAAAAGCCATAATGTCACCACCTACTCGCTCCGCAGCACTGGGTCTTAATTTATCATGATTCACTGGTTGTATGTGAATGAATCCCTCTGAAACCAACATAAGCAAAAGGACAATTTCTTAAAATGGCAGAAAGGTGGTTTAGAGTGCTCCAGGACAGGGATGCAGTGAAGCCAGGAGCAGATGGGAGCCCGGGCTTGAAAGAGTTGAGAGTGCCTCTCTCTTCCCTGCTTCGTTCTTCACTGTCTTTCCAAAGCCCACCTTCCTCTATGCTTTTGGTTTACTTGATGGAAAAAGGTTTTCCAACAGCATTTGAGTTTAAACGTTACAACTGTGACTCTCCAGAAATATTGCTCTTTCTCCAATGCTCAAGTTCTTAGAGAAGAGACATTGACTTACCAGTCTGGGCAAATTGCCCACTACCAGACCAACCAGCCATTGCCGTAGTAGAGGGAAAGTCCATGTTGCACGGCAAGGCTCTATGGACATAACTGTGTGTGTTGCAGGGGCGGGGGGCGGGAGGGGAGGAGAGGGTGGTTCCCTGTACATGTGTTGGCTCAGGAAGTTATATTCCACTGTGAATGACTCCTCAGGATTTTCCAGGAAATATGGAAGCAGATGACTATTCAACGGTTGGTCTGATCAGACAGGCTGACCCTTATAACTGGAGTCACACATCTCACGAGTGTGATGTTTTCTGTTTGCTTCCTCTAACCTTCCATGTCATCTCATGAGAAAATCATTTACTACAGCTTTAAGGAGGTCAAATGAAGCAGCAGTCACTTCCAGTGCTGAACTTAAGAAAAACAAACAGTTCCGGGAAAAGGAGTGTGTGCTTTCTCTAACTGAAGCCCCCAAAGCCTTCAGTGTTAAGGTACAAATATATTGCTCCAATATTAAGGAGGACACAGATGTGTTCCATGGCCAACTTGAACAACCATGATTCCCCTCCAATGGCTAAGGTCTGGTCTGGTCCTAACTCTTGTCTTCTATTACCATCTTTCCTTTAAGTATCTCCTATCATTTTCCACTCTTCCCATCATTCTCTTTGGGGTGCATATGACCTGCTTGGTTTTTAGTATTTCTTGTCAAATGCCAACATGGGCTTGCCCTGACACCCCAAAGCTCAGTAGTGACAAGGTTGGCATAGTCAAGCAACATAGTACTAACTTTCAAGAGAAATGAGAGAGTAGAGCTTACAAAATATAGCCACCCCTTATGAACATTTTTGGAAGAGTGTGCTTTCCATTTATTTCTATTTTGTATTTCTGTCTTTGCTTTTCATGGTACCAAGGAGGGTGATGAGCATCAGCAAAAAAGCACTGTGAGTTCCCTCCACACCTGAGCGTTTTGAGGCAGTGAGGGAGAGAACTTGTCACCAGAGAAGCCAGACACTAGCAGGGTAGATATACCCCTGCCTCACACATGTGGTTTCTGTCATCATGTATTTTTTTAAAACCTTCTCTGCAAGATTCTGCAAAGTTCACTTTGGTGTCACTTTTGTCTACTGCTGTCATAACAAATTGCCACCAAATTTAGTGGCCTAAAAGAACACCGGTTTATTATCTCACAGTCCTGGAGGTCAGAAGTACAACACAAAGTCTTTGTTGAACAAAGACTGGAATGAGGTAAGGAAGTGAATTCTATGAATATCTGAGGGGAGATTGTTCAGGCCAGAGAGAACAACTTGTACAAAGGCTAGAGCAAGAGTGGGTTTGGCATATTTAAGGTGGAGCAGGTGGGGGAGGAGTGGGAGGTAAGGTCAATGAGTAAATAGGGGACCGAGATCAGGCAGGGCTTTGAAGGCCATCATAAGGACTTTCACTAACTCCTCTCCAGTCACAAGGTTTCAGAGGAGTCTCTGTTTTAAAGCGGTTTTTTCTCACTCCTACCCAGTTGTGTGGCTCCCCACCAGCCACCGTTCATTAGGGGTGGATATAGGACCAAATCTAGCACATGTGGAGTTCTTCATAAATTGTAAACTTGAAACAGCGGAGGTTGGGGAAAAGTCAGGATCTGGTCCAGATATTGCAGATGGACTCTCTCGCTCCATTCCAATCTTCTTGAAGCACAACTGCATGTTAGAAGGAAAGCTGAAGACCACATTATCCAGAACTTTTTTTGTGGTAAAAAAAGTCATAACATAAAATTTACCTTCTTAACTACTTTTAAGTGTACAGTACATTAGTGTTAGCTGTAAGCACATTGTTCTGTGACAGATCTCTGGACTGTTTCAACTTGCAAGACTAAAACTCTATACTCATCAAAAAACAAGTCCCCATTTTCCCCTTTTCCCAGTCCCAGCCAACACCATGCTACTTTCTCTCTCTCTGATTTTGGCTATTCTAAGTACCTCATATAAGTGGCATCATGGGGCACCTGGGTGGCTCAGTTAGTTAACCACCCCACCCTTGATTTCAGCTCAGGTCATGATCTCATGGTTGTGAGATCAAGTCCCATGTACGGCTCCACACTGAGCATGGAGCCTGCTTAAGATTTCCTCTCTCTCCCTTCCCCTGCACGTGTGTGTGTGCTCTCTTTCTCTCTTTAAAAAAATAAGTGGAATCATGCAGTATTTGTCTTTTTTTGACTAGCTTATTTCACTTAGCATAATGTCCTCAAGGCTTATGCATGTTATAGCACATGACAGGACTTACTTCTCTTTCACTATGTCTATACCACATTTTTTTTATCCATCAGTGGACATTTAGGTTGCTTCCACCTTTTGGCTATTGTGAATAATGCTGCAATGAAATGGGTGTACAAGTATCTCTTTGAGAGCCTGTTTGCAATTCTTTTTGGATATATACCCAGAAGTGGGATTGCTGGATTATATGATAATTTTATTTTTAATTTTTTGAGGACCCTCCGTATTGTTTTTCCATGGTGGCTGCACTATTTTACATTCTCACTAATAGTAATCGAGGGTTCCAATTTCCCCACATTCTTACCCAGAATCTTCCATAGCTGGGTTTTTCAGGTGACTTGAGTGACACCAAGCAGACACCCCTGGGAGATGTGGAAAGTAGAAGTTCACATTGTGAAGCTGTTTCTGGGCAAGGTTGGTATGCAGATGTCTGGTTTTTTGTGACAGTTGTAGCTGAGGTCCCAGTGGCTTAGTTTCATGGGTGGTGTCAAGAAGCAGAACATGGGACATAAGTTCCACTTGAACAGAAAGCAGGGAGGCAGTGGGTGGCCTTCTAATAGAGGCAGGAAACTCCACAATATTGTTCTGGAAGTTGTTCCTAGAAGAACAGCCTGATGCCTACATCACCAGCTCTTCCAGAGACTGGGTAACCAGCTAATTCTAGAGGTGGTGGAGGAGGTAAGGATCACTTGATAAAGCACGTGCACCAGGTATCTATCTGCTTTCAGCATAAATTTGCAGGAGCGGTTTCTGTCATCTTCAGCTAAAACTGGACTGATACAGACACTCCCTGGTTGGAGCTGAAGCATGAAACAGGGGGGCTCTCTCAGTGGTTATGTTTCCTGTTGTAAAGGAATGCTCATTGCAGACAGAGCGAATTCAACACAGACCAAAGCAGAAATAGAGACAGAGGGTTTAAGTAAGACTGAATTTAGGTTCCCACTCTCTACAACGCCCAGCAACATACATTATCCATTCCTGATTTGGTTATCCAGCCTGCCTTTTGTTATATGAGATACCCTGAAATCATTATTATGAATTCCCCCTTTTGCTTAAGCTCATTTAAGATGGATTTCTGCTGCCAACAAATCAAAAGTTTACTGGAATTGGGGTATAGGATACCTTGGAGGTGTTATTACTGGGTTATAACTTTAAAATAATTAGTCCATTAAGCATGTTCCCCCCTCTCTCCTCTCCAGTTCATGGTTGCCTATTTTGATCATTTAGAGTTTAGAGTAATGAGGTCAAATGCAAAGCTAAGGGGTTGTGTCTGCTCTGATTCACAGCCACAGCTGTTATCCCAACAGACCTTTCATTGCTGGAAAATCACCTCAAATTAAGGGACCTACTGTTGCCAGATTAGAAATCTATAAAAAGTAGAAATAGCATATAACTGGAGCACAAGTGGGTCACTGAGCAACTGCTCCACCTAAGACAGTGATGCCTTCCTACAGGAATGTGGAGCCCTGCCTTGTGGAAGCTACCCTCCAGAGTTGGCAGTTTCAGACTTGGGAAGACCAGCCTGTCTTTCACTTAAACTCATGTGGACAACAAACCACCCCAACACCAAACACATCCTATCCCAAAGAGTGGCCTAACTAAATTCCAAGCAAAATGTCCATGTAGCAACTTAACTAATACCTTAACTAGGAGCCCCAAGCCTTGCCTATTTCCATCATTGGGTGGCAGCCAGCTGCCAGATGTCAGATCAGTACAACAATTTTCTTATGGGGTGTGTGGCCTTTTTTTCTTTGGACCCCCTCATTACCCTACCCATTGCTGAAAGCATACACCTGGTGATCATGTTTCTCCATGTAATCCCTGATCTCCCCATTTTTCCTGCTCCTCAAATCTCTTGACTTGCCCTTGGAGAAGCCAATCATTCACTAGTTGGTAATCACCAGTTTTGTTCTCTGGAAAGTAAGATAAGGAAGACACTACTTAGTTGGTAGTGAGGGCTGGTATTTAAAGATCTCATAGATTAAAAGCACAAGCAGTGAAAGAAAATAATAATACTAATAAAGTGGACTTCCTCAAATTTTAAAAACTTTTGTATATCAAAGGACACTATCAAGAAAGTGAAAAGAAACCCACTGAATGGCAGAAAATAATCATAAGTCATGTATCTAATAAGGGCTTAGTATCCAGAATATATATAAAGCATTCTTACAACTTAACAACAAAAGAGAATCCAATTTGGAAAATGGGCAAAGATCTGAATAGACACTTCTCCAGAGAAGATGTACAAATGGACAATAAACACATGAAAAGACACTCAACATCATTAGCTATTAGGGAATTGCAAATCAGACCCACAATGAGTTGCTACTTCACACCTACCATGATGGCTACAATTTTATTTTATTTTTTTAATGTTTATTTATTTTTGAGAAAGAGAGAAATAGAGCACGAGTGGGGGAGGGGCAGAGGGAGAGGGAGGCACAGAATCCAAAGCAGGCTCCAGGCTCTGAGCTGTCAGCAAGATCCCATCACGGGGCTTGAGCCCTTGGATCGTGAAATCATGACCTGAGCCAAAGTCAGATGCTTAACCAGCTGAGCCACTCAGGAGCCCCAATGGCTACAATTTTTTAAAAAGGAAAATATCAAGTGTTAGGATGTGGAGAAATGAAACTCTTCTACATTGTTGGTGGGAATGCAAAATGGTACAGTTGCTGTGGAAAACAGTCTGGCCGTTCCTCAAACAGTTAAACATAGAATTACCATATATGACCCAGCAATTCCACTCCTAGGCATATCCCCAAGAGAGTTGAAACATATGTTCACACAAAACCTTATATATGAATGTTCAAGTAGTATTGCTCATAATAGCCCAAAATAGTAGAAACAACCCAAATGTCCACCAACCGATGAATTGATAAAGTGTGATGTATCCATACAATTCTTTAGGTACATACCTAGGAGTGGAGTTTCTTGGTCATATGGTATTCTATGCTTAATTTTTTGAGGAAATGCCATACTGTTTCTGGGGGAAAAATTTTGCCCAATTCTTCGACCACTTAAAGTACCTAATGATAAAGAATATGAAATCCGTAGTCAATAATATTTATAGCCATCCATTTTTAACAGAGCCATTTTTATCAAACAAACTCCGGGGCTGAGGCCCCCAAGACATGTACGATAAGGTTCCTGCCCCCTTAGTGCCTTATAGTCCTGGGGTGAAGCAGAGAATTGGATTGCATTATGTAAGGGCAGAGAAAAATGTGAGTCAGGGAAGCAGTCCATGCCTGGGGCGGGGCTCATACTCTAACGGGGGAAAGAGACCAAAATACACCCAAACCTTGGATTGCAAGTAACTTCTTCTGCGAGTGTTCTGCAAGACAACCAAACATTTCTAATAAATTTTAACTTTTTAAATGAGTGATGTCTTGCAATACAAGTAGTGCATGACACCAAATGTCACATGATCACAACTGAGCCAATGGTTCTTGAAATTCACTTTGATATAAGAGTGCTTTGGATTACAAGCATGTGTCCGAATGAATTATGCTTGCAAACCAAGGTTTTACCGTAAACAGAAACACACACACACACCCACACACCCTATGCATAATCAGGAATTGAGTTGAAACCAGGTTAGATTTGGGTAGAAAAGATAGGTCTTAAGCAAAGTTTAGGTTGGTGGGGAATGTGGGCTGAGAAGAGGCCTTTGTGCTGTAGAGGAATGGCCCTCGTAATGGGCTCAGGGCACCACAGTGCTAGTGCTAGCAGGGCCTCTAGCTGACTGTATATTTTTCTGGGTCTCAATTTTCCAGGTTTCAAAAAGGAGGGAGGTAGATACAACCATCCTTGTGGCCATTTAAGGTTTTTACAAGTTGCTTTTCCTCCTGTAGAGGAAATGGAATTCGTTTGGAAAGGGAGGAAAGTCTTGGGAAGAGAATGATAAAGCATATTATCAGAACTGAATCCTTCTGTTGAGGGGCCACTACTGGTATCTGAAAAGAGATATTTTGCAGGTTTATTTTTATGGATGTTTGTAGGACAAAAATGACTGAGGGTGGGGGGAGGAAGAACAGAATTTCACATACATGATGGATACATGACTCAGTGGTCCAGCTGCTGCCACCCGCTGCCCACATATGACAGGTTGGTGCCTAAGACTGAAACTGAGACCACAGAAACAAAAGGTGGGGAAACACAGGATTTTGAAAGAAAAATTTTTGTACTTCCTGTAGCATGAGGCAAGGCAGAGAATAGAAGACAAATATGCCCTTAGTGGGTAGAACTCAGAGCTGACTCACTGACCACACACAGTCCCCTCCAACTGCCCCCTCCTTCATTCCTGCCAACTCACCTTCTCTCTCTGCTTCACCTCCCATCCCTCAGTCATTTTTCTTCTGTTTATTCACTTTTAAAGTTTATTTATTTTGAGAGGGGGGAGGGGCACAGAGAGAGAGAGAGAGAATCCCTGTCAGCCCAACATGGGGCTTGATCTCACGACCCTGAGATCATGACCTGAGCTGAAACCAAGAGTTGGATGCTCAACAAACTGAGCCATCTAGGCACCCCAGTCTTTGTTTTTTTAGTCCTCTGTCCCCTTTTGTCCACATGACACCCCATAAACTCTGAGCCCCACCCCCAACAATCCTCAGATTAGTTGCCCCTCAGATGTCCCACCCTGTCCCTCCACATCAGTGACAGCTCCCTCTGTCTCTCTTACTCTCAGGACTTGTCCCCTGGAAATGCCTCCATCTCTTCTCAAACCTCCTTAAAAACAAAAACAAGAATAAAAAACCTCCTTTTCATCTCAGCCAAAATTCTACCATGCTCCCTGGCAAGACTAGTTCCTGACGGTTGTCCATTTCATAATCCTGGGTGTCTGTATACTTTGTCCTTTTCCACTGATGTTTTCCATTTTACAAAAAACAAACTGCTTTTTGTGTAGGTTTAATATGCAGAAATACTGGTAATTAAAAAATAGGCAAAGTAAACTTACTATTTTAACCCAGTCTCCTGGTGAAACTTGGTGGATAGAACTTCAGGTTATGGAATAGAATGACACATTTTGAATAGAAATCCAACTCATATGGGCCTCGACATTAAAGGAACTGAAAATCCTAAGGAGAGCCTGGCCACAGAAAGACTTCATTTTGTGGCTCAATGGTGTCCTTCAAGAAACTGATTTCTTTCATTTTGTTTGTCTTCCTTTCCATGATGTCAACCTCATTTAAAATTAGCTCTTCTTATGGTCCCTGACCTATGGGCTACTGACAGGCAAGAGAAACTCTATCAACAAAGTCCCAACATTTACTCTGATTGGTCGTGTGCTCACGTCTAATCACTGTGGTTACAGAGTGAAATGTAATTTGCCATAGCCTCTGTCACCTGCTCTACTTCTATAGCTGGAATGGAGTTTTCCTTCCTGAAACCAATAACTCCCTTAAACTAAACCAGCGTGTTTGTCCTTTACTCATTTACTCACAGGACATGCAGGTTGGTTTGAACCCCACTTATTGCCCATGCCTAAACTTACATTTGTTGGTGCTCTATCCTTTCTCAGCCCCAGCTCTCCTACTCAGGTCAGAGCACTGTTTAACAAAGCACCATGTGGGAGACTCCAGAACCATGTATGGAAGCCTGCAGACAGAGGTGAACGATGCAGGGAAGTGTTGAGGGGGAGAAGACTGCTCGGCCCTGTAATAGTCATGTAGTGATATCATCACTTTAACTCTCCAAACATCTGTGGGAGGCTCTTGTAGCTAAAAGTGGAACAGCTGATTAGAGGACCCAGTGACTGGCTCTTCCACTGAATTCTGACCAGAAAAGAAAAGCCAGTTGGCGAAACAGAAGGTACGAGAAACATGGGAGGAAGTGACTGAGTCACCTTGGAATTCATCATGGCAGATAAAGGGAACAAACAGGCATGTTCAGACACATCCGTTGGATTTTTTTTCTCATCAGAGAAAGGTAAAATCAGTCCACGGTCAGTTTCTAGAAGAGACTATCACTTACGAAGAAAAAGAAACGTTTATTCTACAATCTTGGGTTATCCTAATTAGAAGGACACTGAGGAGACATTAAAGACGTAGAACATGCTCCAGGAATAATCCATGCCTAGATTTAGAAAGAACAAAACCAGGATCTCAAAGCAGGGCACATGATCAAGGAAGCATTGAAGACCATGGACGTGGCACAAATCTGTGCAAGTGAAAAATCCTGAAGTCTCACTGTGAATACACTGAGACTTGAGAAAATGTTAAAAAACCAAAAAGTTTGGTTTTTTTTAAAAAGTAAAAAAGGGAGAGATCATTGAGGAAGAGGGTGTCAAGTTAAATGATAGAGCAGAACCCCATTTTTGCAGGCCTCTCCCTCTAAGAAAGGGTTTTTTTTT
>CM053568.1:77319663-77349360 GCA_028646485.1 Cryptoprocta ferox | reverse complement strand
AATGGACTTTGCATCAAGAGGAGCAGGGTCTAACTACAATTTCATCTTGGATTGCAGTTTTGGAGGTTAGACTTTCGGATCTGGCTGCTGCTAGAGTAGGTACCTGCTTTAGTTCACCACTCGAGCAAGGTGTAACATATCTGTGATCATGGGTCCTTAAGATATAAATGTGCAATGTGTCTCCTGGGGCCAATGAGTAGACTAGCTTGGTTAAAGTGGAGGGCCTCTGTGGCAGAAGGTATTAGAAGAACCTCATTGGCACGATAGGCTAAGGCTGAGCTCTTGAATTTCCAGCCTAATGACAGTGAGTCTTATCTTTTAGGCAATAAAGATGTTCTAAGCATTTTCTTCAGTGGGAGAGGGCAGATGAGAGTTGTGTTTTCAGGGTTAGATCTGGTACCTTAAATGACACAGAGGCAATGTGATGGAAAAGTAGGACTGGGTTAGAATTCTGATTTTCAATTTATTGGACATTTATCTCTAGGCAAGATTCTCAACCACTCTGTTCCTCTGTTTCCTCATCTGCAAAATGTGGAAGATATGGTATTTACTTTATTTGAGGATTAAATAATTAAAATGTATGAAGTACTTTGGACAGTCCCTGGCATACAGTGGTGCTCAACAAGTACTGGCAAGTAACTGTTGTAGTCCAAACGTAATATGTGGGCAGTAAAAACTACTGAAAGGAAGGACCAGCTAGCTGCATGGGGCATGAAGGCAAAATCCAAAAGCTCCATTGCTTACCGGGACTCTAACTGGTTCTAACCTGTTCTCTCTTGTGAGTTCCAACCTTGGCTTCCATCATGGTTGCAGGGCTGTGTCTGCTCACGTGGGTTGCCTTGCTGCCTGAGGTCTTCCTTCACCCATGCCCAGAATGATTTCCATAGCCATTTTGTTCTTACATTATATTTCCTTAATTATCTTTTTCATTTGTACACATGTCTCACTCAGCTTAATTTCAGCTTATTGAGGTCAGGGACTGTTTTCCATATTTCTTTTTATCCCCCACAACATCTGGCACAGTCTCTTGCCTGTAGCGCATGCTCCAAACCTGAATATTATTGATAAAGCAGTGGCTTCAGTTAGTGATGATTCCAAGTTTCCTAGTGTTTGTTATGAGGGAGATGGTAGCACCTGTGATGTGAGGGTAAAGCACGGTGGGAAAGTCAATTAGCCTCAGAAGACAATGCATTCAGCTTTGGGATGTAGTGAGGTTGCAAACTACTTGGGGTGGGATTCCAAAGGCACTAAAGCAGAAAGCTAATGTCAACAAAATTACCATTTAAATCCCTTGAATCTCAGTGTCTCTGTGTAGGTGATTTCAGTTGCATTGGAACTTGTTAGTCTCTCTTAAGTTGAACACAGATAAAGATGTTGGCCTCTATTTGAAGGACATGCCGCACTAAAAATTATGCTTTTCTAGGTGAGGGTGCTGTTTGCATTTTTCCAAAGTGGGTAGTGTGAATTGTTCATATTCACAGCATATATGATTGGACTCCATTGTAATTATGTGGCATCCAGGTAGAGGTGTCTAATAATTTAAGTGACTGGTTTAATACTTCATGGCTCTGTGGATGCTAACCTTCTAATGCAACCTTTTGGAGAAATTGCCTATCATTTGGCAAATCTAAATAAACAAATGGCATTGAAAATGTCTTTCACTAAGAGTGGGGCTTAGAAGTCAGTGCAGAGGTGGAGGGAAGGATGAATTCCCTCCACTCTTTTTAATTTTCTCTCCTCTTCCGCATAGTGATGCCTCCACTTTCTCCACTATCCCAAATACCCAGATAGGGGAGAAAGCAAAGAATATTATGGAACTGCTCTTCATTCCTTCAGCAGATGTGAGCTTTCGTACCAACCAACAGATTAGTAGACTGGGATAAAAAGAACACTATCAGCCTAACACTGTGTTTAACTATTCACGGTTATAATTCAAAGGGGACATGTTAAAAACATTAATTAGAGAAAAGTGCAAACCCAAGTGGAATGTTTCACTTTGCTAAACTCAAGAAATAATTTTAACAACGCTGATGAATGTGGAAGCCAGCATTTGAATAAAACAACCCAATAAGCAGAAAATGGGTCTCATCATAGGAATCATCTAGCCCTGCAGCAATGGTCAATTGACAGTAGTTGACTGATAGAAATTAGCTATGCACTAAGCCTAAATATGAACACCATGAGTTCATCACCTCAAATGCCCAGAAAAGGTTGCCTTGTTTTGTTGATATTGCTGTTAAGGAAAAAGAAAATCATGAATCTGGATATCCTTCCCCCTAATATTAACCATCTGCCAAATGTAACCTACTTATTTCCTGGCTGACATTCGACTTTTGTGGTTCTTTCTTTTCATAGTGATTATGAAAAATCCCTAATGGTGACTGGTGTTCTCTAACGTAATACGGAACATTTGGAGGCTGCCTTCCAAGTGATTTTCCAAGTTATAAGCCCCTTCCTCCAAAATTTCTTAAATTCAAATATTAAAACTCCAAGAGGGTGGCAAGGCAAACCCATGTTCCTTGTGGAAACCTCCTAAGGAAATCTGCTTTGAAAATTCTTTTAGAAGGTTAGAAGGAAGAGTGGAGCAGAAGGGTGCAAGGCCAAGGTCAGCTAATTCTGATTGAAGGGACACAGGGATGTGAGCCTGTTTTGCAGGATGGCCCCAGGTGCAGAGAGGAACAGTTCCTCCGCTAATGGTGAGCAGCTGTTCAAACAGAGGTGCTCACCTCAATTGTTTTAACCAAAAGTGGTTGAAAAAAGAACGTTGGAAACAAGTGACAAGATGCTCTTTCTAAATTTGAAGGAATATGAAGACAGTTTGGATGGGAAGAATGGGAGACTCTCAAAGATACTTTTTAAACTTTATTTTGGTCAAACTTTGACTTTTGCTTGGTTATGGCCTGTGTGAGGTTAGTCCCATTAGAGAGAGAAGTCCCAGCTTCCACAAGCACAGGCATGTATTGAATAGGTAATACTGGAGAGACTTCAAAACTATTGGAGTGATACCGTAACTAGTCACACCCTTGCAAGTTTTCTCATCAACCTCATGTCCAACTGAGCCTTAAAAATCATTAAACAAATTGGAAGAGTTCATTTTTATTGAACCTTGTTTTCATATGTAAGAAAACTTCAAATATACTGCAGTGAGGTGCCTGGTGAGGGGCCTTGCACAATCTTTTGGACTGGGATACATTCTGTTTTCCCCTGTTTATAAATCACTATTTTCTGCTTCCCTCTAACTCTTTTAATTAATTTATTCAACGTGCTCTATTGGAGTCTTGTAGCGGGCAGACGCTCTGTTGCACCTGTGTTTGCATTCTTCCAGCCCCTACCTTTTCCGCAGTTCTGGAATCCAGTAGGCTGGATTCATGTTTACCCAGGAAGAGCTCATGAACATTTAAAGCCTCGTTAAGTGGAGAGCAAATGTAGCAAATTTAAAGCCTCTCCAAAAGTGGAGACGCTGGCTTCATCTTCCACCTGGTAGACTTCCAGATTCTTCCCCTGCAACCACTGGGTAATGTATGGGTTTGTTCTTGAAGGCGGAAATTTGTTCTATTCCAAGCTCTCTGGCTTTTATCCCTAAATGTTCACCATAATTTCAAGACAGTTGAAATGGATTCCATGTTAGTGGAATTCACATTGCATCACTTAAATATTTCACTTGGCCCTGAGTGACGTAGTTCTCCTTTTTACTTCTTCCTCCTGCAGAGACAAAATGTCCTGCAAGGAGTTAATAGTTTTACAGCCATGTAGTTGGCAGCAGTAGATCACAGAGCTCAGTGCAGAAAACCAATTATTTCCTTTGTCTGAGATGAAAACCAATAGTTAGGTTCTGGGGGAAGGGCTTCTCATGCAGGGTTGCTTGATTTAAGATTTTCCTCTAAAAAGGACAGGTTCTGTGTTGCAGCTCGGCTCCTGGGTCACAGAAGCTTGCCTTTCTCTCCTGCTTGATGCTGGCCACTTGAACACACTTGGGATCCAGGAAACAGGACCAAAGAACCACTTAATCTAAGTTTCTGGCCGTTTGGGGGCTTAGGATGAGTGGTTAAACCAGCATTAAATATCCTAGGTGAAAAATGATGGTGAATCCAGCAACTTACTCTCAATGTAAGAGGTATTTGGGGAAAACAGGAAGACCTTGGTTTATTGTTCTTTACTCAATAGCACTTCACAGATATTGCATCTTGTACAAGTTGAACGTTGGTGGCAATCACGTCAAACAAGTCCATTGGTTCCATTTCCCCAACAGCATTTGCTCACTTTGTGTCTGTGTCAACAGAGTATTTTAAAATTAAGGTATGTATATTTTTTAGACATAAAGCTATTTTACACACTTACCAGACTACAGTAAATTGTAAACATAAGTTGTGTAGGCACTGGGAAACAACACAATTTATTCGACACTGTACTGTGGTGGTCTGGAACCGAACCTGCAATATCTCTGAGGTGTGCCTATGATTTGAAAAGAGAAGCTGCCCCTGAGACTTTCTAACTAAGCCTTGGGGAGCAAATGTAGAAAGAAATACATAAATTCACAGAGAGAAAAGATAGCTAGATATGCATCCCTCCGGGGTTTTTCATTGGCTTAGAATGGGTAGGGGAATTTCCACTTCCAAACCAAAGATAGAATGATTCTGTCCCTTTTTTTAAAGTAGACATTGCAAAATGCGAAAAGAATAGAAGCATATGTAGTTTTACAGCTCTTCAAAACCACTCTGTCACCTAGCCTAATACACACATCTATTTGCTATCCATCTTGTCCCAACAATCTTGTGGAAAGATATGATGATATGCTTACTCACAAAGGAGCCAAAGAAAAGTGAGTGGCTTATCCAAGAACACGGTATAATTAGAGTCAGAATTGGGATCAGAAACTGAGCAGGATAGGACAGGGTGGGAGTGTAAACACTGAAGTCAAAGAGGCCTGGGTTTGAATTCCTGTTCTGCAGAGAGCTCTGATCTCTTATCTGAGCATCCATTCCTTAATCAATAAAATGGGACAATAATGCTTACCTTGGTGATATGTTAAGAGTATTAGTGATAATGTACCTAAATGTATTTTCTCCATAATAATCCTGTAGAATAGGGAAAGGGAATCGTAGATAGTAAGACAGAAAGGAAATCAGACTGAGATTATGGAAGAACTAGAATTCACCAGCTGTGCATATCAAGATGCTTGGTGGCAAGGGCCAGAGGTGGGTATTGACCAACAATGCTATGGCATGACCAAGTCTACTATATCTCAATGAAAGCCTGTAAAAATTATAGCACTGTGAAGAAGCAAAGCTTTTTTTATATGGCCCTAGTGAGACTCTTGAATGAAGACTTTATCCTTACTTCAGTCTAAAAGTGTAAAAGGTAGGATTCTCACTTCATGTGGGATGCTTTGTCCTCTGAACCTCAGTCATGCCTCTATGAATAATTAGGACCCACTCCCTCAGCTGTACCCTTTCCTGGCATATACCATTTGTACTCCATCTCAGCTGGTTTGGGGGTAAACAGAAGTGAAAGCATGCTAACACCTCATCCAAGTCATCATTCTTGTCAATTCCTCAAACATGGATCATCCCTATTTGGTCTAGCCTAGCTACCTAAAACCAAAGAACAATGAATGAAAAGGATAGAGGGTAGCTTAGGGAATGAAAGGAGATGCTGAACAACCAGTCCTCAACAGATGGGAATCTGTGCTTATTTGGGGATCTGTAGGAAGCAGGAATAAATGAGGAGTCTTGTGGGGGCATCACCAATGAGACTGATTAGTTTCAATGACTTTTCCAAACTGGGGTCACTCCCCTGAAGCTTCACATTCTAGGGGAAGAACTCTGACTGGTCCAGCTCAGATCACATGTTCACATTCCCACCCAGACTCTATCCAATGAAGGAAGGGCATTTTGTCCCAAGAGAAGGAAGAGGGGAAGCTGAGTAGGTCAAAACACGGGCTTTCTACCGGTTAGGACTCTCACTAGAAACGTTACAGTCTCGTGATATTATAGTCCAACGATCTTTCTCTGGGGAAAGCTGCCTTTGCAGAGTACAGTGAGAAAAGATTCTAAATGTTATCTCTTTGAATCTTTACAATGACCCAGGGAGCTGGAAGGCTCATGTCCCTCCCATAGCCTCTCTCTACCTTTCTCTGCCCTTCTCTCTGCCCCTGGGAGACTTTCTCTGGACCATATCAGTGGGGGTGAGCTGGCTCCTTCACTGCTGGGCCAGGGGTTAGCACGTCTGTGTTTCCCTTGGAAGGCCTCAACTCCAGCTGTGTAGACCTTTCCTCCAGCTACAACTCTAGCAGCTACAGGTGAGCTCTCCTTTCTATGGTACCTGTTCTCTCTCCTCATCCCTTCAGATTTAGGGTGACAACGGGCTCCCTGCTTTAAACCTTCCCAGGGTGCTTCTACATGCCTTGCTGGGTTCTCTGAACCCAGACATAATCATCATAAATAGTCCTCATTAAACTCCCCTTAATTACCCTGTTTAAATACATTACCTATTTGCTGCTGCGACTCTCCCCATTACAGCTGAGTATTATTGTCCTTATTTTATAGATGAGAAAACTGTGGCCCAACAAACAGCATGTTGAATCCAGGTTGTCCATCAACAAAACTCAGGTTCTCTCTATTAACGTAGTCTACCAGCCACCTTCATATTTAAGACAACTCGTTGCCTTCTGCTAAAGTATCACACTCTGGCCTTTCAGGCATTAACTTTTCTGTGGTGATGTATTTTCAGAAGAGTGACTCTTTTTTCTTCATATCTTCCTATGGGTCCCATTCTGTCCCACCCACTGAAAGTGATCTGGGACCCCATTTTCAATCTTTGAAGCAACTTTCATTCTTTGGGTTAAAAAGAGTTGCTCTGAATCCTCTCTTTTCACCCAAGAATACCTCCTGAGATTTTGATATGTGCCATCCTATTAAGTCAAACTCTTAAACTTAATTATTTGAAAACAACCTTCATAAAATCTGACTCAAGGCAAGTCCTGAAATACCGGATCAGAGAGGAACCTAATTAGCTATTTTTTCCTACTCTAGATTCTAAAAAGCACACTAGAGCTGGACATGGCTTTAAAGATAATTCAGGTTCTTAATCTCATTTTGAGTAACATAGACCCTCTTAAAAATTGGAAGAGTTACAAACCATCTCTCCAGAAAAATGTGAATTCCATCTCTCATACACACGCACATACAATATTACCTATAATTTGGGGGGTTCATTGTCATCTTGAAGCCCAGTCGTGAGCCCCCAGATTAAATCTTTCTGTCCTAGGCTAATCCCTTAGGTTTACAGATAAGGAAGCTGATATCCAGGCTGCCCAGTAAAAGGACTGTCCCAAGGTAACACAACTCTATCAATTAGGTTGTGCTAAGCTATGCTATAGTAACAAACAACAAAATTTTGTGGCTTAAAATGACGTATTTATTTCTCATTCATGCTATGTTTCCACTATGATTTAGCTAGGTACTGTATTCCATGTCATTTTACTTAGGGATGCAGGGTGATGGAAAATGCCTTCTCTAATATCATCTGTCATCATAACAGAAGAGAGGGCATTACAAACCATGCATGATTCTAACGCTTCTGCTTGAAAAGATTTAATTTACCATTAAATTAAATTTAGTTTGCCATTAAGATTTAATTTACCATCACTGCTGGCCAAATTTCATTGGGTAAAGCAAGTCATATGATCATGCCTAACCTTAAGGGTGGCAGAGAAACATTTGGTGGACGGCACAAGTAACCAGGAGAGCTGGAAAAGCCAGAAGTAGAACCAAGGCATTTTAATTTTTATCTAGAGCTCTTGACTCTTCCAAAGCTACTGTATCATAACCTAATTCATCTGGATGTATCCGAGATGAATCATCAGCTTAGGAGGGCTGTATTTCTATACAAAATTGAAACTAAGTTGGAGGCATCTTTCTGTTTGTCTTATTTATAAATGCTGATTTTCTGGCATAGTTCATTTAAGATGCTATCACAACAAAGGAGGCCTGTATCATACTGGATTTTTCACAACACTCATTTCCAAACTAAAATCTTTCTACTGTCGAATTGCTCTTATATTTCTGATATTCATTTATTTTTGCTGGCCCTCCAGAGCTTGGGAGCTATGGTGTTGCCCATGCAAACACAGAGTTTCTGGATTTTTCTTACATTAGCAGTTGGAAATAATTCTGGCTCTATTTTTACCTTCAATTGTTCATTTATTCCACAATTTGCTGAATATGTGCTTTGCCTGAGACTTGTAATGAGGGTGAAATTAGAAAATTCACAGAGCCTGGTACGGAGTAGTTACTTAAACCACGTCGGCTGGTTGTGTGTGTGTGTGTGTGTGTGTGTGTGTGTGTGTGTGTGTGTGTGTTTATATTTTGAAATCAATATAGGATAATGATAGCACACACTTAGTATAAGATTTAGACAGTTTTATTAAGCTCTCTGTGTCTCAGTTTTCTTATCTATTTAACAGGGATAAGAATATCACCAAACTCTTAGGTTCTGATAAGGACTAATTATAATAATACCTATAAAGCCTCTAACAGAGACCTGGCTCGGAGAAAGTTCTTGATGAAATTAGCTATTATTACTGTTATCAGCATGATTACTGGGTAATATAATTGCTACGTGCCAAGAGGGCAGTGTAGCAAGGAGGGAAGAGCACAGGCTTTGGAATTAGGTAAACGTGGGTTCCAGTCTCAGCTCTGTGGTGATGCAAGTTTAGGCAAGTTACTGCTCAAAGCTTCATTCTCTTCGGTGATTTGTCCTGGCCTTACGCCCCCTGCAGGATGTTTGGGAGCTCCCCCAAAGGATACAACATTACAATACTTCACTGCACGTTGGAGGTGGTGAATAAATATTAGTTCTGGATGTCGTGTGGAGTGCAAAGATGAACAAAGGAAACAAGTCCTCTCTTGCCTTCCAGGGGTTTCTAATCTCACTGCGGAGATAAGATGTGCCTGCAAATAACTGTAGATATCCTAAAAAGATGAGTGCCACGAAAGAGCTGGAGCTAATGGGGTGTAGAAGTTTGCATTAGGTGAATTACTGCAAAAGGGTCCCTTGAGCCGCATTGTTGGCTTTGGCTGAGAAAACGTGCTTTCACTAAAGAGGTATTTTAATTTATAAACACCACTTGTTTTCCTTTCTCTGTCTCTCCTCATCAACACCTCTTCACACCCAAACCTATTATGCACCCCTGATAACTCCACACAAAATTATCAGGGGTGCATAATAGGTTTGGAGAGGAGGAATTCACTGCCTTCACTGCGAGCACGGTTTGCTGAGGTGCTCCGTTTGCTGGCTGTGATATTTACAGCAGCTCAGTTAAGATTTAATTTTCTATTATTCCCTGAACTTTGTAGCCCTCATTTTTCAGCTTCTGTCTGAGATTCATTGCTCCAGCACCCTGAAACCACTGCTGGAAAGACTTATTTAACATTCAGAATCGATGAACAAACAGGAGAAACATTCTACCAGAAACAGGCCACAAGTGGTGTGGGGTTTAGCTTTGATTCTTAGCAATGGTTTTATACTCTTCTTTCCACTTCCTGTGGTCAACTGCATTTCTCCACCTGGTTATCAAATAAGATGCCTTGGGGTACCTCAACCTCAGCATTCTCTCCTGGAAATGTTATGGTCCAGGACCTCCCTGGGTGTTATTATTATTTCCTTTTAATCTTGGCTTCTAGGCTTGCTTGATGTTGTAGGAGCCCTATTTTTTCTCTTATCCTCTCACAAGCCTCTTGCTAGAATTGCTCTATGACACAAACTTGTCTAAAGAGATCTCAAGACTAGTAGACCCTTTTCCTGACTCGTTATCTGCACTTCATTTGGTTGGTGAGACAGGCTTTTGATTACAGTTTTTCCACTCCACTGCTCACTACACCCCCCCCTTTTCCTTGAACCCATAAGAGCATTCATCAAGGATGAGGGTGGTTGAAGACTTTCTCATTCCACTGCCTTTCATTCTGCACCCCATCTGCTAAGGCGTTACCAGGTGTATGGTCATTCTGGACCTATGACGTTTTGGTAACTGCCTGCCCTTCAACACATATATTCACATTATCACACCGGGAGCAGCCATTTTATACAACTTGACTATGTCCTCCTAGCCATACTTCATCAAAGACATGGGAACTTAACAGAAAGATTCTTCCCTGGGATTGTGGATTTGGGACTAACTAGTCTCTTTACAGGGACTTGAACCACAGATGTAGAAGTGAGGAGAATTGGGTGCCATTTTTATTGCAGGTGGAGCCAACACCCAATGAGAAAAAAATGGAACATGCAGAAAGGAGAGCATGAAGGCACAGAGTTGGGTCCTCAGGGCTACTTAGAGCTCTGGTCCCACTTGTTCCTACAGACCAATAGTGCCCATCCTCATTTGAGATCAACTCTGCATTGAGTACTGGGGATGCCATCAAACCTTTCCCTCTTCAGTGCCATAGACTGGCAAGAGTTGGTTTCTGTCACAGGAAATAAAATAATCTTAATTGGTGCAGTGTTTTTCTCTAGCAAATTGCTGGTTTTATGTTTTTAGTGATAGCTACCAAGAGAAAGGTTAGATTATTACTTAGTACCTTTCTAATCATAAAGGAAGATGTTAAAACTTCAATGCATTCAAAACAGAATCATCACATATACCCAAAAGAATTAAACACAGGGTCTTGAAAAGCTATTTGTGCACCCATGTTCATAGCCACATTATTCACAGCAGCCAAAAAACATGGAACCAACTCAAGTGTCCATTGACAAATGAATAGATAAACAGAATGTGGTATGTATGTACTTAAAATGGAATATTATTCAGCCTTAAAAGAAAAGAAATTCCATCACAAGCTACAATATGGGTGAAACTTAAAAGACAATATGCTAACCGAAATAAGCCACACACGAAAAGATAAATACTGTATAATACCACTTACACAAGGTACCTAGAGTAGTGAAATTCAGAGACAGAAAGTAGAATGATGGTTGTCAGGGGTTGAGGGGAGGAAGGAATGGGAAGTTACTGTTAAATGGGTACAGAGTTTCAGTTGGGAAAGATGAAAGAAGTTCTGGAGATTGGTTGCCCATTATTGTGAATAGACTTAACCCAACCAAACTATACATTTAAAAATGGTTGAGAAGGTAAATTGTATGCCGTGTGTATTTTATCACAAGATGTGGGTTTCTGGAGAAGTTCGTCCACAGGAAGTCATCTCTGGGTGTGTCTGGAAAGATCAACCAAGAGGAATTGTTCAGGTGAGAAAGTGAGGGATGGGATTCCAGGCAGCAAGCATGAAGGCCCAGAGGCATGAATGGGCCCAATGTGTTTGGAAAACTTTGAGAAGCACTTTTGTGTTGAAGCCTGGGAAGCAAGGGGGGCAGATAACAGAAAAGCATGGTAGGAGATGGGACTGAATAGGGAGACCAAGACTGGACTGTGGCTGGACTGTTTGGGAGGCCAGCATTGATTCTGTGAGTTATGTGGACTGCTAGCCTGTCAAAAGTCTAATAGATAAATAATCTAAGAGATGTCCCACTGTATCCCCTTTAATTTTGCCTTTAATCTTGTCTGGAGAAAGGTTCATCATGCTCACATCTCATGGCTATTGAATAGAAGATTAGATGGGCCACGTTGGACTGTGTCCCTAAGCCTTCTCTTTCATTGTCTTCTCAGCCCCCAGGGCCAGCCACTTGGACATCCCAACCTCAGAACTTAGCTCTTGATTATTAACCAACTCATGCTTCATTTCTGTGTGTGTGCTTAACTTATTCATTCAACAAGAATTCACTGAGCATCTAACTTGTCCATGAGGAACCACTGCAGACGATCTGTGAATAGGAGGTGAGAGGTAAGGATGCAGGACAGAGGCTCCAGAGAACAGGTTCTGGAATCAGATGGGTGTGAGTGAAAGGCTTATTTCTGCCTTAAGCTAGTCATCTTGACTTTCTGAGGCTCATAACTCATCTAGAAAAGATGAATAATCAGGGGCACCTGGGTTGCTCCGTTGGTTTAAGTGTCTGACTTCGGCTCAGGTCATGATCTCCGGGTTTGTGAGTATGAGCCCCACATCAGGCTAACTGCTGTCAGCAAGGAGCCCGCTTCAAATCCTCTGTCTCCCTCTCTCTCTGTGCTTCCCCTGCTTGCTCTCTGCCTCTCTCAAAAATAAATAAATAAAATACATATTAAAAATACAATGAGAATAACCATAATATATCTGTTATGGGTAGAATTATATTCCCCCCAAATTCATATGTTGAAGTCCCAACCACCAGTACATCGTATTTAAAGGTCAGGTCTTTAATAAGTAATTAAGGTAAAATTAAGCCGCTGGAATAGGGGCTTAATCCTATATGATCAGTGTCATAGAGGCAGCAGGCATGCGTATGCACAGAGAAATCACCATGTAAAGGGTCAGCAGGAGAGTGGCCATCCACTAGCCAAGGAGAATAACTCCAGAGCCATGTTGTTATGGCAGCCCTAACAAACTAATACACCTGCTTCATGTGGGTATTAAGGATATTAACTGGGGTGCCTGGGTGGCTCAGTCAGTTAAGTGTCCTACTTCGGCTCAGGTCATGATCTCATGGTTTGGTTTGTGAGCCTGAGCCCCGCATCAGGCTCTCTGCTGTCAGCGTGGAGCCTGCTTGGATCCTCTGTCTCCCTCTTTCTCAGCACCTCCCCAGAGCATGCACATGCTCTCTCTCTCTCAAAAATAAGTAAACATTTTAAAAAAGAATATTAACTCATGTAATGCACATATAACACTATAGTCCCTGTTGCACATAAAATGATTAATACAGTAAAGTTATTTTTGCTCTTTTATCACAAAGATAAACTAAACACAAATGCCATAGTAAAGCTGCACTGGGTTGAAATGCGTTTCCATCATGCATGTTTCTATAACATGTTGAAATATCTACAAAATAAGATGGAAAATGCTAAGTGCCAAAAAAGGTAAAGAATATTCCACAGTAGTCTGAGGAGGGAGAGCTAGGAGGAGGGAGCAAGGGGAGCCTGAGTTGATAGAGGGGTAGAATTGATCTGGGGTGGACAGGAGATAGTGCATGGGGATGGCACGCAGAATGTTAATTGTATATGTAAGTTTAATGATATATATTACATATTAATATGCTGCATGAACTTGATTGACTTGGAACAATATTCACTCATTATTTATTCAGTCAATAGATATTTATTGAATGCCCACATGAAGGTACTGTTCTAGATGCTAAGGAAACAGCAATGAACAGGTCTCTAGCCTCATGGAGTTGGAATACTAGGGTTGATGTTCATAATTGTTAAGAATAAAAAGATTCTGAAATAGTATAGGCAGTATGACTCTATTTTTAATATGCACGTGAATATATCTATATATTATAACAATGACATCATGTGTTTATAGTTCTATATGAAGAGAAAGTGAGCGAGCTAGAGCAACAGGAATTTGGAAAGACAGATACATAAGTGTTACAGTGATGACATTTCCACGCTGGAATTCTCTTTGCCCAATTTTGTTTATCTGTATTTTCCAAATTTGTGAGGAATAAACTTTATACATCATGTTTAAAAAGTTGCACATTTTGTATGCAATTAAACAACCAAGTGCCAAAGTAGAACTTAACAGGAATTACAAAGAGCCTGCTTTCCTTCTTCCCATCTCCTAGACAGATGTCATATTTCTAACCCCGAAGGCCCCTTTTTGTAGTTGCTGTTATTTTTCACCATTCCACCTGAAGGCCTCTTGATGTTTCAACTCTTTCTCCTACATCTGCTACCATCTCCCTTGTTTGTGGCCCATAATTCCCTTTATTTGGTAAAATAAGATCTTCAGCTTGAGGGAAGTGCTTTTCTCAAAGAACATTGTGCTCAAATTCTGAAGCTTTGGGTATTTAGAAGGAAAACTACTCTATAAATGCAAATGGTTGCTGCCTCTACTTGCTTTAAAGTTCTTAAGTGCATAGAAGATATTCAGATAAAGCGGGCTAGAAAGTAGCTCATGGACTTTATAATGACAAACAAAACCCACAGAATTTAGGGTTCTCTTCACAGCAAGGGTCTTCCATTCATAAGAAGGTTTCTGATAAAAAGCCTTGGTGTTCTTCTTGGCTCCCAAAAGCTCAGGAGATGGGTTTTGCCTCGCCAGTGCTGAGCCCAGAACCTCAGCCATTGGGTGTATTGTCAGAGCCAAATTCTAGGCTGAGATTCAGGAAAAGTTTCTTGGTCGTGGCATCACTTCTAGCAAACACAGTTTATCTTTTTTTTCCACCAAGGAACCAGTTTGCTTAGCATGACCTGGATTATCTGGCAAAGCTAGTTCACGGCGCTCTAGTTTCCCAGAACGGCCCGCATCTTACAACTAGGCTGGGTGTGATGATTTTAACAGGCTCACTGTTGAAAGTATAATGTTTTCAAATTTCCTTTCATTTATTTACTCTGGTTTCTTTTTTTTAATTTTTATTATTTTTTCAAAAAATTTTAATGTTTATTTATTCTTGAGGGAGAGAGAGACAGAGCACTAATGGGGGAGGAGCAGAGAGAGAGAGAGAGAAGGAGAGAGACACAGAATCTGAGGCAAGCTCCAGGCTTTGAGCTGTCAGCACAGAACCCAATGCTGGGCTCGAACTCACGAACTGTGAGATTATGACATGAGCCGAAGTCGGACGCTTAACTGACTGAGCCACCCAGGTGCCCCATATTTACTCTGGTTTCTTATTTCAGTTGTTCCTGTTGTCTCCCCTTAATTCAAATGCTGGAAATTTTAACTGCAATTTTGCTGTGCACATATTTGTTCCATGAATATTTTTTTCATCCCAGTTGGTTACTTGTAATTGTGGGTCCTGCTGTCATTTGAGTAAAATTAGTCAGTTTGCTTGAGGATTTTTTTTTAAATGAGAGTCTAATGGGGGTGATTATACTTTGAGTAATGGTATCTATGAATTGTGGGCAAAAAGAATGTTATTTAAATATCAGAATAAACACACATATATAGGTTCATGCCCCTGAAAAACTTCAAAGATAAAAAACAAACAAACCTGATTTCCTTGAGAAATCCATTTATGTGGTTGTTTTACTTTGTTGATTGAAATGTTTGCTATAGTTCTTAGGATAAACACATGAAACTGGCCTCTGCATCTGGCCCATCTGGCCCCTGACTCTTCTGAGGCCTCAAACCTCATACTGTATCCAGAGCAGAATCCGTTTCTTCCACTTCCTCTGGGGCACTCAGCTCTTTTTTTTTTAATTTATTTTTAAGTGTATTCATTTTGAGAGAGAGAGACAGAGAGCTGAGCAAGGGAGGGGCAGAGAGAGAGGGAGAGAGAGAATGCGAAACAGGCTCCATGCTTTGAGCACAGAGCCCGATGCAAGGCTTGAACCCATGAACGGTGAGACCATGACCTGAACCGAAATCAAAAATCAGACGCTCAACCGACTGAGCCACCCCAGCGCCCCAAGCTCTTTCATCTGCACATCTTCACATTGTATCTTTCCTTTCTCCAGCTGCTCCTCTCTGTTTGGGTAACTCCTACTTATTCGTCAGGTCTCAGCTCAGAAGTTGCTTCCTCTGGGCTCCTTCAGTCTCCTTGGTCTACGTGAAGGCCCCCTCCCCTGACACTGTGTCATCATGGAAGGTCATTGCCTGCCCACTTCTCTGTCTCCTCCATTGGTCTGTAAAGTTGCTGAGAGTAGATATCATGTCTTTATGTTACTATTTCCTGCCTTGTACCTAGCACAATACCTGGCTGGCACATAGTAGGTGCTCAATACATATTTCCTGACTAAATGGGTGCATTGGAGTAATCTATCCAATGAATCTGGTTTAAAGTGATTTTACGAGTCCCATGCTGCCATTTACTTACGTGCCTGAGTTTTCCAATCAATTCAGTTTGGACAGTTATTATTGAATACCATTATATATATATGGCTGTCAGCTGTTTCCACCTGCACTACTTCATTGATCTTCCCCTTACCTTTCTACTTTACGGCTAGAATGCTCAGGCTCAGTGAGGCTGAAGTACTTAATAATGGTGACAGATGAATAGAAAGAATCCTGAACTTCAAAAATTTAACTCATCGCTCTTGGCCCTGTATTAGGGTAGTGCCCCTTTAAACTTTTGACCTTTTCCATGCTCTATTGCTACAACTGTCTGCTATATGAGAATACAGGAAACCTTGAATTACCTACATAAAAGGTACAATTGAGACAGAATGAAATCCTGGTGAGGAATTGGGGGAGGAAGCACTTCTCAGGAATCCAGGCACCCGGGTTCTCTTCATACCTTTGTTACTAACTATCTGTGACATTGGACGTGACATTCGTCTCTCTGGGCCTTAGCTTTCTCATCTTTGCAATGAGTAGGAGTGATTGGCTAAGTTTTTAGGGGCCCCCAGCCTTGTTTCTATGATCCTGAGCTTGAAAACTGGTACAAGGCATCAGAAGTACGCAGTGATTACTGCTCAGGGTATCGTCAAGTCTACCTGAAAGAGCTCGCCTCCAGGGGCTATTCTGAAATTGCATTTTCAAAGTAAGAAGGAAAGAGAATAAACACTATTTCACATCACCCTCTTATTCACTTTTTGTATATACACTGGTAACAAAATTATAACCATGAGTCACTGGGGGAATTGAATGGAAAGAAGTGAATCACAGCAATAAGCCACCTTTTCATCAGCCGTCATCACTGGCCTTTGAATAAGCCGCAGCGAACACCAGCCCCCTTCGGAACATCTTCCTGTGTTCTCAGAACAGGCTCCCGGTGACCCACGTGGGGTTTGTGCAAATTGTCTTCAGCTCTGCGCCTCTCGAAACTACCTGATGTGTTTAAGCAATTAGCAATCAGACCTCACATCTTATGGCTGCACAAGCCAATCTGAAATATAAAAATGCAAATTGTAGGGAACGGAAATAGATTTTAAGTTGTTTGCCTATAAATTGATTTCCGTGAACAATTAAAACTCACCCTTTTTGTAATGATTTTTAGAGGTGCTTAACTAAATAGAATAATTATATTACTCACGTGTGAACTTAGTAAAAGAACAGGAAAATTGTCATTCCAAATTTAAAAGGACAGCTAATTTTGGCTTTAATGTAACTGAAAATAGCAGAGTAAATTAAAAGTAGATGTAACTTAAAAACCTTGAAGTTCTCACAGAATGTCTATCAGTGAGGACCTTAAAACTCCCTTTAAACATTGAAGTTGACAAAAGGGAAAGAGAAAAGAAATTAAACCTAACAACAGATTTGAACTTGGGGATTAGTTTGGGCTAAAACTGTAGCCATGGCCAAAATGATAGAAAGTAAATACAAAATGAGAATATGTAATTTTCCTGTTTTCTCTTTGTATGACTTTGTAGCTTCAAAGTAAAAAAATTCAGAAAGTCCATTTTCCCTGTCATCAGCTGTGTTTATTTAGACAAATCACTTGAACTCTCCAAAGAGAAATTTTGTTGTGTGTGGGATTATATTTTATAAAAATAGTTAAGTCTTAATAACTTCAAGAAAATAGCAAATGGGGGCATCTGGGTGGCTCAGCCAGTTAAGCATCTGACTTCAGCTCAGGTCGTGACCTCACCATTTGTGAGTTCAAGCCCCTAGTAGGGCTCTGTGCTGACAGCTCAGAGCCTGGAGCCTGCTTCAGATCTGTGTCACCCTCTCTCTCTGTCCCTCCCGCACTCACATTCTGTCTCTCTCTCTCTCTCTCTCTCTCTCAAAAATAAATAAACATTTAAAAAAAATACCGATGTCCTACCAGGAATGATAAATACCGATGTCCTACCAGGAATGATACTACAGATTCGAGTCAAGTGAATTCTGGAAGTAGATGTTCATTCTTGCGGGGGAAAATGATGCATTTTATTTCCTCATTGGATCAACTTCCTGTCTTAAGGTGGATTTCTGTCAGGAAAATGGCCTAATCATTGTTTGACACTGTGGTGTAGACATGTAAAACCCAAACCCACAGATCAGAGATGTGAAAATTCTTGAAGTTCATAACCTGAGTGGCAAAACGTAGAATATACTCCACTAAAAGACAGATTTAGACTCAAGAGATATGTTTCTAGTGGAGTTTTTGAAGTATTAAGACATCTTATGGAAAATGGATCTCTTTTTTCTTTCAGGAATGCCACACAGTTTTTGAGTTTCACTAAGACCAGCGTTGCTTCCATGTTAACTACCAAACTGACAATAACATCCTAGAGGCTTCTGGCACCTTCCTCAAAAGAGCTGATTATATTCAAGTAAGAAAAACCGATTTTTCATTCAAGAAATTCCTACTATACTTGTCTCAGTGATAATGTAAGTATATGTGTAACCTACGGGCCATAGAGTTTATTTCGCATGTTGGAGCTCAGAGAGAAGCAGGGAGTGGGGTGAGAACCACGTGTTCAGGAGTGAACTCTCTAGAACTGCAGGATGATCTACAAGAGTCAGCTGACTTAGGAGAAGGGGGTGGAAAAGACAATGAGGGCTAAGGAAAGGATTCAAACAGGGCAAGAGAGAATGGTGCTGAGCTGGGCCACGCAAAAGGAATTATGGACAGGAAGGATATGGCGAGAGGTTGCCAGGCCGTAAACACGAGGTCGGAGTGGGAGAGACACAGCAAATTGAGGGGGATGATTATTAGGGGATACATTTGACTTTCCATCAGACGCCCATTCCTGGAAAGTTGTGTCGCAACCTAATTGTCATGAGGTAAACACATATTTAATAGGTAGCTCATTAAAGGAAATTTATGTCTGTAAAGGAAAGGACACTTTTGTAATATGAATACCCACTCCCTGACTTCCTTCTTTGAAAATTAAGGTTTTATGTGTATTGAGTTTTCTTAGAGCAAAGGGCAACTGAGTGCGGCAAATTGAGAGAGAAATACACATTATTTTAGCTTCGGGTGTGGCAGCAAGAAAGGAGGGAATGTTCCCAACTGAAGGAGGCTCTTGCAATTTTCGAATTCAACTCCACTCTCCAGATGAGAAAACTGAAGATAGTGCTTCACTTGAGGCTCACCAGGGGTTCGCAGGGAGTTAACCAAACATTCAGTGATTCATTCATGGTCCTTAGCGGACCGGCTGAGAGATGAGAACTAGAACCCAGGACTCCTGCTTCCCACTCCCACCTCATTCCCTGCATCACACTTGGAAGGACGGTTTACTGCGCATAGAGAATGAACAAAGCCAGAGTGCAGCTGCCTACCTTTGTCCTCTGGGGCCCTTTCCAGCTTCAGAATTCTCTGATTCTCTATCATCCTTGCCTCTCTTATTTTTTAAGACTGTTACCTCAAAGGATTCATTGTAAGATCAGGAGGCAGCCAAAAAAAGAAATAACTGTTATTGGTTCCCAAATGGCCAGGGAGTGTAGTAATATATCTTATAGAAGGAGATGGAAAATGTTAAAAGAAGAAATTTATCTTCCAGAAAGCAATAAAGCTTTAAAAAGCACCAACCCGGTTTCCCTTCACTTCTGCCAGAATATATCAAATATGGCACCTTAAATTGGTCCAAGCTTCACAGATACCAGGAAACCACAAGTGTGATATGTTTTGAAGAGGCCGTACATCTCCAAAAACATGGCATTTTGTTCCAGCTTTCTCTTCTGTGCACGCCATTTAACTTCACTTCTTGTCATTTCTTCTCAGAGATGCTGCACGTATCTCTGGTTCCCCAGAAACAAGCCCTTGATTGGTAACTGCGGAAAATGCGTGATGTGAGAATTGAGGGAGAGCAAGAATGCGATTCATGCTATTTTCAAGCACCCACATTTGTAGTCTCTGCAAAGCACCAGGGAGAGGATCTGCAGAGGGTCTGAGGGGCTCCCATTTTCATCTTAGGATTGAAAAATTATCTTCTGTCTAAGGAGCAGCCGTACATCACCTCTTCCCTTTTTAATCTCTTGTCCCCTTAGCCAGCACACACATTTCTTGCTAAAAATGCTTTAGATCATTACGTATTCATATGAAGTCTTTAATGTAGCAATATGTTGAGTTGGGGTGCATACCCACAAAATAGGAAGGACTGATGTGAAAGAAAGATGCTAAACCAACCTGTCTTTAAATAGGAATCATGTTGGGGCACTTGGATGGCTCAGTCGGTTGAGTATCTGACTCTTGATTTCAGCTCAGGTTGTGATCTCAGCGTTGCAAGATCGACCCCTGAGTGGGGCTCCATACTGACCGTGGAACCTGCTTAAGATTCTCTCTCTCCTTCTCTCTCTGCTCTCCCCAACTCATGCACACACATGAGCATGCATTATCTCTCTCTCTCTCTCTCTCTCTCTCTCAAATAAAAAATAAAATAAAATAAAAATCATGTTCTATGATGGCAGCACTGTCTAAATTTTAATTGCGTGTAAAATATCAAATAAAACGTTTTCTATAAATAGCCATTCTGTGCTTTAAATACCGACAGAACCATAGAATCAAAGAATGCTGAAGCTCAAAGAGATGCTAGGATTTCTGGACAACTTTCCTCATTTTATGGATGAGGAAACTGAAGCCCAACACAGGCTAGTTAGGAGGGGGACCAGCCAGGTATCGCCTCAACTGCCAACCTCTAAAAAGCGCTAGCACATCACTAGGACAAATGAGAAATCAGTGCCAGGTAGCCCAGGTTCCATACACAGCTCCTTATCTGTGCACAGTTAGCTGTTAGCTGGAAGTCAACAGGCTGCATCAAAACCTGGAAATAAATGCATAGCGCAAAGTCGGTTAGCCAAGAGTAAGCGACTCATTTGCCTCTCCCAATTTGAATTTCTTTAATGTGCCCCCAAGCACACTAAATTTTAAATCTGCAGAAGAAAAGAGGATGAGAAATACAGAAGGATGGACGCTAGTTTCTCAGAGTCTTTAGAGACACTCACTGATTCCGTTTCAGCCAACAGAAAATATATTGGTAGTTAAATCTGATTCTGAAAGCAAACACTTTAAAATTCAAATTCTCTCTATTCCTATGAAATAACACGAGTGAAAAAATAATGGTTGACAGAGTGCCAGATCGTTACTTTATGTCAGACACCCAGAACTCTTAGGAGAGGCGGACAATTCCAAAATCAAAGACCCATTGCTATGTTCATGCCAATGCATGTAATGCAACACACATCGATGCTGTGTGTGTGCCAGAATGCTGGGAGCTACACAAATGACATTAACCCAGTCCCCTTGCCCCAGGATCTTACATTACAATATGAGACAGACATGAACAATACCACAGACTGGCTCTTTGCTGAGATAGCTGGAGGTCCCCAAGAATCTAGAAGATGGAAAGCTGGAACGACATCACAGAGGAGGCCATATCTGGACTGATAACTGAAGAATGAGTCAGAATTTGCCAAGTGGAATTGGGGAAGGAAAGGGGAACATCAGCATACGCAACGTTAGCCACAAAGATTAGGAAACTTATTCTGGTGAAAATGTTTATCTAAAACATTAATATTTTTCCTTAAAAACACCAGCAAAACAAGTGGGGAGGTGTGGTGGTTTTAATGATGCTATCCAGATCCACCTTGTGCCCCATAGACATTCTTCCAGCTGCTGCCAGTGATGCTGGCCTGGTCCTCAGTGAGATGGCTTCTCCAGGAAGACTTTCATCTGAAAAGTATGCCCCTGTCTAAGGTCTCATACATTTTGTGGGGCACCTGCAATGAACTGGTCAAGGTGGAGGTGCCCCAATTCTAGACAGTGCTGGAGCACTTATTCCTCTTCAGAGCTCCCCAAGGGATTGGCAAGTCCATCTGCACAAACCCCGTCACAGCCCAGCTTCCCCGTCTTTCCCTACTTCTGTCTTCTTCCCAGGACTGTTGATCCCAAGAGTACTCTAATAAAATTTCCTACACACTAATCTCCATCTAAGAGTATGCTTCTAGGGTCAGGGGGATAGCTAAATATTACAAGATCAATAAAGATGTAGGATATCACATTACAATCAGTAAGAGCCCACCAGTCCTATACTTTCCCAAAGGTGGAAGCCAGGATCAGTCACCAACTTAGAGTAATCACATCTGAACTTTTCCTTCTAGCATTTTCAGTCCTTTTTCTGATAAGCCTCCAAACTCTTTCCCCCATTCCTACCTTCAGGGGCTTCGAGGAGTTCTTGGGCTCCTGTTTCCAAATGACTTTTCTGTGAGCCTTTAGCCCAATTCTATTTTGGGGGTCCTCTACATATTTCCTCTGCTCTACATAGAATGTTCTGACCAGCATTTCTCAAAATGTGGTCCTCGGCCTGCTTGAACCAGGCACTTGTTTAAAATACAGATAACAGGCTTCATGTCAGCTCCACTCTACAGGTGGAGATTCTTATGCCCCCTCAAGTTTGAGCATCTCTTCCTCAGAATCTGGGGAATGTATTAAAGAAAAGAAGTGATAAGTGGTTCTGGATCACCTGTGGAATGAATTGTTATATGTGATTTAGGCAGCTTTATCATTTGTGATGAAAAGACTGTGTAGACCCTGCACTTAGTCTTGTTGGGACTCCAGCTTGCTGTCAGTGGGTGGGACAGAGGCTGTTGAAATCTAACCAGGCTTCGGAAATCAGACAACTCTGACCTCATCTGGGATGGTGCTGGGTGTTGTGTTGTTCTAGGGTGGAGTGCTGAAGACCATTTACCAGAGAACTTAGCAGCTGTTGGTAGACCTGGGGGTGACTGCCATGCAGTTTTCACAGACTAAGCCCCAGTCATTCACAAGTCTTCATTCAGCTACAGGATTTACAGATGAGATTGAACCAGGGTGGAACAACCAAGGGTTTGCCAAGGGACACTGAAAGGTAGACAGTACTGCATAATTTGTTTTTAAAATCAACTTAATTGAGGTATAAATTAATTAAGTTTAATTCAATATATCTCTTTGTAGTGTATAGTTCAGTAATTTTTTGACAAATACACAACCATCCAACCATTATCATGATCAAGATAAAGATCATTTCCATCATCTCCCCAAATTCCTCATGCCTCAGCTGCAGTGTCCACCCACCACTCCTAATATGAGGCAGCCATTGAGCTACTTTCTGTCACAAAAGATTAGCATGGCCTCTTCTAGAATTTCATTTAGATGGAAACATGCAGAACACTAGGATAGCTCCACGAAACATAAAGTTCTAGGTTATAAGATTTCTTTGTTGTTCAGCACTTTAAAAATGCTGTTCCATTATTTCACTTGTATAGTTTCTGATAATTTCTGTAATAATACTTTCTCTCTATGAACTTTATCTTTCTTCTCTAACTGCTTAAAAGATTTTTTCTTGTTTATTTTCAGCAAGTTGACTATTACATGCCTTAGTGGTGGTGTTTATGTGTGTGTATTGATACTACTTGGGATTCATTGAGCTTCTTGGATCCGTGGGCTTAGAGGCTTACAGTTTTCATCAAATTTCAATATATTTTGGCCACGATACCTGTAAATATTTTTTAGGGCCTCAGTTTTCCATCTATGAGATGGGAATAATGATAGTATTTATTTTATAAGGTTCCTATTAAAGACAATGCACATAATTGTCTTAGCACGGTATTTAATACCTAAGAGATGCTCCTCAGGAATGTCTGCCTGAAATTGGGTGGCTTATAATGAATAGTAGAAAAATGATCAAGTTTGAGACTGAAAGACAGCACCATTAATACTTATATGGGTCACAAATACAAGTTTTATGTTTACAGAAAACTGACCAGATAGTACAAAGAATTCCCATATACCCCCTCTCTCCCTAAACTCACAGTTTCCCCTATTATTAACATTTTGCATTAGTGTGGTACATTTATTATAATTAATTATCAATATAGATACATTATAATTAACCAAAGTCCATAATGTAACTTAGGGTTCATTCTGAGTTGTACAGTATCTCGGGTTTTGACGTATCTACAATGTTCTGTATTTTCCATTATAGTGTCATACAGAATAGGTTCACTACCCTAAAATTTCCCTGTGCTTCACCTGTTCACCCACACCCTCCCTTCCCCCCAAAACCTCAGCAACTACTGATCTTTTTACCACCACTATAGTTTTCCTACTCCTAGAATGTCATATGCATGAAATCATACATCATATAGCCTGGTTTATTTCACAGTGAAATATGCATTTAAAGTTTTTCCATATCTTGTAATAACTTGACAGCTCATGTTTTTATTGCTGAACAGTATTTGATTGTACAGATGCCCCACAGTTTGTCCATTTGCCTTTTGAAGAACAACATGGTTGTTTCTAGTTATTGGAAATTTTGACTAAAGCTGCTATAAACATCTGTGGTAAGCTTTTGTGTGGATATAAGTTTTCCTATCATGTGGGTAAATACCTAGGAGCATGATTGCTGGATCATATGGAAAGACTATGATAAGTTTTGTAATAAACTGCCAAACTGTCTTTCAGAGTGGTGGTCCCATTCTGAATTCCCACCAGGAATGAATGACAGTTCCTATTGCTTCACATCCTCACCAGCATTTGGTATTATCACTTTTCTGGATTTTAGTTGTTCTAATAGGTGTATAGTGGTATCACAGTGTTGTTTTAATTTGCAGTTTCCTAATGACATATAATGTAAAGCACCTTTTCCTATGCTTGTGTGCCATCTGTTTATTTTTTTTGGTGAGGGGTCTTTTAAGGTTTTGGCCCATTTTTAAAAAAATTCCTATATAATTAACATACAGTGTTATATTAGTTTCAGGTGTACAATATAATGATTCAACAATTCTTTTTTAAAAAAGGTTTATTTATTAATTTTGAGAGAGACACAGAGAGAGAGAGAGAGAGCACAAGCAGAGGAGGGACAGAAAGAGAGGGAGAGAGAGAATCCTAAACAGGCTCCACGCTGTCAGTGCAGAGCCTGACATGGGGCTCAAACTCATGAACTATGAGATTATGACCTGAGCTGAAACCAAGAGTTGGACACTTAACTGACTGAGCCACTCAGGAGCCCCAGTGACTTAACAATTCTATACATTACTCAGTGCTCGTCACAATAAGAGTACTCTTAATCCCCTTCACCTATTTCACACTTTCCCTCCTCCCCTCTGGTAACCATCAGTTTGTTCTCAATATCTGAGTCTGTTTTTCGGTTTGTCTTATTTTCCTTTGTTTATTTGTTTTGTTTCTTAAATTCCACATGTGAGTGAAATCATTTTGGTGTTTATCTTTCTCTGACTGACTTACTTCACTTAGCATTATACCCTTTAGGTCCATCCATGTTGTTGCGAATGATAATATTTCATTCTTTTTTATAGCTGAGTAATATTCCTCTGTGTGTGTGTGTGTGTGTGTGTGTGTGTGTGTGTGTGTGTGTATCTCCACAGATGCGCGCACACACACACATCTTCTTTATCCATTCATCTCGTGATGAACACTTGGGCTGCTTCCATAATTTGGCTGTTGTAAATAATGCTGCAGTAAACATGAGAGTGCATCTAGCTTTTTGAATTACTTTTTGTACTGGTGGGGGGAGGTAAATACCCAGTAATGGAATTACTGGATCATATGGTATTGCTCTTTTTAATTTTTTGAGTTAATTTTACTGTTTTCCACAGTGGCTGCACCAGTTGGCATTCCCATCAACAGTGCATGAGGTTTCCTTTTTCTCCACATCCTCACTAACACTTGTTTCTTCAGTTTTTTACTTTAGTCATTCTGACAGGTGTGAGGTGATATCACATTGTGGTTTTGAATTGCATTTCCCTGATGATTAATGATGTTGAGCATCTTTTTGTATGTCTGTTGGCCATCTGGATGTCTTCTTTGGAGAAAGGTCTGTTCATGTCTTCTCATTTTTTAATTGGATAATTTGTTTTTTGGGTGTTGAGTAGTATAAGTCCCTTAGATATTAATCCCTTGTCAAATATGTCATCTACAAATATCTTCTCCCATTCAGCAGGTTGTCTTTTAATTTTGTTGATTGTTTTCTTTGCTGTGCAGAAGCTTTTTATTTTGATATAGTCCTGATAGTTTATTTTTGCTTTTGTTTACCTTGCCTCAGGAGACATATCTAGAAAAATATTGCTATGGCCAATGTCAGAGACATTACTGTTCCTGCTCTCTTCTAGGATTTTTATAGTTTTCAGGTCTCACATTCAGGTCATTAATCCATTTTGAGTTTATTTTTGTGTATGGTATGAGAAAGTGGTTCAGTTTCATTCTTTTGCATGTGGCTGTCCAGTTTTCCCAGAAACATTTGTTGAAGAGACTGTCTTTTCCCCATTGTATATTCTTGCCTACTTTGTCAAAGATTATTTGATCATATAATTGTGGTTTTATTTCTGGGCTGTCTATTCTGTTCCATTGAACTATGTGTCTATTTGTCTGCCAGTACCCTACTGTTTTGATTACTATAGATTTGTAGTAGATCTTGAGATCTGGGATTGTGATATATCCAGTTTTGTTCTTCTTTTTCAAAATTGCTTTAGCTATTTGGGGTTTTTGGTGGGCCTATACAAACTTTAGGATTATTTGTTCTAGTTCTGTGAAAAATACTGCTGGTATTTTAATAGGGATTGCATTAATTATGTAGATTGCTTTGAGTAGTATAGCTATTTTAACAAGATTTGTTCTCTCAATCCAAAGGCATGAAAAATCCTTCCATCTGTTTGTGTCATCTTCAATGTCTTTCAACAATATCTTTTAGTTTTCAGAGTACAGGACTTTCACTTCCATGGTTAAGTTTATTCCTAGGTATTTTATTATTTTTGAGTACAATTATAAATGGGATTCTTTTTCTTAATTTCTCTTTCTACTACTTCATTATTAGTGTATAGAGATGCAGTGGATTTCTGTATGTTGATTTTTTTATAGGTTATTGTCAAGTTGGTTTCCATATAATACCCAGTGCTCTTCCCCACAAGGGCCCTCCTCCATGTCCATCACCCCCTTCTCCTTTCCCCCTCCCCCTTCAGCCCTCAGTTTGTTTTCAGTATTCAAGAGTCTCTCATGATTTGCCTCCCTCCCTCTCCCTAACTCTTTTTCCCCCCTTCCCATCCCAGTGGTCCTCTGTTAAGTTTCTCCTGTCAGACTTATGAGTGAAAACATATGGTGTCTGTCCTTCTCTGCCTGACTTACTTCACTTAGCATGATACCCTCGAAGTCCATCCACATTGCCACGAATGACCAGATTTCATTCTTTCTCATTGCCATGTAGTATTCCATTGTATAGATGAACCACATCTTCTTGATCCACTCATCAGTGGGTGGACATTTAGGCTCTTTCCATGATTTGGCTATTGTTGAAAGTGCCGCTATGAATATTGGGGTACATGTGCCCCTATGCATCAGCACTTCTGTATCCCTTGGGTAAATCCCTAGCAGTGCTATTGCTGGGTCATAGGGGAGTTCTAATTTTAATTTTTTGAGGAATCTCCACACTGCTTTCCAGAAAGGCTGTACCAGTTTACATTCCAACCAACAGTGTAGGAGGGTGCCCATTTCTCCACATCCTTGCCAGCATCTATAGTCTCCTGATTGGTTCATTTTAGCCACTCTGACTGGTGTGAGGTGGTATCTCAGTGTGGTTTTGATTTGTATTTCCCTGATGATGAATAAAGCTGAGCATCATTTCAGGTGTCTGTTGGCCATCTGGATGTCCTCTTTGGAGAAGTGTCTATTCATGTCTTCTGCCCTCTTCTTCACTGTATTATTTGTTTTTCAGGTGTGGAGTTTGGTGAGTTCCTTATAAATTTTGGATACTAGCCCTTTATCCGATATGTCATTTGCAACTGCCTTTTCCCATTCCGTCGGTTGCCTATTAGTTTTCTTGATTGTTTCCTTTGCCGTGCAGAAGCTTTTTATCTTGATGAGGTCCCAATAGTTCATTTTTGCTTTTGATTCCCTTACCTTTGGGGATGTGTCAAGTAGGAAGTTGCTGTGGTTGAAGCTGTTTCCTGCTTTCTCCACTAGGTTTTTGATGGTTTCCTGTCTCACATTCAGGTTCTTCATCCATTTGGGGTTTATTTTTGTGTATGGTGTAAGAGAGTGGTCTAGTTTCATTCTTCTGCATGTTGCTGTCCAGTTCTCCCAGCACCACCTGTTAAAGAGGCTGTCTTTTTTCCATTGGATACTCTTTCCTGCTTTGTCAAAGATTAATTGCCCATAATTTGTGGGTCCAGTTCTGGGTTCTCTATTCTATTCCATTGGTCTATGTGTCTGTTTTTGTGCCAATACCATACTGTCTTGATGATGACAGCTTTGTAGTAGAGGCTAAGGTCTGGGATTGCAATGCCTCCCATTTTGGTTTTCTTCTTCAATATTACTTTGGCTATTTGGTGTCTTTTGTGGTTCCATAAGAATATTAGGATAATTTGTTCTAGCTTTGCTGGTGCAATTTTGATTGGGATTGCACTGAATGTGTAAATTGCTTTGGGTAATAATGACATTTTAACAATGTTTATTCTTCCGATCCATGAGCATGGAATGTTTTTTCATTTCTTTGTCTTCTTCAATTTCTTTCATAAGTTTTCTATAGTTTTCATTGTACAGGGCTTTTACGCCACTGGTTAGGTTTATTCCTAGGTATTTTATGGTTTTTCGTGCAGTTGTGAATGGGATCAGTTTCTTGATTTCTCTTTCAGTTGCTTCATTATTGGTGTATAAAAATGCAACTGATTTCTCTACGTTGATTTTGTACCCTGCGACTTTGCCGAATTCATGGATCAGTTCTAGTAGACTTCTGGTGGAGTCGGTCAGGTTTTCCATGTAGAGCATAATGTCATCTGTGAAAAGTGAAGATTTGACTTCATCTTTGCCAATTCTGATGCCTTTTATTCCTTTTGTTGTCTGATTGCTGATGCTAGGACCTCCAACACTATGTTAAATAACAGTGGTGAGAGTGGACATCCTTGTCGTGTTCCTGATCTCAGGGGGAAAGCTCTCAGTTTTTCCCCATTGAGGAAGAGATTAGCTGTGGGCTTTTCATAAATGGCTTTTATGATATTTAAGTAAGTTCCTTCTATCCCGACTTTCTCAAGGGTTTTTATTAAGAAAGATGCTGTATTTTGTCAAATGCTTTTTCTGCATCTATTGATAGGATCATATGGTTTTTATCTTTTCTTTTATTGATGTGATGTATCACATTGATGGATTTGCGAATATCGAACCAGCCCTGTAACCCAGGAATGAATCCCACTTGATCATGGTGGATAATTCTTTTTATATGCTGTTGAATTCGACTTGCTAGTATCTTGTTGAGTATTTTTGCATCTGTATTCATTAAGGATATTGGCCTGTAGTTCTCTTTTTTTGTTGGGTCTCTGTCTGGTTTGGAATCAAAGTGATGCTGGCTTTGTAGAATGAGTCTGGAAGTTTTCCTTCTATTTCTGCTTTTTGGAATAGCTTGAGAAGAATGAGTATTAACTCTGCTTTAAATGTCTGGTAGAATTCCCCCGGGAAGCATCTGGCCCAAATGTCTGGTAGAATTCCCCCGGGAAGCATCTGGCCCTGGGCTCTTATTTATTGGGAGATTTTTGATAACTGATTCGATTTCTTCACTGGTTATGGGTCTCTTCAGATTTTCTATCTCTTCCCATTTGAATTTTGGTAGTGCATGTATGTTTGGGAATTTGTCCATTTCTTCCAGGTTGTCCAGTTTGTTGGCATATAATTTTTCATAGTATTCCCTGATGATTGCTTGTATTTCTGAGGGATTGGTTATAATAGATCCATTTTCATTCATGATTTTGTCTATTTGGGTGTTCTCTCTTTTCTTTCTGAGGAGCCTGACTAGAGGTTTAGCAATTTTTTTTATTTTTTCAAAAAACCAAC
>CM053568.1:77196271-77319163 GCA_028646485.1 Cryptoprocta ferox | reverse complement strand
TTTTTGGAGGTTTTCCAGACTTTTTCCTGGGATTGATTTCAAGTTTCATAGCATTGTGATCTGAAAGTGTGCATGGTATGATCTCAATTAATTTGTATTTATAAAGGGCTGTTTTATGCCCCAGTATGTGATCTATCTTGGAGAATGTGCCATGCGCGCTCGAGAAGAAAGTGAATTCCCTAGTTTCAGGATGCAGAGTTCTAAATATACCTATTAATTCCATCTGTTCCAATGTGTCGTTCAAGTCCATTGTTTCTTTAGTGATTTTCTATCTAGTTGACCTATCCATTGCTGTAAGTGGAGTATTAAAATCCCCTGCGATAAGCACATTCTTATGAATAAGATTGTTTCTGTTTGTGATTAGTTGTTCTATGTATTTGGGTGCTCCCAAATTTGGTGCATAGATGTTTATAATTGTTAGCTCTTTCTGATGGAGAGATCCTGTAATTATTATGTAATGTCCTTCTTCATCTTTTGTTATTGCCTTTACTTTAAAGTCCAGTTGATATAAATATGGCTACTCCGGCTTTCTTTTGACTTACAGTCGCATGATAGATATTTTTCCATCCCCTTACTTTCAATCTGAAGGTGTCTTCAGGTCTAAAATGAGTCTCTTGTAGACAGCAAATAGATGGATTTTTGTTTTTAATCCATTTTGCTACCCTGTGTCGTTTGATTGAAGCATTCAGTCCATTTACGTTCAGTGTTATTATTGAAAAATGTGGGTTTAGATTCATTGTGTTCTCTGTAGTGTTCATTTTGTAGTGATGTCTCTGGTACCTTGTATTCCTTGCAACATTTTCCTCATAGAGTCCCTCTTAGGATTTCTTGTGGGGCTGGTTTGGTGGTGATGAATTCTCTCAATTTTTGTTTATTTGGGAAAGCCTTTATCTCTCCTTCTATTTTGAATGACAGACTCGCTGGATAAAGCATTCTTGGTTGCTTATTTTTCCTGTTCATCACATTGAAGATTTCCTGCCATTCCTTTCTGGCCTGCTAAGTTTTGTTAGATAGGTCTGTAACCACTCTGATAGGTTTCCCTTTGTATGTTAGGGCCCTTTTATCCCTAGCTGCTTTCAGAATTCTCTCTTTATCTTTATATTTTGCCAGTTTCACTATGATATGTTGTGCTGAAGGTCGATTCAAGTTACGTCTTAAGGGAGTTCTATGCGCCTCTTGAATTTCAGTGTCTTTTTCTTTCCCCAGATTGGGGAAGCTCTCGGCTATAATTTGATCAAGCACCCTTTCAGGACCTTTCTCTCTTTCTTCTTTTTCAGGAATTCCTATGATACAGATATTGTTCCGTTTGATTGTACCACTCAGGTCTCGAATTCTCCTTTCGTGCTCTTGTATCAATTTCTCTCTCTTTTTCTCAGCTTCCTCTTTTGCTATAACTGTGTCTTCTAATTCACCTATTCTCCTCTCTGCCTCTTCTATCCGTGCAGTGGCCACCTCCATTTTATTACGCACCTCATTTATAGACTTTTTTTTAACTCGTCGCAGCTATTTTTAAGGTCCCTAGTCTTTGTATCAATAGCTTCTCTGATGACTTCCATGCTTTTTTCAAGCCCAGTGATTAATTTTATGACAATTATTCTAAATTTTTGCTCAGTTATGTTGCTTATATCTGTTTTGAGCAGTTCTGTGGCTGTGACTTCTTCCTGGAATTTCTTTAGAGGAGAGTTCTTTCGTTTCATCATTTTGGCTAGCTTTCTGTCTCTTGTCAGTTATGTTGTTATGCACTCTGCACCTGTTAGTATTGCTATATTAAAGGAGGCTCATTGACTGTCCAAGGCCTGTCTGTTCAAGCAGTGTTCTTTTAATGGTGTCTCTCGGTTTCTCTTGTTGTGCCTTGGTTATTTTATTTCCCTGCTCAGTGATATTTGGGACTCTCCACCATATGTACTTTGGCTTGTTTCTGGAAGTAGCCTCACACACAAGGCTGTCTTCTTTGTGGACTCTGTGTCTTTTTCCCCCACTCTTGTAGATCAGAGTATTGTGGCTTCAGTCCTTCTTAGTTTCATAGATGCAGGTGGGTGAAAATTACAGAGCTCCCTACTTCTCTGCCATCTTGCCCCCTCGATGTATGTTGATTTTGTATCCTGTGACCTTACTGAATTCATTTATAGGTTCTAGCAGTTTTTTAGTGGAGCCTTTAGGGTTTTCTATATATAGTATCATGTCATCTGCAAGTAGTGGAAGTTTTACTTCTTCCTTACCACTTTGTATGCCTTTTATGTATTTTTCTTGTCTGATTAATGTGGCTAGGACTTTAAGCACTATGTTGAATAAAAATGGTGAAACTGGACATCTTTGTCTTGTTCCTGATCTCGGGGCGGGGGGGAAACTCTCAGCTTTTCACCATTGTGTATGATGTTAGTTGGGGGTATTTCATATATGGCCTTTATTGTGTTGAGGTATGTTTCCTCTAAATCTACTTTGTTGAGAGTTTTTAATCATGAATGTATGTTGTACTTTGTCAAATGCTTTTTATGCATCTGTTGAAATGATCATATGGTTTTTATCCTTTCTCTTGTTGATGTGATGTATTACACTGATTGATATGTGGAAAGTGAACCACACTTGTGTCCCAGGAATATATTCCACTTAATTGTGGTGAATGATTTTTTAAAATAAATTACTGGGTTCAGTTTGTTAGTATTTTGGTGAGGGTTTTTCCATGTATGTTCATCAGAGATATTGGCCTGTACTTCTCTTTTTTGCAGTGTCTTTATCTGTGTTTTGGTATCAGGGTAATGCTTTCTTTGCCCTAACTTTTTAATCAGATTGTTTGTTTTCTTATTGTTGTGTTTTAAGAGTTCTTTGTATATTTTGGATAACAGTCCTTTATCAGATGTATTTTTTGCATATAGTTTCTCTCAGTCTGTGGCTGGTCTTTTCAATCGTGTAGTCTTCAAATATTGTTATGTCCCCCTATCCTTCTGGGAATACAATTACATGCCAATAGAATTGTTGATATTTTCCACAAATTACTGAAGCTTTATTTATTGTTTTGATCTTTTTTGTCTTTATACTTCAGTTTAGATAGTTTCAATTGCTTTATCTTCAAGTTCACTGATCTTTTCTCCTACAGTGTTCAATATGCTATTAATCCCATCCAGTTAGTTTTTCTTCCCACACATTGAACATTTTCACCTAAAGAATCTCTGTTGACTTTTTTTATATTTTCAATTTATCTTCTCATTAGGTTTCCCTTTATATGCTTGAACACATTTACAAGGTATTTTAATGTCCTTGTCAGTTAATTCCATTATTTCTGTCATTTGGGGGTCCATTTCTGTTGACTGATTTTTCCATAAGCTATCGGTCACATTTTGCTGCTGCTTTTCTTGCCTCGCAGGTTTTTCTTGAGTGCTGGGTATTTTGAACACTAAATTGTGTTTTCTTCTTTTTTTCCTCTTTAAATGGTGCTAGACTTTGTTTTGGTAGGTAGTAATACTAGTTTATCTGTTTTATCTTTTGAAGGCTTATTTAAAAGCTCTGTTATGGCAGGTTTGGAATAACTTTAATCTAGGGCTGGTTTACCTTACTGTCAAGGCATGACCCATCTGGAGTTTCTACTCAGTGACTCTCCTCTTTGGCTGATCAGAACTTCAACATCTCCCAGTCCTGTGTGAGCTCTGAAAATTGTTTAGTTCCAGTTCCCAATAATTCTTTGCCTGTCTTAGAGAAATTTCACCTCATGCACTCATGGCTTAGCAATAGACCCAGGAGGAACCCTGTGCAAATTTTTGGAGCTCTTTTTCTACCACACAGATTCTAGCTGCCTCTGCTTCCCTCAACTTCAGTGTGTGTTTCTGCAACTCAGTGGTTCTATTGTACTTGTTTGGCAGTCCTCTCCCTGCACTGCTTTCCAGAAGGTGACTCTATACAGAAAACCAGAGCAATCATACGACTCACCTCATTTGTTTCCTTTTCCTCATAAATTACAGGCCTGTGCTGCCTGTTGTCCAATATCTTTAAAAAACAGCTACTTGGTATATTTTGTTAAGTTTACAAGTTATGGTGGGAGTGTAAGCCTAGTTCAATTACTTCATCATGATTGGAAGCAGAATTTCCAGTATCAAACATTTTAAAATTAGGCAATCTTTCTCCTGCTCTGGTTGAGAGATTCTTCTAGCTTAACCCCTTTGGTAACTGGTAAGAGGCCTGGGCCAGAGGGGTCTCTGCTCTGGGCCCCACACTTGAAAGGAACACACACATAAACACACAAATGAGTTTATTCAGGAGCACATGGGCAGCAGCGCCTCTGTCAGATGAGATCTGATGTTCACCGCTGATACAGCAGGATCTATAACCAAAACATTCTCTGTGACTCACACTGTGTTCTTGAATCAAACGTTGCAAAATGCTACTACATTTGAGTGCCATGAAGATTTGTAGTATGTGCTCTGAGGATTTTGGAGGCACACACTGCTTTCTTTAGGGTGCTGAGAGAATTTGAATGGCAGAAGCACTTAGTGAAAGAAAAGAAAAATTAATTCGTCAAATTCTTCCCCTCAGACAACCTGAATACAATAAATTCTAATTTATCATTTGCCAGTAGTGCCAAATGTTTATTTTCTTCTTTTCTTTGTGTTTTACCAGAGATAGTCAGAAATTACTGTAGTATTTGTAATGATTGCACATGGCAGCTGAAGAATGATTAGAAATAGTGAAGAAAAAAATCACTATTTCTGTTAAATTTATATGTACGTAGATGTAAGCATCACATACGTGATGTGTGATGCTGATTCTTTGCCTCACTGACTGGACTGAGACTGAATCCTAGAATTTCAAATATGTGAAATTTTGTTAAAATATTTATTAAGATTTGGGGCGCCCTATGTCAGTTAAGCTTCTGACTTTGACTCAGGTCCTGATCTCACGGTTTGTGAGTTCAAGCCCTGCATCAGGCTCTCTGCTGTCAGCACAAAGCCTACTTTGAATCCTCTGTCTCCCTCTCTCTCTGCCCCTCCCCAATTTGCACTCTCTCTCTCTCTCTCAAAATAAGTAAATAAACTTAAAATAATAAAAATAAATATTTGTTAGGATTTAAAGAAGTTTCCAAAAGTGTAAATTTTATCATTTCAGCATGATTTTTAAAGTTTTAATTTCTCATTTTGCTATTCATTAGTTATAATTTATATTTTGCCTCATAATCTGAATAGATAATTTTGAACATGTACAAAAATGTGAACGAATTTATTTTTTGAATATGTAACTTAAATTTTTGATAAAAATTATTTCCAAGATTTGTATACTTTGAATCAATTACATTTTAATATTTTATACCAATGAGAATGAGTACAGGTTGAAATCATGATAAATATAGAAAATACTACAATGCAGTTTGGCTCAATAACAAAAGAGGAAAGAACAAATATTTTCATTCTGAGAGTATGTATTTATCAAGTCAGGAGGATAGAATATATATTTAACAGTTAGTTCACTTGACTGATAACTTTAAAAAATTTTTTTCAAGTTTGTTTATTTTTGAGACAGAGAGAGAGGCAGAGTGAGAGCGGGGAAGGGGCAGAGAGAGAGGGAGACACAGAATCTGAAGCAGGCTCTAGGCTCTGAGCTGTCAGCACAGAGCCTGATGTGGGGCTCGAACTCTGAACTGTGAGATCATGACCTGGGCCAAAGTCGGATGTTTACCAACTGAGCCACCCAGGTGCCCTGACTGATAACTTTGAATAGTTGCACTTCCGGTTGAGCGCCATGGGTGGCACTGAGGCCCCGGACAACATCAACACTAGGGATGAATCTCCACGAGGAGGATGGAGACAAAATCTCTTTCCCAGTTAGGAGAGGGTCTCTTTGTATGAGTTGTGTCCAGACCGGGCAACATGAGGTGGGGGGAGTATAGGAAGGCTGCCTTGAGAAAGTTTGTCCCCAGAATTGCTACTGTGGGCCCCAGTCTGGGGTTTCCTTTCACTGGCCAGTGGTTCTGTGGTGGAGGCTGAAAGCAAGCAGGCTGGCCTTGGAGGGTAGGATTGCAGCCAGCAGAGAACTTAAGGGCAAACAGGGCCATTGAGGCAGGCATCAGTTCTTGCAGAGAAAGTCAGACGTGGCGATGATGGTGGTTGGGACAGAGGGGGAAAGAGACAGGAAACGCTCACCCTCTCTCCTCTCTGGACTTACCAGAAGCACACCAGCATCCCTGGGATATACCACTCCTGGGATTTTTCCCACGACTAGCCAGATACCTAGCTGGTGGAAAATATCACTGACTCCTGCTCAAAGGGGTAGGGGACGAAAACAAAATAGGGGCTATTTTTAATCTCTCCCATGTGATTAAGAATAGTACTGAAGTAATGTTTTATAAACACTTTAGTCATAAGCACTTCACCAGGCACGTCTCCTGTGACAGCATTTATGTTCCGTTTGTGATCGGCTCTGCTGGGTTACTTCGGCCGAGCCAAGATTGATGGCCCGTGTCCTTGTGCCAGTTGCTGCACTAGCTCTAGGTGCTGGGGGTGTTTTGCCTAGGAGGGACGGGCCACCGGTGTTTCCTACACTGATGGCTTCTGCTGCAAGAGGAAACAAGAGGAGCAGTATCCGTAAGAAACACTCAGTGAAACATATCAGAGAAATTTTTTAAATAACCGTGCGGGGCCCTTTATTTGGCTAGTGGCTAATGCATATTTCTCACCACAATGATTTGTGTTCTGTACAGTGTCGGCAAAGCCCAGATCGGTGCTTAATTTACCCAAGATGGAGTGTTCGTGCCAGTTACAAATAAGCCAAAGATGCACACTCTGTTAGACGGAAGAGCGCAGGCCACCCATGTTCATTTCTGCATTTCCAGTACCTGGTCTGGGGGTGCGGGTGCTGGCAACCCTGGCTGCACATTACGAACACCAGGGGAGCTCTTAAAAATACTGCTGCCTCGGGGTGCCTGGGTGGCTTAGTCGGTTAACTTACTTAGTTAAGTATCCGACTCCGGCTCAGGTCATGATTTTGCGGCTTGTGGGTTCGAGCCCCGTGTCGGGTTCTGTACTGACAGCTCAGAGCCTGGAGCCTGCTTCAGATTGTGTATCTCCCTCTCTCTCTGCCTCTTTCCTGCTCATTCTCTGTCTCTGTCTCTCTCAAAACAATAAATGTTAAAAAAAAATTTTTTTTAATACTGTTGCCAGAGCCCCACGACAGATCAATTAAATCAGAATCTCTCAGAGATTGGGTGCTGGCATGTTCTCATTTTTCTTAAAGCTTCCCAGGTGATTGTAATGCACAGGCAAGGCTGGCATTTGCTAAGCTATCAAGCTAGACACGTGGTGTTTATTCAATACGCACACAATAGCCTGAATTTGGTGCAAGTAGCTTGTGCAGATACCACTGCAACTGAGAGAAAGGAATGGATGAGGAAAGAACTGTGTCCTTCCCGTTAGCGAGCTGCGGAATTGGAATGGCTCACTAGAGGTGCAGTCTCCATCGGCGTGTCTGTGTGTGTGTGTCTGTGTGTGTGTGCGCACATGTGCGTGCACACGCTGGAGGCAGGACTGCTGATTTTAGGCTCTTTGCGGAAGCGGGGAGGCAACGGCATTTCTACGGCTGCCTCTTCTGGCCAGAAGTCCAGGGCTGTGGTAAAATCATTAGAATTTTAAAGTTGTATCACATCTGCTGCTTCTTGTGGAACAAATAACCTCTGTGTGGATTTTCCCATTTGCTCATGTGTCTAAGATCGATGCAGCACCGCGGGGGAAACTTGGCTCAATGACCCTGGCCAGGGAACAAGATTGACCATTCTCTGTGTGTATGAAATGCACAACCCCAGACCACTTAATTCTTTGAGCTTTACGTTTGTGCCAAAATGTGAATCTTGGAGTTTTCTAGCCTATATATTTTTAAATTTCTCAAATCCGCAGAATGACATACAAGTTTGTGCACAAGATAAATATTAAACATTGAACTAGCATGTCTAATGAGAGGCTTAGTGAATACAGGGAGAGGAAAACTTAACAGCCCCCCTTTTTTTTTTCCTCTCTCTCTCTCTCGGTCTCTGGGAAGGGAATTCGGTATATGTCCATGCACACATGACTATTTTTGATAGCATTTTCCTTTTGCAACTGGTTCTTTATGGACATTTCCCTCATCTCGATCATTGACTATGTTGTGGCTGGAGTTCCAAATGTGGACTGACTTGTGACTCTCCAAAAAAGGAAGAACATCACACCTAGTGTTGCATTGTTTTTCGCTGCTGCTTGTAACCCCTAGTAACATGTCTTCATAGCAAAGACATGTTTGAACATTTCGGGAGGCTGCTTAATAACTTTGATAAGCTACTTTAAGTTGTCAGGAAAATAAAAGAATGAATGGAAAGATGAATAGATGGATAGATAGGTGGATAGCCAACAGTAGCAGCCTCTGAGCCACCCCCCCCACCCCCCCACCCCCCTACCAGCTATCCCCTGATTTGCTCCATGTTGCAGAACTGGCCTGTCTCATTGGTTTTAGTCTCATTCAGGTTTTTTCTGTGTCGAAGGACCTTCATCTGCTGATTGCCGGTGAACCCAACCTTGATCTTGCTCTGGGCCAGATTTGGTTCTTTTCAGGTTTTCGACCACTACTTCAGATGTTTCCTGTGTCCTCGAATGCCATTGACAGTGAGGGTAGAATAAAGTAAAATTGTTCAGGATACATTATTGCAAAGACAGAATTAACTTTTTAATAATAAGTAACTTTATCTTTCATTCTGTTTACAGTTTTATACATCCAAGAAACAATGACAAGTTTCTTTGTGCTTGTAAGATCAGAAAAATGTTACTAAATCTTGGGAATTTTAGAATTAGAAAACTGGAGTGATCTAGTCTGTTTTATAGATGAGGAAATGGAACCCTTGAGAGATTGATTTGTCTGAGAACATGCAGCCACACGTCCAGAACGAGGACCCAGATGGGACATAACTGGTCAAACTGGGTCAGGTAGCGAGAGGTGAAGTGGACCCCTTAGCATCTTGTCATATGACAGAGGCCTCCTTTCTTTTTTCTACTGCAAATAGGGAAAATCTATATTTCAAGGCAGAGAGATTTTGGAGGTGAGGGTGGGCAGCAATAAAAACGTGGGGAGAAAGAGAGGGTGAATATTTGTCTCTGTTAGGACTGAACTTCATTGTAGCTACAGCTAATATCATTCTCGCATCTTGGACTGTTGGGATTTCCACAGACCTTTTCACTTAGGAATTGATTGAGACCTAAACCGAGGTGGTGGCTGATGTGAAAATGTTGGGGGTTGGGAATGAACAGTCAAGAAAGAATTCTTGAGGTGTCTTTGGTGCAAAAACGGTGGTTTTATTAAAGTACGGCGATAGGACCCATGGGCAGAAAGAGCAGCACTGGGGTTGTGGGTAGTGACTGATTATATACTTTCAAGTTGAGAGGGAGTTAGGGAGAGCTTGAGTCTCTAAGGCATCCGGAAGCAAGGTTTCCAGGACCTTGAGGGGATGGGTGTTGTTAGGAAAAGATCATTTCCTACTGTCTCGTAAAACCTTAGTCATGAGATCCTTTACATGTATGTCAGTGGGCCATATGCATGGAGGATGATTGCTAACATATATGTTGGGGGGTAGAGATAGAGGACATTTCCAAAGGAATTTTTGTATGTTAAGGAGACTTACAGGATCGTGGAGGCCGGGCTAATGTTAAGCTAAAGTATTAACATCGAGGCAGCTGAGCTTCTAGAGGAACGTCACTCTGCCTGTCTCAAGGACTTGTCAAGGGGCTGCACGTTGTAAGGAAATGTAATTTTTTTCTTTTGCCTTTGTTCTCCACATCAGTGGCCACATCCTATTGGTCTCAGAACCAGCTTGTGGGGCTGGGGGGGTGTGCCTCAATTCTGTCCTTTTGTCCAGTTAACCCATGGCCGTGACAAAAGTACCCTTCCTGCCCTGATAGTAACTTTTGCCAACCCTAGTCACACATGGCCCCCATCAATGTATAATCTGGATTGGTTTAGTTTTGCAACTGTCTCCAGGACTCAACTCCCAGCCCAGACATTTTAGGGATAAAATAAGAGTAAATATGACAAATTAAACTTTGAGTATCACAGCGGTGAATTATAATAGCATTCCTTAGACAAAGAGTCTGCTGACGAAGGAAAGAGTGAATTATCAATACCATTGGTATATTTCTCAGGTTGACGTCAGTGGGGTTGTACTGTACTGCCCACATGCAGGAAAGCTCTGGGAGGTGCCATCACTCATAAGTATTTTCAACCTAGAGATCTGCTGTCCTGAAAAGTAAATTTGACTTGGAGTCTGAAGACCTGGGTTCTAGAGTAGTTATGTCAGTGGAGAGCTTGACGTTGGCCAAGTCACTTTTCCTCATTGAGTGTCATTTCCTCATCTGTGTAAATGAGAGAGTGAGAGACTAGGAAGCCTCCAGATTTTTCTTCTGGTTATAACATTCTAGCTAGTATTTGATGAACCTAATTATTCCTTTCACGCTCTTTTCCTCCATACATGGGCCACTGATGGCTGTATGGAGAGGCAGTGGACACTGAGCAGGCCAACACCTGGGGATCAAGCACTGGTCCACTATGACCAGCTCACCAGCGTTGGTGCCCTGTACTCTCTGGTCCCCAGTTCATTTCACCAGTTGGGACATGTCACTTGTAAACTTCACCCAGCACGCTTACCATTCCTTTTCCCCTTGAAACAGACATTCACTTCAAAGAAACTTCTGAGTCTCTCTCCCTGGCCATAGTCGCACCATCCTCTAGCAAGGCATGGAGTGGTAGACTGATCCCCCTTTAGGTGGTCAGCACCTAAGACTGAACCCTAGTCTTAAGTTTCAAAAAGGGGATAGTCCTCCTGGAGAGCTGCTAATGCAGCCTAATGAAATGTGCCATATTTTTCTTTGGAGATCTTGGGATCTGAAACATAAAGGATAACTTTTAAAATTCTTTTGAACTTGGGGTTTATTTTTTGGTTTCAAAAAACATCAACCACACATAAATCTTTACCTATAGAAGTATCCTATGTATGATCCACTATGCTTTTCATTGATTTTTACCCTTCTCTAGTTCTCATCTTTGTCACAGGAATTAATACATGGACATTCTTTGGTCCTAGAGGAAGCATTTTTCCCAGGAAATGAAAGTCTGCTGTTTTTTCTGACAACCTTCATTTTGTGTTTCTTTGAGATGGATTCCTGAGTCATGTAACCAGTGAACTATGCCAAGTTCCTTTATTAAAATCTCACTGAAGTCTGTGAGATCAGCAAAGAATCATAGCATTAGAACAGTATTTGACTAAAGAGACTTTGAAGATTATCAAATCCAATCCTCTCCTCTTATAGATAAGGAAACAGGCTCAGAGAGGTGAAGTAACTTGTCTGAGGTAACACGGCTTATAAGTAATACAGAGTGAGAGCTAGAATCTAGGTCTCCTAAAATACAGCATATGTATTTTAGCAGGAGAAGATAGAACAAAAGGACCAAAAAAAGCCACCTTCTTGTTACTTTTATGGTCTCAGGAAGCTCATTTTCCAATTTTGGACTTTTAAGTTTTGTACCTTAATTTGATATTTTAACAAAAATTCTCAGTATTATAAAATAATCTTGGTACAAATATGTATTATAAGAATATCTTCCTAGACCAGGGTAGTAAACTCAAATTCCTCTGGGGACAGGCAGGTAATGCAGGATAAAACCAGTGGGAATAGCAGGGTCCCTGACAAACTGGAGCTAGAAGCCTTGCCTTATTGACCTTGGAGTCTCCTTCCTCCTCTTCCTCTGACCTTCACAGAGCAGTGGACCAACAAGACAGGGCAGCCTGGGGTGACCAACTTACTCCCCTAGTGAAAGCTGTCAGTCGTTTTTGTGTCATGTGAGCATGGATTCCTTCTCCCTCCCCACTTAATCCTCAGCACAGCATCTGTCCCATTATAAGTAGTCAATAGACATTTTTTTTTTCAGTGCGTTGATGATTAAATATGTATTGAGGTTGGGATTTTGAAATCAATGTAATGATTTGCTTTGGTAAAGATAAACTGGTTCAGAGCCTGATGGAAACTTTTCTACAGTTTATCACGTAGAGTGTAATAACTCTTAAACCGTGAGTACCTCTGGAAGGCCATCCGTTATTAACAACTGAATGCGAATTCATCACACTCAGTTTGCTTTCCACCCTCACCCTGAGTTGTAATCAGTTGCATTTGGTTGGAGAATGAGGCACAGGAAAAGAGGAATCCTGTGCCAGGAGATGGGGTTGGACAAGCACAAGCAAGGACAGGGAGAAGGGGCTTCAGAAGGCAGAACAAGAGTGAAAAGTTTGATGCAAGGAGCCAACAGTGCTCATGTTATGATTTTGTTTAAGGCTAGTACCCCTAGGTTCCAATGTGAAGTAAATGGGCTCACTTTCAGATGCAGATGACTCAGAAACAACCTCATTATAAATTCTTTGGAAGAAATTTGGTTTGTGTTCTCTTTCTTTATCTGAGAATTGTTTCCCTCCTGCAACTTTTCCTTCTCTCTCTCTCTCTTTCTCCCCCTTCCTCCCTCCCTGCTGTCTCCTTCTCCAAGCCATTATACTGAATAGAAACATATCCTCCCCTATATCACTGGGGCCAGGTATCAGCACTTAAATCCTCATCATTCCAACCACAACATAGCCTGTAGTTCAACACACACCATCGGGCCTTCAGGCAACACGCCAAACACATGTCCTTGTTCAGGGGAATCAGCAGCAGAAGCACTCCAAATTGCACTTTTCCAAACCTTCTGTGCAATCATGCCAACAGAATGGGGAAAATTTCCTTTCAAAGCTGCCGTGAAGAACATCCAGATGTTCTCAGTGAGCTAATGCACCTGCACCAGAGGCTGCTTGTGACGGCAGCTGCCCGGATCCCTTGGGAAAGCAAGCCACACTCACTGCCATGAAGCGGTGTCATGAACAACATGAAGCCAAGAACTTTTGGGGGAAAGAATGTACTTCCCAGCAGATGGTGTGGGTTTAGCTCCCAGCTTGGTGCTTTCCTGGTAGGGGGTCTTGGGCGAGCCCCTCCATGTCCTTGAGCTTCCCTCTGCTTATCTGTACTTAGGCACATCACCCCCTGCTCTGCCCATCGACAGAGTGGCGCAGCTGTGCGGCCATGAGTGCATCTATTCCTCCCTTTTCCTACCACCACCATCTTCCCTTTCCAGATGGTAAAACCTCAGTCCACCATTATCTTCCCTTTTCAGGTGGTAAAACCTCAGTTTAGAGTGTTTAAGAGAACGAAGGTAGCACTGCTAGGAAGGGGCACAGCTAGGTTGGAGACCAGGCCTGCTCCCAGAGTTGTTGAAAAGACCAAATGCAGTATTGTACATGAAAGGGCTTTGAAACCATAATCTAGGGAGTGTGAACACTAGTGAGTTAAGGGCACACAATTTCCTTTTTGTAAAATTTTAATTCCCGTACAGGTAACACACAATGTGATATTAGTTTCAGGTGTACAGTATAGTGATTCCACACTTCCATACCTCACCTGGTGGTCATCACAATAAGTGCACTCCTTAATTCCCATCACCCCTTTCACCCATTTGCCCACCCACCCCCCTTCTGGTAACCACCAGTGTGTTCTCTACAGTTAAGTCTGTTTCTTGGTTTGCATCTCTCTCTCTTTTCCCCCCTTTGCTCATTTATTTTGTTTCTTAAATTCCACATATGAGTGAAATTGTACGGTATTTATCATTCTCTGACCGACTTATTTCATTCAGCATGATACTCTCTAGCTCCATCTATGCTATTGCAAGTGGTAAGATTTCATTCATTTTTATGGCTCAGTAATATTCCATTGTATACATACACCATGTCTTCTTTATCCATTCATCTATCAATGGACACCTGGGCTGCTTCCATAATTTGGAAATTATGTAATTTATACTGTAATTATACTGTAAATATTGCTACTATAAAAATAGGGGTATGTGTATCCCTTTGAATTAGTGTTTTTACATTTTGTGGCTAAATACCCAGTAGCAGGATTACTGAATCATAGGATATTTCTATTTTTAACTTTATGAGGAAACTCCATGTTGTTTTTCACAGTGGCTGCACCAGCTTTCCTTCCTACCAACAGTGCACAAGGTTCTTTTTTCTCCACTTCCTCACCAACACTTGCTGTTTCTTGTGTTTTTTATTTTAGCCATGATGACAGGTGTGAGATAATATCTCATTGTAGTTTTGATTTGCATTTCCCTGATGATGAGTAATGTTGAGCATCTTTTCATGTCTCTTGGCCATCTGGATGTTTTTGGAGAAATGTCTGTTCATGTCTTCTCCTTTTATTTAAATTGGATCTGTTTTGGGAGTGTTGAGTTGTGTAAGTTCTCTATATATTTTGGATATTAACACTTTATGTCATTTACAAGTACCTTCTCCATTCAGTAGGTTGCCTTTTAGTTTTGTTGATGGTTTCCTTCACTGTGAAGAAGCTCTTTTCTTTTGATGAGGTCCCAATAGTTTGTTTTGCTTTTGTTTCCCTTGCCTCAGGAGACATATCTAGAAAAATGTTGCTATGACCAATGTCAGAGACATTACTGCCTAAAGGCACAGAATTTTCTAGTCAGAAAGGGTCCTGGCTATGGGTGGTAGGCAATTTATTCAACCTCTACCAGCCTCAGTTTCCTCATCTGTCAAATGGGGATGATACCAGCACCTACCTCCTGGAGTTATTTCAAGAATGGAATGAAATCATGCATATAAATCCTGGCACGTTCCCATACGTGTTAGCAGCTGCTACTGTTGTTATTTTAAGGTATCGATTATAAATTAAAGAAAATCCTCTTGATAGCCCTTTTCTCATCTTATACAGGCCATATTTTGTTCATTTCCTGTTCCCCCTGGAAAGCAAAAGCCAGAAAGAAGGCTGATTACTAATATCAACAAGAACATTTTTTCGTATGAGTAACACATGTGCTCTTTGTTCCTCAGCCTGAATGAATGAAGTTCCATACACGTTATTTCACTCAGTAACAGTGCCTTCTCCAGTCACGACTCCAAGAACAGCTGCCCTTCAGGGTCCATCCCTCCCACCTTTCATCCCAACCTGCTTTGGCTTCTAGTCTGTTTCTTGGCTCCAAATTCCACACTCCCCTCCCACTTCAGCTCCTGATTCACTTCTTCCCTGATCACCTCCCTTTTAGTGGCACCTCTGGCTCTCACTATCACTGTGGTCTCAGACCCAAACTTTAGGTCCCAACAGAAGCCCATAGAGCTCCACCCCCATTGTAATTGGTGGTGGAGAGACTTAGGCTTTCCTTGGGCCTATGTTGCTTTGTCTTCTATTGCTCCCTGGTCTTAGCTCTGGTATGATTTATGCGGGGAATGAACCAAGCAAAATAGCGAGTGAGGCTCAGGCTGTGTCTCTCAATGTCAGACATCCAGATGTTTCCAAAACCCAGAAGTTTTGTTATACAGCTAAATTCCTGTTCCTGGGTGAATTGTTAGCTTTTCCTCCTGATGAGGCATCATGCAGGCATAGCCTATAACTTGCGCAAGTCAAGAACAGGATCTCTCAGGGCACAGGCATTAGAATTGTCTCTGATGAAAACATACCTTTTCTAAGTGAGCAAAGACATCTTTTCAAGCGAGCATCAAAACTAGATCATGTGAAGTTTTCATCCAGGCTGTAAGTGGCTTTAGAAATAGGGAAAGGTGGTGTAGGATTGACCTCTTTCATGCCAGCAAAGCTTGCTTTTTCAAACGCATTCTTCCTCAATGGCCTCCAAGGTATCTCCGAGTCTTCCTTCCACCTACTCCTCCCTCGCTCACATGGCCACATAGACATTGCACAATCTAGAGAGGAGTTGCCCAGACCTAGGATGGAAGCCCAGCTGCCACCGACACTCGTGTGTACTAAGCAAGTTCGTTACCATCTATACCTCCTGACAGCAGAAATGATGAAACCTAAACCTTGTTTCTCTGGAGGGGTGAAGGAGTTAATATATATGCAACATACTAGCAGAAATAGAGCTATGTGCATCGATGGCTATAGGAATGGTATGTATCCTTGTGTCTATATAGATCTACATAATACTGTCACCTCACATCCTCCTCTCTTTGGTGAGTCATTTGATATAAATCACTCTCTCTGATCACAGGAATCAACTGGAATTTCATACTTATCTCAGCAGTAATTCAGGAGTAAACTGTCCATTTAAAAAAACATATTCTTGGGGCACCTGGGTGGCTCAGTCGGTTAAGTGTCTGACTCTTGATTTTGGCTCAGGTGATGATATTGTGGTTCCTGAGATGGAGCCCTGCCTCAGGCTCTGCACTGACAGCACAGAGCCTGCTTGGGATTTTCTCTCTTTCTCTGTCTGCCCTCCCCCCGCTCATGTGCACACATGTGCATGCTCGCTCTCTCACTGTCAAATAAATAAACTTTAACAAAAATCTTTTTTAAAAAATCCTAAAAGTAGGTTTCTTGTGCAAACACTATAGGGTTATTGGTTGGTTTTGAGTGTGTGCATGTGTCTCCTAATTTTCCAGGTCTTTCCACTGTCACAGTTTGTCTTCTGTAAGCCTGTGTTGGAAGTGGTCTTGGTGGCTGTCCAGTTGGACCGGCTGGTGGAGCTACTCCAGCTCACTGATTTCAGAATTTCCATTGGTCTCTAACAGCCACTGTCCTTCACATATGTCCTTAGCTAGTTTAGCACTAGATGGGCCTTTTGCTCTAGAAAATACATCTGAGTGATGGGGGTTTTTTTTGCAAGAAAAAGTTCTACTAATGTGCTCTTCCCCATCCCCCACATCCCCTGCCAGAAACATATCCCCCTGGTGTTTGACAGTTGGAAACTTCATGCTTGATTTTCCAGTGAGTAAGTTGTCTGGGAGTAAATAAAGCCCTTTGGAAGAGTGTTAACTCTTTGAGGATCCTACTCTGTTACTTAGTCATAGTTTGAGAGATCAAATATATATTCTTTTCCTTTACATCCAGAGTGGCTTTGAACTTGTTTCAAAAATGCATGTCATAGAAATTACATAAATTGCAAAGATGTCAGATGTAGGTAAGAATTCAAAACAGGAGAAAAGAGTAGCACATGGCCCTGTATAGTTACTATTGTCAGAGAGTCCATTTGTCTCCAGGCTTCCCAGTAACCGAAGCAAAGAGGGAGAAATTTTCTCAGTTTTCAAAGATGCATGTTGGTAATATATATCCATACTAACTTTTTCTCAAGCAAGAGAGAATTCTCTGTGACCCCCTCCCCAAGGAAAGCCATTACAACTCTTAAAGGGCCAGCCTGACCTGAATTGCTAGACCACTTGGGACATTTTGTCAGCTGACCTGGGCCTAGGAAAACGATGTGGCAGTTGTCATGTACATGGAGACAGAATAAAGCTATGACGTTGAAATCGCCTATGCCTGCACATGAGCATGAAGGCTTTAGAGGGTAATGCGAGCATGTGCCCGGATTTTCCATGGAGTAGCATCATGCAGTGTGGGGTCCTTGAAAACAATACCAAGGTACTGAATGTGTGTGATTTTAGATTATTCAACTCTAGGGGAATCTCTATCCTGCAGAGTATCTCTATCCTGCAAAGTGCTGAGGCATTTCAGGACTCCCGGCGACACACACAGCAAATTAGAGGGGACCTTCTAGGACCTCTACCTTGGTAGGCCTCAATTATAGTGTTATAATGAGTTACCCTTGTGTCTGCTCCTCAACTGGGCTGTGAGATGCCCCCAGGAGGTTGAGGGTGTCTTCTCCATCACTGAATACAAATGCCCAGCACCCCACTTCTACAGTAAATGTTGGGCATGAGGGGAGCGAACTTGTGTGCCGGCCCAAATTCTAGGTGCTTTATGTGGCTTTCCTCATTTAGTCCCTTTAACAGCTGTATGTGGTAGTTACTACAATCATCCCATTTCACAGATGAAGAAACCATGGCCTAAAGAATGATTGGCTGTTTCCTACAAGTAAATGGTAGAAGAGGGAACTGAAGCCCTCAACCAGGACATGAGAATGAAGACCAAGTCTTAGTGTCTTGATGAAGTAAGCCAATGTTGGGCTTGGTAGATGCTAAACATGTCAGCGGGTTATGTTGCAGGAGAAGAGTAAGATGTCGTGTTTATTGGGGTCTTCATCTGAATTCCCTGTCATTATCACAGTCCCCAGAATGGGGTTTCTAACTCACTGTTGTCGCACATTACCCTCAGAAGCCATGGGACACCCCTGGGGCAAGTACCTCATAAATCCCCATTTTTTAGTTAAAATTTAGTAATACAGCCAAACAGTTTTATGGACGATACTGTATTAACTAATTGAAAACTACGAGGTAGAAAAAGAGGGACAAAAATCTTTGCTTCTAATGTATCCAGAATGTTTATTCTCTCTCAGTGCGGAACACTATTTACAAGTTTGCATGATTTCAGTCTACACTCAACAGATTCCTAAGTGACCTGACATCTCTATGTTCTTCCGGGGGGAAAGAATGAAACAGTTAGGCTGATCTAGTGTTGCTACTTACTCTAACATTTTGATTAAAAATAAACCCTGTTCTGAAAGGGAATGATGCCCTTTTGACATGCGTGACATATTTCTCTTCCAAGGGCATCCCAAATAGATTGACTACAAATACTTCCACTAATGAGATGGCCTTGAAATACCACTGCCGTGATTATAGGCATAAATAGTGAATTTCATTAGGTTACTTGAGTCCCCGTTTGATAGCATAGTAAATCTCTAAACAACCACGGGCAGTAGATAGAGAAAGAGCTTTTTAGGGTGTAATTAACTTACTCGAGTGTACCTACTAGCTCTCTTTCCGTAGCAGTTCTAACTCAGTCTCAGGCTGTAAGAACGTCAAACAATTCAACATTGTTATAGGGATTCTTAACAAATCTAATGGATTTATAAGTTAGAAAAAAAAAACCTTTAACTTATTAATTCTTTTATTATTATTATTATTTGAGAGGAGAGAGTGTATGCGTGTATATGAGCAGGAAAGAACCAGTGGGAGAGAGAAAGAGAATCTTAAGCACCTTCCATGCTCAGTATGGAGCCCAACTAGGAGCTCGATTCCATGACCCTGGGATCATGACCTGATCCGAAATCAAGAGTCAGACGCTCAACTGACTGAGCCACCTAGGCGTCCCCTATTAATTCTTAATAAGTTATCTGTCTTTTGGATTTTGTGTACTTTTCTTACACTCCACTTTTACTGTCTCCACCCCTCCCTCAGAGAATGTTTTATTTTATAGATACGTAGCCACATGACAGTTCAGTTAGGTACAGTGACATGATGTAGTAAGTGGCAGAGATTTATGGGAAAATCATGTAGGCAAGAGAGAGGATAAATTGGTGTGGTTGAGAAGGTCCAAGCACTGGAACCAGAAAACTTGCTATTTACTCACCTGGCCTTAGGCTGGTTGGTCAGCTTTTAAGAGAATCTGTTTCCTCAGCAGAAAAGGAAGACAGGGGCACATGGGTGGCTCAGTGGTTAAGTGTCCGACTCTTGGTTTTGGATCAGGTTCGTGAACTCACAGTTCATGAGTTCAAGCCCCATGTTGGGCTTTTGCACTGACAGCACACAGAGCCTGCTTGGGATTTTCTCTCTCCCTTTCTCTGTCTCTCCCCCACTCCTTCTCTCTCAAAATGAATAAATAAACTTTTAAAAAATTTTTAAAAAAAGAAAATGAAGGCAATAGTTATCATAAAACACTGGGTGGTTGTGAAGCTAAAGAGAGAAGATTTTCAACTAACATTGATTGAGCACCTATTATGTCCTGATGCCTTTACACACTTGATCTCATTAGTCCTCTGGTAGGTGCCCTGATTTTCTCGCTTACTGACTCTATTGGTCTACTGTAACAAATTCCTTTAAGCAGGTGACTTAAAATAATAGGAATGTATTCTTCCACCGTTCTGGAGACCTGTAGTCCAAAATCAAGGTCAGCAGGTTGGTTCATTCTTGAGGCTCAGAAAGAAAATCCACTCCATGCCTGGTTCCTGGTTCCTGGTGGCTGCCCACATTTCTTGATACTTCCATATCTTGTAGACACATCACTCCAGACTCTGCCTCCATCCTCCTGTGGGCTTCCCCTCTGGGTGTGTCTGTCTTCTTCTTTTCTTTTATAAGGATACTCATCATTGAATTTCTAAATTCTAGTCTATGTATATGATGATCTCATCTCAAGAGCCTTCATTTAATTACATCTGCAAAGACCTTATTTCCAAATAAGCTCACATTCAGAAGTACAGAGGGTTTAGAATTAATCACATCTTTCAGAGGCCAGCCTGCAATTCACTATATAGAGTGACCAAGCAAGGAACTGAATCCAGGTACTTTCTGATTTGAAGACCAATGCACTGTGGACTCTGCCATGTCCTCTCCCTCTGTGAAACTTCTTTGCCCATGCTGAGGACCACATCATGGTTTCTTCTCCTTATTCTGGAATTATATGGTTCCCTGTGATTCTAATTGATACAAGAAAGTAGCCTGGGCACCTGGAAGAAATCACTGACTTGTACTAAAGTTTTCGTTTGCTTATAAATAGGGCACCCTTCTGCCTAAATAATCTTTGAATAGTGAGTTGAGTTATGCACCCTGGAGTTGTTAAATCGTCCAAGCTTGTAGCAAAAATAAGAAGTTAGTTAAGCTTCATTGAACGTTATGTATTAGGCCTGCACTCAGTGCCTCAGATACTCATATTATATCCTAGGAGAGAGTGATTGTTACTGTCTCTCATTTACAGAAGAAATTGAGATTCAGAGAGATTAAGGAAGTTGTCTCAAGTCACAGAGCTGCTAAGTGATGGAGCTGAGATTTGAACCCAGGCAGTCAGACGGCAAACCCCATGCTCTTGAAACTAGAGTAGAGTAATATTACCACTGCAGCTCCTGGCCCAAAGTTCCTTCCCCTACTGCCAGGCAAGGCCGGAGGCAGTTGGACCTAATGAACAAAGACTTGTTAATCACGCAAATTAACCATGCATTTCTAATAGAAACAGACTGGGCATTCAGATGTCTCTTTGTTTGCCCTCATTTCATCTTTGGAGTGACAGTGTTGAAAGATATTTGGAACTGTTGAATGAAAACTACTTGGAACTTTAGCCGAGTTTTTTGGGGAAAAGCAAATCAGGGTATTTCCTTTATGTCATTACTGTTCCAATCCCTTTGGTCTGGAGTTTCCTTATGCATTCATTACTCAAAATAGTTGTTTTTAATTTGTCAGCACATAATATAATTTTGCTCAAGAAAAATAGCATCCTTCCCCCACCCACCAAGGCTGAATTTGTTTTGGTTTGTCATCAATGTAAACAGTGTCCCTTCAACAGGGTAATATAATAAAATGTCACCTACCTACAAGAAAGGATGTAGTAAGTTAGATGTAGTCAATACTATAATTCTTTCTTTCTGACTAATATTTTTAAATTATCTTTCGTCGACACAGGCAAGATAAATCAGTAATATGACCCCAAAGTCTAAGTGAAAGCTTATTGCTTTAGAGTATATTCATTTATTTTTCATGCCCATGTCTGTTTTTAAAGAATGGCTTTGTAAAACCATTTTTACTACTTAGAACATAAAGTACGCAGCCTGCCACTCCATGATCTTAAGTGAAATGCTGGCCTTAACTAGAACTACTCATTGTCTTTACTTGCCTATAACGCAATTCATTAAGGATGGTGTATTTTTAGCTGATACGGAAAAGGTCATTTTCTTTAGTATATTGTCCTCTTAATTAACTTTGGATCCTTGAAAACGAATTTAAGCCTAAAAGTCCTCCTGTTAGATTTATTATCTTCCTCTTAAAAGTTAATGTATTTAAAGAATCAAGATAGCTTGCTTCAACTCCAAAGCAATCTTCATAAATCATGCACTGCAGAGGTTCTGGGGAGTATATATTTGGATTCAGGGATGAGCAAGATCAGGAAACAAAAACAAGAGCTCTGGCAAGACAGGAAAAGACTGGCCCTCCTGCCCCTTTGCTGAACTACTTCCTCTCCTGAGCGTTGGGTACAGCAAATCGCCAGGACAACAGAGGCAAGAGGCAGTGTGGGATTGCACTGCAACTGGCAACCAATGTGTTTTGGCTTCTGAAAGCCGTAACAAAGAAAACTCCGGTTGTATATAAAGTTTCTATTTTATTTGGAGCACTTTATGTTCCCCGAATGAATACTCGATGATTCTTGCTCAATATACTGCTTTCATAGAATTTCTATAAATTTGGAAGGGACAAAATATCTTCCCAGGGTGTCTGCGTGCCATGGATTTACTTGACAACAGTGAATTCAGGGAATTTCCCAGGCCCTCTACGGGGAGGCTGTGATTGTCCTTGTAGTCTCAGGGAAGCTGAAGCACAGAGAGCTGAAGTGATTTGCTCAAGGTCAATTGGAGATCAGGGAATATTTGGCTCCAGCTTCCCATGCTAATTATCATTCGGTTGGTCTCTCCTTGATTTATGCATTTGTTAATAATTGTTTTTCTTTAAAGCTCGAGAAAATGAGTCTGAAAACCTTTTGCAAAATAAAACTGCCTTTTGGTATTTTTGTTGTAGTATGTGCACATTTTGCTATTCTTGACTTGAATCTTTTTTTCAAGGACTGTCAGTGGCAGACTCCTCCCAAAATGGGGACAGTTGAACAGAGATGAGTGTTAAGCTGACCAGTTTTTCCGTATCCTGCACTGACCCTTGGCTGTAAGAGTAGTTCTGTGTTATCTCAGCTGTAAGGGGTTTAAGTCCTAACACTCAGTTCTCGTCCATAATGTTGGTGCAGCCCCTGTGTTGCTGAGGAAGGAGTCTCACACAAAAGATATAACAGAGTCATTCTTTATATCCTTTTTTTTTTTGCCTTATCATCTGATTAAATCCTAAAGTATAGGGATAATGAAATAAATTATCTGCTCAATTTCATGTTGATTTCCAAGACTATTAATCAGTTCTATTTTTCATTGTGGTAAAATATACACGAATAAAATTTACCATTGTAACCATTTGTAACTGTACATTTCAGTGGTATTAAGTACATTCACAGTGTTGTACAATCATTACCACCATCCATTTCCAGAATTTTCCATCCCAAATTGAACTTTTGTATCTACTAAACCCTAAGTCAGCATTTTCCTCAACCCCTAGTCCCTGGCGACCATTATTCCGTTTTTGTCTCTATGGATTTGACTACGTTAAGTATCTCATCTAAGTGGAATCAGGCAATATTTGTCCTTCTGAGTCTGACTTATTTCACTTAGCATAATGTTTTTAAGGTCCATCCATGTTATAGCATGTACCATAATTTCATTTCTTTCTGAAGCTAAATAATATTGTAATTTGTGGACATCCCATGTTTTATTTCTCCATGCATCTATTGATGGACATTTGGGCTGGTTCTACCTTTAGCTATCATGAATAATGCTCCTTTGAATATTGATGTAAAAATATCTCAAGTCCCTACTTTCAACTCTTCTGCATATACACCTAGAAGTAGAGTTGCTGGATCATATGGTTATTCTGTTTCCATTTTGAGGAACTGCCATTTTGTTTTCTGTAGCCACTGTGCCATTTTATATTCTTATCAACAATGCACAAGTGTTCCTATTTCTCCACATCCTCACCAATACTTGTTATTTTGATTTTTTTTTGAAAATAGCCATCCTAATGGGTATGAGTGGCTAATAAAGTATATTTTAAACAGTATTTGCTATGGTGGACATTTGTCACATTAGCAGTGACTTATCATCTTCTGAAAAGTTTTTCTGAATATGGAGAATTTCCATGTTATAAGGTCAGGGCTCAAATCCCCAGCTTCCTTTCCAGCTAGAATAAAATCATGTGACCCAGGCCCCATTAATCAAATGCATCTATCTATGCAAGATTTAAGTTCTTACATGACCAAGACAAGATATAAGCTCTTTTCAATGCTTCTATTTTGTTGGCTTGGGTGATGGCAATGGAATAATCTGGCTTTAGAGAGGCATTAACAATTACAATAAGTCTAATGCAGTCAAGCTCCCAATGTCTAGGCTGACGGTGGTATTTCCTCAGCAAGCCATTTCTATGGTATGATTGTGGGCATTGTTCCTGGAAGCTCATTTTCAAGCCTATTTCTCCAACCAAAAAGTCCAATCCAATCTCATTTAAAACTTCAATTGCATATCCAACTAAATACTTGTCTTCAGCCTGCCCCATATCACCAGTGAGGCTTCTTCCTGGGGGCTCCGGAATGGGGAAAGGGCATGGTCTACACATTCACTCTTTCTTTTCTCTTTTTCCTCTAGTCTTGATTCTTGCAGAGCAGGAGTAGGGAGGATGGATGAAGAAATGAAAGAATGTTTACCTAACTGGTGTCTTATAGTCCCCTCTCAGGTAGCATTCTGCTTTCTGTGGCACATGTCTACATACGGATTTTTCTGTATGCGCAAGTGACCAGAATGGAACATACATGAGACATCGTTGAAGAACAGCTGAGGGAGACTCAGTAAAGCATAGTTGAAAACAGCAAGTGAACAAAAATCAAACAAGTTCACATTCCTACCTCTCTGAGTTCACGTTATCTACCATGCTAGTTACTGAAGGTACAGCTATTTGAGGGCCCTGTTTGTAAATGGGGGTCTTGGTTCCAACACTTCATATCCATATCAACTTGACCCATCTCCTGACCTGGGAGAATCTATCAGATTTGACCTTTACCACTGCCCCCTGATTTGGTCCATGGTGGAATGCCCCATGGTCTCCAGCTGCTGGAGTCTTTGCTTGGTGGGTTACCCTCTTGGGTCAGGTGCAAGCAAGTCAGCACAAGCCTGGCTACTTATGGACCCAGAGGCATCTTACACAGCTTTGCCCCACCGAGTAGTGAGAGTAGACTGCTACACACTTGCATCTTCTCTTCCCTGTCATTTCTTTCCATTTCTTTCCCCCTGCACATGTGGGTATAGGGCACAGATCAGCAAGTACACTGTATAAACAGAACCAAACTAAGGAATAAAGTGTCAATAAGACACTCTACATCTTTGAGAATGATGTCTGGACCCCATCTTTCACATCAAAGAGATTTGGAAAACAGCACCTTCCCTCGTCTCCCCTTGGGAGAGAAGAGGGAAATGTCACAGTACTCATCCTTCCCTAGCAATACTCAACTCTTGGGATTGTTCTTTCTCTTATACCAACTGGATGTGGATGGGCATATGGGGCACAGGCTAGGGTGATGAATGGGGTTTACAGAGCCCATTGGCCACTACTTAATAATCCCTGAAAGAATTCCCTGGCCCCAACTGGTTTCATTTTTCTGTCAAGTCTGGGACAAATTTCTCTCTTTATCTTTTATCTCTGGACAATAGCTCGTGTTCCACTCAGCAATCTATTGCATTTCCTGGGCAAAACCCATAGTGTCCTTTCAGAATTTTATATATTGGCACTTCATCCAAAAACTCTTATTATGTCTCCTATCATTTATCTTTATGGATGTAATTTTTGTGTGCAGGGATAGTAAGTAGCCTAGCATACAATCATAATGCTGTACCCTGATTCCTAAAGGATCCAGATGAGCCCCGTTAAATCTTCATTGAGATGATTGGAAACCCTGGAGAAACTTTAGGACACCAAAGACAGAGAATAAAAGCATCAAGTAGCCAGAGAATATAGATTACCTGCAAAGGATCAACTATAGTGTCAATAAACTTCTCAACAACATCAACAGAGGCCAGAGGATAATGGAATAATTGCTTCCATATTAGAAGATAGGAATTGTTTTCCTTTCCTTCCACATCCACCATACACTTCTGGTATTTCCCAGACCCTCATCCTTTTAATATAGTAATAGTAGAATTTGGTTTAGATCAATCATCAATGTTTGTATTATGAGTGTAAGTATGACTTGCTCTTGCATGTATGTGACTTGTTTTTGCCCTCTGAAAGCGTTTAATGTGTTCTTTGTTGTCCCCATTGTTTTGATATTTCACAGTGATATGCCTTGGAGTGTGCTCATTTTCATCCATTGTTCTGAGCACTCAATGAGACTTTCAACCTACAAACTCATGTTTTTGAATTCAGGAAATTTCCTTAAATTATTTCTTTTTCCCCCCTCTTTCATTTTCTCTATTCTCTTCTTCTGAAACTCCCATTATTCATGTTTTCTTCTTTTCTTTTTTTTTTTTAAGTAATCTCTATGCCCAACATGGGGCATTTTCTCTGTTGAAAATGCAAATATAGAAATATAAGTTTACATGTCTTATAATATTTTATTATATTAAAGTATAAAACATTATTATTTTCTCCTATTTTCTTTTCTTTGCTTTATGCTCTACTTTTTTGGGGGAGAATGACCCAAAAGGTTCACTTGAACCTCCAACCTTCCCCATTGAGTGTTTCAGTTCTGCTCTCATGTTTTTAATTTCTAAAAGATCTTTTTTGTTCTCTGAATGTTCCTTTTTAAATAGCATCCTGAAATTGTTTCTGGGATTCAGTGCCATGGCTTATCTCTCTGAAGATTTTAATAACTGTTTTATTTTGAAGTTTTCCTTTCGTGGTTTATTTTTCTTCCAAGTTGTTTTTCTCTGTTAGTGGCTTGTTTGTTTGATCTTTATCTTGTATATCAGAGGCATTCTTTAGCTGTCTGGTGGTATTTAGGTGTTTGCTTGTGTTTAATTGTGGATAAGAAGCTAACTGGAAGATGTAAATGAGTTGTACTGGAAGGTGATATGACTGGGCTATTTGTTGGGGGAAACTTTAATATCACTGTGTTTACATTTTTCATCTATATCTGGTCAGATTCCTTGGAGATGACCTTTCTCTTCTCATTCTTCTCCCTGGAGAGAAAAAGTCTGGTCATAACTGCTCTGGAAGCCGAGTGCGTGAACAGGGCGTGGAGGCAGGGTCTCCTCTTTCAGTGTCTACACGTTCATTTATTCACCCTGGCTTCAGGGTGGTACTTCCACTCTTAACCCAGTCTGTGCCCTCCCAGTCCAGCCTACCTCTGTTGTGCCTTTTCCATTCTTTTGCTAGAGTGGTGTGATGGTTAGTTTAACTTGTCAACTTGACTGGGCTAAGAGTTGCTCAGATAGCTTGTAAAACAGGATTTCTGGGTGTGTCTGTGAGGGTGTCTCTGGAAGAGATTAGCATTTGAATCAGTAGGCCTAGTAAAGAAGACCCCCTGACCAATGCAAGCCAATTTGTCCATTTCCCTTAAGGACCTGCCCAGAACAAAAAAAAGTAGAAGGGCTCATTTACTCTCTGCTCCAGCTCAGCCATCTGTCTTCTTCTGCCCTCAGACAATAGAGCTCATCCTTCTCAGGCCTTTAGACCTGGGCCAGAACTGACACCATTGTCTCCCCTGGTTTATCGGGCCTTTCAGTTCAGACTGGCACTACGCCACCAGTTTTCCTGGCTAGGGGACAAGAAGTCATCCAGTAGCATAGAGTAGAGCTAGTGCTTCTCAAACAACTTTTCTAATCCTCATTTTCAGCCACCCTCTTCTTCCCCCTTTTCCAATATTACCCAGTATCACTGTCTCATGGACTTTTGATGACATTCTGGAATAAACTAAGCCATCAACCTGACTTCGATCTGCTAGGTCATGTTTTTCTTTATCTGCTTTCTTTCTGGCTTTCAAAAGTTTGTTGTCTCCTCTCCCATACTCCGTAGCCTTAAAGGCTTATTCATTTCTACATAATGACTATTTGTCGTAGTCTTTCAATGGATTCTGGAGAAGCGAAATTTGAATGAGTGTGTCCAATCCACCATCTTCACCCAGAACTTTAATCTAGAAGCCTACATCCAACTGAACTAATTTTTTGACGGATACTTTCAAAGACTGGGAGAATTGACCTCTCATAGATCTTAGCTGACAAAAGTTCCTAAGGGATCTATTTCAAAAAGAAGTAAATTGAACCTTGAAGGGAAAACATGGAACACAAGCATTAATAGACTCAGGAGCCTGGTGGGGACCCAGGCAGATGCCACCTACGGAGAAGCTACTCCCTTCTGGAGGAATGTGGCAATGTCTGCCCCCATACGGAAACCCAGCAGAGCCACAGAAGGCCACCCCCTCTGCAGGGCATTCCCAGAGCTAGAGTGAAAGGAGCCATTTCAGTCTTGTTGCCTGGTTTAGGAAGGAAGCCTAGAAATGAGGGAACCAGTTTCCCATGGAACATCCCCGTCCATCCCCCCAACATGTGAGAAAAATCCCGAGTCCAGTGAGTTGGATATTCAGAGACCTAATTTGAACCTGCTATGGTTGAGCGACTAAATAAAGCTTTCCCATAACAAAATAAATATAAAATAAGTGTGTCTGTAAAGTTGTAAAATGTGTTATGAGAAAAGCACCCTTTTCAGTTGGGGAGGAGTTATAGGGGCTCCCAGCAGTTTGGAAACAAGATGTCTCATTTAAAGGTTTCTCTCTGTTGTTGTTTCTTTTATTTTCTTTTCTTTTCTTTTCTTTTTTCTTTTCTTTTCTTTTCTTTTCATTTCTTTTCTTTCTCCAGAAGACACTTTTATTGGACATAGACAAACTTGCCCTTCAGGCTATAACCAGGGACCAAGATAATTTCCTTTAGCCCCTAGAAACATCCTGCAAGGAGCCTCTCCATATCTTCCCCTCCATCTTGTTTGCTCTACCTCAGGCATCATCAAATGAAAGTTCTATTATTTTAATCCTGAAACTATTTTCTATGTTACTCTTCTTAATGTCCTAGTTGTTGGTGATATGGGAAAACGAAGGCAGAAGAAACAATTAAACTTCCTTACGGCTTACCTCCCACTGACAGGTCTTCGACATAGGCAGAGTGACCTTCCTCTAGGAGCTCAGCTGCCTTGATGGTGACACAGGCAGAGTGACCTTCCTCTAGGAGCTCAGCTGCCTTGATGGTGACACTTAGCTCAGGGTAAATGGCAATCTTAGCTTAACATTAGCTCAACCTCCAGAATCCTGTAAATCTCCTTTAATATATAAAAATGCTTTTGAAGACTTCCTTTATCTCTACCCCCCAAGATCTATGTTAGGAATCATCTTCCAAACATATGGCCCACTGATCTATATCTGAAGGGTCTCAGGACCAAGGTTTTATTAGACAGTAATAAATGACCTTTTCCTAACAACACCTATCCCCTTGAGGTCCTGGAAACCCTGCTTCCAAAATTCCTTAGAGACTTAGACTGTCCCTAACCCCCTCCCAACTTGAAAGTATGTAATCAGTCACCCGTCACAACCCCAGTGCAGCTTTTTCTGCCCACAAGTCCTTTCCCTGTGCTTTAATAAAAACCAACTATTTGCGGGGCGCCTGGGTGGCTCAGTTGGTTAAGCATCCTATTTCAGCTCAGGTCATGATCTCACGGTTCGTGAGTTTGAGCCCCGCGTCGGGCTCTGTGCTGACGGCTCAGAGCCTGGAGCCTGCTTCGGATTCTGTGTCTCCCTCTCTCTGTGTCCCTCCCCTACTTACAATCTATCTGTCTCCCTCTCTCTCAAAATAAGTAAAAATTAAAAAAAAAATTATTTTGAAAAACCAACTATTTGCACTGAAAACATCTCAAGAATTCTTTCTTGATCATTTGCTACCGAACCCTAACATTTTCTCATCAGTTGGTACTTAGAAAGGCATCCACTCAATAGTTCAGATTTTTCTTCTACTCTAATAAGACATCAAAGCTACAACTGACCGAATGTCCCATTTATATTTCTAGTTTCCACATCCTCCCATCCCCCAAAGGCAGGACACTATATTATGAAAGGGTGTTTTGATGGACAGACGCCATAATCAATCTCCCAGACTCCATAATCAATCTCAACTACAAGCTTGGAAAAGATTGAGTTCATAGAAAAGGAATATTAATATTTACATAGTGCATACAAAGTGCCGGCACTTTTTTGAGTACTGAAAAAATATAAACTAATCTAGTCCTCATCACCATCCAGTGCGGTAGGTATTACTATTATTTTCATTTTACAGAAGAGGAAACTAAGGCAGAGAGACACTCAACACTGTGCTCTAGGTTCACAGGTAGTAAGGGGATACCAGTTAAACTCTAGGGGTCTGGCTCAAGCATCCATGGTCTCAATGACAAAGTTACACTCCTCGTTCCGATATAACACTTTAGTCTTTTCAAAAGCTTTAAAAAATTAATAGTAATAGTGACGTGGTTTGTAGTGTTGGGATTTGGGAGCCAACGGCCAAGAAAGAATTACTGAGACATTATCCATGCGAAAAAAGTGATTTTATTGACGCACAGGGTCAGGGCCTGTGGGCAGAAAGAGTTGCACTGGGGTTGTGAGGAGTGACTGATTACATAAGATTTTCTTCCTTTTTTTTTTTTTTTAACAAATGACTAATTTTTAAAATGTTTTTATTATGTATTTATTTTGAGACAGAGACAGAGAGAGAGAGAGAGAGAGAGAGAGAGAGAGACAGCACAAGCGTGAGCAGGGGAGGGGCAGAGAAGAAGAATCCCAAGCAGGCTCCGCTCTGTCAGTGAAGAGCCTAATGCAGGGCTCGATCCCAAGAACCGTGAGATCGTGTCCTGAGCCAAAACCAAGAGCTGAACACTTAATTAACTGAGCCACCCAGGCGCCCCATAAGATTTTCTACTGTATGAGGGGGAGGGGGATTTTGTTAGGGTTCCAGGGAATTCAGTCTGTAGGTTTCTGGAGATTGCTTTTTTCTTGTAAATCATTAAGACAGTTGCAAACTGGTCTGTGTCAGATGTGACTATGATCTCTATCAGTCAACCATTTGTTCTTCCCTTTCCTTTGTTCTTGGGCAGTCAGGAGTGTCTGAGGAATGTCACATATATCCCCCTTGGGGGAGGGGCGGGGGCGGGGGTTGAGAGGTTTTAGCTTGTGCTTTGCCCTCGGCTTGCCTTTTGCTCCCTCATCAATAGTACTTTTGTTGTCGGGCTCTGTGCTGACAGCTCAGAGCCTGGAGCCTGCTTCGGATTCTGTGTCTCCCTCTCTCTCTGCCCCTCCCCCACTCACTCTCTGTTTCTGTCTCTCAAAAATAAAAAAAAAGACATTAAATTAAAAATAATTTTTAAAAAGAGCTTTTTTTTTTAATGTTTATTAATTTATGTTGAGAGAGAGACAGAGTGAGCAGGGGAGGGGCTGAAAGAGAATCCCAAGCAGCCTCTGCACTGTTAGCACAGAGCCCAACATGAACTGTGAGATCATGACCTGAGCAGCAAGCAAGAGTCAGACGCTTAACCGACTGAGCCACCCAAGGTGCCCCTTAAGCCAGAGCCTTAACGTGGGCTTAGTAGAATCCCTTGGAGAGCTTTGAGGAAATTCCAATGTTTCTGTCCTGTCCCAGAAATTATGATTTAGTTGGTTTGCTGAAGCCCAGCCTGTGTGCTAGAAACAACTCCCCGGGTGGTTCTGGGTACAGCTGGAATTGTCATTCACAGGATCAGCTCCCTGAGGCACCTTGCAATGCCTGGAGGGAGAGTTTCTTCATTATCACCCAAATCACCTGCGCCTTGGGCACTCACTTTGAAAATCTGGAGGAATTGGTGTCATTTGACATCTTTAAATACCCGGATTTTAGGGGCGCCTGGGTGGCTCTGTTGGTTGAGTGTCCAACTCTTGATTTCGGCTCAGGTCATGATCCCAGGGTTGTGAGATCAAGCCCCGCGTCAGGCTCCACACTGAGCACTGAGCATTGAGTCTGCTTAAGAGTCTCTCTCTCTCTTCCTCTCCCTCTGCTCCTCACCCTCTCATAAAAATAAATAAAGGGGCACCTGGGTGGCTCAGTCACTTGAGCATCCAACTTCAGCCCAGGTCATGATCTCACAGTTTGTGGTTTCAAGCCCGGCATCGGGCTCTGTGCTGACAGCTCAGAGCTTGGAGCCAGCTTTGGATTCTGCATCTCCAGCTCTCTCTGCCCCTCCTCCGCTCATGCTATGTCTCTCTGTCTCTCAAAAATAAATACACATTAAAAACTTAAAATTAAAATAAATAAAAAACACCCAGGATTTTAGGCCTTTGCATTTCAAGCTTCCAGACTAGTTATAATGGTGTGGCCTGACTTGCCCTCAGTAATACACCTTTGCACACCACGCACACACATACACGCATGCCCGCACGCACGCACACCTCATTCGCCTGTTCGGAGCTGATGTTTGCTGTCTCTCCCCCTCCCGGATGGTGACCATTCTGTCTCTGAGTCGTTGTGAGTATACCCATCTCTGTTCAGTTTAGATCGAATCACACAGAGCATAGCTCCTCAGCCCAGCACATTAACAACATCAGAGGCCCTAAGTCAGAAGCTCGTCTGAGGTTTCACTGCTCTTTTGGGGCATGCGCTTGGCTGCAGGGTGCCAGCACTCAAAAGAAGCTTGAAGAGGAGAAAGCCTACCACTTGGGTGTAGCCCACGTTGTGCACAGCATCCCCCGCCTCTGGAGTCCCCGTTAACTGTAAGGAAGAGAATTCCAATAGCTGTCGGCTCACCCTTAGCCCCCGCAGGTGACATAGGGCCTTAACTCCCAGGATTGGGGGGATGTCCCAGGGGTGAATATATGTGCTCACAGGCCTGCACCACCCCTGCCCCCCCGAAACAGTCACATGCTGCCCATTCTTACCACAGTTAACCTTGAAATGCCAACAATGTCTGCAGCAAGTGAGACAAGACATTGCTCACCTGCTCTTTTTAATCCTGCCCCTGGGGTCCTAGGGCTGTTTGTGGCCCCATGTTTGGCCGAGATTTAGGGGGACAGATTTTTCTGGGTTCCCAACAGCCTAGCCTTTTTCCTGGATCCAGATGGGATTGTCCAGGGCCAGGCTGCGACAGGCTCAGATGGCCGGATGCAGGCTGTTTCATTATTGTCTGTCTCTCCCTCCAACCCTCCAGGCCTGGTGCCTCCTTTCAGGGGCCAAGTCCTCCCCCTGCAGCCCCCTCTGCCTCTCATGAAAGTGGGCTTCTGAGAGCCTCTCTCCCCCCCTCCCTCCCCAGAGTTTGCCAAACATGCTGCTCTGACCCCAGGAAGCCTACTCCGTTCCCATTCAGACCATTGCTCCTCTTTCCATTGGCTCCGTCATCTCTGAGCACATCTGTGCAGTTCATTTGTTTCCATAAATGTCCTCCTGGGTGACCCATAGCTTAGATTTAGTTATTTCTCTTCTAATGATAGGCCTGCAGCCTCGGCCGGCTGCGGATACCAGGGAGGAGGTGCCGTTCCACAGCCTCTCCTTCATCCAGCTTTTACTGTGCGCCTACAGTTAGCCATGCACACAGTTGACACCAGAGCAGAAACAAGTGTAAAGCAGGCTTCTCAGCCCTTGAAATATCAGCTCCCATTGCGAATAACAAAGACATACACAAAGTCATTGCAATACGGCCTCATATACACTGTGCTTTGGGAGGCCAGGAGGCACAGATAGAGAAGACATTTGAGCTGAGTCTTTGGAAGTGAAGACTGGGTAGTGTAAATGGACTGCTTTTTTTTCTTTTTCGTAGCACAAGCACCTGACTTAAGCTTTGGTTGCTGAGGGTCCCCATTTCAAAGAGGCATCCACTTCAGAGACTTGAATAGCTATCTTGAATAAACACTTTGCCAGCCAAGGGGTCTAGGTGAAGAGCCAGACCACTTTTCTTCACTGAGTCTCCTTTGTTTTAAAGATCTTCATTGATTCCGGTAACTGGCCATTTGGGCCACTTGTCTTTTCTCCTCTCTTGCGTTAAATTCCTGCTCTTATGTTTTAAATTCCCCAGTCATGAGCCCGCAGGATCCTAGGCCCCTACCCTAACCCCAATAAAAGCCGAAGTCCAGCCCATGAGCACTGTCTCTACGACCTTGCATCGGCGGACCCAGGTGTGCTGGGTAATTTCCAGGCCTTCTAAGTATTAAGCCTTTATTTTTTCCCAAAGTTGGCTGATAGTCATTGCTGAAAGGCATCTTGTGATCATATTAAGAATCACAAGGGTCAGTCCCATTGTAACAATGCTTTGGAAAGAAGAGAGGTCTGTGAGAAGCTCCCTGGGGCCAAGGTGAGTGCCTCCAGGCATTTTTAGCTGGTAGCGTTACTATCCTATGTAAATTTCACCTTTTTATAAGGACACCAGTCATATTGGGTTAGGTGCCCTCTCTACTCAAGTGTGACTTCATCTTTACAAATAAAGTCACATTCTGGGGTACTGGGAGATAAGACTTCAATATATGACTTTGGGGAGTTGGAGGGCAGAATTCAATGTGTTACAAGGAGTTTTCTAACAGGAGAAGGAGAGGACGGCATTCTGATTCTGAGCAGAAAGAAGAGCACATGAGAACACATGAGAAATGGCCCAGAGGACAGAGTCTGGGACGAGCATGTGCTGGTGGGCGTGTGGACAGTAGCGGTGTGATGGGCTCAGGATGGAAAGGTAGGCTCCACGCTGATCACAAAGGGCTTTTTCTGCGGAACTCTGGGTATAAATGCTTCACTGGGACAGAGAGAAACTTGCCCTCCTGGCCTTGGGCCCAACCTAGGAATAGAAGAAGGAGGTGTGGGGTCCAAGAGCAGAACACTATACAATGTTTGCCCAAACTTTCCCCGTTTTGGAAGCGTAGACAGGTCAAGAGGGCTTTGGTGGTAGCAAGAGCTAGATTCAGATCTCGGCTCTGCTCCCTTGAGCAAGTCACTTAAACTCTTTAGGCCTAGTTTCTTCCCCCATAAATTGACCATGAAACCACCTGGCATATCACAAACACTCAAGAAAAGGTGGTAGTATTTTCACTGTGATGAGTCAGCCCCAAGAACGTTGACTTAAAAATAATTCAAAAGATTGCCATCAAACCACAGTGAAAGATGTCTGACTCCAAGCAATGGTTCAGAGTAAACTGATGGAACAAAGATTAATGATAGGAAGTATCTATTTAAGTATCTATTCCCTTTTAAATGCCCACTGTAAAGGAAATAGCTGCTTTACCAGTTCCAGTCATTTGAGTGTGACGATTTCAACAGCGGGGCATATATTTTGTAATAACAGGGGATTTGTTAAGAACTGGTTAACATTGGGCCTCGGGCCCTCACAGTAGATGAGTCAGACCTGCAGCAGGCATGTGACTGTCCCCAAGGGGTGAGAGGCAGCTGGTGCCAGTCAGGAACCAGGGGACACTGCCAGCCAGCCTTGGGGCAGAGCCCCCAGATACCTCCTGCAGGAATGCAGTGAAGGTCACTGGCACGACAAGCCACAGAGCCTGGAATTGTTCTACCAGCTCGTTCTCAACCTGATAGCATGCACTGAGTGGGGCATGTCGGGGTCTAAGTGCGGAAAGAGACAACATGAAAGCAAGACAGAGAAAATGCTGAGAGGCAGAGGTGAGCCCCAGAGTGCACCACAGAGACCTGGAGAGAGACAGACAGACAGACAGACACAGAGAGAAAGATGAAGAAAGATGGAGAGAGGCAGAGACAGACAAAACTCTAGAGCAGAGACAATGGCTTGGCATTGATCAGAAGGGGACGCAGGAAGCCAGAAAGGAAAACAGATACACAGTAAAACCTTGAATTGTGAGCAACTTGTTCTGCGTGTGTTCTGGAAAACGAGCAAACATTTCTAACAAGTTTTAACTTGGTAAATGAGTGATGTCTTGTATATGAGTAGTATGTGACCCTGGACATCACAGGATCACAACCGAGCCAATGGTTCTTGAAATCCACTTTGATATACAAGTGCTTTGGATTACAAGCACGTGTCCAGAACGAATTATGGTCGCAAACCAAGGTTTTACTGTATGTACATATAGATATAGGGATAAATACAAATATAGATATAGATATAATTTTAAAACCTATATGTAATAGAAAGCAACCAAAGTAAAATTATTATAAAAGATATGATGAATAGCCTTACATTTGCACAGGACCTAGAGTTTACAAAGTCCTTTCTGTGTGCCCAAATACTGACCAATGAGGAATGAGCTTATGACTCCCCATCTTATCTCTACTTCCTAGAGACACATGACCTTGAGTAAAAGTCAGACTGTTTCTGCCTTCATTTTCTCTTCTCTACAATGGGACTGGTCACCTGTGTCTGGAAGGGTGATGCTGAGGCATCCCATGCTTGGTCTCCATGGCAGCTCAAGAACTGAATTTAGCCTCCCGCCAAACTTGATTCTATCCGCATGGGGATTTACATAGATTCTGTTTTAATTCATTGCCAGTGTTTGAAAATCAGGAGCTATTACATGTATCTCTGGACATTGGGCTTCTTTTGAAAAACTGGGCAAAGTAGGCAGTGTCCGACCCCCATCCCGCCATGGCGACTTGGCCTCAAGCTGGTGCCTAGCAATGCCCTATGTTTGGGGACGCTGGCTCCACCTTCCGTCTCTAAGCCCCCCTGCTGCCAGCTCAGTCCATTCATTCCTGTTACTTCGCTGGCCGTTGGAGTGGTTGTTTGCGGGCCTCGCTCTACCTCCGCAGCAGATTTTAGCAAAATCGTCTTTCCATAGGTCAGCCTCCTGTCTGTGAGGCAGAGACTGTGTCTTGTCCACCCCTGGATCTCCAGCCCCGGGCTCTGTGCCTGGCACATAGTGGGTACCAGGGAGTGTTTGCTGAAGTGACCATTACGGGGCACTGCATGAGAGTCACGCAAGGGTGCTCCAGGAGCACGGATTTCTTTATTTCCTCCCGCAGATGAGCCTGTTCCCTCCTAATGCCTCAATGGCCGGACAGAGGGTGACACAGGCACCTGCGAGGGGCACCGTGTTTCTCCTCCCTCTACTGTGCCCAGGACACCAGAAGACCAAGCCAGATCTCCAGACCCAGGGGGTGCCATGGAGAGCTGGATCCTTGGTTGAGGACTCCCCCCGAGAGGAGCGGGGGTGCAAAGCAGGGTGAGGCCTCGCCAGACTCTGCGCCAGGGCTCTCGTGGCTCTCCGCAGGGACAGGAGCCTTTCCTGCACGTGGTGTCAGGGTGTCAGCAGCCCCTGTCAGGAGAGGCTGGCCTTTGTAGAGAGCAGGTTTGCAGGGGAGCGTAGCTGGATGCGTGACCCCGAACAAGTTAACCGGCGCTTCTGCGCCTGCTTCCTCAGCTGTGAGATGGAGAGAGCGATGTCTCCATCTCGCGGGGAGGCAGCGGGATCGCACCAGATGACGCCTGCCACGTGCCTGGCACGTGTCTGCTCCTTGCTTAACACTTTTCCGTATTCGTGTCCTCCAGCTGCCGGAACAAACCGGGTGACTCAAAATAGCAGAAAGTTTTTTCTCCCCCGGCTCTGCAGGCCAGGAGTGTGCGGGGCAACACCGGGGCAGGACCTGTTCTTCGCCTCTTCCGGCTGCGGGCGGCTGCGGGCGCTCCTGGGCCTGGGGCTCCCCCACTCCCATCGCTGCCCGCACCTTTACCTGTGTCTGTGACTCATCTTCTGTCCCTGGGAAGGGCACTCGCTCTTGACTTGGGGCCCATTTCATAGTCCAGGGTGATCTTACCTCAAGATCCCTCACTGAATGACATCCGCATAGCGCCTTTTCTAAATAAGGTCACATTCACAACATGCCTTTTGGGGGGGCTCCCATTCAGCCCGCTCTAATACCTAATGCTTACTGAGCGCTTTCTACAGGCCAGAACGTTACATGCATTATTTAATCATTCAATTAAACTAAGTCTTGGAGGAGAGAGTCCTGGGTGGTTCTCACCTGGGGGCCTGACGTTGCTTCTCCAGGTGTTAGGGCAGCGCGTGGCTCCGTGGCTCCACCATCAGAGACGGAAGGAAGTGGGTTAAGGAACCTAATTCCCAGGTGTTGTGGATTCCCTCCTTGGCTCTCTCCGTGTGCAGTGTCCTGTCCCCTGCCTGCAGGATGTCTGTGGTGGAACCCAATGCGCTGTCCGGATCCTCCTTCAAGCAGGGACTCGTCATCCCAGCTGCTGGGACTGTTGTCGTCAAACAGCCCCCAGCCCTCAGCCCTTTGGGTCGGCCTCAGTGCAGAGAGCCCACCGGGACAGGTGTGGACCACATCCAGTGACTGACAGAAGGAGCAGTACCAAGAAGCTGGCCATATCAAGCCTAATATGGGACAAACTGGGTGGGCCACTTCAACTCCAGAGTTTCCCGTGGGGTCAGGAGAGGCTCTGTGGGGCCTGCACTGCGATGTCTCCCTCTGCCCAGTCCTGCCTCCTCCTCCCTTCCACGCATGCTGAGCCCCAGGGCACCACTTAGAGAATTTTTTTAATATTTATTTATTTAGAGAGAGAGAAAATGCATGAGTAGGGAAGGGGCAGAGAGCGAAGGAGAGACAACTCCAAGTAGGTGCCACACTGTCAGTTCAGAGCCCGACACAGGGCTCGAACTCACAAACCATGAGATCATGACCTGAGCCGAAGTTGGACACTTAACCAACTGAGCCACCCAGGTACCCCCTGTCCAAACTTACTTTAAAAGGATCGTTAGGGCTTTTTTTCTTTTTAGCAAGAAAGCTATTAAATTTCTCATACCGAAAGTGACAACTGAATAGAAACCTATTCAGGCAGTGTGGGTGTGAGTCATGTTGATTTCCAGGGAAGGGCATTTCAAGCTGAGGGAACAGCCAGTGCAAAGTTCTGAGAGGACAGCTAGCTTGCAGCTGAGGACCAGCTGAGAGGTCCATGTGACTGGAGGGGAGATGAGGTCAGAGATGTGAGGGAGTGGGCAGGTCTTGTAGGACCTGGTAGGTCTTTGTGAAGACTGGGTTTTGATTTGCTGATTTGGGAAGCTGTCACAAGTCTGGAGCCAGGGAATGACGTGACAGATGGCCCGATTTCCCTGTTGAAAGGATGGCCCTGACCACTGGGTTAGGAATGGAGTGGTGGCAGAAGAGGCTGGGACACCACCGCTAGGAGCCTCCTGCAGTCTCCCCAGCTAATGATGGCCGTTCAGGTCAGGGCAGTCACTGCGAGATGGCACATGCTTAGCATCTGCTGTACCTTGAATCCTGAATGGAGCATTTGGTAATGCCCTGAGAAGAAGAGCAGAGTCAAAGATAACTCTGTTTTGTCCTGAGCAACTGGAAGGAAAAGGTTCCTTTTTTTAATTTTTTAAAGTTCAAGTTAGTTAACATACAGTGTATTAATCGAGATGAAGATGCAAGGGGAGGGGAACCTGGGTGGCTCAGTCAGTTAAGCTTCAGACTCTTGATTTCAGCTCAGTTCATGATCTCGCGGTTGGGGGGTTCCAGCCCTCTCGTGGAGCCTGCTTGGGATTCTCTCTCTCCCTCTCTCTGCCCCTCCCCAACTTGCTCACATGCTTGCTCTCTCTCTCTCTCTCTCTCTCTCAAAAAGAAAAAAAAAAAGTAAGTGAACTTTAAAAAAAAAAAAGAAAAGAAAAAATGCAAGGGGAGGCAGGCTCCGGAAGGACTATGAGGTGTTCATGTTGGGACCTGTGAAGCATGAGATAGCTGTTAAACGTCCAAATGAAAATGTTGAGGTGGCAATGAGATAGGAGAGTCTGGAGTCAGTGAGCAATCTGGGCTAGACATATAAATTTGGGACTCATCAGGCTATACAACTGGTGTTCCAAACTATGAGACTGGATGAAATTACTGAGGGAGAGAGAAGCTCAAAGGACACAGCTTGGAGGCACTCCAGTGTTCAGGGGTCAGACAGACCAAAAGCAGCAGCACAAGATACTGGTCAGGAGCTGCCAGTGAAGGACAAGGAAAGCCAGGAGATTGTGGAAACCAGGTGGAGGCATGTGAACAGGGCTTTGATGGTTGAACAGGAGTTCGTTAGGCCAGGGCTCCTCAAAGCGAGGTCCCAGACTCCAAGCAGCACCATCAACATCTGGAACCCTGATACGAGTGTGCAGAATCTAGGGCCCCACCCCCAGGTCTACCAGATCAGAAACTCTGACAGGTGGTGCCCTCCAGGGGATTCTGAAGCACCCCCCAAAAGTTAGGGAACCACTGCCGTAGGCACAAAATTGCCTGCACAAAACTGTAAAGACCATTAAGAAGAAGAAAAAAGAGTCCTCACCACTCTCTTTCCTGGAAGAGAAGTTTTTAAAGACACGCTTGGTGCTCAAAGCACTCACTGTAACCCCTTCCTGACATCACCATCCCCAACCCCCACATGCCAATTTAGAAACCTACTAATTTATCACGGCTCTTTGGAGGGGAGGAATGCCCCCATTTTACGGGACAGAGGGAATGCTGAGCACCAGGCATGCCAGGCATTCCACTGCTAAAAAAAAAAAAAAAGTGGGGGTGGTATTCCAGTCTTCGCATTACTGGGCCCCGAACGCGCAAGTCCTGAGATACAAAGCTTATGTCACCAGTTTCCAAGCTTTCCTCTAGGTTTTCCTAGGAGAATTCCACCCTTTTCCATTCTGGGGAGAAGAAGTTAAAATTAGGGCCAGCCCTGCAGCCCTGGTGTGCCAGATGCGGGGAAGCTGTCCCCAGAAATAAGCTGGTTCCCACCGCGGATGGGCGGGGCGGGGCCGGGCGCCTGCAGTCCCAGCCCAGCGGAGGGGCTGCAGGAAGGCCTGCCCCCTCCAAGTGTCTGCAAGACGTCTGGTCCCAAGCTTTAAAACCCTGAGCCGAAGCCCTGCATCCCGACCTCTCCTCTCCCGGCCAGTCCTAGCTGGCTTTTCAAAAGTGTGCAATTGTCTCCTTCCCGCCCAGCCCCATCCTCGCCCGGGGCCAGCTGTGCGCCGCGCCGGCTTCACTCGGGACGCGATCGAGCGGCGCTCCCCAGGCAGGCACCCCCACCTTTCCGCTCAGCTCCCGGAGCCGCTCCGCAAAGTCGGGCCGCTCCAAGTGCACGCCCTGCCTCCCGACCGGCCCCTCCCCGGCTCCCCGGCGCGCCCGCTCCCCTCCACCGGAGCTGCCGGTCCCCGCGGGCCGGCAGCTTGCACCCGCTTCGGGTCGTCCTCCCTCCCCGAAGCGCGACCATGCTGCTAAGGGGCGTCCTCCTGGCCGTGCAAGGTAAGTGCAAGGACCCAGGGGGACCCCCGGGGGGCGCCCTCGTGACCCGCTCCCGCAGCCCCGGCGGCCGGCTTGCGGTCGCGGGCTGGGCTAGCCGAGGGCGCCTCGGGATCCTCCCCGACAGCCAGAGCCCTAGCCGGAGCCCGGGGTGGTGCTGCGGGGGGACGGGAAGCGCCACGGGCGGGGAGGGGGTAGTAGTGCGTTCCCCTCACTTTCACCCCGTCCCCCCGGGTTGGTGCAGACGCTCCCAGGCCGAGCGCCAACGGCAACTCGTTTTGTGCCCACAGCCCTGCAACTCGCGGGAGCCCTGGACCTGCCCGCGGGCTCCTGCGCCTTCCAAGAGAACACCTGTGGCTTCGACTCGGTGCTGCACTTCCAGCCCTGGTTTTTAAATGAGGAAGGTAAGGGGGCTCCGGAGCCACGCGGGCCCCGAGGTGAACTCTCCTCCTTGCTGGTTGGCTCTTTCCCAAGGGCAGTGCTATCTTGGAGTTAAATCCCCACCGGAGGAAAAGTGTGAGTCACGGATCCTCCTTCCAGTCTTCTGCTGTGCGAGGCCAAGGAAGACACGGGGGCGGGGACGTCCTTTGTTTACCTGGCCCGTGGGCGGAAGCTCTGAGATTGTCTCCCTCCCCCCACCTCCCAGCACTTCCTAATGGAAGGGAGAAAGGGGACACGGCCAATGACTGTCACCCACCAGCTGTGTGCCCGCCGCAGGTCATCAGTCTCTCTGGTCCTCAGAAGACTTACCTTTGTGAGCTGGGAGAGTTGGGTTGGAGTTAGCTCAGTTCCCACACTGCAGACGTGGTTCCGTCATTCTGTGATGAGACCTCAGTGCTAAGACCTCATAGTTACATCGCGCCTCAGGGTTGTTGCTGACTTCATCCCCATCCTTCTGTCCTGTTTGTAATCTAGCACTTAGCAAAAGAGGAAACCGAGTCCATGACTATGTGCCTGAGGTCACTGGGCTGGTGGGCGTTGGTTACTGGCTCATCACTACATACTGTTTGGGTTCTGGGGACAGTTTAAATGTGGGCCTTCAGATGTTTCTTCTTACCCTTCATTATATGGTAAAAAAAAAAAAAAAAAAAAAAAAAAACCGTTCCGCAGGCCCAACAGCAGGCCCTGGGCGCACCCGCACCCTCTCTTTTTCTTTTTCCCCCACTCTGTGAGCCCGGTTGCAGAAGCCTGATGCCCCAGGTCATTTGGACTGGGGAATAGCCTCCTTTTAAAAACACTGCAGCTGAAAGGAGATCTGCCTCCCTCTGAGCTGTCCTCTGTCCCCAGGCATCCCAGCTGGCTGCACCGGAGCAGGGTGGAGCCCATACCCCTGCTTAGCACGCACAGCCTGACACCACCGCTTGCTCGGGTCCAAGCTTCTCTGTTGGGCTTCTCTTGGCTTCTTGGACCCTCACAGGTGGGTGATGTTACCCCATTTTACAAAGGTGGGCCTCTCAGTCTCAGAACGGTCAAACGGCTGGCCCGTGACACATCGTGTCACTCAGCAGCTGGCCTTGAGCTGTCTAGTTAAGGGGAAGAGTGGGGAGGGAATCTTTATTTATTGACAACAGTTGCCAGGTCTTGACTACTGTGGTTTACTTCGGGGTCTCTGGGGAAAAAGCAATTCCTGACTTACTATCTGAGGGATTCCGACCCTGCTGGTGGCCTTGGGAAGGTCTCTCTCGTCTCACCACCTCACTCTTTCCCTGTTCCTGCTGTGGGCGAAGCACGGTGAGAGACCACCGGACATGGGCCACATGATGGGCATTATTCCCTAGCGCCGCCAAGCTTCTCAGACTTCAGGTGCATAGGAATTACCTGGTGTGCGTGTTACACAGGTTGCTGAGCTCCCCTCCACCTGCATATCAGGTGCAGGGGGCCTGACAATTTGCATTTTGAACAAGTTCCCAGGTGTTGCTGCTGGTCTGAAGACCATGCTTTGAGAACCACTGACCACAGTGTGTTTTTACACACACACACACACACACACACACACACATGCATGTCCCCCAGTGCTGGTGGTCCCAAGCAGAGCTGGGACTGGTGTGAAAGGGCCACTGGCATGATGCTGAGAGCGAAAACCTCTTAAGTCTTGTGCCCTCAACACCCCTTCTGCCTCACCCTAGTTCTGGCCCCAGGTGAAGGAAATCAACATCACCCCTTAATCCAGGAGGCTCAGTCCCGGAGCCCCCACACCCAGCAGGGTGGCCCCTCACAGCGGGCTGCGGGGTCAGTGGACTTGCCACAGCCAGCTGAGCTTACCCGCTTTCCAGACCCACAGGAAGTGCTGGCTTGGCCTGTCTGTACCCGGGTGGCAGTTAAACAGCGCCCCTTCGGGGAAAACAGGAAGATGCTTATAATAGGAAAAGGTGATTATGGTTTAATAGTATAATGGAAGCACTGTTGCTTTCTTTCTCGCTTCTAACGGCCACTGCTTTCTGGCTTGGGATCAGGACTACTGGCTTGGCTGGGGGGAAGTTAATTCCTTCTCCTCTGAGCCTTCCAGGCAGAAGAGAAGGGACAGAGTAGGCCTCAGTGGCTGGAATGCAATGTTTTCCAAAGGCCAGAACTTGGACACCACCAAGCGCCCTCCAGAGGGGCAGTGAGGTGTGCGCCTGCCGAGGGGCCATCACTAAGAATGTCCGTTATAAACCCATTTCTAGGTTGGGCAATTAAAGATGATAAAATCGGCAGAGGCGGCAGTTTGGCAAGCTGTTCCCTCTCTGCAGGCTTACTTCATGTTGTTGCAGGAACCCGAGACCGCTTCCCTCCACCTCTATGTGTTGAATCCACCATAAAAAGTTGTGGGTTTCAGAGACCCTGCCCACCAGTATTTGGGATACAAATGGCACTTTCCATATGTGCTCGGTCAGTAGGTTAATTTGCAGTGAGGAAACCATCACTGAAACCCAGTGCAGGGAATTAAGTAGGGAAACACATCTCTGAATTAGAATTTCATCACAGGAAAATCAAATCTGGAGGTAGTTGTGTCAGGCCCTTGCTCAGAATGTCTCTCCGCTGCCCCCAGTTGTATTCGGGGTCCGCTCCTTTGGTGTTATTTCCGGTATTAGATCTCTAAGAGTCTCCAATTGCAATTCCAGTGTCTCTAGTTCATAGCCATCTTGAAATATACTTGATCTCCACTGGGCACAGGATGGCTGAGTTTTGACCAGTGTTGTTTGCTTGGATTGTGTACCACAATGGACAGCACCCCCAGAACCAGGGTGGGGGGGCACCCGTGCTAGTGACTAGATGCTGCAGTCCAGCCTCATCTACTTTCTAGATTGGCCAACAGTTGACCAATTCTTTTAAATTTCCCTCTACACTTTTTGGAGAATATTTTTATTTCCTCTAATTTGTCAAGGGAAGTGAGATTATGTTAGACTCAAATTGGAAAGTGAGATTATGTTAGACTCAAATTGGAATTCGCTTCCATATTTTAGGTTTTGAATTAAATCCAGGAAAGAAGAGATCTATTTAATCCTGTAAAAATCTTCTTTATTCCTTCATTCACCCTGTTTAAAAAAAACTTGTTTATTCATTCACAGTTCAGAGAATACTGGAAGTTCTTTGGATAGTGGTCCTCAGGTGAAATTGAAACTGTTGGTTCCATTTTCCCAATGCCAGCTGTGGGGGCAGAAGCCCTTTGGCGGAGGATTCTTGGAGCCCAGTAAGTTGGCCTCATACTGGAAGAGTCACAACCAAATGAGTCATCGAGTGACTTTTGGCTTCACTCTAGGCTTTGGACACCTTGGCTTAGCACCTTTAACCTAACTCTATAAGGAAGCCATTGGAGGAACTGAGGGGGCAGGGGAGGTAAAAACCCAATCCAGGTACCGCTCCTTAACTGGAAGCTGGGAATGCTAAGCCCCCGGAAGAGGAAGGCAAATAAAGAAATGTGTTAGGTGAAGGGGAGATAAACAAGGACATTCAAAGCACTTGTTTGTAGGGAATGCATCTTTTTCACAACAGTGGGGGTCAGGGTTTGAGAAATTGCCTAATACGGAAGAGCGTGGATGGTATTTGTGCCTCAGAGCGAGTGATGCTATCTGAGACAGGAAGGCAGGCTACAAGGTTTGGCATTACCAGGGGGTGATGTGGGGGATGTGGTAGAGTGCGCTGAAATCACATTATAAGCACATGCATATGTCTTTCTGACGCCCCCGCTCTTTATCCAAACCATTTTTTGTCTCTTAAAGACATTTTCAGTTACTTGGCCATCTGAGTTTCAGTTCTGTGCTCTGTCATGTGCCAGTTATTATTAAAAGTGATAAATCCCACCTGATATTCCAGCTACAGACAAAAGTCTGGCTGGGATCCCAAGTGGCCTTCTTGGAAGAGGGAGACCAGTCCTCCCTTCCTGTGAATTACAGCTCTTTTCCTGACTCCGGGGGGGAATCACCTCAGCATCCTCCCTGACACTACCAGTTCATCAGGCGGTTCCCGCCCCCATGGGCCTGCTCGGACCCGTGTTGCCTCTGCCTGTCGGTCTCTCGGTGCCCTCTAAGGAGAAACACACTGTCAGGTTGTGTAGAGACTGGAAAGCAGCACAAGTCTGGGGTATTCCTTGGATCTCCCTTGGAGAGACAGTCAATCCCAGGAAATGGCCAGGTTACTCCCTGGGGCTTCCCTGGCTAGTGCTGCTCTCAGGTTGACCATAGCTGCCGTGTGCTGTGCCTGAGCCCAAGTGGCGGTGCCCTGGCCCTGCCTAGCATCCTAGATCTAGAACTGGGCTTTGGAAGTCATCCAGCACAACCTCCTCATCTTACGGAGGAGCACGCTGGGGCCCAGATAGGCTACCAGTCATGCTCATGGACCAAGGCTGCACAGTGGGGGACAAGGCCTCGTTTCCTTGGCTCTCCACTGGTTCTTTGCTCCAGCCTTGCTGCACCTCTCCATGGGTCCTGGACCCTGGAGCTTTGGTGTATTAATTATAACATGTTGGAAAGTCTTCATCAGAGAATTAATTATATTTCATACATATGGAAAAACATGGGTTCCAAAGGCACAGTGCTTTGGACCTACCAAACCCATAACCAACTACATGTTATGCCCTCCTGTGTTTTGATTCACTCTTTCAGAGCTGTAGATATCTCACCTGCCGTAATCTTCAGCATATAGAAAAGGGCCTGGCATATAGGACATGCTCAGTGCATATTTGTTGAATGGATAAATTTGCTGAATGAATAAATCTAGTATCGGATGATCAAAAAGCCCTTATGCACTTTCATCTGTGCTCCTGCCTCATTCTGCCCCTTCAAAGGTAATTCTTCATCTGTCTGATTGACGGCGTAGTCTTTTATGAGAGTCCTAGCCCAACTGATCTCACATCCCCTAAGCCCTTGAGCAGGTCCCTACCCCTTGGCCTCATTATCAATGAGTCTGGGTTCTCAGGTTCTCTTACCTGGCTTTCTCGGCTTGGGATTTAACCTGCCTGGACTGGTTGTATCTGCCTGCTCCTCCCTGCCTTGACTGACTTTTTTGGACCTAGGCTCTGACAGGCCACGCCCCCTCCTATCAAGATCAATACCTCATCTGGGGTTTTGCCCTACTCAAATTAGCCTTGCCTAACAGGAAGTGGCTACCCAGCTCCTGCCCTGATTCCCTACAAGGCACCTTAGGAGTTTTAGGATGCTTCCGTTCTCATAATTGCACAAGTCAGCTGTGGTCACCATATGTTGGGAGGAAAGAAAGAATCCCTCGTCATAGGACTTTCTGCTTTCATTGCCTCCTTCAAATCCCCGAGCATACGGTCAGCATGCTTTGTGACTTGCATCTTGGCATATAGTATTTATAAAAACTCTGGTTCTTAAAATAGCACAACCTCCTTGCTAGGTCACCCCAGCAGTAGACCTACTTCTATCTCTTATTAAATAATACTTGAATTTTAAGAATTTAAGTGAAACCCCATTATGTCAATATAAGAGATGGGTATCTTGATGCACACAGCCAGTAGGTAGTTACATGTCTTGGCATCTTGGTTGTTCAAGCCTGATTTTCACATCTGCCAATATATATATAATTTTATATCATATCTGTATATATCAAGTGTGTCTATATATATCATGTATGTATGAGAACATATCAGTAATTACCAGTGATATATATATGAAATACCTACAGGAAGAAGGTAGTGCTTAACACAGATGAACATATTGCTAATGTTAAATGAGGAAGTTATTTAAAAGCAAGGAACTTTCACAGTATATCAGAAATTTCTCGGGGCACCTGGGTGGCTCCGGTTAAGTGTCCGACTTCGGCTCAGGTCATGATCTCGCGGTTCGTGGGTTCGATCCCCGTGTTGGGCTCTGTACTGACAGCTCAGAGCCTGGAGCCTGCTTCGGATTCTGTGTCTCCCTCTCTCTCTGTCCCTCCCTTGCTCATACTCTGTCTCTTTCTGTCTCTCAAAAATGAATAAACGTTAAAAAAAAATTTAAAAAAAATTTCTGTTGTATCCATTAGGACACACCTAATTAGCACACACCTAGTTAAGCAAAGCATAATGTCTTACGTAATGTCACAAAGCATTCCCAACAAAATTAAGAATTTATAGAAAATTCTCATACCTATATATTAAGCCAGTGGTTCTCAACCCTAACTGAATGTTAAAATCACCTAGAAATTTCTTTAAAAATTGTCGTGTCAAGGTGCCACCCCAAGAGATTCTGATTTATATGGCCAGAAATAGGACCAGACTTGGCACTGTTAATAAATAAGCAAACATTAACAAATGAACAACCCCCCTAGGTGATTCTCCTATGCGCCCAGGGTTGAGGACAATGCTTTGGAAGGACTGATGACTGCCCACCCCCTCCAGATGTAAGAAAGAAGAAATGCCCTCTTGTTAAGAATCCTTTGATTCTGGGGCACCTGCGTGTCTCAGTTGAGTGTCTGACTCCTGATTTAGACTAAGGTCATGATGTCACATTTCATGGGTTCAAGTCCCACGCTGGCCTCTGCGCTGACAGATTGGAGCCTACTTGGGATTATCTCCCTTCTCTCTCTGCCCCTTCGGCTCATGCTGTCTGTCTGTCTGTCTCTCTCTCTCTCTCAAAATAAATAAACCTTAAAAAAAAAGAATCCTTCGATTATCAGTTTCCAGGACAAAGTGCACAGTGCCTAGAGTGACACTCAAGGCTCCCCGTGATTTGCCCCAAATCATAAATCTGCTCCCTTCCCTCCTATTAATCCCTAACGTGCTGTTTGTCAACACCCTCTTTACTTTCTTGGCTTTTTCTCCATTTGCATTGTTCTCCATGTCTGTATTCTGCTTTTTCATTCCCCTGCTCCATCTTGGCCTATTGAAATCCTACTCCTCCTCTTGCCTTAAGGTCCAGCTTTTCTTTTCTTTTCTTTTCTTTTTTTTTTAAGTTTATTCATTTATTTTGAGAGAGAGTGAGACAGGGAGGGGCAGAGAGAGAAGGTAGACAGAATCCAAAGCAGGCTCTGCACTGTCATCACAGAGCCCAATATGAGTTGGGACTCACCAACTGTGAGATCATGACCTGAGCTGAAATCAAGAGCTAGAAGCTTAACTGGCTGAGCCACCCAGGTGCCCCAAGGTCCACCTCTTCCCTGAGTTTCCCTGGTAGATGAACATCTTCCTTCCCTGCCTTCCCCTGGCCCTCTTCACTTCCCACTGTGTGTCTTCTCCTTCGCCCCTCCTTTTCAGGATCCCCACTCCTTCACCTGGCCAGGGCCTTACATCATTGAGAACAGGGATCACATTCTCTCCACAATGCCTGACAAAGAGCATGTGGTATCAGCAAACACTTCAAATTTAATCAATCTCTAAAGCCCTTGTTGAGATTGATAAAAAAAAAAAAAAGACCATCCTTGACATTTTCCCCTGTGTTAAAAGAGGTTGTGTTTAATAATCCTACTGTAGTACTTCAAGGACTTTGGAGGCTAGTGTTTTAATTTCCAAGTATAACAGGGAAGCAGAGTTTCATCTTGCCTCACCCGCAGGTGGTCTGTTCCATCTCTGACATACCAAGGGACAAATAGCTCTTGGATTATTGACTCATCAGAGCTACCTAAGGCCCTTGATCCTCTGTCATCACAAACAATCACGGTGCAACCTTGAGAGTGACACTGCTCGGTCTGTAAAGTATTTTTAGCAGAAGATTATCAGACATTGAGCTAGCTTTTGAGAGCTGTTTTTTCAAAGGAACTCAAGTGTAAGATACCAACAGTAGCGGCCCTGATGGATAAAAGCAGGTAGAGATATTTGTCTGCTCTTCGAAGAAGCCCTTGCATATGGACATGGCCAATGAGAAAACCAAAGGATTGGGCTTGTGATTTAGTGAGATGTGTCAGAATATTTGCCTCCTCTACTTTGCAAGAAAGTGGTTTGTGTTTTGGGGGATTCTGAGACAAAGAATAAGATAATACAACAAAACAAAATGTACCATAACTTCATAGTGTCATGAATGAATCATACATTTTACAGAAAAAGCATCTGGGGTTCCTGCGTGGCTCAGTTGGTTAAGCAGCTGACTTCAGCTCGGGTCATGATCTCACAGTTCGTGGGTTTGAGCCCCATGTCAGCACAGAGCCGGGAGACTGCTTCTGAGTCTGTGTCTCCCTCTCTCTCTGACCGCCCCCCCTCACATTCTGTGTCTCTCCCTCTCAAAAATAAATGTTAAAAAATTTTTTAAAAAAGGAAAAAAAAACATCTAAGAATATCCATTCTACCAATGTGCATTTGAGTACCTACAATCCATCAGGCATTATATTAGTAGTCAGAGTATATAGAGAACAGGAAGTACATACATGGTCATGGTCCCTGCCCTTGGCAGCCATCAACCAATAGGAGGAGACACACATCTGTAATTACGGTAGGGAGCAAACAGAACTGTACACTAGTCAAGGATCTTCATTGTAAACAGCATAAGTTTGCTATTTAAATTAAACAGAGAAGGAGTTTCTTGGAAAGGTATCAGCTTTCAGAATCAACAGAAAGTCTAGAGAGCTATATTTGGGCAAGAATAAAGAGTACAAAGTGTAGGCAAGACCCTTCTGCAGGAACCATTTGTGTGATTTTGTTACTGGTCTGCTGGACCTGCCTGTTCATTATCCCTGTGGACAGTGTGCACTGATGTAGCCTGCTAACCAGTCCAGTAGCTGTGAGGAAGGTCGATTTGAGGGAGATAAGACTAGCAGTGTGGAGGCTCATTAGGGGATAATCCAGTGGTTCAGCTGAGAGATGATGAGGGCTTGAAGTGGAACAGGGGTAGCAGGAATGAAAGGGAGAGAGTAAATATGACACCAGAAAGGGGACTAAATTGGCCGGACTTGTTGGTTGATGGGGTGTGATGAATCAGAGGGAGAATGACTCCCTGGCTTCTAGGTGGGGCAGCTGTTTGGTGGTGCCCATAGTTGAGGGATTTCAGGCCTCACGTAGGGGAGAAGATGTGTTCTGTTCTGAGTTGCGAGGGAAACATCCTGGTGGAGGCCTTTGATGCAAGAATCTGAAGGTCAGGTACAACCTGGGCAGGACTATGGCCTTGGGAATCCTCAGCGTGAAGAGAGCAGTTGAAATCTTGAGCAGGGAGGAGTCCGTCCAAGGAGCACCATCTCAAGGTGGAGCCTTGACTTCACTGTGAAGATTAGGCATCCAAAGGGGGTGATGGAATGAGAAATACAGGAGGAACCAGGTGTGTGTGAAGAGAACTAGGAAAGTATAGGTCACCATAAGCCAAAGAAATTCGAAGTTTCAAGAGAAGCATGTGACCGACAGGGCCCAGGGCAGCACAGAGGTTGTGTGCAGGACTTACCTGTTGGAATTGACTTTGTGGTTTCCATGGAATGAGGAGGACAGACCAGAATACCCTGGTGGAAGCATGAGGGGGAAGTGCAGACAGAAGAGAATTCTTGGCAAAGAAATTTGGGTGTTCTCCCTTTCTTAGAGGGAGGTTCAACTGGACCTACCAAGAAACTTCAGATAAAAGGTTTTGTTTTTATTTTGTTTCACTTTTATTTTATTTTATTTTTTAGGAAGGGGAGCCTTGAGTTAGTTTATAGAGTAAGGGGAAAGGACCAGCAAGAAAGAAAGTTTCTGGAGAGAGGGGGCTGTCCTCACTAGCTCTGCATTAGACCCAATTTCCACTTGAATAATTCAACATGTCAAGAATATACAAATCTCACAGACCCATGCAACCCAGGAGCCCTCCGCCAAATGGCTCAGTAACACTTGAGTGTCAATTTCAAAAAGCAGGACATCTTATTTCTACTGTAACTGCAGAGGATGTAGGAGATTGGGCTGAATCTGTGATACTTATGATGCATCCTGGAACAGACTTAGTAAAAACCAAAAGCAAACCTTTCATAAGTGACAGGCAAATCTTTAGGTATAAGGAAACTTTAATGGCAACGTGTATTCTATTTCTTTCTCGAAGAGTGGTTCCCAGTGAGAGGTGTGACGTGAAACCTGATGAAATAGTTATACAGTAGCTTCTCACATAGCCAGGCTCGGTGATCCACCGGTAGCATTTTATGGCACGTGCCAGGGACATTTGTTGTCCTTATCTCTGACCTGCACAACAGTCCTGGGGGTGGCTATTATCAGTTACTACCATATCTTGCAGATGAGAAAGAATGAGATACGGAGAGATTAAGGTAACAGGCCCAGGGCAACACATTGGAGAGTCAGGATATTGACCCCAGCCCACCTGGCTGCAAAGACTTGAGCTTCACTTGGCCTTGGGCTCCCTCCCATCAGTGAGTAGGAAGCCTTTGTACTTGCAGAGGTCAACCCCAAGGAGGACTGACCTGCAAGATTTGTGCTTCTCTGGAGATAGTGGGAAACCTATGCAAAATATTGACAATGTCCTCATGTCCCAGCTCTGGGGTCCTGGGCCCCAGCTACATCTAGTGCACCTGCCGTGCAGTGGTGAGCCTTGGGAATCAAGCAGGCATCAAGCAGAGATAGGAAACGTGATTTTACTCATTTTTGTCCACAACAGATGAAAGTTTACTTTTGGAACCATTTTAAGGATTCTTTTGTCAGTCCTCAGAATAATCTTGGCAGAGAACTTGGGGAAAAATTTATAGCTTGACCTAAGATACTTTGGCAGTCCTAAGGAGTACTCCTAAACTTCGAATTCATCCATTCCTACAGTGAAAGAATCAAAAGAGTACATAGATAAATGTGTTTTTGCAAGCCAGTTGCCCTCCCAGACAAGAAGTTTGGTACGTACTCATTCTATTACTCTTAACAGAATGGCAGTGTTGCTATACAGCAATGTGACACAGAACTAGCTCTATGCTTAGAAAAATTTCCATTCCTTATTTGACAAACATTTGCATCACTGCCAAGGAGAACTAAAGTGTTATTTGGGGCCATGCTTATAAATGAAGATGACTTTAATATGCTTTAACTTCACCGAGAAGCTACCTTCTCTGCTTACTAATACTTTATAACTAAGACCATCTTGTCTGAAACTATAACTTAAGATTTCTTTTTTTTAAGCTTCTACGGATTTCTTCTATATTTGTGACTTTATTAAAAATAGATAATATACTAGAGAATTGTTCTTTGAAGGGTGTTAGGACCGTGCATTAGTGCATTTTAAAATATAAGCTTTATGGAAACCCTTTGGTGTTCCATTACAAATCCCGAATCTGAAATCACACCTTTGTTCCCGAAAATGGTTTCCCTTTTCCACAAATTCTGATGAGGACAATGGGAGTTAAACATTAATATCTTTTTTTTTTTTAAGAACCAACCCTGGAGAGCAGTCTGTTTTGAACTCACATTTGATACTTAGGAATAACTGGGAGGGGGGAACCCAAATGCTTCCTAGATTATATATTAGCTCTGCAGATTTTCATCTTTGTTGTCAACGTAAATGTCAACGAATTACCTATACATAGTTCTCTGTGAAATATTGTGTAATAAAAGAGGAACCATGCTGGAGATTTCACATCTAAAGATGCATAGTGGAGGGGCACCTGGGTGGCTCAGTCGGTTAAGCATCCGACTTCGGCTCAGGTCATGATCTCATGACTCATGAGTTCAAGACCCACATCAGATTCTGTGCTGACAGCTCAGAGCCTGGAGGCCACTTTGGATTCTGTGTCCCCCCCCCCTTCTCTGCCCCTCCCTGTTCATGCTCTGTCTCTCTCTCCTTCAAAAATAAATAAACATTAAAAAATATTTAAAAAAGAAAATAAAGATGCATAGTATTGACATGAAGTATGATTCATTTTTAATCTTGGGCTTGTAGACTAGGACCTCTTTGCTATCCACATACATGAGCTTTAAAGGGTGCTGAATTTAAAAGGACACTCTGGCAGTTGTAGAGCGTAAACTCCAGGCTTTTAGACCATGCCCCTGTTTAAAGAACGTATCAATAGTTATCAACAATGTCATGTTCATGTTTGAGCCAAGCAGCCCCCTTATCAGTCAAGTATGGAACTAAGCATCTTTTGAGAGAGAATAAAGGTGATCTATTTGTCTAACAGCTCCAAATGGACAGTTCAGTTGCTAAGAAAGTTTCTCTGTCCCTCCGAGTATCTGTCAAGCCTCTGCCTCTCCACAAACTCAGCTACTTACAAATAAAAATTGCTGGAGATGAACAGGGTGTAAAATGGTTTATATTTTTAATTAGCTCCATTCATTTATCATTTGGCTGTCAGGAAGTCATTCATAATTTTGCGACTGTGTCCTTGTCATAAAATAAGTTTGGACACATTTACGAGGGACATCTTGCTGGGCATAATATTAGCCTAGTAGTCTAAGAATTCTTAGAAAATTAATGGATCTTGGAAAAACAGAATATTCACTATCATCCTGTTCAAATGTGCAGTCAGTCATGGTCATGGACAAAAGACACTGCGTTTGAGCCTCAAGTGATTTAAAAACTTTTCCTGGGAGACATTTGACAAAGGTAGCAAAGAGGAGAGAACTGCAAGAATTCAGAGTTCCAATCTCCTTTTAGTCTCCATCACCAACCCTGGGCGCATTCCAGAATGGCTTGCCCACATGGCACTACCTTTAGCTAGGAGCTGAGGATGGTGCCTGGCATATTTTATTTAAATATTTTGAGAATGGACACATCAATGATCTTTTTTTAATGTTTATCCTTAGATCTCATTTCAGAATTGCTAAAAAAAAAAAAATACCCTGAAAGACCAAAGTGGTATTTGCAAGCATTTACAGAGCACTGGCTGATTGTGTCGGCATTGGGTCAGAACACCTACAAGAAAAATGAATAATAACAATTATTTTATATAACATTTATCGAGCAATTTTATGGATGTCACACAGGTATAATCTCATTGACTTTTTACAAAGATGCAATGAGGAAAACACTCACTATAGATGAGGAAAGTGGGGCTTATAGATTTTTTTTTAACATTCCCAAAGTCCCAGAACAGGCAATTGATGGGGCCTGGATGTTAACCCACATTTGTCTCCATGGACTAAGAAAATAACCATTCTGCTATTTTAGTTTTCTTTTCCCACTCTCCCTTGGCATGATATCTTAAAGGATCTTTGTAATAGAGATGATACTAGTAGTATAATAATAGGTAACTCTTATGGAGTAATTTCCCTCATTTATTTGCTGTTCTGTATGTTTGATGTTATTTAATTCTCCCAACATCTCATTGAGTTGAATCTTATTTTCATTTTCATTTGAGGGTTGAGGAACGCGAGGCATACAGAAGTAATATAAGTTGCAGGTCACAGACATCCTGGGTGGCAGGGCTTTCCATTGACACAATGCAGAGCCTGACATGGGGCTCCAACTCACAAACCGTGAGATCATGAACTGAGCCAAAGTCAAGAGTCGGACACTTAACTGACTGAGCCACCCGGGTGCCCCTCTAAGAGATTTTCTGGGTCCCGCCTGTGTTCTGTGAACGATATAGCAATTACAGTATTCACTTGTTTTCACTACCCTTTGAGGCAAGACACGTTTCTACTTGAGTTCTGATGTGAATAACTGAGAGAACCAAGTAAGGACATTATTTCTTCTAGATTCTTCCATACACAAGGGCCCTACCACCAAGTAAATTCTAATTCGAGGAAATACAAAATTAATCTTTTCCTTTAGAAATGGCATGGGGCCCTGGGACAACAGAAGAATTCCTGCCTGGTTCCAATTCTAAATGAGATTACTCTGGGAGCTTCTATGAGAGTCTCTCATTCACAACATCCCCATGACTGCCCTTGCATTCTCTGGACAGATTCCAGCAGAACTTGTGTTTCTTGATAACCTTATTGGTCTTGTTTTGAAAATGAGTCAAGTTCCCTCATGCAAAAAAAAAAAAAAAAAAAAAAAGGAAGAAAGAGAGGTAGAGAAAAGAAAAATGTAATATTTGCCTGCTTGGGTTACACAAAGAGACATTAGGGACCCAAATTGGTGGCGATGTAAGCAGGAGATAGCATACAAGCTGAAGGACAATGAGATCCTTGGGATAAAGGCAGATGGTAAGCTCAGCTCATCTCTCTCTCTCTCTCTCTCTCTCTCTCTCTGTCTGTCTTTTCATTCTATAGTGGGTGATGTCTAATGCCCCAAGGGATATGAACATGCATCACTCATTTAATTCTAACAACGACCCAATGAGGAAGGCACTCTTAACAGGCAGAGACCCTGTGGGTTTGAGAGTTTATTTTAACTTTTCCCAAGTCTCTTCTGTGGGATGTGAACATGTGTTTTAAGACACCACAAGATAGTGAGTGTCTATGGCCTATTATTCAGAGTGAGTACTTTAGCTTAATTTTATTCCTTTAACACCTGCTTACTTGTGCTAGGCAAGGATGAATACAGGTGCTTTCCCTCAGGACCCTTGTCGATGTACTAGAAGAAATTAGATATATGAACAGTAGCTATTTCATCTCTTATTGAGACTAGCACCTGGCAAGGAAAATCTTAAGGGTCCTGGGAGTTCAGAGGTTAATGAGATCTGGCAAGGATGGGACTGAGTGGGTAAGAGGAGGCTTCTTGATGATCCTTGAAACACGGGGGGATGTGACCAAGGAGGCATGGCTCTTAGGTGACGTCAAGTGTCAGGAGCAGGAGGGGCCAAGGCGGGAAGCAGGAAGACAAGGGACCTGATCCAGAAGAAGTGTACAGTCTCTTCCAACAGGTCTGTTGGATGCAGAAGGAAAAGGGTTTAGTAAACCTGGTATTTGTCACTTCTCCTCAAGCCATGCACATGCACACAATAACCAGAAAGCTCTATCTTGTTTGAATTTGGAGCCTTGGTTGAGAACACTGAGGACGGTTGCTATCCAGGACCGCTACACTACATAGTCCCTGTGTCACAACGGTTCTTGCCCAGCCTCAGAGAGGATGCAGAGATTACAGACGGTTTAATGCAGGCTGAGGACGGCAGTGGACAGTCACCGTTACCACCCTTTGGACTCTGCACCCTGTCACTTTGGGCAATAACTGACCCCTTGATAAAACGTTCTGGCTCATCTAGAGAAAGGCATGCTTTTCAATCTTGAGTTTTGACAACATAAAAAATAAAATCATGAGTAGCCAGCAGTAAAAGCGTAGCCCTAGATCAGTGGTTCTGTATCTGTCTACTAATATGCCTAACACACACTGTGCTGAGAGGGTCAGTATTCAACTTTTAAATGACCAGTCACTAACTTCTGCAGAGCCATAGTAATATAGTATGGAAAAGTCTTTATCAATCAGAACCTCAGCCTTGGTATAGTAACAATGACTATTAGTTACTGTGTTACGGATACCACACCCATACCATACCTCCTTATAGCTTTGTAGGATTTCTGTGGCTGTCTCCATTTTAAACATGCAGCACCTGATAACTCGCAAGATTCCTCAGTGTGCCCCAGGTCACACAGCCAGAGGAAGGACTGGTGGGATCCACATGTGTCTGCTTGCAAACCAGTGCCTGCTCACTGGGTGCCCTCCAGGACGTGAATAGGATTCCAACCCTTCACGTGTTGACTCTCTTGACAAACTTTTCACCTAAATCAGCCTCTTTGCCTCTTTGTCTTTGCCATCATCCCTCTGCAGCAACTCTCCTAATCTCCCTTGAGGCTGGGAATTGCTTTGTGTCCCTAGCACTTGGCTTCATCATGGTAGGCATTCGGTCAAGGCTTATTGAACTCTTCCTGTTTAGCTCACCTTGCATGATGCCATCCTCTCTTTCCTTCTGGTCCTCCATGACTTGCTCCTCCACGCTGAAAACTACTCCATTCCTCATTTGTTCTGGGAACCAAGTGCCATTATCACAAAACCATTACCATGTCTGACTTCCCAAACCAGCTTTGATCAAGTAGAAATGAAGAGAAAGCTTCCACACTCTATTCCATTCCTTAGGTCCTCAAAACTTGAAGGGTAGATTTCTTCATCCTTTTTCCAAGAACTCTGTGGTGTGGCTCACAGCTCTGCGAGCTCAAAGAGATGCTTACGGGGCTAAGATCAAGGCTACATCCCCATGAAGTATGCACCACCACGCCTGGTAGCCAACTCACAAGTATATCTTGATTCACTGGTAAATGAAGTAGGTGAGGTGTGTGGTTCCTATGCCTGGGACCCTCTTCCCTAGACCTTCACCTAGTAGCTGTCTCTCTCTCATTGTCCGAGCCTCAGCTTAAATGTTGCCTCCTTCCCTGAGCACCCTATCTCAAGTCTGACCCCCTCATGGTCACTACCACATTGCCCAATTTTCATTGTCTCTAGAGCACGGTGGCTTTCCGATAGTTTTCTTGTGTATTTAATTGCACGTCTGTCATCTGTCAACTCCGTTAAACCACAAGCTTTGTGGACAGCAAGGAACCTGTCTCTTGTGTGTCACTTGGGACTCTCCTGTGATCAGCACAGTGTCTGCCGCCTGAAAGACACTCAGTAACTATGTGATGAATGGATGAATAAATCTTAGTCACTGTGAAGATGCTGCCTTAGAAATGCATGAAGGCCAAATGCATGAAGGATTGTTGACTGAAAAGAAATACCAGATGAGCCCAAGCATCACAGAGACAGCTTCCAGAAATGATGTCTTTTCCTCAAGGACATGTTTGGTCAGATGCATCAGATAGAGAAGGTGAATTTTTCAGTTACACTTTGGTTCCGCTGTGATGGTGTCACCAGCTGTCACTTTGTCTTGCTGGCTTGAGTGAGTGTCTCCTGGGAGAGCAGGGATGTATTACCAGACTTGGGATAGTATATTCTTGTGACAAATGTAGAAAGCAATTTCCTGCAGCAAAGAGAAGATATATAACATTTAGAAACAAAATTCTAAGACGCTGCCCCAACATGAGCAAGGAGGTGTGAGTGTGTGCGTGTGAAGTGTAAATCCGCAGCTAGTCTGTGGTCTAGAGTGATTTTTCAGAAAATTGGCTGGTTCCTCCTCCTACGGGTTGTGTGTGAATTATTCAAACACTTGTCTCAATTTTCTTCTCTTCTAAGATAAGCCAAGCTGATACCTGACATCCACTATGGTAATCAAACCCCAGATCATGTGGAAAACGTTCTCCCTTATCACAGATTTTTCTGTCACGATGCCAGTGACACAGAACCCAGCGTGGGGCTCTTGAAGCAGTTGGAAAAGAAATTGCCAGATTATGGGTGTGAGTGTCCGGCCATAATTCTCACGCGTTCTTGTGAAAATGCACATTAACATGTTGCATTTCTGTACCCTTCTCTCGGTGGAGGTATGCGATGGCCAGTGTCATTACCAAGACTTTATATCTGTGTTTCCCAGGCCTGCTTAGACCCACAGCTGTCGTTTATCATGAGTCCCTGCATGCGCTGCACACGTTACTTAGTCCCATCACACAATCACCCTCTGAGGTGGGTGGCGTTCCCGCCAGTTTCCAGATGAGATGGAAGTCTCCCATGGTTAAATGGTCTGCCTGGTGTCACCCAGCTAGAAGTGGCAGGGATGGAGTGAGAAGGCTTATCATGGTGTCTGTCCTGTGCCTCAGCACTGTAGAAGCACTGTCATTAAGGGCACCTGGTCGCTCAGTCTTTTGGGCCTCAGACTTCAGCTCAGGTCATGATCTCACGGTTTGTGAGTTTGAGCCCCGTGTTGGGCCAGGGGCCTGCTTCGGATTCTGTGTCTCCCTCTCTCTCTCCTTCAAAGATAAATAAACATTAAAAAAAAAAAATAGAAGCACTGTCATTATTTTTTGAAGCACTTTTAAATCGCTTACCACTCTTTTATTGGTCTTATTTAAGGACATACCTCTTTCCCTCCTACCATGCTGTGATTCTAGAAGGTAGCATCCACATCTGTTCCTTCTCTTAATTCCCTATATGCTTTTGCAAAGTGCTCTGCACATAATCAACCAGGGTCTGAGACTAGGAGAAGGCAAATGAGGCACTCACATTGTGTGCACACATGAAGAAGACACCATAAAAAGCTACTCATCAAGATACATAATATTTGTTGTTGGTGCTTTATTTATTGATTATTTTATTAAATTAAAAAATTTTTTTATCTTTTGACCTCCTTCCCCTCACTCTCTGCCTCTGGAAATCACTAATCTGTCCTCTGTATTTGTGGACTTGTTTTTTGCTGTTGTTGTTTTTAAGTCTTGTTTTAAGACTTCACATATAAATGAGATCACATGGTATTTGTCTTTCTCTGTCTGACTTGTTTCACTTAATGCTCTCACATTTTATCCATGTTGTTGCAAATGGCAAGATTTCATTCTCTTTTATGGATGAATAATATTCCATTGTATATATACATACCATAATCTGTATACATATATATTCACACATATATACACATATAATGTTTCATTATGTACATACCTCATAATTTCTTTATCCATTCATCTATTGACAGACACTTGGGTTGCTTCCATAATTTGGCTACTGTAAATAATGCTGTGATAAACATAGGGGTGCATGTATCTTTTTGAGTTAGCATTTTAATTTCTTTGGATAAATACCCAGAAGTGGAAATACTGGATCATATGGTATTTCTATTTTTATTTTATTTATTTTATTATTATTTGTTTTATTTGAAAGAGATAAAGTGTGCGTGCATGTGCGCGTGAGTAGGGGAGGGACTGAGGGAGAGAGAGACAGAGTGAGAGAGAAGAAAGGGAATCCCAAGCAATCTCACAGTCATCACAGAGCCCAACATGAGGCTTGATTCTACAACCCTGGGATCATGACCTGAGCCAAAATCAAGAGTCAGACACTCAACCGACTGAGCCACCCAGGCGCCCCCAGTATTTCTATTTTTAATTTTTTTGAGGAACCTCCGTACTGTTTTCCACAGTGTCTACACCAAGGTACATTCCCACCAACAGTGCACAAGGGTTCCCTTTGCTCCACATCCTCACCAACACTTGTTTCTTTTCTCTTAGAGAGTAGTCATTCTAACAGGTGTGAGGTGGTATCTCATTGTGGTTTTGATTTGCATTTCCCTGATGATTAATGGCATTGAGCATCTTTTTAATGTATCTGTTGGCTATCTGCACATTTTCTTTAGGGAAATGTCTATTTAAAAAATATAAAAGTAATACAGAAATTCCATGGTGAACAAAATATCAATGTTCTCAATACAAATAGTCTCTGCCCCTGCACTTGACCTTTCTTGCCTGGTCCCAGCCCTTTAGGACTCCTTAAAACATGCTGAACAAATGGATTGTGGAGTTGGTGTCCGGCTCATGTGAGCTAAATCTGCCACTCATGACCCAGTGAAATGTTACCCCTCAGAGCTCATTGATGAATCAGATGGACTAAAGTTCTTGTCCTTTCTTGCTGTCAGTCTGTCCATGAAGATGTTGATTCAGCTGTACTGGTCACGCCCATCTAAGCCTGGAAAGGCCACTAGAGTCCAGCTTCCCTACCAGCCTTAGCAGCGGTCTGCCCACCAGGGAGAGTTTTCTTAGAAGCTCAGCTCTAAATTAAAAACTGCCCTTGGTTCTCTAAGAGTCTAAAGTTCCTGGAACTGCTCTTTCATTTTGGTATTTTCTCCCCTTCCTTATTCTTGTTATTTCAAGAAATCAGAATAGTTGTTTTGAAAGAACAAATCATGAGATATGCAAATATGTGCATACGTGTATACATAGAGATGTCTTCCACACTCTCCCCACCCCTCCACCGGGGCCAGTCTGCTGATACCAAGAAGCTGAGTAAATATTTGTGAGTTTGTTAATTGGATCATAGGAGATGGATTGTAGGGAAAAGAAGAGTTTAATTTTGAGCATATTGCATTTATATCTGAAGTCGCCATTACGTTTCACAGCCAACAAAAAGCTTTATGCCCACCAAAAAGATCGGCAGGTCTAACTTACTTTCCTTTAAGTTAAGTCTGCTTTTCCGTGCTGCTTTCACTGTTTGTGTTTGGGACACTGAAGACGGCCAAATGAGGAATTCGTAACCCGAGTGCAGTTGCACTGTTGCACACAGCAACAATGAGACAGAAGTCCAGGGTCTGAGCATACATTGGGCAGCTTCTCCTCCCAGCAAATAGGCTCAATTATGGAACAGTTGCCACTTCCAGGGGAACTTTAGTCTCTCTCCAAGGACATTTCTCTCCCAAATCAACAGAATCAAAAGTTGAAAATGAGCTTCAGGTCCACAAGTGGTCAGATGGACTAGAAACTGAATCTTCAGGGGACAGAGGTGCCTGCCCTTGGTGCCGTGCCAATGAGGGCTTGGGCAGAGGGGCCTCTTCTCTTTCCTATAGGCATGGCTTACTTAACTGGAATACAGGTGTTGCTGCTCTGGACCTAGACTGTTGAAAAGAAGGAGTAATATCCATCAGAATAAAGCTTCCCAGTGCTTGGGTATAATCTACTCAGAAAGACTTAGGAGTTTTCAGCAAGACCAGTCATTCATTCATTCGACAAGCGTGTGCTGAGGACCTACATATGCCAGGTGCTAGGGATTCAGCAGTGAGCAGAATCATACCGTGCCTCACTTGGAGCCTGTGTCCTGCTGGGGAGAGCAGGAGACAGCGCAACACACAGCCGGATGATGTGGCAGATGGTCTAGGTTTTAGGGCAAGAAACGGACAGGGCAAGGGTAGCTGCTTTGGCTCAGATGGGCAGGAAGGGCATCTTTGGAAAGGAAACGTTTGACCAGAGGCTGGAATGAGAGGGAGTGACGCAGCACATGGTGTGTTTGGGGAATAGCAGGGAGGTCCATGTGGCTGCAGCCAAGTGAGGGGGAGGCTAGGGAGAGGCGATGAGGTCTCATAGGAGCCCAGGGGCCAGACCCCATCAGCCTAGTACAGGCCGTGGGAAGGGCTTCGGACTTTACTCAGAGGGAGAAGGGAAGCCTCTGGAGGCTTTGAGCAAGTAATGACCTGATGTGAGTTTTGTTACTCTGACTTCTGAGTGAAGAAGGGCTAGTGCTTTGGTTGGGAGAATCTAGAAGCCAGGCATAACCCTGCTCTTGTGGAGCTTATAATTTGGTGGGGAATTTTGGTGATGGGCACATAACCAAAGAAATGAAGTCAATTCAGGTACGTTATGAATAAAATGAAAGACAGTGATGGGAAAGCAGGAGGGATGGGACTATGTGCTGCAGTGAATGGTTAGGAGAGGTTCTCTGGAGAGGTGGCATTGGGCTGAGAATAGAGTGAAGAGGAGGAGCAACCATGCACCATGAGGGAGGGCAGGGAGTATAGCAGGTGGGTGGTTTCAGCAGTGCAAAGGCCCTGAGGAAGGGGGAAACTGCATGAGATAGGAGAACACCAAGAAGATGAGCATTGCCAGAGCATGGTGAGCTAAGGGAGAGGTCAAGAGGTAGTCAGGGCCAGACCTTGGAGAGGTGTTCAGGCCATGGTGAAGAATTTGGATTTTAATCAAGTTGAAATGGGCAGCCATCGAAGAGATTTCAGTATGAATTTTATTTCAAAAGAATCACTCTGCTGCTTTGTGGGGAATAAATGTGTAAGTGGGTGTTAGGAAACCAGCCTTAGTAGTAATGTAGGTGAGAGATAACTGTGGTTTCGATTCTGGTAGAGATTGTGGAGAGAATGGATGTGAGCTATATTTCAGAGGTAAGCCAACAGGATTCATTAACACAATGGATGTGGGAAGTAAGGGGAATCAAGGATGATTTCTAGGTTATTGGCTTACGCAGTTGGATGGGTGGCATGCCATTTATAGAGAGGAAGAAGAGTTGGAGAGGAACATGGGGGAAGACCATAGTGGGGGTAGGGGAAATAAGATTTCTGATATGGATATGTTACATTTGAGGCCTTTTATAGAGTTTTAAGTGCAAATGTCCAGTCAACTATTTGATATGGGTGTCTGGAGTTCAGAGTAGAGGTCCAGGTGTGAGCCATAAATTTGGGAATTATCAGTATGGAACTGGTGCCCAGGACTGGAGGATCAGCTAGGGAGATAGTATCAAAGAAAAAAAGAGAAGGAGGGTAGAGGACCAAGCCCTAGGGGTATTCCAAGATTTAGAGTGGAGACATAGAGAAGATGCCAACCAGGGGCGCTGAGAAGAGGTGGCCAGGCAGGTAGAAGGTGAGTCAACATAAAGGGATGCCTTTGAAGCCAAAGAAAGGCAATGTTTCCAGGCAGGAGTGTCCAACTGTGTTGAGTGCGCCTGAGAAATAAGATGAAGACAAAGAGAAACCATTGGGTTTGCCAACTTGAAGATGTTTGGTGACTTTGGCAAGGGCAGACTGAGTAGAATAGAGAAGAGCAGTTTTGAGCAGTTTCCCTTTGGCCGAGGGAGCAAAGTTCCATGACCTCTCTGTGAAGTCATTTGTGAATTTTTATTTCTGGGAGAACAGAGAAGTATACTGATCTCCTTCCACTGCTGAGCAGACAATGGTTGCATTCTCTGGCATAGAATTAACCAAAGTTTTCGGTATCCTCCTCTGTTTCACAGAAGAACATACCAGAATCCAATTTCTTCACTTGTATTTATTGCCTTTTTTTTTTTTTTGGCCTGTTACTTTTGAAAGCTTGAAATCATAGAATGGCCTAGATGAAAGGACATTGGTAATCCCTTTATTTTATGGGTGAGGAAACAGAAGCCTGGAAAAGTAAAATCATAGAGGCAGGCTAGAATCCAGGAATCTTTTAACTGTATCATATTTAAGCTTTATGATCCATATATAATTCATCTGCTCATCCCTAAATGCTCCCAACTGAAGATGATTAGAAGTGTGGTCCCAAACAGCTTGAAATAAAGGAATTCTATCTCCAAGACTGCTTCTGATCTGAGACTATACTTGTAAAGTGTGCTGACCGTAGCTCAGAGCCTGGACTCTGCTTCGGATTCTGTGTCTCTTTCCCTCTCTGCCCCCCACCTGTGGTCATGCTTTGTCTCTCAATGTCTCTCACTGTCTCTCAAAAATAAATAAAATGTAAAAAATATTTTTTAAATAAAAAAAATAAAGATAGGAGATCTTCACATCATTAGACAAATGGATAAGGAAAATATCACACACACACACATACACACACAGGAATATTACACAGCAATAAAAAGGATGAAATCATTCCATTTGAGACAACATGAATGCATCTGTTACATGAAATAAGTCAGACTGAGAAAGACAAAGACCATATGATTCCACTTATAAATGGAATCTAAAAAAATGAATAAACAAAAAGCAGAACAAGAGCCATAAACACAGAGAGCAAACTGATGGCTGCCAGAGTGGAGAGGGGTGGAGGAGTGGGTAAAGTGGGTGAAGGGGAGAAGGAGATACAGGCCGAATACAGTCAATGATATTGAAATGGTGATGTAATGGGACAGATGTGTAGCTACACTTGGGGTGAATGTAGCATAATGTATGAGCTTGTCAAATCACTAAGTTGTACACCTGGAGAAAAAAGCCACTTACCATAAAAAAAAAAAAGGATTTTTCAGTTTGTTGATAAAAGTGGGAAAGCCCAGTGGGAGATTTAGCTCTTTTGATAACTTAAGAAAATCATGTTGTTTATGAGGAAGACTCCTCCTTAGACTCTCTCTATGGCTCTAAAAGACCTGGCTGGCTGTGTGGCTCACCAGTGTGGGGTCCCCATAGCAACAGCTCCTCGCCAAGAAGCTGGATCAGAGAACAGATTTCAACTTATCACAGCCCCATCCAGGGTCTGAATGTGCTGAACCATGTGCTCTTATATAAGACCTTCATTCCTAAGTCTTATTTTAAACATCTTTAAAATGAGGAGAATTCCCATAAAGAACAGTGTGAGGTTCACACAAGCTGGTGTGAGTGGATGCACATTTTAAACTGTAAAGCACTATATAATTGTGTGCTCTTGTAAGAGTTACAGAGGGAATGAAGAGCCTGACAGTTTGATATCTCAAAAGTATGAAAGACCATAAAAGTAAGGAAAATATTTATTTTAGTTAACTTTCAAATTAAGCAAAGGGCTGTTTTATGAATATTCAAGGCACACATCCTCCTTCTTAAAAGACACAGTAATGACTCTGCATCTAGGGCAGCCTGTATTCCAAGGCATTGCATTGGGGGTCAAGCAACACAGGATTTATTGTGCATCTGTGCTGTGGGGGTGTGGGACATGGGCCAGGTAGGATTCAGCCATGATGAAGAAAGGATCCCTTCTCTCAAAAGATTACAAGCCAATAGGGAATGGGAGGGAAACATCTGAATCCCAGGATGGAACGGGATGCTTGTAATTGGAGAGATATAAAAGTCTCACAAGGTCCAAAGAATAGGGGAGTTTTGTTTTGGGAACAGACAGTAGTAGAAGAGATTTCTTAAAGAAGCAGAATTTACAATTTTCTCCAGTCCATGGGTAGGAATCTGAAAGTCAGGTAAGGCCAGCCAGGTGCACAGCAAAGGCACAAAAGTAGGTTTGTTTCAGTTTGTTCCTTTAAGAGTGGACCTGTGTTATTGGAGCAAAGGTCAACATGGCAGAATGATCATAACTAACGCTCGCTGAGTGCTTACTCCATGTCAAGCACTGTCCTAAAGGCCTTAAGGGTATTTCTTCAGGTAATTATCATAGGGACCATATGGGAGAGATGTTACTGATGTCATTGCATGAATGATCAAAGCAGGACACAGCCAGGTTGAGTCCATTGCCCACAGTCACCCAGCTAGTAAGTTACTGAGGCAACAGTTGAACTCAAACCACGTCATCCAAGAGTCCACACTTTAAACCGTCACACTAGACTGTGTTCCCATGGATCTGAGAGGTGAAAAGCTAAGAAGAGGCTGAAAATCTCCTTTGGGGCTACACAACCACAGAGGTGTTGAGGAGCAGACGTGAGTGTGCTCTTGATTCAATAGGCCAGTGTTCCCCAGAACGGGTACACAGACTACTAGTGGGGCGACAGATATTTCAGATAATACATTGATCACCAGTTTTTTAAGTTATATATTTAATTTCATACGAATTGGAAAAAATGCAGCATATCAAAACCTTGATCGTGGATGTTCTTACTTAGAATGCTGCTGTATTTTAAAAGTGTGTCAAATTAAAGAAAAACTTTAAAAGTATGTCAAATTAAATATATTTATTGAAGAAAAATGAATAATAGTACAGTTGTTATAAGGATTTCTCAAAAACCATGAAGATAGCCCTTGAATACCTAAAGTTTGAGAATGCCCTAGATGGACAGTGGAAAGCAATGAAGGCTGCTAGAAAAGAGGGGGCATTTTAGATATACTTTTTAGGAAAATTAATCCTTTCTCAAGGTTTAGGATCATTCGAGGGACCAGCAGTGAATTATGTAGAGCCCAGGTTTAGTGGGCTTTATCTGTCACTATTCAACCAAGAATACAGAAGTTCAAGTCTGTACAACAGGGGGATTTGGTGGAGAAAATGCATAGGTTGCATAGATGATAGAAGAACTGAGAAACAAAAGTAGGTACATTGAGACAGCCCAGGAATCTGCTTCTAACCCTTGGCTGGAGAGACAAAGGGAAAGGTCATGTTGGAGCCTAGGTGTTAAGGTCACCGGCAAAAGCTGGAATTGCACTGGAGCCGGGGAGCCATGCTGGAGCTTTACAGGTGACATCAGGTGAGGCAGTGAAGGACACCTCTCCAGATTCCTCGCTCCAGCCCCTCCTGCTCACTCAGTCCCACTTAGGAAATGCAGCTGCCTGCAATACAGAACAGGGAAGGGGTAGGGCAAAGTTTAAGATCTGTGCAGAGCGCCTGGGTGGTTCAGTCGGTTAAGTGTCCGACTTCAGCTCAGGTCATGATCTCACAGCTCATGAGTTCAGGCCCTGTGTCGGGCTCTGTGCTGACAGCTCAGAGCCTGGATCCTGCTTCAGATTCTGTGTCTCCCTCTCTCTCTGCCCCCTTCCCCAGCTCACAGTCTGTCTGTCTCTATCTCAAAAATAGATAAACATTAAAAAAATTTTAATTTAAGATCTGTGCCAAAGATGGCCAGGACCAGTGCTGGGGCTCTAGCCCTAACCTGCTTGGTAAGTAATTTTGGAGAAGCCATAGAGCCAGGACGCAGAGAGGGCCTTCTAGAGGCGTCTAGAGACACAATGGGTAGGATTTGGTAATTGCTTGGAAGTACAGGGCATGATGGAAAAACTGTATGTGAGAGAGCAAAAGGGATAAGCTGAAGTAGACCCTAGATTCAGTCTTTGGTTATGAGTCTCTTGGATATGGCTTTCTCTTTTTTTCATAGGTGTTCCATCTCCTGCCTGGCATTTCATTTCCACACTGGAAGAATCTTTATTCTTGATGTTCCTCTGTGTATTTGTATTTTTTTTCTCTTTCCTGTTACTGTAGTTGTTATTTTATCGGTGAAGTTAAAGACCCATCTAATTATTGAAAGTAATTATATTTTATTATACCCACAGGCATTTGTAATGTGTTTTTACAACCGTAGCACAACTTTCTTGTGCAGCTATTATCCTGGCTGGTTTTCTTGACTAATGTATGCTAACATGAGCCTCAGTACCCTCAGTTCTCTTGTGGGTCAGATAGCCAAGGCTGGTGTTCGTAAACATTTCATAGATGATCGGGTCAGAAGCAAATCATGAATTTACACAGCCTTGTGATCATTTGTTTAGAATAGGGTGCCTGACAAGTTTTAAAATTGAAAGTTACTTTGTTCCTTAGTGGCTAGAAGAGGCTAAAAATACGTCTGAGGGAGAACATTGTGAAGATTTCCAACTCCCAGAGATGGGGAACTTTCTGAAGATGATCGTGAGTATTTAGCATGAACTCTGAGCCACACTGTGGCACCTGAAAGGGAACTGCTGTGCTTTCTGCAACTTCTTATTCCCACAGGATTACAGCAAAAGTTGGAGGGGGATTTCAGCCAGAAACATTTGTTCTTTTGGTTGTTCTCCCCTTGTTTCCTAGGTCATCATTTTCATGTCAGCATGATCTTGGCTGAAGGAAAATGTAGCCCTCTTGACATTTTCCTCAACTAAGAAACAACAGTTTAATGTGCTTTTTGGAAGCCTTGTCCGATGGCTCTGGTACCCCTCCCAGGGGGAGGTGGATTCAAAAGTGAGGAGCCGAATTTTGGAAATGGGGTGAGTGAGGGCTGCTGGCAGGTTGTGTTTTCATTACGCATTGCTAGAGACAGGCATTCTATTCGGAAGATCCACCAACACCCAAATCCTTTCTTGACCAGTGACCTCTCAATTCCTTGAGGTTCCTGAGAAACAAACATGCTCCAAATGGGCATGGGCCCGACTGCCTCTTGGGACAAGAGAAAGCAAGATATACTCTTATCTTATGGAAGAGTGGGCCACGACCTTTACCACTATCGGCACATGGAAGAAAGAGAAGAAAGACTAAACCCATATGAGCCTGTGGGCTGCTAAAAAAAAAATGTGACCCACTCATTGTCATCAATTTGAGGAGCTGCCTGCTTTTAATTAACTGTTTGGAGTAAGTAAGGTAAGAGTAGGGATGTTGAGCCTTCAGCTGTAAAAGTCCTCACACATTGTGTAGTGTATACAATATATAGTGTATATATGTGAAAATATAAATAGCTCTAAGTATTGAGCAATGTCCAGGACTTGAGTCGCTGAAAGCACAGGGCTGATCATGTCATAGATGCTCAGTTACTTCCTACTAATTGAACATTTGATTGATTTGAGGAATAAGATCTCCTAACAACGTATTTCACATACGATGTGGTCTTCTGGCCACATTATGTTATCAGTCACAATATTGGTAGTAGTAAATCATATTCAAACTCTAGACCATTGCTTGACACCCTGTTGTCCTCTCACCCCCTTTTGTGGTAAATATTCTGAGACTTAATACATAACGTCAATGAAAAAAATATTTCAGTAAACAGAGTTGCTATTTGCAAGGCATTCAAAAAATCATGACCAATAAAATATGTGAATATCAATGGTCATTCCTATTAACCTTTTGACACCAAATATCCAAAATCTACAACTCCATAAGAACTGCAGGAAATAAAAAAGAACCTAGTGGAATTCCTCAATAAACAGTAATTTTCAGACATTCGGAAGATCACTGATCTACCAGGGCGGCGCTAGTTTTGACAGAGTTAACTTGGGTGATGTAGGGTTCGAGTGTGTGTTTTACCAAACACTTTGACCCATTTTTTTCCTTGTAAAGGAGACCAACTGTGAGATGAAAGAAAACTTGAAAGCAGTGCTTGATTTACCCGAGATGTCATTGTTTCTCTTCATGAACCAGAAAATTCCCTGTTGGGGAGCATGCCACATCCCAGGAGTTCCAGAATTGAGAGGCTACTCTAATTTTCTTTTCATTCAAGTAGAAACAATTAACTGAGGAGTCCAACACGAGTCATACGTCTGGAGTTTTTGATGAAAGTGTTCTTTCTTTCATGCAATCAAAATGCCTGCTTCTTTCGTTTCTCTGAGCTGAATTGTCATATATGCTTCCTGTCTCCCAGGATTATCGTGAGGTCACTGGAGACAGTGGAAGTATGAAATGTTTTGTAAACCTAAAAATTCCACATGCACTTAAGGTATTATTATTTTTATTCTTATGGAATGAGATTAAGCCAAGGAAAGAGTAGGCACCATGTGGTCATTGCACAAATGTTTTGTCAGTGCTGGTTGAAAGCATTTCTTTTTGGGGAGATGTTGATGGGGGTAGAGAACCAAGAGTCGGGAGGAGCAGAGGGGGAGAAGCTGGACTTCGAGAAGGTTGGTTATGAATAGATGAAGAAAGAGGCCGAAGGAAGAGACTGAATGGACATCTCTGTTTTTCTTTAATTTACCAAAAAGTTCCCGGGAATGCATTCCAAAGTGAGCTTATGCAATATGCAAGAAATACACTGGGAGGCTGAGTCTAACAAAACAAATGTGGAGTGTTTAAAAGAGCCCTCATTTCGACTATTTTAGGAACTGCTTTGGATTAAAACCTCATGCTGTTTATTAAAGGTTGGCTGCCCACTAGATAGGTGCCACCAATATTGTGACTGATAACATAAGTTAAGAATTATTTATTTTATGGAAGTGTTTAGTGGTGCTATGGCAAGTTGGGGAGGGTGGAAAGTCCTGACCTCATCTAGTTGATTTTATCTCGTTCTAATTCTTTTTAAAAGAACAAGGTATCAGGCTTTTCTGCCCTGCAGCACCGTCCTCATACAAAACCAGTCTCAAAGAAAATTTGGGTTCACAGTTATACTGGTTCAATCACCATGTGGCTAGTCTGCCCGGAGCCCGAGTTCCCAAGGAGTCTGTATCTAGCTGAGGCTCCCTCCTTTCCTCAAGATGAGTACTCAATACATGATCCTGAGTTTAATCCCTTCCAGAGTACACTATAAATTCTCTTGATTTTAGAATTATGATACTGTCTATGCTAGAGTAATAGTGGTGGCCTCATACTTAATCAAACATTTTCTACATACCAGCCATAATCCATTTGATCCTCACAACAAATCTGTAATCTGGATATAGGTACTGTTATTATCTCCAGTGAATTAACTTCTCCAGATAATACTGAACTAGATTTGAATCTAGGCAGTTCGGGTTCTGACCCAATACTTGCATTCCCAAACTTTTGAAACACTGAAAGATCAATAGATATTTGTCTCTATCTCTGCCATATTAAAAAAGAAAATGCTGGGGCACCTGGGTGGCTCTGTCGGTTAAGGGTCCAACTTTGACTCAGGTCATGATCTCTCAGTTGGTGAGTTTGAGCCCTGCCTTGGGCTCTCTGCTGTCAGTGATGAGCCTGCTTCAGATCCTCTGTCCCCCCTCTCTGTCTCTCCCTCATGCCCTCTTTCTCTCAAAATAGATAAAAATTTAACAATAGAAGAAAGTCTGAGATGAGAGAATCCACCAAAACTTCAAGGTGAGAGAGATATATTTGAAGAGAAAATATGAAAACATATTTTAATTACTTCTATTTAAAAAATTTTTTTGATGTTTATTTATTTTTGAGAGAGAGAGAAACAGACAGAGCATGAGTTGGGGAGGAGCAGAGAGTGAGGGAGACACCGAATCCGAAGCAGGCTCCAGGCTCTGAGCTGTCAGCACAGAGCCCAATGTGGGGCTCAAACTCACAAACCATGAGATGATGAGCTGAGCCAAAGTCAGATGCTTAATTGAGCCATGCAGGTGCCCCATTCCTATTTAAGATACAATAGAGATTTGTGTAAAAAAATGAAAAAATTGTCTGCAAAAGAGTAAATAAAGTTCTCATTTCCAGGCCTAAGTAACTGCAAAAATGTGGTTCAAACGGGAGGAAGCTCTCACTTCTGACAAGCCAAGTTTGTTTCAATTTGTAATACTTGTACATCCTGTACCTGAGGAGCTCTGCATATTTTGTAACCAACTGTTCTAGTTGGTTTAAACCCAAAATAAAATGAAGAGCGGGTGTAGGGGGCTGGTTCCTCTCAAAGGGAACACTTGCATCCCAGGCACCAGGAAGTTCTTGTGGGCATGGCTCACTTTGTCTTGTCCAGATGCTGGATGGTGACTCCAAATGTCAGGATGCGCATACCTCCCTTGAAGATACTGAAGGGATTCTTTGACGCTGGCCTTTGGCCAAGGGCATTGAAAAGACTGGCTGGGAGGAACCACTACTTTGTAGTGATTTATAGACAGTGTGAGGCAGCTTCCAAATAATGAATTATATACAGGGTCTGAGCAGCTTTCAAATCATGACCAAGTTTAAGTCCTTTATAATTCTGGTATAAACCATGAATCTCATCTCATGAGTACTGCAGTGCTGGAGGTGAAGGGGGTTAGAATCTCTGTGCTGGCCTGGCCACAATCCCCTCCGCTCACGGTTCCTGTTCTGTCAGTGTCTTACCCATGTTGCTTGTGCATGTAAACATGTGAATAGCTACAGAGGACTCTATCTGCAGTTGTTCAAAGCTCAGTCCTTAAACTCTTTTTTTTAATGTTTATTTTTATTTTTATTTTTGAGAGACAGAGACAGAGCATGAGCATGAGCAGGGGAGGGGCAGAGAAGGAGGGAGACACAGAATCCAAAGCAGGCTCCAGGCTCTGAGCTGTCAGCACAGAGCCTGACGCAGGGCTTGAACCCACGAACCGTGATATCACGACCTGAGCTGAAGTCGGACGCTCAACCGACTGAGCCACCCAGGCACCCCAGTCCTTAAACTCTTAGGGTGGTGGGCCCCTTTAAAAATCTGGTGAAGGCATGGACATTCTCCCAACAAAGTATTCAGACATACCGTGGTTTGCCTATGGTCATGAACTTCTGAAGCTATCCCCGTGCGCCAGGGTCAGAGCCCTGGCCCTGCAGCTTTACAGGAAAGGCTGTTGTTTGGGCTCCAGTGTCCTTCCCTTAGGTGTGTCCCTTATCCTTGTGGTCACAGACAGTGGCATATGTTCCAGCCATTATAAATGCAGTTGAAGCAGGACAATGTGAGGAAAAGATCATTTTTAAGGGTGTTTCTGAAAAGTTGCACAAAAAGCTTACACTCATGTGCAGGATTGGCTCCGCGGGCATGCAGCCAGTTAGGCGCACAGGACCTTTTGCATTCGGTTTACAGCTCTATAGTCGCCGTCTTAAAATTCTTTTTTTTTTTTTTTTAAGTTTATTTATTTTGAGAGAGAGAGTGAGTGTGATCTGGGAAGGGGCAGAGAGAGAGGGAAAGAGAATCCCAAGCAGGCTCTGTGCTGTCAGCACAGAGCCCAACATGGGGCTCAATTCCACAAACTGTGAAATCATGACCTGAGCCGAGATCAAGAGTGGGACTCAACCAGCTGAGCCACCCAGGCGTCCACCATCTTGAAATTCTTAATAAATTCCTGTTTGAATGTGTGGTTTTTGTTCAGTGAAGTTTAATGGAACAATGGAGAACGTGCTGAGGGCTTGAAGCTTCAGCTCCTGTGGGGTCCCACCACCTGCCTCCTGTTATCTCCCCGGGACTAGGTCTCCACTGCTGGCCCCCTCTTCTCAGGGAGACTTGATGTCAGGGGAAGTGTCCCAAGGCAACTTGGGACAGGGCCTGGCAACAGTGTCCTCGCCCTGAGCTGCCAGTGTCACAGTACACAAGGCAGGCAACTCACTTGGGGCAAACAACTCACTTACCTTCAGTATAGACAACCTACCCCACCCCAGCATGCAAGGCTGCCATGCTGGTTCAACTGTCTGCAGTGGATGGGGGCGGTGGGACTGTGGAAACAGGGGACTCCTGTGCTTGACTTCCCGGCCCCCAGGGAGCACTACACACAGGCCTACGGTTTGGTAGACGGGGTACTCGGCAGCCCGTCTCCTGGTGCTTGTGTTCCCATTTCCTGATGAGTGTCTACGTGCCCAAGGGAGCAAATAAACATCAAACAGCAAATAAAGTTCATTACGACAGGTCAAAAGAGAAATCCTGGAAGAGATGAAAAAGCTTTATATTTAATACCTTTAGTAGCACCCTTTTCCTGCTTTTTTAACAAGAGGCCCTGCATTTGCATTTTGCACCAAACCCTGGAAATTATGCAGTCAGTCCGGCCGTGTCTCCCTGGCCAGCCCAAACAGCTGCGAAAGAGACAGACAAATACAGTCTTTGTTTCGGGTGACTGTGCCCAGCCCCACATGGGGGGTTTCGTCCTAACCCCAACAGCACAACTAGCCCCAGTTTACAGATGAAACAGTCCCTCAGCCCGGAACACACTGCGGGCGGGTGGTGAAGCCAGGCCTCAAGGCCAGGCAGTCTGGATTCCTGCCTCCGGCTCAGCACCTTTGCAGCTCCGCCTGCAGAAACCCCATCTGTGCCCCTGCTGGGACGTGCTGGTTCTGGAAGGCAGCGTCTTCTAAGAAGTTAGGCCATGGGTTCACAGTTAGGCCATGGGTTTACAGAGGGGAATTGTTACAGGCTTTGTTTACAGTGTAGCTCCCTGGGGGCACCTGGGTGGCTCGGTCACTTAAGCTTCCAACTCTTGATTTCGGCTCAGGTCATGATCTCGGCTCAGGTCATGATCTCATGGTTCATGAGATCGAGCCCCGTGTCAGGTGCTGCACTGACCGCACAGAGCCTGCCTGGGATTCTCTCCTCTCTCTCTGCCCCTTAGGCAGCTCATGTGCTCTCTCTCTTTCAGAATAAAAATAAGGATAAGGTCAAATATAAAATAAATAAGATGAAAGGTAGCTTCCTAAGCTCTACACCAGCCAACCAAATCAGAATGTCTGAGGGTGGATCACAAGAATCTTCATTTTATTTATTTATTTATTTATTTATTTATTTTAAAGAACATTTCACCTTAACTGTATGTTTTATTTATTTAAAATTTTTTTTAATTTTTAAAAGAAAATGTTTAATTTATTTTTTAAATTTACATCCAAGTTAGCATATAGTGGAACAATGATTTCAGGAGTGGATTCCTTAATGCCCCTCACCCATTTAGCCCATCCCCCCCTCCCACAACCCCTCGGGTAACTCTCTGTTCTCCATATTAAAGAGTCTCTTATGTTTTTGTCCGCCTCCCTGTTTTTATATTATTTTTGCTTCCTTTCCCTTATGTTCATCTGTTTTGTATCTTAACGTCCTCACATGAGTGAAGTCATATGGTATTTGTCTTTCTCTGACTAATTTCACTTAGCATAATACCCTCTAGTTCCATCCACGTAGTTGCACATGGCAAGATGTCATTCTTTTTGATTGCTGAGTAATACTCCATGTATGTGTGTGTGTGTGTGTGTGTGTGTGTGTATATATATATATATATATATATACAATGGACATTTCAGCTCTTTCCATACTTTGGCTATTGTTGATAGTGCTGCTATAAACATTGGGGTGCGTGTGCCCCTTCGAAACAGCACACCTGTATCCCTTGGATAAATACCTAGTAGTGCAATTGCTGGGTCGTACGGTAGTTCTATTGTTAATTTTTTGAGGAACCTCCATACAAGAATCTTCATTTTAAACTAATTCCTTCAGGTGATTCTTCAGAGCTTTAAGAAATGTTGCTCAAAAGTTCTACGTACAATTCTCTTTCTGAGATAAGCGTTGTATGGGAAATTGGAAGGAAGTAGATACTCAACACATTGATGGCAGGAAGGCAAAAGGTTACAGCCCAGTGAAAGGGAATTTGACAGTATCTATTGGGATTATAGACGCACTGGCCCTGTGATGCAGCGGTCCGACTTCCAGAAGTGCATCCTACCCATAGCCCTATGCATGTAGGGAATGGCACACACACCCTCCAGATTATTGGCGGGGCCATTGTAGATAACAACAGAATATTGGAAGCCACCCAGGCGTCCAGCAGTGGAGAGCGGGCCAGTCCCGTCCACACAGTGGCACACTGGGCTGCGCCCAGAACGAGGGAGATCACCAAGTACTGGCATGGAGAGGTCTTCAGGACGTGTTGGAAAGTGAACAAAGCAGGGAGCCAACAGTGTGCACAGTGCAGGCGGGCATGAGAACCGCTTCTCCCAGGAGCGGCGGGCTCCCCCACGTGCCTCTGTTTACAGACTCGGAGTCTCAGCGCTGACCTGGCGGGTGGGGACAGCAGAGCCAGCTGTGGCCCTTCCTGGTGGCCCCCCACCCCAGATTGTTGCAGACTCCCTGACAGCTCTCTTCAGAATTAATGGAGAGGGCAACTGGGGGGCTCAGTCAGTTAAGTGTCCAACTTCGGCTCAGGTCATGATCTCATTGTTCATGGGTTCGAGCCCTGTGTTGGGCTCTGTGCTGACAGTTCAGAGCCAGAGCCTGCTTCCAATTCTGTGTCTCCCTCTCTCTCTGCCCCTCCCCTGCTGGCACTCTGTCTCTCTCAAAAATAAAAATAAACATTAAAAAAATTTTAATAAAGAATTAACAAAGGTACTTAGGGCCTCTGCCCTAGGCTCTGTGTCCTTTTCACCAATTCTATGGCAAAGAAAAATCCTTATTACATCTCTTTGGAAACAGTAAGCTGACCTCTCAAATGTGGCATGACTATGAGCTGCATTAACTTTCTCATCATTTCCAGGTGCAAAGCCTGCTGCCTCAGTCCTAGGCTGGATTTGTGAGATGAACTTCATGTCTTTAGCTTTAAAACTTTTTTAATATTTTATTATTTATCTTTGAGAGAGAGAGAGAGAGAGAGAAAGAGCATGAGCAGAGGAGGGGCAGAGAGAGAGGGAGACACAGAATCCGAAGCAGGCTCCAGGCTCTGAGCTGTCAGCACACAGCCCGACGCGGGGCTTGAACTCACAAACCGCGAGATCATGACCTGAGCCAAAGTCAGATGCTTAACCCACTGAGCCACCCCAGTACCCCTCATGTATTTACTTTTTAAAGTGCATTTGGATTTGGGCACCCTTCTCCTGCTCTGTATGATGCTTCTCTCTTGAATTTGGACAGCCCCCTCCTGGTGGGATGCTTTCTTTCATACCTAAGGGAATGCTTACACACTGGAGTGGAAACATAAGGGAATTTCAGAAACAGATTGTTTTCTAAAAATAGTCCCTTCGGCCTTTCCTGTTAAACTAGGTGTCAAGGCTCAGAGTTAGCAGGGCAGTTTGTTAGAGCAAAAGCAGCACAGACTTTCCCTTGGAGATTGTCATATATGGCTGTGAAACCCCAGGAAGGCAGACCTTAGAATTCTTCGTGAGTTAGAAGAGAGAAACCCAAATGCCAGGTCAGTTTTTTTTTTCTTTACTTAAAAAATAAGGATTAAAAAATACTGCAGCCTCAGGAAGAAGATTAAATAGTAGATAATCCATTGGCACAATAAAAATTGTGTCGTTTCCTGTGGTTTGAGCCTCAATGAATTTATTCTGGGTTCTGTCTTGGTCAGTGGTGGTTCCAGAATGTGGGGTGGGCAGGGCTTGAAGCTGCATTTCCATGGCCCTTTATGAAATGTCAAAGTGTCAGAGAATGAAGGGGCAGGTGTATTAGAGGGAAAACCCTTCTTCTCCCCCCCCCCCCCCGCCCCAGGCCTCTTCTTGGCACTTTACTTGCTCTCATTTGGTGGATAATTCTCATCACAAAGGCCCAAGGCTATAGCCAAGGTTAATCTGGACCAGCGATGTCCAACAGAACTTTCCGTGATGATGGAAATGTGGGTACTTGTGCTGTCCAACAGCCACTGGCCAAATGTGGTTATTAAGTAGTTGAAATGTCACTAGTGTGACTGAGGAACTAAATTCTTTTTTTAATTATTTTTTTATTTATAGTTTATTGTCAAGTTGGTTTCCATATAACACCTAGTGCTCTTCCCCACAAGTGCCCTCCTCCATGACCATCACCCCCCTTCCCCTTTCCCCCTCCCTCGAGGAACTAAATTCTTAATGTATTTTACGTCAAGCAATTTAAATTTAAGTAGTCACATGTAAATGGCTGTCGGTTACCATTTGGGCAGCATGGCTCCACACTTGGAATGGAAGTTCGGAATTACAATTTCTGACCTCTTCTTTAAGTCAAATTGATGATGGTAATGTCATGTTAGTACTGTAGGCATTAAATGCCCATCTTAAACAATAGATATAATTGACCCCAGCCTCACCTTTGGATATTCTGAGTGGTGTGGTCCATCCAGACTTCTGTACTAGGCTGCATGAGCCAGAGATGTTAATGCCAAGCTGTTCTCTGACTCCATTGTTCCATTTGCAAGAACCAAACCAGGGATTCAGTCCCTGGAGAGGCAGGGTACAATGGAAGTACTGCCCAAACAGCAAAACTCATGGAATCACAACACTACACCTGAGATTCACAAGTGAGCAAACTTCATTGGTGTGTTATCTCTCTAAGCTCAGAATCAATTCATTAATTTCAGGAACTTGACTTTACTCGCATAAGATGCAACGCCACACATTCCTGCTTATAATTTTTGCCAGAAAATAGAAAAGAATTAGTTGCTGTAGTGCATACTTTGTGGAATTTTGACAATTAGGGGATAATTTGATGTTACAAAACAGCCTTGCATGCAGTAGAAATAGCCAAGGTGGCTTTGTAGGAGCAAACACCATTCAATCTGCGTATCTTGCTAACCCTAAATCAATCCAATAACCCTCTGCTACTTCCTGTTTCTCCCTTCAATGTGTTCATGTTTTAGTCCTTTTATTGGTATTTTTCAAATCACCCACTACCTAATATTTTACATGCTGTCAATTAAGAAACGATGTATAGTTGAGCCTTCCCTCATGCAACCCACCAGGTCCTGCCAACAAAAATCCTCATCTCCAAACCTTACACAGTCCTATCTCTAGGCCGAGGACAGCTCCAGAATTTGTAAGCGATAGTCTAGTCCTCCTTTCCTTAGGCATCCTGGCTCCTTAGGAAGTGGGATTTTGGATGGCCCAGAGCAAACCCAGCCTGGGTCAGGTCCTCAGCTCCCCTGATCTTTACCCCATAAACTGTCCATCTTGGAATCCCAAGACCTCTTTGGAATCCCCTCCTCCAGAGGGGGCCACCTTTCAGAACTAGTCTTCACTCCAGCCTCCACTTAGCTGGTGTGCTTTGAGGTCAAGGACAAGGGCTGGGTCACTATCTCTTGGCTTCCAATGCATGCCCATTGGTAATGAACCATGCTTTCCTTGACCCCCTAAGGAGAAGCCCTGAAATTCTGTAGACTGGTGACTATTGGCCCACTCATCCCCCACTGTTAGCAGAACTCCTGAAAGAGTGAACCCACCTGGCATAGACTGTTGTGTACAACTCATGTTTCTAAGATGAGTTTGTGACACTGGGACACAAAAGCTCTCTGAAGGGCTTATTCAAGGAACAAGTTTATTATCACAAGCTGCTATGAGAATGACATTAACTACTCTCCTCTCATACTGAGCAAGCCACCCAGCAGAGTGCCATGAATATAAACAGCCCAAGACATTCAGATCTTACTGTTTTGTTGATGAGCACACGTGGTCCTTAAGCATGCAGTGTGGGTGGTCTGCTGGGAGGTGATGAATCAAAGCCAAGGGGTTTTGTTTTCTGGTCAGCCTCTGCACGCGATTGTGAGCACTTGACTGATTGCTCCTACACTGCACATTGAATGGCCATCTTTGAGTTTTTGACAGGAAAATGGCCACTTGTGTGTTCTCAAATGTCATAGTACATCAGCCCTTTACCACCCAGGGCCCCAGCATGGTCATGTGAATGGGTGTGGGGTGAGATTCAGAGGACCTCTCTCTGTTCCATGGCCCATTGCAAGATTTTGAGAAACTCTTGGACAGGTGTAACTTCGGCCTTCCCCCAACACAAGCAAAACACACCTGCCCTGGGAGCGTGTGCAGCTGCAGTAGATTAAAATCAGTGAACATTTGTCTACAAACAGAACTACTTGGTGGTTGGATTTTATGCATTTCCAAGTGTTATTGCTAAATATTAATCTTACTTTGTATGTGTGGAAGCATTTAAAATTTATCGTGCATTTTTGTAGGACAGAATATTTTCCTAGTCTTTTGTTTTTGCTTTAATACACTATTGATTATGTTAAGTGATCCAAACATTCATGCTGTTATGACACTTCGTGTCATACAGAAATATATAAATTACTAATTAAGTCTTCCTCGTCTTCTCATCCCATCTCCTGGCAGGAACCAATGTAATCAGTGTACTGCATATAATTTCCCACAGTTCCTCTACCTATGTAGAAACATAAGTTCTTATTTTGGTCATTGATGAAAGCACAGATATGCTTTTCATATGCATATGTACACATACAGTTGATATATTTCCAAGTCAATATAGAGATACATCATTCTTTTTTTAATGTTTTTTAATTTATTTTTGAGAGAGACAGATAACGCAAGTGAGGGAGAGGCAGAGAGAGGGAAGCAGAGGATCCAAAGCAGGCTCTGGGTTGAGAGCTCAGAGCCCGATGTGGGACTCAAACTCAAGAACTGTGAGATCATGACCTGAGCCGAAGTCAGGTGCTTAACTGACTGAGCCACCCAGATGCCCCAAGATACATCATTCTTTTTATTTACTTTTAATTTTTATTATTAAAAATTTTTTAATGTTTTATGTATTTTTGAGAGAGAGATGAGCATGACTGGGGGAGGGACAGAGAGAGAGAGAGAGGGTGATAAAGAATCTGAAGCAGGCTCCAGGCTCTGAGCTGTCAGTGCAGAGTCCGACGTGGGACCCGGCAAACCGCGAGATCATGACCTGAGCTGAAGTTGGACGCTTAACTGGCTGAGCCACCCAGGCGTCCCTCATCATTCCTTTTAATAATTGCCTTACAGTCCATAATGTGGACTATAATCTCTTTAATCATTTCCTCATTTCTGGCCACTGTGAAGAGTGGCCTCTGTTCTTAAGAGATAAGGACAAAAACAAAGGTTGTTGCTTTGGCTTTTTTTTTTCATATGCTTAATCTTGACCTTCACTTTCTTTTAAGTGCCTCCTAATTAGGTTTTTTTTGTCCTTTACATAACAGATGAATTTTTTAAATATATTCATTTTTAAAAAAATTTTCAAGCCCTCTATTAAGAAAAAAAGGAAGAGAAAAGTGCCTTGTGCTACAAGGGTAGATCTTGCAGGGGTAGTCAGTCTTGGTGTATGAGTATTTGGACTGTTGTTTGTTTACAAGGTCAGTTTCCTAGGTTTCCCTGTGTCATTGCCAATCTGTGTGACTTGGCAGCCAACGGCTCTTCCTACACTGCATCTTGCGGCCAAACACAAACTGAACGTCGAGGAATGGAAAATATTGCAAAGTTTCTAAGTGGTCAGGAAGGTTTTAATTCCAAGACAGGTCTAGTTCCTATTTTGTGATAAATAGTACGGAGACACCTAGTTTTAACGAATTCTCTTGAGTACTTACATTGCACACAAGAGATGAGAGGATGTTTTACTCGGTGTTGAAGGAGGACAGATTTGCGATTACTGGGTTGATTAGGTCCCCTGGCGCTACGCCTTGTTTTCACTTAGTACCTGTGCACCAGACTGTTAGCTCACTGAGGGAGGCCCCTTAATGTACTTTTGTATTGTGCCTGGCAGAAAGTATGTGTTCGGTAAATGTTGAGCCACATGGATTTACATAGGGCTGAAAATACCACTTTTTTTACCAGAGCTTGCTGAAGAGGGACACTCATGTTTGTTTGATATAAAGAGGTGGCACAGAGTAGGGGTAGCACTGGCCAGGCCTAAGATTCAGTTCAGGAGTAGGAGGAGATCAGGAAAATGAGGTAATGCGGTTTGTTCTAGTGATAGATGCTAAATCAGATCTTGAGGGTGTTTATCTTGGGCTTGAGAGCAAGGGAAAACCACAAGATCATTTCTGTAGGGGAGGGAATGGGCAAACTGGTGAATGGAGAAGCTGACTCTGGCTTTTTATGTGTCATTGTGATTGATGACCTGGGAGGGACTGTCCTTTCCTGCCCTGTGCATGGGATGAGCTGGTAATACCTTATATTTTGTGGGCATCCTGCTGGGTTTCCATGTACCAAAGACTACTCAGAACAATAGAAATAAAACTCCAATTTTTCATCTTGTGAGTATGTCTGTAGTATGATATTTTTTCAAGTTTATATTTAAATTCCTGTTAGTTAACATACAATGTAATAATAGTTTCAGGAGTAGAATTTAATGATTCATCACTTACATCTAACACCCAGTGCTTAAGTACCCTCGTCAAGCCTCATCACGTATTTAACCCATGCACCTGCCCATCTTCCCTCCAGTAACCCTCAGTTTGTTCTCTATAGTTAAGAGCCTGTTTCCGGCTTTGCCTCTTTTTTTCTTTCTCCCTAGGTTCATCTGTTTTGTCTCTTAAATTCCACATATGAGTGAAATCATACAGTATTTGTCTTTCTCTGACTGACTTATTTCGCATAGGGTAATACTCTCTAGTTCCATCCATGTGCACATGGCAAGATTTCATTCTTTTGATGGCTGAGTAATATTCCATCGTGTATGTGTGTGTGTGTGTATGTATGTGTATATATCACATCTTCTTTACCCATTCATCAGTCGATGGCATAGTGTGATTTTTGTGTATGTACCCACACAGCACATATTTCCACAGATCGATCAATAAAAATACAGTTTGGGAACAATGTAAAAATCTTTAAGAACAATGCAACTTTCTTATCATTTCTCAGTCCTCCTGAGTGTCCCGGTGGCCATCAAGACTTCAGCCAGTCTCCCAAAGGCTGTAGAAGCTCGTGGATAGATTTGGCAAATTTTGTCACATGACCTGGCCCCCGGCCCAATCCACTGAGAAAAACAGCCTTCAAAAGGTCATCTTTTCTTGGAGACCTTGGAGACTTGACACCTTCTCCCAGGAATACTTAAGTAGGCTGGACCACTGAAATTGATTCACCGAATACTTGCCTATTGCCCGCTCTGCCTCTGCTACCTGCTCTTACTTGTGATGATTTCCTTTCCAGGCAAAATAAAAGGGATCCTGCCCGAACATACCAGACTGTCCCAGCTCCACAGAGGTCCACGAGATGGGTGCGGCTTAGCCTAACCGGTGGGACAAATGCAAAGAGATGGATAAATGGTTTTAGCACTTTCCATCTAGCTTCTTGATACAGACCATGAAGTGGACAGTATTGGTAGCTGTTCCCTATCCAGATAGCAAAGTTCATTAGGTAAACAACTGGGAGAATAGCTTTCTTCAAAAGCCTAGCTGTAGTCTCCTGTAATCTTCTCATGGAAGTTACGTCTGTAATTCACACAGTAGAAAAGTTGTTGAAAGTATGTTCTCTCATCTGATGTCACTGGGCTTCTTTTTTTATGCTTTTGCCTCAGCAGTTTCTGATCAGAGTGTTCTTATCTTTTACCTTCAAAGAACATTAGGGTATTTTTTTTTTTACATATATTTTCTGTCTTTCAATCCAAGAATTCAGATGGTGGCTGGGCTGCTTTTATCTGAAAGGCAAGTCAACAGCTCTTGCACCCTTGTATCTAAAGAGCCCGCTCTTTGACTTAGCACAGGTTTGGGGCTGTCTCTGGCATGATTACACTTGGAGGGCTGGCTGGAGAATAGTGCCAATCGTAGAAGATATTTTTCATGGAAGAGAGGCAGTTCCCTTTTTTTCAAACCTGGAAGCTTAAGAAGCAATTTCCTCTACCTGGTTCATTCTTGGCACTTAATATAACGCCACCAGCAAATCAGAACTTTTTAATGAATGCCAACCTCCCTCTACCAGATGAATGTTGGAAATGGCAAAAAAAATATATTTTTCTAAAAGTTACAATAGAAATATTCTGGGAGACACTAATTATTATCAATGAAATTTCAAAGCATGTTTATCTTAGCTCTTCTCATCCCCCACCAAGGAGTAAGTGAACAAAAAGGAAACTTTATTGGTAAAGTCAGAATCCAAAATAGCCAGTGTGACCAAGTTTTGAAAACCATGGAAGTGAGCAGTGGCTGTGATTGTATTTCCTCAAGAATGAGAACAATTTTCAGATATGAATGGATGGTTTGTCCATTATTGCCCTCCTCTGTTTCTGTCTCTATATATATTCATGCCGTACCATTGATGGTTTAGCAATAAAGAATATAATTCAGGAGATCTGGGTGGCTCAGTCGGTTGAGCATCCCACTCTTTTTTTTAAAAATTTTTTATGTCTTTTAATTTTTTTATTATTATTTTTTTTTATTTTGAGAGACAGAGAGTGAGTGGGTGAGGGGCAGAGAGAGAGGGAGACACAGAATGTGAAGCAGGCTCCAGGCTCTGAGCTGTCAGCACAGAGCCCGACGTGGGGCTCAAACCCACGGACTGTGAGATCATGACCTGCGCCGAAGTTGGACGCTTAACCAACTGAACCGCCCAGGTGCCCCCAGCATCCCACTCTTGATTTTGGTTCAGGTCATGATCCCAGGGTCGTGGGATTGAGCTCCACATTGGGCTCTGTGCTAAGCGTGGAGCCTGCTTAATATTCTCTCCCTCCCTCCCTCCCTCTCTCCCTCTCTTTTTCTCCCTCCCTCCCTGCCCCCCTCCTCTGCTCATGCTCTCTCTCTCTCTAAAAAAATAATACAATTCAATATTTTCATTTTAAAGTGTGTATCTAAGGGATTCTATAATTCTAGTTTGACAAAATTATACTTGTTTTGTGCTTAATTTTTGGACATAGTGCACGTTTGAAAGCTTTTAAAAAACACTGTTTGCTTTTGTTGTATAACCAAAGCAATAAAGGGCTCCATCATTCAGTGAAATTTTCCATGCATGGATATAATGTCTCCTGAACCAAAGCTAGTCCTGTCTAATCAATCGCTTATGCCAGTCTGTCATATTAAAGAGCAATAACCATCAGCAGGCAGAAGGGAGTTGCAGCTGAAGACAAGGTTGGTATTTCTCAATGAAAGAGGCTGGCAAGATCCAGGTCAGCCCTTGCATTCCAGTCCCTTGGCTTCATTTCTCTTTCCTCCTTACCCACGATTTCCTCTGTCTTCTCCCCTCATCACAAGCCAAAGCCCAGCTTGTCAGGGACCTGAGGAAACCACTGGGATGACTGCCCTGTAGTCCCTCCAATTTATATTTACTGATGTGAAATCAGTGATGTGTTGTTATTAGGGAGATTCTTTAGCTGGACACAATTCAAATGTGGAAGTCACACAGAGACACATCTTGCTTCCATTCCAGTACAGATGAGCGTGTTCTGGCTCTCCTGCTAGTTAGCTGAGAGACTTAGGAAGAGTTGAAAGAGGGGGTTGTAGGGTGCTTGAGTCGCTCAATTGGTTAAGTGTCCAACATTGGCTCCAGCCATGATCTCACGGTTGGTGAGTTTGAGTCCCACTTCGGGCTTTGCACTGACAGCTCGGAGCCTGGAGCCAGCTTCAGATTCTGTGTCTCCCTCCCTCTCTGCCTCTTCCCCAGTCATGTTCTCTCTCTCTCTCTCTCTCTCTCTTTCTCTCTCTCTCTCTTTCTCTCTCTCTCTCTCTCTCTCTCAAAAATAAATAAACATTTAAAAATTGTTAAATAAAAAAAAGAGGGGGTTGCCCTTAGTGATTTCTCAGGTTTTTTCTAAAGTGAATATTTTGTGATATATGTAAGAAAAATAAAACACAAAGAAACCAACTAGGTATCACTCATGTCTCCTCTAATTTGTCAAGTTCTCCCCTGACTGCAAAATACCCGCTGGAACCCTCTTCTCTTCTCCTGGCACACTCTCAATATATATATGAGAGGCTGCTTTTGTGAGGTGGGGGACTTACAACCCCTAATTCTCTTACCCAGGTCTTTCATACCCCCTTCCTGCCAGATCTGACCTTCCCACTTCCTATTTTGCTACCACCTTGTGTTGTATCTTGGCCCCAATCTTTGAAGAGTTATCACACAGACAGCTCTCAGACATGGCGGACCTGACTTAAGATCGCCAGAAAGGAGTAAATAATGCCATGAACATCTTTTTCCTGTATAGCTCCATCCCCAGGGTGTTTAGAACACTGCCTGGTATAGCATAGATGCTCAGTAAATATTGTGGATCTCAGAGCTGGCCCCACATGATCATGTCTTGGGCTCCCCATAGTCATAATCACACATTGGAGAGGTGGCTCTAGTCTCTGTTACCACCCCTCTCCATGCCCAACCATCACTCACTTACAACTTGTTTTTTTTTCTTCCTTCTACCTGATTCCTTTCCTAGATTAATCTATAAAAATTTCCTATTCACTAGATTAATAATCTTCTTTTAATGTTTATGATTTATTTTTGAAGGGAGAGAGAGAGAGAGAGAGAGAGAACAAACATGGGAGGGGCAGAGAGACAGAAAGAGTCACAGAATCTGAAGCAGACTCCAGGTTCTGAGCTGTCAGCACAGAGCCTGACACAGGGCTCAGACTCACAGACCATGAGATCATGACCTGACTGAGCCACCCAGGGGCCCCATTAGATTAAAATCTTAATATCATGTTTTCATTTAGTGAATAAGCCATTTGAAATTAGCTTGGTTTTTGCAATTATTGTTATGATCTACTGATACCATGAGATAAATAGAGCAAAGGATTTTGTGATAAATGATAATGCTTGTCTTTGAATCCAAGAGACTGGGCTCTGCTAATGAAGAGTCAACTGAAGTAAACTTTCCACCACTATTAATAGTACTTGGTCGGAGGGGAATAAAGTCTGGCAACAGATGCCTGCATGAAAGTCACACCCAAGGATTTTTTTCACTATCACGAGCTCTGTTTGAAGTTGTAGTAATGGGAAAATTAAACTTGTTTTAACGTAAGACTCTATTACATCTAATAAATACATAATTCACTATATCTCACTTCTTCTAATCTTCAAGTATAGATACCCAAAAGGGACAATATGAAATCAAAGGTGAACATTAACACAGTAAAACTGTACCACACGGCCCTTTGTTGTTCACAGCAGTGTTAGTCCCGGGATGAACTTCTGTTCCCAAATTAAATGGCATAGGCTTATGGAAAGCAAATGATCTGAAGAGTGGGAGAATGGTACTTTTCATACACCCCACCCCGTCACCAAGGAGCCTATTACTGAGGGCCATAGACATCATCCCTAGGGCTTCGGGTCAAACCTTCAAGTGGAATATTGCATCTGGTTCCCCAAGGCTCCAGGGACCAAGTTTATTCCATCAGGGGCGGTATCACCTGGGAAGTCTGGGGTGTAGAAGATAAGATCCTTCATTTTTAGGGTCTTAGCTTTGTCAGAGCACCTCTTGTCCAGGGAGCTATCCAAGGTGCTGTCTGAAACTCCCCATCATCTGGTAAATGTCTATTTTGTCCCAAGTGTTGACATATATTTCTGCCTATCTTGAGCCTCAGCCTTTTGCATTTGTCTAATCCTGAAACCATCTGTCCTTCCCAATTTGGATTCTTCCTGACCGCTACTTGCTTCCAAAGCCTGAGATGTGTTGTGACGCATTCATAGCTTGCCCTCAACTGACCCTTTGCCTGTATCTTATCTTGACTCTGCCTAGTCTGACTTAGTTCTTATCTTTTCTCCCCCTGCCCCCTTATGGGTTCTGTGTATCTATAGCATATGTCAGCAAAGTGATAGAAATCAGGCATTGATCAACAAGAAAAATTAAACCTCAAAATGTGAATGATTTTATTTTTGTATTAATATAAATTGCCTGAGTTATATACTATTGAAAGAACAACAGTATTCTAATAAGAAAAACATTAGTTATACAGAGACTAGAAGCACAAATAGAAAAATTATTTTCATTTTTCATTTATTATCTTTCAGCATGTTTGGTAAAATAAATATTCAGCTACTGTTGGCAAGATCAATATTATTCTTGAAACACATGTTTGTTTTACAGGTTTTAGTCATATTTGTAATTGTTACCTGAAGTGAAGAAAAGAAAATCACTTTGACCCATTCTCGCAATTGGTGTTAAAATGTTTTTTTTTTAATTTTTATTTTATTTTGAGAAAGAGAGAGAGAGTACAAGTGGGGGAAGAGCTGAGAGAGAGAGGAGGAGAGAGAACCCCAAGCAGGCTCCACTCTGTCAGTGCAGAGCCTGACCTGGGGCTCGAACTCATGAACCATGAGATCATGGCCTGAGCTGAAATCAAGAGTTAGTGCTTAACTGACTGAGCCACTCCGGTGCTCATGTAATTTTATTTATAAATGTTCTTGGCAATTCTAAGTTTTCCCTACCTTTTGTTTGTTTTGCTTCATTTTGCCATTTTTAATGGAATTTCTTCCCTTTTTATTCTATTATTGACCTGGTACTTAACATCATAAAGAAAGCTCCTAATTATGGTAAATTCATTGTAAACCCAGTCTAATAAACTCTAATAAACTCACATAGGCCAATAAATTTAAACAGATTTCTTAGGATTTCTAGAAATGCAATGCTTTCTGCAAATAACCGTAGTTTTACCTCACCCTTTAATATATCATTCCATTGGCACACAGTAAATACCCACTAAATGGAGTTGTCATTTTTTGTGTGTTGAAAAGAGCAGTAGGCTGGAAAGTCCAGAAATTTGAATCCACTTTCATATCCTCAACTAAAATGTATTTTTTAAGATACATTCTTTAAAGATTTGGAGCACTCCAAAATCTCATAATTGAGCCTCAGTTACCTGAGTTGGTCCGTGTGCTCATACAGTGTCAAAACTTACCTGCAAGCTGATATATTTTTAATGTAACCATCATAACTTATGTTTCCATAGAAATGCTTTAATATGCTTTCATAGGGATTTTTGTTTCATCCAATTTCCTCTGCAACATGTATGTTGTCTCTATACGAAAAAGCAAATCCATGTGAACTTAGAGCACTGTGGATACACATCAGGCATTGTGCAAGTGATTGTGTAACAAGTGCTCTCCGTCTTTCCAGCTTCTTCTAAAATGATCACACTGTCTTAAGAAACAAACCTCCAGGCACACCACCCTCTGTTCTCTAGCAACGGAGAGATTGCCTGCCTTGAGTGTAACCAATGGTGTTTATGTTGGCAGTTAAAGCAGAGATCACAACTATATGGAACCATCCCTGTTCCTTTTCCTGGTATGACCACTGACCCATGGCTCTAGACGGTTCTTAAGGCTAGGGATGAGTATCATTGTCATTAACAATTTTTTATGTCTATGTAAATCTAACAAACCCTCCTAGGATTGAGCTCTTGACCCTGGCTTCTGACCACCTCTTAGGAGAGAGGCACCACATGTTTACTGGCCCCAGATGAGCCTTGACTCAGTTTACACCTTAGTATAAACAGAACCAGAATAGTCAACAAATCTGGTTTACCAGTAGAACCCATTCTTCCAACAAAATCTTATAAGAGAGCCTGTCAAATAATATAGATAGAAGGAAGTGAATTCCACAGAATGGAAGTCTGGGAACCTGGTCCCCATTACCCTCCCATTGCCTGAGGGACTTTGAGGCTCCACAGAGGTCTGTTTGAAAACTACTGATTGTCCAGCTCCTTTACTTCACAGATGGGGAAACTGAAGCTGGGGGAGGTCAACTCACTGTTCGTGACCACACAGCTAGGTAGGAGCAATGTTGAGACAAGAAAATGGTCTCTGACCACCTTCTGCTGTACAGTACACCTCTGCCTCCTCTCTTCCCCTTTCCCTGTTTCCTCATGGCTGAAAGGAGCATATCATGTACTCACTCTGACTTCTGTATTGATGGGGCTCTTTTGTCCCCAACTAAATAAAACATACTCTAATTCAAACTGGCTTAAACTAAAAGACCTTATCACCTAATGTATACTAGAAGTTCAGGGATACCTGGCTTCAGGTGCCACTAGGAGCTTATAAAAATATCGTCCAGTTCAATCTCCTTCTCTTCATTTCTCTTGTTTCTGGCTTCTGTTGTGCTGGATGCATTTTTGGCAGGCCTTCCTCATGGACCCTGAGAGGTGAGGCATCCAACATTCTTACAGTTAATGGTTCCTACAGTAAAAGAGCTTTGGGCACCTGGGTGGCTCAGTCAGTTAAGCATCTGACTTAAGCTTGGGTCATGATCTCTTGGTTTGTGGGTTCAAGCCCCACGCTGGGCTCTGCACGGACGTTGTGGAGCCTGCCTGGGAATCTCTCTCTCCCTCTCTCTCTGCCCCACCACCCCCCCTTCTAAATAAATAAACTTTAAAAAATTCTCCTAATTGAGCCTCATTTACCTGAGTTGGTCCATGTGCTGATTCCTAAAGCAACCTTTGTAGCCAAAGGGCTTAAACGACCCGATGGGTCAGGCCTAGGTCATGTGGGACTCCTGGAAGATGGATTGGGGTCAGTCCTGCTCTAACCATTTGGGCTGAAACTGAGGAAGGGCAGATTCCACAAGGAAAAAACAGGACACTCTTGACCAGAGCTGTGAGGGAATGAATGCCCACAGGTAAAAGCCACATGCATCTACTGCAACATCTTCAACTCTTGGTTGACCTTTGAGGCTGATCCGTAGAACCAGAGGCAACAAGGCTCACCACAGATCTGTCTGTCTGCTCTGCTGCTGCTTCTGTAGGACCCCAGACTCCTCTCTATTAGGGATGCTTTCATTTTATCATTGCTCACTTAGGGAAAGGATAGGGTTTTTTTAATTCTTTAAAAAAAACCACAGAATTTAAACATATCCTATATTTTTAGAGGCAATTTGTAGAAACGTCCAGACATTCCATTAGAGGGTTTGATTCGGCTTGATATATTTGAGAGTGTTTAGCTGGAAGTGGATGAAACAAGGTCAGAAAACTTCCAGAAAAGTCTCTAAATAGTACATAGTGTCGACATCCCCAGATTGATCTTCTCTCTTGCATTCCATTTCCCCCTGGGGCAGCATGTCTGTACATGCCAAGCAAGGAATGAACTGAGCAAGGTGCATAGCAAGGCCAGCTCAGGTGTGCACTGCCAGGCATGTTCTAGGAGGGAAAGCCTGCCTCTAGGTTTCCTAGGTGAAGAAATAATGCCAGCAGTGGTGGAAAGCAAGACTGGCTTGGGGATCACAGCATTAATCCTGTAGTTCTGCAGCAGGATTTAGTTTCGGCTTCAACTAGAGGTATTTTAGGAGATTGGCTAATGGAAATGTGGACCTGAAATTCAGAACCTTGTGTTCATGTCTCAACTCTGCATTAGATTGTCTGGTTGACTTTGATCCAATCTGTCACCCTCTCTGGGCCTTAGTTTCCAAGTCTTGAAAAGAGTCAGTTATGACAATATAGTAACTGACTCTCACATAAATCAATATTTCCCAAAGTGTACTATGCATACCGTGGTGGTTCATAACACTCTTTTAGGGGGACATGCCATACTATTAAAAATAATGATGTATATTCTCCTAGTTTTGATGAAATAAATATATAAAATGTTGTATGTATTTTTTTAATGTACCAGACTAACCAACACAACAGCTCCCAAATTTTGTGGACAGTGTTACTAAGGAACCAGATAAAATAAATATTATATTTTTGGAGATGAGTATGGTTAAAGAAAAACATTAAATAATTAGTACACAGAGAAAGCAAAACTCCAAGGTAATACCTAAATTATAGAATTTGAGAAAACTGTGATATACATGACCTCAATATAAGAAAGATTTTAATGGAGTTAGTAAAATGATTTGACAGGGAATCTGAGACCATGCTTCATTGAGAATCTATACCAATTGTTACATGTTTCCCATGCGTGGGATTATTCAATTTTTAAAGTAAAAACTACCTGACTTTAAAATCATGTTGTTGGGACACCTGGATGGCTCAGTCAGTTGAGTGTCCAACTCTTGATTTCGGCTCAAGTCAAGGTCCCAGGATCATGGGATAGAGCCCTGCGTCGGACTCTGTGCTGAGTGTGGATTCTGCTTGAGATTCTCGGTCTCTCCCTCTGCCCCTCTCCCCCACTCACATGCATGCTCTTTCTCTCTCTCTCTCTCTAAAATAAAACAAACAAACAAACCCAAAAACACCCATGTTCTTTCTACCACCCTATCCCTCCAGGACTCGTGGCTAACAGAGAGGTAAAAACATAATGGTCCAATATTTGTGCATATTGTGGAATGATCAGCACAGTAAGTGACAGATTTACCATAAATAGTTATACAATATTTTGTTCTTGTGATGAGAACTTTTAAGGTCTACTCTCTTAGCAACTTTCAAATATGCAACACAGTATTAGTAACTATGGTTATCACGCTGCACATTACATTCTGGTGACTTACTCACTTTATAACTGGAAGTTTGTGCGTTTGGCCTCCTTCACCTGTCTTGCACTGCCCCCACCCAGCCTCTGTCAGCTCTGTCAACCACCAGTTGGTTCTCTGTTGCTATGAGCTTGGGGGATTCTTAGATTCTGCATATAAGTGAGATCTTTCTCTGTCTGACTTATTTCACTTGGTGCAATGCCCTGTTTTTCCATAGTGGCTGCACTAATTTGCATTCCCACCATCAGTACACAAGGGCTCCCTTTTCTCCACATCCTTGCCAACACTTGTTATTTCTTGTCTGTTTGATATTCGCCATTCTAACAGGTGTGAGCGGACACATTGTGGTTTTGATTTGCATTTCCCTGATGATGAGTGATATTGAGCATTTTTTTCATGTGTCTGTTTGCCATCTTAATGTTTGGGAAAATGTCTATTCAGATCCTCTGCCCATTTTTTAATTCGATTATTTATTAGCTTTTGGGTTGTAGGAGTTCTTCTATGTTTTACATATTAATCTCTCTCCAATATATGATTTGCAAATATTTTTACCCATTCGGTAGTTTGCCTTTTCATTTTGTTGATGGTTTCCTTTGTTGTGCAGAACCTTCACGATCTTATATCTTTCAATTATGTACCATTCTTTTATTCAAAAAATAGTAATATTAATTTTTTTTAATTGAGTCCACATGGGTGTGGTCCTGGGGCCCTGAGAATATCACTCATGTCATCCTTTGCCACCCCTTTCCTGCCTCAGGAAGTGCCTCAGCTTGACCCACTGCTGTGCTGGAGAAAGGCACACATCCACAGGCTAGCATGTGCAGAACCTTCTGGAAGGCCTAATCACAGAGAGTTGGAAAGGAGAAAGAGCCACGTCTCAGACCTTTATCTGGGAGGGTCCACAGTGATCCTCAAATCAAATAGTCTCTTTTCATAGAAAGAGAATTGGCCTGGAGCCTAGCGTTGCCAGATAAAATAGAAGAAGCCCCATTCAATTTGAATTTCAGATAAATGACTATATATATATATATATATATATATATATATATATATTTCATATATATTTCAGATAAATGACTTATACATATATATATACACACATATATATATAAATATATATATTAGTATAAGTAGGTCCCGTGCATTATTTGGGACACACTTCAGTACTTCGAGTTGCTTAATCTGGCAATCCAAGTGGGACCCAGAGCCAGGCACTCATCGGCCTGTGTGTGATCTGTGAAATAAAGGATAACAAGTGTCTAGCTGTACTATGGGGTTGCTGTGAGGTTTAAATCGGCCTCTGTGCTTTGTGAATAGTTACATGCTCTAAAGTTATAAAGAATGAACACAGTTACTCTCCATGTTATTATTCTCAAAACCTTAGCCTCCCTGGCAAACAACTCATGGAAACCCATTGCCTTGTTTTTCTAGCAACTTTGCTGTGATGTCTTATATGCCTTGGGCACGGAGCCCTACATTTATTTTCATATTTAAGGAGGACTTCTAAAGTGTATTAACAGCAACTTTATTGTCAGTGTTTATTGTTATTGGCTTTAAATGTGTTGCCTTTATTTTAAGCCATCTTTTTTTTTCAAGATCCTATCACATGCATGTTCTAAATATTTAATTTTTTTTTAATGTTTATTTATTTTTGAGAGAAAGAGTGAGAGCGGGGGAGAGGCAGGGAGAGAGGGAGACAGAGAATCTGAAGCAGGCTCCGCACTGTCAGTGCAAAGCCCAACACGGGGCTCACACCCACGAGCTGTGAGATCATGAGCTCAGCCAAATTCTGAGGCTCAGCCAACTGAGACACCTGGGTGCCCCTAAAAGCCATCTTTACCTTAGGTGAATGTATGGCAGGACATGCTGCTTAGTTCATTTAGCCTATATTTCTTGAACATCTACTATCTAGATGAGATTACTCATTTATCTTTTATTTTTTTAGGTTGCAAACCTTTTTTTTTAAGTTTATTTTTATTTATTTTGAGAGAGAGAGATGGAGCAAGCAGGGGAGGGATAGAGAGAGAGGGTGACAGAATCCTAAGCAGGCTCCATGCTGTCAGCTTGAACTCACAAACCATGAGATCATGACCTGAGCCCAAGTCAAGAGTTGGACACTTAACTGAGTCACCCAGGCGCCCTGATGAGATCATTCATTTAAAAGATATTCTGGGGTTTTCTTTCATTAAAGAAAATTTATAGTGTTCATTTTTGATAGGGGAGGAGGGGCAGAGAGAAAAGGAGACACAGAATCTGAAGCAGGTTCCAGGCTCTGAGCTGTCAGTACAGAGCCTGATGTTGGGCTCAAACCCACAAACTGTAACATCACAACCTGAGTGGAAGTCGGATGCTTACCCACTGAGCCACTCAGGCACCCCAGGGGCTTCTTTTCATTTAAACCTTTCTTCCTATTGTTATGTTCAACCATTGTAAGTTGTTTCTTCTCTGTAATACAGCAAAAAGAAATGTGTTCACCTGTATAGCTGTATTTTTTTTTAAGTTGAATATTCTTGTTCCTACTTGCCTTTATACTTTATAATAGGCATAAAATGCCTAAACTGCAATGAGAAAGTGCAAAAAAAAGTAAATATGTTGTCTATTTTTATGTAAAAATGTATATTTAAAATGTGTTTAAATTCGGATGTATTTATTTGCCTGTACTGAGGTGAAATTTTCACAGGCACTCCTATCTTATTCAGGTTCCCATGAAGCTGAAGTGTGTATATGGGCCACCTGGGTGGCTCAGTCGGTTGAGCGACCGACTTCCGCTCAGGTCATGATCTCGTGGTTCATGGTGCAAGCCCCGCGTCGGGCTCTGTGCTGACAGCTCAGAGCCTGGAGCCTGTCTTCAGATTCTGTGTCTCCTTCTCTCTCTGCCCTTCGCCTGCTCACGCTCTGTCTCTCTATCTCTCAAAAATAAACAAACATTAAAAAAAAAAAGTGTGTATCACTCCTTTTGTTTGCCAAAATCCCCTTGCATAGTGCATGAGCAAAAATACCCAGTACCATTCTCAGCAGTGCTATCAGCAAAACTGGTGACATAGAGGGTTGGGGTCTCCTCTAAGTCAAAATGAGAAAATGTCCTTGTTGGTGAACACATATTCCGTGGAAGAAGAAGGCTTTTTTGTCCTTCCCAGGGCCCTTGGGAGACCTGCTGAGTGAATTCGGTTACCTAGGGTCTCCCTTTCCTTTATCTTAAACAGAAGGACCTTTCTAACTTGCCAGGGAATACCTTCCCCGCTCGGCCAAGTCATGTGGCGGAAAATGTGCTCTGAGAAACTGATTTTTGGTGGAACCAACTATCAGATAATGCAGCTGTTTCTTGTATTTTCAGAGCTGTTTGTTAAATATTGTATCAAGCGAAGGCCCCTTTCCAGATATCCCCTGACCTTTTACTGTGGGTTCATCATTTGGTGTTCTGTTGATGGTTGCTAGGGTAAACTTCTCTTCTTAAACCGCCACTGGGGACAGCAGGGTTTAAATCTGTGCCCTTCCCAGACCCTGCGCGGGAGGGTGGAGCCAACATCTGCGGTAGTGGTTTCAAATGTGGGTAGATTGTTTACACTGGAGATTGCCTGCTGGCGTTTGTTTCTACTTTTGCCAGGCTTAATGCTTTGTAGTCTTTTAAGGCTCCTTTTGCAGTGTTAGCCAGGATATGAGAATCATTTCCCCGTTGTCAGGCGGAACGAAAATGGCATTCAAGACGGCTAAGCAATGCTGACCTCATCACTTCCCCATGTAGCGCTGATCTCTGCACTTTGGCACTCCTCGAGACTGGAAGCTGATGAAGCTATAGCTCTCTTGAATCTAGAAATGTCACACACTGAAACATTTTCTGAGCGCCTCCCATAAACCCTGCATTCCAGAAAGACAAAGAATTGTGCATTTTAACAATCCTTTGTGTGTGTTGACATAGTGAGAATTCGTGTTTCAGGAAGTTAACAGTGGGAGCATGCATGAAGACGTTAAAGTGTGGTGTGAGTTGCCATTGAACTTACAGCTCACATTAAATACCATATTTCCTAAAATAACGGCAAATTGAGTAATTGTTATGAAATTCATGCCTAATGAGACGTCGTCATAATAAAAAAGACTTTCAATGTATCCTTTATATGTAAACATAACAAAAGAAATCTATCATCAGGAAGGAGTTTATTCATTTGTTTACAGATATAGAGAACACCTAGGCAGATAGTTATGATATGCTTAAAACCAGTGAGCAGCACAGGCAAGTACACTGCCTGAAAAGAGCGGTATGTAGGATCACCATGTATGGTTGTCCAGGTTGTGCATTGCACAACTGTACTGAGTGGCTCTCTTAAGCTAAGACCTTAATGAAGTGTAGGTGTAAGTTAGCAAAGGAGGCAAGAGGTAGTAGAGTGGAATGTATGAAGGAAGGGAGATGTAAGAGTACGGTAGGTGAAGAAAACACCATGTAAGAGGGCCTGGAAGCGAGAGAGAGTGTGGCACCTTAGCTTAGAGGAGCTAAAAGAAATTCTGTGCTGCTGTGTAGACTGTGATAGGGATGTGGTGGTTGACTATGACAGCCAGAACATCAGGGCCTTATAAACCAAGGACAGTGGAGGTTCCCTCAGGTGTTTTAGGCCAGGAAGTGATACAATCAGTTTGGCGTTAGTAGAAATAACACCTTGGCTACCGCTTGGAGATCAGATTTGAATGGGGCAGGACCGAAGCAGGCAGACCTACTGTGAGGCTATTGCAATAATCCAGACAGAAGAGGGTGTTCTAAACTGGTGCGGGAGAGGGGACCTGGAGGAATGGATGGCTTTGAGATAAAGTTAGGAAATTAAATCCTCAAGACTGATAGAATTTTGGAGAAGGAGGGAGATGGGGGTATCAGTGAAGATGCTAAGATTTCTTGGTTGGTCACTGGGTAGCCGGGGGCTCCAGTCTCTTAGGTTTGGAGCGCAGAGGAAGAGCAGGATTTGGGTAAAGGGAACGGGTTTGTGGCCAAGCGGAGATGCCCACCAGGAAGTTGGACACAGGGGTCTGGAAGGTAATGAGGGATCAGCTGGTGATATCGATTCAGGAGTCACCTGTATAAAAATGAAGCTGGAAGTCATGGGGTGTGAAGCAGACAGGTGCTTGCAAAAGCCTGTAGCAGAAACAACTGAATAACAGGGCTTTCAACTTGCCTTTGCTTCTCTCCGTTATAATGAGAAGTGCAGAGGTAGAAAGTCCAGACTGGTCGGGAGACTCCACAGTGTGGGCGGGACCCCAGCTCCTCCAGTGATTCTGCCAGGACCACAGCACGGACTCCCACCCTCAGGTCACCTGCTGAAGGGACCTACTGTGTCAGCTTGCCTGGGACTCAGGGGCTTCCCAGGATATGAGACCTTCTGTTTTAAAACCAGGAAAGTCCCAGGCCAACTAGGATGAGTTGGCCTCCCCAGTGATCTCCTGGGTTTAAATGGCCACCGCATGGGACGCCTGAGTGGCGGTTACCCATCCAGATCTTGCTTTCAGCTCAGGTCACGATCTCACGATTGATGGGATCGAGCTCCCACATCGGGCTCTGCGCTGATGGCACGGAACCTGCTTGGGATTCTCTATCCTCTCTCTCTCTCTCTGCCCCTCCCCTACCCCCTCTTCTGAAAATAAATAAATAAATAAACAAACAAACGGCCACTGCAGCTCCAGCCCATAGCACCCACACCTCAGATGGGAAGGAGGAGGAAACGAGGGCCAAATAGGAGAAGCCAACTGCATCAGGCCTGTCTTTAGAGGACCGTTCCTGGAAACCTCATCCCACGAGGTGCTCTTACGTCTCTGTCTGGAACTTTGTCATGGGCCACCTCTATGTGCAAGGCATGGCAGTGGCATCGTCCTGGCTCAGGACAGCACCAGTCCCGATCAAACTAGGGCTCTTCAGAGAGGAAGCAGGGGAGAACAGATGGAGGTTAGGCAGTTAGCAGCTCCTGCTACAGGGAAAAAGACTCATCCGAGTAGAGACACCAGATGCAGACCCAGTGGAATGCACACATTTAAAAGACGAAGGTAAGACAGTCCCAAGGAGACGTGTGGGAAGAGCAGGTGGAAGGTAGGAGCAAACACCTATGAGAGAGGGTATCAAAGAACCCAGAGGAAGAAAGCATTTTGCAACCCAGAGGAGTCGGAGAGGTTAATGTGGCACCTGTGTGATTTATAAACAAAGCCACCTCTAAGGCGAAAGGTGCCACAGCCTTCCTGTGGAAATTGCCCTCAGCCCAGACACCCCAGAAGAGGGAGAAGTTGCTGAGTCAATTAGAGAGAGAAGCGAGACCCCACCGACCCCCACGGCCTTCTCCCAGGACCAGGACTGATGTTGGCAATGGATGTTGAGTCCACCGTCAGCCTCCCGCTTGTCTTCAATTCTAATGCTAAATGGCAGCGGAGGGAATAAAACCTTCCCCGGGGCATGACTGCACAGCAAGGTCGCTTCCAGCCCCGCACTCGAAGTTTCTACAGTTTCCTGCACTCAGAGGCCCGGCTCTAGCTCCCCTGGTAAGAAGCGGAAATTCTGACTTAGAAATGGATACCGGGAAAGCTGAAAAGTCAGCTTCCATGGCAGGAAAAGGGGTTCACCCTGCCCACAGTCCTGGGTGCTGGGAGGCGCCGAAGCCTCTCTCTGTGGCAACTTGCTGCTGCTGGTGAAATGCAGGCTTTCCTTTCTCCTTAAGCAGAGCAGTATCCCAGACATTCCCCAGCAGAGAGGCTCTGCTAGAGTTTCATTCCGGGAGGGCTTTCTTGCCACTTGGGACCAAAATTGGACTGTGACTGCCAGTCACTTCTCAATTATAGATCATTTTCTCCATTCCATTTCAGAAGCTGGTCCTGCCTTTTAAGTCACATGAAAAATCAGTCCACCTTGGGGGGGATTTAGGTTTACATGCATACCTCTCAGAGCTCATTCATCTCTATGCATGGCAGCTAACTGAAAGCCAGGGGTTTGGGGCAGCTTTATGGAATGGGAATGAGGACTTTCTTGAAACTGTGTCATTATTAGGGACCTGGCAAAGAGAGGGAAGGAACGAAGCCATTCCCATCTGAGACATTTACTGGAGATCTGCCTTGCAAAACTCTGTAGGGAGACCGTTTTTAGTACAGCAGGAATATTGGAAGGCTGGCAGACTTACGTTGGCGAGTACAGCACCCTGTTGTCTGACACGTAGGGGTCCAATCCAGCCCGGAGATGGACTGCCCATAAGAGGCGCACATAGGGCCTTCTGCTCAGTGCAAGTGAGTAAATACTTACCAGGACACTGAGCTGAAAGTCTGAGCTGTGCCTTGTACTCAGTCCCCTGCCTGTGCTGCCCTCATGCTGAGTGGCTCCTTGTTGCCACAGACCCCACTCCCCAGCAGTAACTCTAGGGGATATTGGCTCGGTTCCTCGGAGCCCAAGACTGTGGGGTCTCTGTCCACTGTCACTGATTCAAGTGCAGGTGCACATATCTTTCTCTGCATGCATTGATTCTAACCTCTGATTTGCTAACATCCTTTGCAGGTGGTGGGAAGGTGTACTACTGTAGATCAATTATAAGACATACCCTAATTTTATAAAACTGTACAAAAAGCCTTTTACATTCTAGGCGATATGACAGAAAAGTTAATCTGGTTACTGTGTTATCACTATGAGTAGTATTTGTAGAAAAGCCTACATGGGCTTGCATGTTAGAAACATCAGTGCCTCTGGGATTCCACCATAAAGAAAAGGAGGAAAACTTTGCCCTCCTGCTATAAGAAGATGAATACAATTATGAAAAGGTAAATTAATAAAGAGACGGACAAGGAAGTATTTGGAGGCAGCATGGAGCAGGGGGCGGGGAAGCATGGACTTGGAGCCCAACCTTGGTTCACTCGCCATGACCGTGGACTGCTTCATTGACCTTCGTGGATCTATTTCCTCCCTTGTAAAGTGGCATTTCCTTCCTAATAGGATCATCCGTCAGGATTAAGAGGGAGGAACACACATCAAGAATCTCATGCCTGCCACATAACGAATGTCGGTTCCCTTTGAATCTTTGTTTCTTATCCATATATATATAGAGTAATTTACTAAACCACAGAGGATACTAGTAAGCTAGACACATGAGATGAGCATACTTTATGCAAACCATAAAAATCTGTGATTTTTCATAGATATTCTCAGAACAGAACTTTCTTCTGCCAGAGGTAATCAGTAGATTTATTAATAATTTTGAGTCTAATAGAAAAAAAAACAGATATTAACAATCCCGAGTACTTAATACAGTTTTTACATTTGAGAAATGCTAGACTATTTATTTTCTAGTAACACAATCAACAGTTTTTGAGAAGCCCTATGCCCATTGCATTTTGTATACATCTGACTTTTTAATTTTTTGGAAGTCTTTGATGTGTAAAGAAAGCAAGACTCCTTCAAAATGTAAGCTGATGGCTTTATACATAATTGAAGATGCACTATATGAAGGCATCCTCTCTCCTCCATAGGCAAAAAAAAGCAAAAAAAAACCAAAAACAAAAACCTTCTGAACGTCTGCTAGGTGCTTTGCATGCATTCATGTCTGGGCTGCTTTGATCAGCTGGTAGATCCTGGAGATGGTTGTCATGGCAGAAAACAGTCGGGCAATGGGATGAGACAGACTGGGAGTGGCTGAGACCTAGAAAGAGGTGTGCCCACAGCTTTGGAGCAGGAATTTAAGAGAACAGAGACAGCCACAGGTAGATCATCCATGCAGTGGGCAGGAATTGGTGTCAGAAGGGCAGGATGATGGGCAGCAGGGACAGCAAGTGGCATTTGGCTTCAGGGAGGTCCCGCATGAGATTATGAGATTAGCTAGCCACCAGCAAGAGTATACTGATCGGGTAGCTGGAAAGGTAAGAGCTAACATTTATTGAGAGTTTACCCCATGCAAACTCTCGGGCACAGTGCTGAGAGCTTTACTTATGTTACCTTATTTAATCTTTAAAACTCTGCAAAGTCCATATTTTAGCATCCTCATTCTACCAATGAAGAAAGTGAGTCTCAGATAGTATAAGCAACTGGCTCAAAATGACACGATTTGTAAGTGGTGTGATTGGGATGTGACCCAACATCAGGCTGGTGCGATTGGGATTTGAACCGACATCAGCCTGTCCATAGGCAGGACCCCGTCCAGGGTGGCAGAGAGTAAGGCCTTCAGTAAGTCTGGTGAGAAGGTCATTGCCTGAGTTTAAGGGGCTGGACTTCAACTCAGGGAAGGAAGCTGCCAAAAAGAAAGCCATGTGCTTGTGTTCGACGTGCATGGTACTAAGAGCTAACAAAATAGAGACATAGGCGTCATTGTCAGATTTAAGTCACGAGCTGTCACCCAGGGTCATACCAGGAGTAAATGTGCCGAGCTCCACTTTGGATGGTGAGTAATCCTGGGTGACAGCCAGGGGGACTTATGTGAGGACAGGCAGCCAGGAGGAGCACAGTGCAAAAGAGCATAGAAGTATAGACGTCAATGTGGAAGGGTCAACTAAGGTGAATTGGGTGAAGACTGTTGTGTTAGCATTGAAAAGGTGCTACTGATCTGCTCCCTCAACAAATGTTAGCTCTGAACCGTATCGGACAAAAAGGAGGCAACATCAACTCACTGTCTCTGGGACAACTAACGGACCCCTCTACCTGATGATAAGCAAATAACTAACAATTAACATTATAGTTTACAAAGCATGTTTTAGATGCATCATGTTCATCAGGCTCTTACAATGACCCTGTAGGTTGCAAATCCTAGCTCGCTAGAGCTTTATGTGTTCTAAAGTCGGCATAAAGGGTGAAAATCGGACACCATCGAAATTGCCCTTGAAACTTCCTTAAGTTATAGAGTACAGTGTACGTGGCTCCCTATATATTATACTATTTCCATGTGCAACACAGCCAGTTTTCCTTCTAGTGTTGAAATATATAAGTAGATTTTATTTAGTGGCTATTTGTATGAAATCATTTCATGTGTGTCTGTATATATTGCAGTGGTTGGGTCTTTTTCAGTTGTTTTTTTCTGATTATGTTGAGTGCCTTCCCAAATATTAATGTAGGTAACAGGATTCCACAGTTTTGGTATCCCCATTTTGCAGATGAAGAAACTGATGACACAGTCTATACATGATAGAGTTTTAAATAACGGTTATGCTCTACAGATCCTGGGTGGGGTCCACTGTGCCACACGGTCACCCCAGCATGACCATCACACCTGGAAGACAGTACATTCATCAGCAAATAGAATTGCAAGGATACCAAGAAGGCCCCTGTGATTCATGTGCTGGCCACATTGCCAATCATGGTCCCAGTACACGGTGCCCCGGCTCTTAGAAGCCATTAATACATTGAACTTTGTTAGAAGTCACTAGCAGAGTGAGCGCTAGCTGCGCAGATGTGTTTACCAATTGAATGTGACCTCAAAACTCAGATATGTCTGCCTTCACTGAAACAGAGAAGACTTTCCTGTCGTTTTCTGATGCGTGCATGTGACTGAGGTTCACGGCACCTGACCTTTTGGCAGGATGGTTTAATTACTGGTTTTGATTGCTGACTTACTTAAAAAAAAAATCTATTGGGGGGCGCCTGGGTGGCTCAGTCAGTTAAGCGTCTGGCTTCGGCTCAGGTCATGCTCTCACGGTTCGGGGGTTCGAGCCCCGCGTCGGGCTCTGTGCTGACAGCTCAGAGCCTGGAGCCTGCTTCAGATTCTGTGTGTCCCTCTCTCTCAGAGCCTCCCCTGCTCGCACTATCTCTCTCTGTCTCTCAAAAATAAGTAACAAACATTAAAAATTTTTTTTTTAATTAAAAAAATCTGTTGGGAAGTTTATGGCCTTTTTCAGGCCTGTTACAAAGATTTTATCATTTCTAATAAATGTCTTATAAATCAGTTGAAATTGCCTAAGCAGCAGTGTTTGAAGAGTATCCTTCCCTCCCTTCCTGTCATCATGTCTCCAACATTGTGGCCTGTAAGCCTCCCCCCAGACCCTTGGCCTGATGCATCAGTCAATGTCCCAATCAGTCTGAATGTGATCTCTGCTGTTCTTTGCCTTTTCTTATTTGTTTGTGTTTACTTTAACATCTCGGGAACACTGTTTTCTTTTCTTATTCGTTAAAAAAAAAGATGAAGGAAAGGAATGATGACAGCAAGAATAGAGGAGCAAGGACTTCAGGGAATCCTGTCCCCCAAAAGCCATGAAAACAGTCAACAATTCTGAAAAATCAACTTTTTAAGAACTTGAAATTAATCAAAGACTTGCAACATTGGGAGCATTTATTTATTACATAGGTGAGTGAAATAGAATGGAGAGTTCAGAAATAAATCCTTATATCTGTGCTCAATTGATTTTCAACAAAGATACCAAGACCATTTAATGGGCAAACATGAACTCCAAATAGATCAAAGACCTAAATGTAATAGCTGAAACTATAAACTTTTAGAAGAAAACATAGCTGTAAACCTTTATGACCTTAAATTAGACAATGGCTTCTTAGCTATGACACCAAAAGTACGCACAACGAAAGAAAAATTGGGAAATTGGAACGTTATCAAAATTAAAAACCTTTGTTCTTCAGGATGCCTAACTGGCTCAGTTGGTAGAGCATGTGATTCTTGATCTCAGGGACATGTAAATGGTGTTGCCATTTTAGAAAACAGCTTGGCAGTTGCTCAGAAAGTTAAACATAGGATTAACATGTGGCCTAACCATTCCACTCCTGAATGTATACCTAGGAGAACTAAAACTTGTGTTACATAAAAACCTGTACACAAATGATCCTAGTAGCCTTAGTCATCATAGCCAACAACTTAGAAAAAAGCCCAAGTGTTCATCAACTGCTGAGTGCATAAATACGGGTATATCCATAAAATGGAATATCATTCAGCCTCAGAAAAGAATGAAATTTTAATACGTGCTACAATGTGTTCAACTTTGAAAACATTATGCGAAGTGAAAGAAGCCAGTCACAAAAAGCTACCTATTACATGGCTCCATTCATTTGGAATTTCCAGAGAAGGCAAATAGAAAGTAGATCTGGGGTTTCCAGAGGCTAGTGGGAGGAGAAAATGGGTATGGGATTTCTTTTTAGAGTGATGAAAAGATTCTGGAAATAGGTAGTGGTGATGGTTGCAGAACTTTGTGAGTATGCTAAAAGCCACTCAATTGTATTAGAAGGATGAATTTTATTATGTGTAAATTATGTGCTACATTAACTTACAGATGTCAGTCTCATTCAGGTAGAATAAATGAAATATTTCCCACACACAGAAGACCTCATTAACTCAGTAGTAAAATGATTATTTTTTTAATGTTTATTTTTGAGAGAGAGACAGTGTGAGAGGTGGAGGGGGAGAGAGAGGGAGACACAGAATCTGAAGCAGTTCCAAGCTCTGATCTGTCAGCACAGAGCCCGACACGAGGCTCAAACTCATGAACTGAGAGATCATGACCTGAGCCAAAATTGGATGCTTAACCAACTGAGCCACCGGGGCGCCCAATGGTTCTTTTTAATAAAGAAGAAACAACTTACCGAAAACATTATCAATTTGTTCTAGAATAGCGATTTTATTAGTGATAGTCCAGGGAAAGACACCATCCCCGATATCAGTATCTTCTTCATTCTTTCTTCATTTTTCTAAAACTTCTTCAAAAGTTACCATCTTTCCCTTCATGTTCAGTTCAGCTCTAACATGACCACAGAAAATACTCTTGACACTGAAGCCATGAACAACGATAATAAGTAGTCTCAAGTGCTAACTCAAATTGATTGGGGGTGGCTACGTGTAACACTGTTTAGAAGGATTCTGAGGCTACATCCAAGAAGGGGCAGAAAAACAAGGTAGTTATTAATTAAGAAAATCTGTCTTGAGCTTGGCAATGGCACGAGAGGTGGACAGTACTTGGGCTAGTTCTTTGATCTGGGAGAAAGCATCACCCTGCTGAGTGAATGCAAAATCAGTCGAGTAGATAAATCTTTGGATGGATTATAATGAGGCTAATAGGCACATTCACACAGCATGATCTGAAAATGAATTTGAGGTCTGTAGTTTACATGCAAAATCCCAATATTTTGAAATAGCCAACACTTATGGCTGAGATATCAAGAGCTCTCAGTAAATAGCACCAACTTTAATACCATGTAATATCAAGATATTTTAAATAATACATTTTTATAGTTTGTGCTCTCAAAGGTTCTTAATATGAGGGCATTAGTGTATGCTAATCATAAAATCTGATACAGTGAGAGTTTATCTTTTTCAAAGTTTTTATTTAAATTCCATTTAGCTAACATACAGTGTCATGTTAGTTTCAGGTGTACAATATAGTGACTCAACTCTTCCATACAACTCTTCCATACGCTCCTTAATCCCCGTCACCTATTTCACCCATCCCCCCACTCACCTCCCCTCTAGTAACCATCTGTTTGTTCCCTGTAGTTAAGAGTCTGTTTCTTGGTTTGCCTCTCTCTCTCTTAGTTTTCCCCTTTGCTTGTTTGTTTTGTTTCTTAAATTCCACTTATGAGTGCAATTATATGGTGTTCGTCTTTCTCTGACTGACTTATTTTGCTTAGCATAATACTCTCTAGCTCCAAGAGAGATATTTTTATGGCATTCACTGAAAAATCAAGGTAATCACCAGTGGATGGACTCTCTGAGGCTGTTGTGGCACACGTTTACTTACCTTGGAGTTTTACCTCCAAGTGGAACTGTCTCCTCCCTCCTTTACAAGCGACAGTAGCCAGCTCTTTCTTTGATAGATAAGAGGGGTCCAACACATTAGTCCTATTTCTCTGTCAGATATTGTAAATCTGTGCTTCTCAAATGAGGTCCCCAGACCAGCGGCATCGGCATTGGCTGGAACTTCTCTGAAAGGCAATCTGTTAGAAATGCAGCATCACCCCAGGCCAACACGACAGCAGCTCAAGCGTGGGCCCAGCAATCTGTTTGAACAGGCCCTTCCAGGTGGCTCTGGGCTCAGGTTTGGGAGCTGTTCCCTTCTGGAACTGGTAAAGAAAGCAGAGAGCAGGGGCTCCTGGGTGGCTCAGTTAAGCGACCAACTTCAGCTCAGGTCATGATCTCACGGTTTGTGGGTTCGAGTCTCACATCAGGCTCTGTGCTGACAGCTCAGAGCTGGAGACTGCTTCGGATTCTGTGTATCCCTCTCTCTCTCTGCTCCTCCCCCATTCATGCTCTGTTTCTCTCTGTCTCAATAATAAATAAACATAAAATTTAGAAAGCAGCCTATGGGGAGGGGAAGGAGGAAAAAGAGTTAGGGGGAGGGAGACAAAACATGAGAGACTCTTGAATACTGAAAATAAACTGAGGGCAGAAGGGGAAGGGGAAAAGGTAAAGGGGGGTGATGGTCATGGTGGAGGTCACTTGTGGGGAAGAGCACTGGGTGTTATATGGAAACTAACCTGACAATAAACTATAGAGTTAAAAAAAATAAATAAAATGTACAAAAAAAATTTAGAAAGCAGAGAGCAGGAGAATAAGAGAAGCTGGGAGATATGAGCCTGGAGGTTGTCACGGGATGTGACTCTCCGTCGGACACAGCAGGGAGTTTGTTCCATTCTTCTGTTAGACCCCCTGTGCCAATGCTCTACTTCCTCAGAAAAGGGTTAAAGTGCTTTCAGGAGCTCCCCCAATCCCCATGCCCACCCCCTACCAGCCTGCTTTTAGTCCCTTCTTTGGGGACAGAAGCAGAGAGCTGGAAATGAAAATGGCATGTCACAGAGAAGCAGCCACTCCTGTTTAAAAAAGGAGTTGGCCTCAAGAACCCTAGTGCTTCAAAACCTAGCAGGCACCACAGCTAGGAAACGCATGTGGAGCATGTAGACAGTGCCTGGTTCGTAGTGAGTGTTCACTCAGTGCGGGGGGCGGGGGTGGTAATGGCATTGATGGTTGAGTACAGCCTGGACAGGCGTCTAGAAGCAGTTGCTATTTGTACTGGGAGGGTGGTCGCCATGTTGAAAGACTGCCCACTGGTGATAGATGTTGATCTCAAAATCCTCCTCGGGCCAGTGAGGCTTCCTGAAGACAGCGCCCTACCTGCGAGGCTGTCCATCAGCTTAGCGCCTGCTGGCCCATCAGTGCTCACCACGAAAGCCCAGGGGAGCCTGGCTGGGGTGGGCATTTGGGGCAACGAGTGTGGGAGGAGGGGCTGACGGACATTAAGCAAAGCAAAGGGGAATTTCAGGCCTTTTCTAGTAAGAGTTTGGTGTTGGGGAGCCTAAAATGCAAGGGGTGGGGAGGTGGTCGCAGCATGGAAAGCCACAGGTTAGATGCTGGCCATGAATATGGGAACCTCTGAGCAAGCGTGAGAGTGCAGGCCCCACGGGCAGTGGGTCCCCAAGGGCACAGGCACATCAGGTCACTGCTGTAGGAAGCCACCCACCAGAGTCAGATTCAGAAGGCTCAGGTTACAGTTCTTGCTTCCAATCTGTTTTGTTTCGTTTTTTTCATAGAAACTCTGTTCCACATCCTGGTATAGCCCGCCAATCTCTACCTATCAGTATCAGGAATAGGGGAAGGGAGGCAGGAGGAAGGGAGGGGAGTATAAAGAGGGCAAGGAAAGGAGGAGGCTGAGGAGGAGGTTGGGGGGAAAGGGGAAGGAGAAGAGAGAAGGGAAGAAGAGAAGGGAAAGCAGAGGAAGGAGGAGGGGGTGGAGGAGAAGGAAGTGATGAGTGGCCTGTTCTCCATGGTGTATGTACGCTTTCCCATTTAGTTATCAGAACTGTGAGGTTTAGCTGACACTGAACTTTTTCTGCCTAGGCCCCCAAGATCTGCGGCAACCAGATAAATTCAGTGTGCTGTAATGATGCCAGTTAGATGCAGATCGAATCACTGGGTATGTGGGGAGTTGTGGAAGGAGAAGGCTGAGTCCCCCAAGGTACTGTGACTCCAGCAGAGGCACGCTGCTTCTCTGGCTTCTGCAGCCCCTCAGCCTGACTTCTCAAACTCCCGGGCATATGGGGACCAGGAAGATGAAAGCCGCATGCCAAATGGGCCTGGTGTGAGATCATAATAGGCCATGGACTCTTGGGTTCAGTGTCACAAGGTAATAGGGAGTAGTGGGGATTATGGCAAAATGGAGCTCCCATGTCACCTTCTGAAGAGGCAGCCCTACTTAGCTCTTGCCTGTGGCTGTCATGTGTTATGTGACAGTGGTCTCGGTGTTGCGGGACCCTCTAATTTTTCACAAGAAGGCAGAGATCCCATGCTCAGGCAACATTCCTTAGGCCATTGAAACACATCTGCAGGCTGTATCTTCGCTGGACCACAGTTGTGTATTTCCCTGAGTTGCAAACAGCAGACTGATCCTTTCTGGGGCTCCTTTCTCTTTCCAGGCCATTACATTTATGTGGACACCTCCTTTGCCAAGCAGGGGGAAAAGGCCGTGCTGCTAAGTTCTGACCTACAGGCTGAGGAATGGAGCTGCCTCCGACTGGTCTACCAGATAACCGCGTCTTCAAGGTTCCCATCAGAAACCAGCCGGCTGAACCTCTACTTGAGATTTGAAGATGAAAGCTTTGATCGCTTGCTTTGGTCAGCTAAGGAGCCTTCTGACAGCTGGCTCATAGCCAGCTTGGACTTACAAAACAGTCCCAAGAAATTCAAGGTAGGTGGAATTTAGGCACATGGCTTATCATGTAGCATTACGCTAGTCTGAGATCATATGAAAACTTCTGCCACTGAAGTTAGTTATCTCCTATGTTAGGATGTGCCGCCTCATGTGAGATGCATCCCAGCGGCACCTGGGTGGCTCAGTCGGTTAAGCATCTGACTTTTGGTTTCAGCTCAGGTCATGATCTCGTGGTTTGTAAAATTGAGCCCCATGTCAGGCTCTGCGCTGATAGCACAGAACCAGCTTGGGATTCTCTCTCTCTCCCTACCTCCTCCTCCTCCTCCTCCTCCTCCTCCTCCTCCTCCTCCTTCTTCTTCTCTCTCTCTCTCAAAAATAAATAAATGTTTAAAAAAAGAGATGCATCCCAGAAGAATATAAATAATTAATAATTAGTAAGTTGATATTTTGTTTATTCTTTAGAAGAACTTCTTCTCAGATTTTGTTCTTGTCTATTTAAGTGGGACTTCTGTGAGAATGGAGCCTAAACCAACCTCTTCAATGGAAATTTGTTTTCTAATGGGCTTTAGGGAACATTCTCACTTCTTTTTTTTTTAATGTTTATTTTTGAGAAAGAGAGAGAAGGAGAGAGGGAAGGGCAGAGAGAGAGAGGGGGACAGAGGATCCGAAGCAGGCTCTGTGCTGACTGCAGAGAACCTGACGTGAGCCTCAAACTCAGGAACTGAGAGATCATGACCTGAGCCAAAATCAGACGCTTAACCGACTGAGCCACCCAGGTGCCCTGCATTCTCATTTCTAATAATTTTGTTTCATCCTTCTAAGCGGTGTGTGTTATTTTCCTCACGGTTTGTTTCTTACACATCTTGAACAAAACATGCGCTATCAATGTAACACGAAGCTGGGTGTTGTTTGGGGCAGGGAAGGAGGATGGGATCTGGACTCACTTGTTCAAACACAAAGCATATTTAGTGAGACTATCACGGAGGACAGAACAGGGCTGTCATGAAAACTCTCTCCATTCTTTAAGTCTTTCTTTTAATGTTTATTTATTTTGAGCTAGAGAGAGCTCACACTCATGTGAGTACATGAGTGGGGGAGGGGCGGAGAGAGACAGAGGGGGACAGAGGATCTTAAGTGGGCCCCGAGCTGTCCGCACAGAGCCAAATGAAGGACTCGAACTCACGAACAGTGAGATCGTGACCTGAGCTGAAGTTGAACACTTAACCGACTGAGCCACCCAGGCTCCCCCTCCCCATTTCTGATTCCCTTTTCAATTCCCTTTCTCATCACTCCCCTCACAAAGGGTTGCAATGGTGTATTCTCCTCTCCCCTGCTACATGCAGCACCCCCGTCAGGCAGGAGGGGCTGAGGGAAGGCTGAGGTCCGACCGCTAGGGCACACTGTCTTTCCAGCCCTCGGCCACATCCTAAATCTATCAGCACAGTTGCCAGAGATTGGGCTAAAATCACATAAGGAAAAACAAATTCTTCCAGAAACTGGACCAAATGTGAACCCCAACAGTGCTTGAAATCAGCCACATAAAGTGTCATGCTGCCCTTTGTTCTTTATGTGAAACTTTCAGAATTTTTTCGGCAATACAGAAAGTCCTAATTGATTTATGAACCTCTTCCATCTCCCGTGGCTCCCACCCCTGGTCAGATTGTGCTTCCCTCCTCTTCCTCCTCCTCATCCTCCTCCTCCTCCTTCTCCAAAAGTTTTCCCCCCCTGAGGCCTCTGCCCTCAGTTCCTGGCCATTCTCAGAATGAATTTCTCCAGGGGCCCAGGTGCTCCTCTCGATCCATGGCCACTTGGTACCCCCAGAGGCTCTAGAGAAGGGGGTGGTTGGGATGACAATTGAAGACAGTTGGCTCCAAGCGTATACTAGAGACCTTGCTCACCTTACACACACACACATGCACATGCCACTTGCACACACACACACTCACACATTCTTTCAATAAAGCCCACTGTGAGATTGACATTGGTATCCAGTAGCAGTTAGCAGAGACGAGCAATCTCGCTTTGCCGTGAATTACTGAGCAGCTCCTGACTAGTAACTGAAATACTGAACCAAGGAAAACACGGTGTGGGAAGCCTAACTCCTTGCTTCCTCGTGTGTCATGCAGATTTTAATAGAAGGTGTGCTGGGACAGGGAAACACAGCCAGCATTGCACTCTTTGAAATCAAGATGACAACCGGCTACTGTATCGGTAAGTGGGTTTCATTTTCAGTGCCTCAGAGTGTGAGTCTTTTCCTAAAATCTGTTGCCAGAGGGAGCTGAATCAATCCTGAAGGCAAAGTATTTTATAGAAGTCAGTGCAGACTGCATAGTAGTTTAGATGCTTCATGAGGGTCACTTGAATGGTACACGTTGTTTCTGCCCATGGAGTTTGCCTGGACCGGGCGGATATATAAAAGAAAAGTAGATGCAGCAGCTATAACCTGACTTGCTTCCTGGAAACGAGTGCCGGCTTCTGAGAGGAAGTGAAGACACAGTCCATGCCCTCTGGCCGCTCCCCTTCTGTTTGTCTGCCATTGGCACTATTTCTCTATATGACGGGTGCTCCTGGAGATGGCCAGGCCAGGCTGTGGGGGTGCACGGAGGAGGAGGAGGGCAGGAATCGGACAGGACTGAGCAGCAGCGATGCATTGCAGCTGGGGTTTCATGAAGGGGCAGAATGTGGTCAAGTGCAGGTGCTGAGTTGGAAGGGCAGAGCTCTCTACGGGTAGACCCCAGTGGGGAGGAAGCAGAGGGCATGCTCAGGCGCGGGCCAGAAGCTGAGTAGGGTGTTTCAAGGTGAATCAGGACCACCAAGGGAGTTTTAAGGAAGAATCCTGATCTCAGCGGCTGTGGAGCGTGGATGATTCCGTGGTTGGCAGGGGCTCGAAGTCGGCAGAGGAGGGGCCTTGCTGCCTTTGGCCATGGTGACTCCAGCTGCCCCATGGAAAATGACTTGGAAACAAGGAAAATATGTAGGAGAGGAAAACCCCCAGGAAGAGGTTGTAACTTTACAAACAGGGCACCATGAAGGTCTAACACTGGGCTTGAGTAGGGAGAAGGTGGTAGATTTGAGAGATTTTTCGGCATTGACAGTCCTTGGAGGTTGAATGGCTATGGAGAGGAAGAGGAGGGAGAGTCAAAGACAGTTCTGAATAAAAAGGAGGCGTTGTTGATTCCCTGAATCTCACCTCTCTGTTCTGACCTTCCAAGTGTAAGGCTAAGGCAAGTGAAAGAAAGCAGAGGGGCAATGTGACCATGTCCTGGAGTACGGTGGGGTTAGACCCATGCGCCCCCTGGTAGCTCCCACCTGCTGGCTCCTCCACTCCCTGTGCCCCGCAGCCTCTGTTTCTCTACCTGTAAAATGGGGATAAAATGCTTCCCCCACAGGAACAAGGTGGAAACTGATGATGTCAAGGTTATTAAGGTGACTGACACAGTGCTGGGCACTTTAAAAATGTTAATTTCCTTTCTTCAGATCGCTCAATGGCTTCGGGTGTGTTTAAAAAACAAAAGGAGTGCCAATACCTTTATCTTGTTGTGTGCATGATCCACCGCCCCCTCCCTCAGCTTTCTGTCCATGCATTCTCTTTGCTTATTTCCTCCAATGTATAATAAAGTTAATAATAGTCCCTGCCTCCTGGGACCGTTGAGGATTAAATAAGTTAATTCAGATAAGGTGCTCAGAATAGTACCTGGCATGTGAAGGACTATTTTGCTTTTTTTTTCTTATGTGACTCTTTTTAAAAAAAATTCTATTTTCTTTTTTTTTCTTTACAGTTTATTGTCAGGTTGGTTTCCATATAACACCCAGTGCTCTTCCCCACAAGTGACCATTTTGCTTTTTATTTCAGTCTTCAGCAGCCTTTGGCACTGTGTGTCGGGCATTACTTGGCAGACACTGCAGTGGAAAAGTTGCAGATGAAAATCTTAAATTTTTTAAGTGATGGCTAATGCAAAAACACACTGATAACCCTAGCAGTCAGGGTCCCGGCAGGAATGTGGTAACAGGGGGTCCATTCAACCTGAGTCATTTGAAGAAGCCTCATTAGGGGTTACAAAGGTGTGGGTGGGTAAAGGAAACCAGCAAAAGCTTTTGTGGTAATCCAGGACCAGTAAGAGCAATGATTTATCAGTCATTAGGGCAAGAGAGGAGGGGCTACCAGAGCCGAGAGCCAGTGTGGTAAGGGCTACTTGCCAAGACCTACGCCCTCAGGAGGGACACAGCCAACCCATGGTGACCTGGCAGAGAAGGAGCTGGAGGAATGAGCACCACCAACCTCGTTCTCCTCCTACTTTCCATTGGTCGAATCCAACAGGAAGCCAGGAGGCAGGGGAAGCCATTGATACAGTCCATACAGGTCCCCCTCTGGAGGACAAAGCAGAGTGGGAAAAGGTAGGAGCGGGGTCTTCAAGGGCAATGGGAGAGGACTAGGACAATCATACTTCATATTTTTAGTTGATGATTATGGGAGTCAATAGAGGCAGTGGTTTGTGAACTTCTTACTCCCTCTGAAGGAGTCTGCTGGCTGGGAACAATTTATCTGCGCAAACATGTCAGTGATACTAAATGTGGGGGGTGGATGAAGTGTCTTTATTTTCCCTCTTCTCCATTCAGTAGCAGCAGAAGGACCCAGAGCTTAGGATATGCCTTCCCTGCCTATTCGGACTATTTCTCGTTAATAAGAAAAGCCGAGGCTATTAGCATCTAGGAAGCATGTCCTTCAGCCCTGGGTATCTCGTCTCCCCTCTCAAGCTGGAAAAAGTAGTCCTAAATAGGGCTTTGGAGCACAGGGAGTTGATCCACCGAGCACTAACCACATGCTCGGTGTTGTGTTGGGAGCTGTCCACATTTACGACGGCCCTGTGTGGTGGGAGTGATCCCCTCATTTCACAGGTGAAGAAGCAGAGGCTAAGACAAGTCCTGCAGCAAGGCACGTGGCTAGTACTTGGAAGGGCCGTTATCCACAGAAGCACTGGGGAATTACACTTTCCAGTATTGTCCAGGGATGCTGGTGCAGAACTTCCTGTGGTCGAAGGGAACGAGAAGCATATCTGAATATCTAAGAGCGAACTCTGCAGTGAGCATGGAGGAACACACCTCGGCATGACTGCGTCTCCACCCACTGCGTCTTTATTTCTCTTCTGCCAGAATGTGACTTTGAAGAAACCCATCTGTGTGGCTTTGTGAACCTCTGGAACCCCAATGTGAACTGGTTTGTCGGAGGAGGAAATATTCGCAACTCCCCTTCCATTCTCCCGCGGGACCACACCTTCAGGAATGAACTAGGTGAGCTGGGGACAGATGAGTCCTTTTCCCAGAATAAGAGCTTCTGCCTCTTCCCCCTTCCCTGCTACATTGACCCAACGGTGGCCTCATCAACAGAGAGAGGAGAAGGGAGGGTGAGTCGGGACCGGGAGGCCTGGTGGAAGAGAGATAAGAAGGGGCCGTGAGGTTGAGGCAAACAGCAGACAGAAGCTCTCTAACCAAGGAGAAGGCCACCCAGTTAAAGGCTTTTCTTCACCTGTGACCTGGCCTTGCTATTTTCACATTTCCATATTATGTTCTACTTTCTCATCTGTTTGTTGTTCGATATTTGTTATTTCTAAAGACAAGGCTGGAATGATCCTAGGTTACTTTTCACTGAAGATAGATGGAGTGGTGGGAACAAGTCCTTAAGAACTTCTTCCCAAGTGGCCCTGAGGGGAGCCTAGATTACCAATGAGGAATCCTGAAAGTGGCATGCACCAGGGCCACCTAGTGGCCACGTGGGTGGCCTCTGCAGGAAGATGGAGGAGAGCAGAGGTTATTGGTGATGAGGTGACTTTGAGGAGAAAGCTTCCACAGAAGGAGAGACCCGGGCAAGGGCTTACTTCCTAAGGATTATGACAGCCCTCACCTGGACCCTGGCAGGCTTCATGAAAGTCACAGTCTCCCCATAGTTACAAGACATTCCAGTCCTCAACCCCATGGTCTTGTCGACGAGAAAGATTCTGGTAACTGACTTTCCATCGAGAGCAAGAATAGGAATTTTGGTTCTGTGACACAGTCCCTTTTTCTACTTTGATCTGCTGCCATGTGGATACTGAGGTCATCTGCTCAGACCCAATAAATTGCTGATGATGACAATGTGTCCCCATACCTGAAGGCATGTCAACTTTTAAAGAACATCGTTCTTTACTTTGCTCCTCATTCATGGTAATTTCTTTCTATATGAATATTTGTAACTTTGTGTCCAACTTTTTTTTGAGTGCCCATGCTGCATTTTATCTTCCCTCTAGATGGTCTCCATCCTAATCTTATTATTCCCTTTTGCTGCTCCTGTTCTGTCTCCTTTATATTCAAACTCACAGTTAATTTCCTAAAGGAGCCAGGCTGATGTTATAAAGTGAGTGACATGTGGGCTGGGTGAGGTCTGTGGCAAACTAGAGACCACAGACCCTGTACAAAGGGGCCTCAGCTCCAATTAATTGCTGCCAACGTGAGAAGGCAGGTCTGGGGGGCGCAGATCTTTTGATTTCTAAAGATAATCAGAAAGGCAGGGGTTTTATGTGAAATTTCCCTAATTTTTTAAATTGGTAAATATTTTCTTTAAAAACACTGCATGGGCCAATAAAACACATCTTCAGGCCAGGCCCAGTTAGCCAACTTCTATCTTGCAACCTTCATTTCTTTTTCAACATGTCCAGTACAAAATGTTTATAAGTATAATGTTTATATTAAAAGGGTGGTATCTCCTGGGCTCACCTGTTTAAGACAAATCCAACTTTGGATCTACCATTTGCATTCATTTGGCCCTGTACTAGGGCTGACTGGAAAAATGGCAATCAAATGACACTTCACCTATGGTCCTTGCCCAGTTTCGAAGAACATACATCCGAGAAAGGGAAAAGATTTCTACCACACATGGACGGAAGACAAGGTAGCGTGTGTCCCGTCCTCTAAGAGTGGTCCCCCTACTTCGTTCAAAACAAGAGACGTGCTGGGTATTGGGAAACAGGAGGGATCACCGACTGCTGGGATGTCCCAGAAGACATGATAAAAGCCAACTGCTTTTGAGGGAAGAGTATGATCTTGACAGGCAGAGATAAGGCCTTACATGCCAGGAAAGAGATTTTAACTTTATTCCGTTGACAATGGGAGGCCATCGCAGAGGCCTCTGAGCAGGGAGAGATGCAGTCACAACAAGATAGTTAGTTTGGTTAACCAGACACTAATTATCTCAGTAGATAGAGGACCAAATGGTAGAACAAGAGAACAAAAAACACGCCAGAAATGATTTCTCTAGCTACATGTAAGGTCACTTACATAAATAATCGGGATTACAAAAGACAAAATATTTTCAGTTCCTTCTTTTAAAAGGAAGGGTTAGCACTTTTGGAAATGACAAAAGATTGGGATACACACACACACACACACACACACACACACACACGTATTTTGGCCCTACAGACACATAGCCTGTTTCTACTTATAGGAACCACACTGTAATTGAGTATCATGTGCTGAGTGGGTGATAACCTAGCATGTGACAGATTAATCTATGAATCTGCATGAGCATTTTTTTAAGCTTATTTATACATTTTGAGAAAGACAAAGACAGCGCGAGTAGGGGAGGTGCAGAGAGAGGGGGGAGACAGAGAATCCCAAGCAGGCTCTGTGCTGTCAATACAGATCCCGACATGGGGCTTGAACTCACGAAACTGTGAGGTCATGACCTGAGCCGAAACCAAGAGTCAGACGCTTACCCGACTGAGCCCCTCAGGAGCCCTTCTGCGTGAGTATTTTAAATAACAACTGGGTTCAGAGTGCCTGGGTGGTCCAGTCAGTTAAGTGTCCAACTTCAGCTCAGGTCATGATCTCATGGTTCGTGGGTTCAAGCCCTGCATCAGGTTCTGTGCTGACAGCTCACAGCCTGGAGCCTGCTTCAGATTCTGTGTCTCCCTCTCTCTCTCCCCCTCCCCTGTTCATGCCCTGTCTCTCTCTCTCTCTCTCAAAAATAAATATTTTTTTAAATGTTTAAATAAATAAACAACAACTAGGTTCATTTAAAGAACAAAATGTTACCAACTCTTGAAACCTTTGTTTTAAGATGTAAGACAACCAACATAACATTCCGCCATGTCTTAGGAATATAGAATAGGGAGTAGAGAGAATCTTAAAAGACTAATACATTAAAGTTGCTCTAATCCTTGGTGTCATTATCATAGATGTCCAAAATTAAATATGGGGAAGTATTGGAGAACCTTTCCCAAATCACTTAAAAATTAGTTCCAGAGGCACATCTGCTGAGTAGCCAGTATCATGATCTAATGATTTACTTGTTCCCTACATCATCTATCTTTTTTCTAAAAAGATTTTATTTTTTAAATAATCTCTACCCCCACTGTGGGACCCACAACCCCAAGATAAGAGTCGCGTGCTTCACCTACTGAGCCAGACAGGTGCCCCGCATCATTTTTCATCCTCAATGATGGTGAGGACCAATTGGCTCAGGAGAACACACGTATCTTAGGAGAGGCAACAGATCTGTGCCCTACTGTGGGGTCATGCATTTGACTGGAGTGTCATCCATCCTCTGAGGAGTACATCACCCTTAGGACTTCCTCACTCTCATCTGTGACCATGGAACATTCTGACCGTATCTGTGTCAAGAAGGGGCAGAGAAAGAGGACCAGGCAAGGAGTTGAACACTTGTCCTCCAAACCTAGTTATCCACATGCTGGATTGCTTTGGGCAATCCCTCAACTTCTCAGGCTGTGTCTAGTGTTTTACTCCTAAATGCTACTCATCAAAATCTCCAAATTCACCACTCATTGTAACTGGGGGAAAATAAACAGGGGAAACCCTGAGCTAAAGAAACCTCAACAGGTTTATTTCAGGACTTCTCAGTGCCTTTAATACAGTTCTGTGTTAATGTATATTATGGCATTTCTAAAATTATTCAAATGTAAATTTTCACAGTGATGCATGACTAGCAGAGATGTGAAATAAATGATATGGGATCACAGAAAAGTGAAAGATCACCTGGGTTTTGGGATTCAGGGAAAGTTTTCTAGAAGAGGTAATCTCAGAACTGGTATTTGGCCAGATTGTTGGAGAGTATTTGAGAATGCTGGGATATAAAATGATAGCAGAGTGGCTCCTAGCCCTAGGTTATGTTCCTGCTTATGACAAGCCAGAAGCTGGGGTGCCTACATTCTACTCTCTCCTCCTGGCTCTCTGCTATTTCGCTCCAATTTCTCTTGAGCTTTTGATTATTTTATTTTATTTTATTTTATTTTATTTTATTTTATTTTGAGAGAGTGTGAGTGGGGGAGAGAAGCGGGGCGGGGGGGGGGGGCAGAGAGAGAATCCTGAGCAGGTTTTATGTTCAGTGCAGAGCCCAACATGGTGCTCAATCCCACGACCCCGGGATCAAGACCTGAGCCGCAATCAAGAGTCAGACACTCAACTGACTGAGCCACCCAGGTGCTCCCTACACTGCTGTTTTTGACCAGTTGTGGCCAGACAGCTGTCTCATCTTCACCCAAAGCACATACTCACATGCATGCACACACGTGTGCACATACACACTCACACTCCTCACACCTGGACTCCTGTTAAGCTTCCTCCTACCTGAGATGGGACTAAATCAGACGAGTCTAAAGAGTCTCAGATATTTACCTGAAATGTACAGACAGCTCTCTGCCCATAGGACTCAAAATTTTGGCCAGAATCGCTCTTGGGCGGGAACAAAACCCCTCCAGTGCTCTAAGAGAACGGCTGCCTTGCTTATTACATTTGCCTTCTCCTGGGTATATTGATTTTTTTCCTGAGCTCTATCAATTTGGGCGGCAAAGTAAAGATTAAATGGTGCAGATGTCTGCCCAGAGCAGCAGATTTTGCTCAAAAAAACAAAAAAACAAACAACACAAAAAAATAAAAAACTCCTCTCATATTAATTCATCTACAGGAAACAGCTTACGCCTTTGCTTTTCAGCTGAAAACCACAGAACTGACCAGCAGGGGTGAGGGAAGCTGGGCGCCTGCTCAGAAACTTCAAGAGGTTGAGGGATCTCTTCCCAAGAGGGTCCAGCCCTTATGTTGTAGAAAAGGGAAGAGTGAGGGGCCCCTGGGTGGCTCTGTCAGCTGAGCTTCCAACTTCAGCTCAGGTCACCATCTCACGGTTCATGGGTTCAGTCCCCGCATCAGGATCTGTGCTGAGAGCTCAGAGCCTGGAGCCTGCTTCAGGTTCTATGTCTCCCTCTCTCTCTGCCCCTCCCCTGCTCATGCTCTGTCTCTCTGTCTCTCAAAAATAAATAAATGTTTAAAAATTAAAAAAAAGAAAGGGAAGAGTGAATATAATATCTGACAAATATGACGCATATGTGAATTTTTCTTTCTTGGGCCATGTGTTTTAACAGTTAACCCCAAACCGTGAGTCAGGTTTTTCAAATGAGCGCTCTGTCTCCAAAGGTTTGTCTAATGATGGCAAAAGGCTAAAACAATGCAGTAAGAACTCTGGTGGGACATCTTGGGAATATTGGAGGGGATGGGATATTATCCTGCTTTTTTTACCCCATTCTAATTCATCACATACGGATTTTTTCCCTTGTTAATATTTTATGAAGCAAAACAAAATCTTTCAGGAGGTAACCTACAGACAGCTCAGATAGATCATTACTGTTTCCTATCTGCCTTGGCAAAAAAAGAAGATAATTGCTGGGAAAATAATGAGGAAAATCTGTTTATTTGCTGAGATTTAAAATTTTTTTAAATATTTATTTATTTATTGAGAGAGAGAGAGAGAGAGAGAGAGAGCACGCGAGTGGGGCAGAGAGTGAGGGAGACATAGAATCTGAAGCAGGCTCCAGACTCCAAGCTGTCAGCACAGAGCCCGACGCAGGGCTCAAATCCACGAACTATGAGATCATGACCTGAAACAGAGTCAGACATTTAACTGACTGAGCCACCCAGGTGCCCTTTGCTGAGATTTTAAAAATCGTATGTGCTTGCGGTGCCACTCTAGGAGCTGAGCAAGGTTTCAAAACCTAAATTAAGGTCAGAATGATTTTATTTCCTCCAAGTGCACGAGATGGATGGATCATCTTCCCATAATTCATGGCCCTCTTTTCTCCTTTCAGTTCAGACTGAGCTGAGGCATCTTAACGGAGCTATCCATTTTCTCTCTGCATTGATCCATTTGGTTCCCTGCATAAGCTCTCAACAAGGAAGCAGCTTTATTAATTTTCTCACCCCTGCCTTGTGCGAGCTCTGCTCGTTCGCCTTTCCCTGTCCTTGGATGACTTCCCTTAGCTTTCTGGTCACTTTCAAGTATTCACTAACAGCCTTCTTTTCAAGGGGTAAGTTCAGTCCAGTCAAACCTCCAGCATCTCACCCAACTCAAATCTCCCCAGACCCAAGCACAGTAGAGCCATAGAGAGAAGGGTTTGTGCGTCACTCATTCATACTTCGTTGCTCTTCCCTCCTCTTCTCCCACTCACTGTGCTGCTTTGCTCCCTCCAGATTTAGAGGCGGTGTGACAGTGGAACAGAAAAGGAAGGGCAGGGGGCAGAGGATTTTAGGTGACCAATGCTGCCCATTTCTCTCACTGCCAGTGGGGAATCCCACTTCACTATTCCCCAGACGGGGGTGACGCACTCGCTGGCTGGCCGTCTAGGCTGTCTAGGAAACCCCTTTAGCACCCCCCTTCCCCCAGTCCCTTTCTGTTGGAGTTACCACCCTGCATACAATCCTTTTGAGAAGAGTTCCTTTCAAGACCTTCTGGCCCAGACGCCTCTGAGTCACCCAGTTAGGCTAAGGGAAGACTCAAATCTTTGCTCCACCAAACTCTGGAAGTTATAGGTCACTGGCAACCGAATCGTTTCTCTCTGCTCTGTGCCCAGACATCTTGCCCCTGGACGTATGCTGTCAAGAATCAGGTGCCAGCCTCTGTGCCCCACAAACCCCAGTTACCACTGATCAAGTTCTCCCAAGAGCTCTGAGCACCCTCTTGCTGAGGCGGGGAGCAACTGCAGAACCAGGAGCTTCTGCAAGCGTGGGTCAGGGGTGAGGCTGGACGGGAGTTTCCCTCCTCTACTCTCTCCATCTCTTGGATCAAGATAAGAAACGGGAAACAATCCCTTGCCCTTCCCTTAAGAGGTCAAATTAAAACACGTGACAGGTTCGCTTCGGGACACCTGTCTTCGAAGAGACTCTGTCTACGACCCCTCCCCTCCTCCTCTGCCCTCAGATATTCAGGGGGGAGACGGGATAAATCTGGTGATGCTGGCTAAGACGCCAGGGATGCCAAAATGGAGCATATTCTGACACCACAGAATCGAGGTCCTTGTCACCCATTGTCCTTGGCACTGAGGTCTTAGCAGAGACTAGGCGACCTCCCACTCCATGTTCATTTATTACACCCGTGTCATCTCTGAAAGCTGTATCTGTCTGACCTCTAATATAGTAAAACATACCCAAGCCCTCGCAATGAAAGATCCATGAAGATCAATGTTGGATCCGTAGACTGGGAGAGCAGGCATGACAACTTCCTGTCTCTGGGTGCTCTCTCCTCACCCTGAAAGCAGACCAGTGGGTTTTTCCAGCTGGCATAGCTTTCTTCAGACCACGCTCTCCCTCTTACCCAGGAGACAGCCTGTCCAGACAACACGACACGGATACAGACACCACGACTGGGGCACGAATGTGGCCAAAAAGGCAGAATCACAGCTGAGTCAGAGGATGCCTTGACACTGTAGCCAAGCTGAGGGCAATTTTTGTGGCATGCTGGTTAGCAGGCTGTTTGAAAATAAAAGTTCAGGAACTGCCCTCAAGGGTTTTTTTTTTTCCCCTAATTCAAGGGAAAATGGCTCTCAGGGGCTCCTGGTTCCACATGAGCTGTTGAGCTAATACAGAGGCTGCTGGATGTAGTACGCATCAGAAGCAAGGATACATGTGCCTTCATTGCAGGCACGATCCCAGAAGGGGCCTTTGGCTGGCATCACCGAGATTTTGATCTTTCGACAGAATTAGAAGTTGTTTTTTTCCCCTAGAAGCTGCAGCCTCTTTGTGTATAGTTCAGAATTAGGGAAGGATAGACTGGCTCACAGTCTCCATATGGCAAAGCAGCAATGACTTTAGGGGAGTGGCAGTGAACTTCTCAAGTTTCAGTTGTATGGAGAACTTAATGCCCCTTTATAGACTCTTTCATACCCAGTTAAAGTGTGAATATTTAAGTCTGCATGGCCTGCACAGGACCCCCCGTGATCTGGTTAATTACAGCGTCTGGACATCTAGGGTCCATTGTTACCTAGTTACATCCAACTCACACGTAGAGGATCTGATAAAAAAAAAAAATGTCTCTCCCGGGTATTCTGGAGGCCCTAGAAGCCAGATAGGGGCTAGATAGAAGGGCTGGCCTTGCAGGAAAATTCTCATAATACCTGACACCAGAGGCATAATTTTCCAAGAATACCTTCTTCATTCCCTTCCTTGGAAGGGGACACAAAATGGTGCCTGCGTTCACCCAACCATTTGCTCTTCCTCAGGGTAGGAAGGATGATACACCTGAGCCTGGCCTCCCAGGGCAGACACCTGGTGACTTCTGAACTATCCCCATGCCTTCATCTGAGATGATTTACTTCTGATGAGCCAGCTCCTTTTGTTTCCCAGTGAAACAGTCTTACTCAGATTGGCAGTAAATAGTACCCAACTCTGGCAACAATTGAATGGCGGAGGGGAGGGGCAGGGAGGGCAGCAGAATGTGGTCTAGTCTAGCGGCTCGGTAGGAGACTCAGTGTCAGCAGTCCTGGTCTTAGTAGCAGCAGCCTCTCTGACTCACTGTGGGCATGTCACATTGTGTTTACCGGATGATGTTTGGATCACAAATGAGACTGTGGCTCACTCGGCTGAGTGTCTCGTACATGAGTTGTTAATGAAGCACTTTAACAGTAAACTCAGGGATTAAAATACTGTGCACACAGCAAGTGAGTAACTAGCCTATAAAGATTATCAGGGGCGCCTGGGTTGTTCAGTCGACTGAGCATCAGACTTCGGCTCAAGGCATGATCTCACAGTCCGTAAGATCGAGCCCCGCGTCGGGCTCTCTGCTGTCAGCGCAGAGCCCACTTCAGATCCTCTGTTTCTCTCTCTCTCTTGCCCCTTCCCTGTTTGCATGCGTACTCTCGCTCCCTCTCAAAAATTATAAATAAATATGAAGAAAAGTAGAAAACTATCAGATACCTGTCAACTGTGAGGAAAACGGATTCACATTGGGATCGGGTGTGAGACATTTCTCTAGGCACGACTACCGTGCTCTCCACAAATAGAAAGAACACTTGGAAGTGGATTGTGAGGTCTCCTGGATTCACCGAGAGTCTCCTGGAGGCTTTGGAGGTGCTCCCTCTTCATGGCTGTGTCAGTTTGGGTCCTCCAAGAAGAGACGAAGCTTGGATGCGTTGGGAAAGAGATGTAATGGCTGTGAAGGACAAGGGGCAGACAGCTGGAGTAGCTGGGGCTGGGTCAACAAACCGTTAGGCAGAGTAGTCACAGTGCCTAAGAGCCGGGACGTTTTTAGGGATCCATGAGAATGTTTTCATTGTATTCATCCTGAAATCAGAAGAATAAATGAATGCAATGACAACAAATATAATAAATCTGCCTAAATTATGTTCATCTTTATACCAATGCAGTCATAACATAATGTTTAATATTTTTTAAGTTTATATTTTTATTTTGAGGGGGTGCGGGGGGAGAGAGAGAGAGAGAGAGAGAGAGA